>OZ035873.1:131596198-132196198 GCA_964034865.1 Eristalis intricaria
TATTTCTGGACACCTGGTGTCCGCAAATATTTTGCGGTATGGCGCGCAATATATTTCTGGACACCTAGTGTCCACAAATATTTTGCGGTATGGCGCGCAATATATTTCTGGACACCTGGTGTCCACAAATATTTTGCGGTATGGCGCGCAATATATTTCTGGACACCTAGTGTCCACAAATATTTTGCGGTATGGCGCGCAATATATTTCTGGACACCTACTGTCCAGAAATATTTTGCGGTATGGCGCGCAATATATTTCTGGACACCTAGTGTCCACAAATATTTTGCGGTATGGCGCGCAATATATTTCTGGACACCTACTGTCCAGAAATATTTTGCGGTATGGCGCGCAATATATTTCTGGACACCTAGTGTCCACAAATATTTTGCGGTATGGCGCGCAATATATTTCTGGACACCTAGTGTCCACAAATATTTTGCGGTATGGCGCGCAATATATTTCTGGACACCTACTGTCAAGAAATATTTTGCGGTATGGCGCGCAATATATTTCTGGACACCTAGTGTCCACAAATATTTTGCGGTATGGCACGCAATATATTTCTGGACACCTAGTGTCCACAAATATTTTGCGGTATGGCGCGCAATATATTTCTGGACACCTACTGTCCAGAAATATTTTGCGGTATGGCGCGCAATATATTTCTGGACACCTAGTGTCCACAAATATTTTGCGGTATGGCGCGCAATATATTTCTGGACACCTAGTGTCCACAAATATTTTGCGGTATGGCGCGCAATATATTTCTGGACACCTACTGTCCAGAAATATTTTGCGGTATGGCGCGCAATATATTTCTGGACACCTAGTGTCCACAAATATTTTGCGGTATGGCGCGCAATATATTTCTGGACACCTAGTGTCCATAAATATTTTGCGGTATGGCGCGCAATATATTTCTGGACACCTACTGTCCAGAAATATTTTGCGGTATGGCGCGCAATATATTTCTGGACACCTAGTGTCCACAAATATTTTGCGGTATGGCGCGCAATATATTTCTGGACACCTAGTGTCCACAAATATTTTGCGGTATGGCGCGCAATATATTTCTGGACACCTAGTGTCCATAAATATTTTGCGGTATGGCGCGCAATATATTTCTGGACACCTACTGTCCAGAAATATTTTGCGGTATGGCGCGCAATATATTTCTGGACACCTAGTGTCCACAAATATTTTGCGGTATGGCGCGCAATATATTTCTGGACACCTACTGTCCAGAAATATTTTGCGGTATGGCGCGCAATATATTTCTGGACACCTACTGTCCAGAAATATTTTGCGGTATGGCGCGCAATATATTTCTGGACACCTGGTGTCCGCAAATATTTTGCGGTATGGCGCGCAATATATTTCTGGACACCTAGTGTCCACAAATATTTTGCGGTATGGCGCGCAATATATTTCTGGACACCTACTGTCCAGAAATATTTTGCGGTATGGCGCGCAATATATTTCTGGACACCTAGTGTCCACAAATATTTTGCGGTATGGCGCGCAATATATTTCTGGACACCTACTGTCCAGAAATATTTTGCGGTATGGCGCGCAATATATTTCTGGACACCTAGTGTCCAGAAATATTTTGCGGTATGGCGCGCAATATATTTCTGGACACCTACTGTCCAGAAATATTTTGCGGTATGGCGCGCAATATATTTCTGGACACCTAGTGTCCACAAATATTTTGCGGTATGGCGCGCAATATATTTCTGGACACCTAGTGTCCACAAATATTTTGCGGTATGGCGCGCAATATATTTCTGGACACCTACTGTCAAGAAATATTTTGCGGTATGGCGCGCAATATATTTCTGGACACCTAGTGTCCACAAATATTTTGCGGTATGGCACGCAATATATTTCTGGACACCTAGTGTCCACAAATATTTTGCGGTATGGCGCGCAATATATTTCTGGACACCTACTGTCCAGAAATATTTTGCGGTATGGCGCGCAATATATTTCTGGACACCTAGTGTCCACAAATATTTTGCGGTATGGCGCGCAATATATTTCTGGACACCTAGTGTCCACAAATATTTTGCGGTATGGCGCGCAATATATTTCTGGACACCTACTGTCCAGAAATATTTTGCGGTATGGCGCGCAATATATTTCTGGACACCTAGTGTCCACAAATATTTTGCGGTATGGCGCGCAATATATTTCTGGACACCTAGTGTCCATAAATATTTTGCGGTATGGCGCGCAATATATTTCTGGACACCTACTGTCCAGAAATATTTTGCGGTATGGCGCGCAATATATTTCTGGACACCTACTGTCCAGAAATATTTTGCGGTATGGCGCGCAATATATTTCTGGACACCTGGTGTCCACAAATATTTTGCGGTTTGGCGCGCAATATATTTCTGGACACCTAGTGTCCACAAATATTTTGCGGTATGGCGCGCAATATATTTCTGGACACCTGGTGTCCACAAATATTTTGCGGTATGGCGCGCAATATATTTCTGGACACCTACTGTCCAGAAATATTTTGCGGTATGGCGCGCAATATATTTTTGGACACCTAGTGTCCACAAATATTTTGCGGTATGGCGCGCAATATATTTCTGGACACCTACTGTCCAGAAATATTTTGCGGTATGGCGCGCAATATATTTCTGGACACCTACTGTCCAGAAATATTTTGCGGTATGGCGCGCAATATATTTCTGGACACCTACTGTCCAGAAATATTTTGCGGTATGGCGCGCAATATATTTCTGGACACCTAGTGTCCACAAATATTTTGCGGTATGGCGCGCAATATATTTCTGGACACCTACTGTCCAGAAATATTTTGCGGTATGGCGCGCAATATATTTCTGGACACCTAGTGTCCATAAATATTTTGCGGTATGGCGCGCAATATATTTCTGGACACCTACTGTCCAGAAATATTTTGCGGTATGGCGCGCAATATATTTCTGGACACCTAGTGTCCAGAAATATTTTGCGGTATGGCGCGCAATATATTTCTGGACACCTACTGTCCAGAAATATTTTGCGGTATGGCGCGCAATATATTTCTGGACACCTAGTGTCCAGAAATATTTTGCGGTATGGCGCGCAATATATTTCTGGACACCTAGTGTCCACAAATATTTTGCGGTATGGCGCGCAATATATTTCTGGACACCTAGTGTCCACAAATATTTTGCGGTATGGCGCGCAATATATTTCTGGACACCTACTGTCAAGAAATATTTTGCGGTATGGCGCGCAATATATTTCTGGACACCTAGTGTCCACAAATATTTTGCGGTATGGCGCGCAATATATTTCTGGACACCTAGTGTCCACAAATATTTTGCGGTATGGCGCGCAATATATTTCTGGACACCTAGTGTCCACAAATATTTTGCGGTATGGCGCGCAATATATTTCTGGACACCTACTGTCAAGAAATATTTTGCGGTATGGCGCGCAATATATTTCTGGACACCTAGTGTCCACAAATATTTTGCGGTATGGCGCGCAATATATTTCTGGACACCTAGTGTCCACAAATATTTTGCGGTATGGCGCGCAATATATTTCTGGACACCTACTGTCCAGAAATATTTTGCGGTATGGCGCGCAATATATTTCTGGACACCTAGTGTCCACAAATATTTTGCGGTATGGCGCGCAATATATTTCTGGACACCTAGTGTCCACAAATATTTTGCGGTATGGCGCGCAATATATTTCTGGACACCTACTGTCCAGAAATATTTTGCGGTATGGCGCGCAATATATTTCTGGACACCTAGTGTCCACAAATATTTTGCGGTATGGCGCGCAATATATTTCTGGACACCTAGTGTCCATAAATATTTTGCGGTATGGCGCGCAATATATTTCTGGACACCTACTGTCCAGAAATATTTTGCGGTATGGCGCGCAATATATTTCTGGACACCTACTGTCCAGAAATATTTTGCGGTATGGCGCGCAATATATTTCTGGACACCTAGTGTCCACAAATATTTTGCGGTATGGCGCGCAATATATTTCTGGACACCTACTGTCCAGAAATATTTTGCGGTATGGCGCGCAATATATTTCTGGACACCTAGTGTCCATAAATATTTTGCGGTATGGCGCGCAATATATTTCTGGACACCTACTGTCCAGAAATATTTTGCGGTATGGCGCGCAATATATTTCTGGACACCTAGTGTCCAGAAATATTTTGCGGTATGGCGCGCAATATATTTCTGGACACCTACTGTCCAGAAATATTTTGCGGTATGGCGCGCAATATATTTCTGGACACCTAGTGTCCACAAATATTTTGCGGTATGGCGCGCAATATATTTCTGGACACCTAGTGTCCACAAATATTTTGCGGTATGGCGCGCAATATATTTCTGGACACCTACTGTCAAGAAATATTTTGCGGTATGGCGCGCAATATATTTCTGGACACCTAGTGTCCACAAATATTTTGCGGTATGGCACGCAATATATTTCTGGACACCTAGTGTCCACAAATATTTTGCGGTATGGCGCGCAATATATTTCTGGACACCTAGTGTCCAGAAATATTTTGCGGTATGGCGCGCAATATATTTCTGGACACCTACTGTCCAGAAATATTTTGCGGTATGGCGCGCAATATATTTCTGGACACCTAGTGTCCACAAATATTTTGCGGTATGGCGCGCAATATATTTCTGGACACCTAGTGTCCATAAATATTTTGCGGTATGGCGCGCAATATATTTCTGGACACCTACTGTCCAGAAATATTTTGCGGTATGGCGCGCAATATATTTCTGGACACCTAGTGTCCACAAATATTTTGCGGTATGGCGCGCAATATATTTCTGGACACCTAGTGTCCACAAATATTTTGCGGTATGGCGCGCAATATATTTCTGGACACCTACTGTCCAGAAATATATTTCTGGACACCTGGTGTCCACAAATATTTTGCGGTATGGCGCGCAATATATTTCTGGACACCTACTGTCCAGAAATATTTTGCGGTATGGCGCGCAATATATTTCTGGACACCTAGTGTCCACAAATATTTTGCGGTATGGCGCGCAATATATTTCTGGACACCTACTGTCCAGAAATATTTTGCGGTATTTTGCGGTATGGCGCGCAATATATTTCTGGACACCTACTGTCCAGAAATATTTTGCGGTATGGCGCGCAATATATTTCTGGACACCTACTGTCCAGAAATATTTTGCGGTATGGCGCGCAATATATTTCTGGACACCTAGTGTCCACAAATATTTTGCGGTATGGCGCGCAATATATTTCTGGACACCTACTGTCCAGAAATATTTTGCGGTATGGCGCGCAATATATTTCTGGACACCTAGTGTCCATAAATATTTTGCGGTATGGCGCGCAATATATTTCTGGACACCTACTGTCCAGAAATATTTTGCGGTATGGCGCGCAATATATTTCTGGACACCTAGTGTCCACAAATATTTTGCGGTATGGCGCGCAATATATTTCTGGACACCTAGTGTCCATAAATATTTTGCGGTATGGCGCGCAATATATTTCTGGACACCTACTGTCCAGAAATATTTTGCGGTATGGCGCGCAATATATTTCTGGACACCTAGTGTCCACAAATATTTTGCGGTATGGCGCGCAATATATTTCTGGACACCTAGTGTCCACAAATATTTTGCGGTATGGCGCGCAATATATTTCTGGACACCTACTGTCCAGAAATATATTTCTGGACACCTGGTGTCCACAAATATTTTGCGGTATGGCGCGCAATATATTTCTGGACACCTACTGTCCAGAAATATTTTGCGGTATGGCGCGCAATATATTTCTGGACACCTAGTGTCCACAAATATTTTGCGGTATGGCGCGCAATATATTTCTGGACACCTACTGTCCAGAAATATTTTGCGGTATTTTGCGGTATGGCGCGCAATATATTTCTGGACACCTACTGTCCAGAAATATTTTGCGGTATGGCGCGCAATATATTTCTGGACACCTACTGTCCAGAAATATTTTGCGGTATGGCGCGCAATATATTTCTGGACACCTAGTGTCCACAAATATTTTGCGGTATGGCGCGCAATATATTTCTGGACACCTACTGTCCAGAAATATTTTGCGGTATGGCGCGCAATATATTTCTGGACACCTAGTGTCCATAAATATTTTGCGGTATGGCGCGCAATATATTTCTGGACACCTACTGTGAAGAAATATTTTGCGGTATGGCGCGCAATATATTTCTGGACACCTAGTGTCCAGAAATATTTTGCGGTATGGCGCGCAATATATTTCTGGACACCTACTGTCCAGAAATATTTTGCGGTATGGCGCGCAATATATTTCTGGACACCTAGTGTCCAGAAATATTTTGCGGTATGGCGCGCAATATATTTCTGGACACCTAGTGTCCACAAATATTTTGCGGTATGGCGCGCAATATATTTCTGGACACCTAGTGTCCACAAATATTTTGCGGTATGGCGCGCAATATATTTCTGGACACCTACTGTCAAGAAATATTTTGCGGTATGGCGCGCAATATATTTCTGGACACCTAGTGTCCACAAATATTTTGCGGTATGGCGCGCAATATATTTCTGGACACCTACTGTCCAGAAATATTTTGCGGTATGGCGCGCAATATATTTCTGGACACCTAGTGTCCACAAATATTTTGCGGTATGGCGCGCAATATATTTCTGGACACCTAGTGTCCACAAATATTTTGCGGTATGGCGCGCAATATATTTCTGGACACCTAGTGTCCACAAATATTTTGCGGTATGGCGCGCAATATATTTCTGGACACCTACTGTCCAGAAATATTTTGCGGTATGGCGCGCAATATATTTCTGGACACCTAGTGTCCACAAATATTTTGCGGTATGGCGCGCAATATATTTCTGGACACCTAGTGTCCACAAATATTTTGCGGTATGGCGCGCAATATATTTCTGGACACCTAGTGTCCACAAATATTTTGCGGTATGGCGCGCAATATATTTCTGGACACCTAGTGTCCACAAATATTTTGCGGTATGGCGCGCAATATATTTCTGGACACCTACTGTCCAGAAATATTTTGCGGTATGGCGCGCAATATATTTCTGGACACCTAGTGTCCACAAATATTTTGCGGTATGGCGCGCAATATATTTCTGGACACCTAGTGTCCATAAATATTTTGCGGTATGGCGCGCAATATATTTCTGGACACCTAGTGTCCACAAATATTTTGCGGTATGGCGCGCAATATATTTCTGGACACCTAGTGTCCACAAATATTTTGCGGTATGGCGCGCAATATATTTCTGGACACCTAGAGTCCACAAATATTTTGCGGTATGGTGCGCAATATATTTCTGGACACCTACTGTCAAGAAATATTTTGCGGTATGGCGCGCAATATATTTCTGGACACCTGGTGTCCACAAATATTTTGCGGTATGGCGCGCAATATATTTCTGGACACCTACTGTCCAGAAATATTTTGCGGTATGGCGCGCAATATATTTCTGGACACCTAGTGTCCACAAATATTTTGCGGTATGGCGCGCAATATATTTCTGGACACCTACTGTCCAGAAATATTTTGCGGTATGGCGCGCAATATATTTCTGGACACCTACTGTCCACCTGGACACCTACTGTCCAGAAATATATTGCGCGCCATACCGCAAAATATTTGTGGACACTAGGTGTCCAGAAATATATTGCGCGCCATACCGCAAAATATTTGTGGACACCAGGTGTCCAGAAATATATTGCGCGCCATACCGCAAAATATTTCTTGACAGCCTAGTGTCCATAAATATTTTGCGGTATGGCGCGCAATATATTTCTGGACACCTACTGTCCAGAAATATTTTGCGGTATGGCGCGCAATATATTTCTGGACACCTAGTGTCCAGAAATATTTTGCGGTATGGCGCGCAATATATTTCTGGACACCTACTGTCCAGAAATATTTTGCGGTATGGCGCGCAATATATTTCTGGACACCTAGTGTCCAGAAATATTTTGCGGTATGGCGCGCAATATATTTCTGGACACCTAGTGTCCACAAATATTTTGCGGTATGGCGCGCAATATATTTCTGGACACCTACTGTCAAGAAATATTTTGCGGTATGGCGCGCAATATATTTCTGGACACCTACTGTCAAGAAATATTTTGCGGTATGGCGCGCAATATATTTCTGGACACCTGGTGTCCAGAAATATTTTGCGGTATGGCGCGCAATATATTTCTGGACACCTAGTGTCCACAAATATTTTGCGGTATGGCGCGCAATATATTTCTGGACACCTAGTGTCCATAAATATTTTGCGGTATGGCGCGCAATATATTTCTGGACACCTAGTGTCCACAAATATTTTGCGGTATGGCGCGCAATATATTTCTGGACACCTACTGTCCACAAATATTTTGCGGTATGGCGCGCAATATATTTCTGGACACCTACTGTCCAGAAATATTTTGCGGTATGGCGCGCAATATATTTCTGGACACCTAGTGTCCATAAATATTTTGCGGTATGGCGCGCAATATATTTCTGGACACCTAGTGTCCACAAATATTTTGCGGTATGGCGCGCAATATATTTCTGGATACCTAGTGTCCACAAATATTGTGCGGTATGGCGCGCAATATATTTCTGGACACCTAGTGTCCAAAAAAATATTTTGCGGTATGGCGCGCAATATATTTCTGGACACCTAGTGTCCACAAATATTTTGCGGTATGGCGCGCAATATATTTCTGGACACCTACTGTCCAGAAATATTTTGCGGTATGGCGCGCAATATATTTCTGGACACCTACTGTCCAGAAATATTTTGCGGTATGGCGCGCAATATATTTCTGGACACCTAGTGTCCACAAATATTTTGCGGTATGGCGCGCAATATATTTCTGGACACCTACTGTCCAGAAATATTTTGCGGTATGGCGCGCAATATATTTCTGGACACCTACTGTCCAGAAATATTTTGCGGTATGGCGCGCAATATATTTCTGGACACCTAGTGTCCACAAATATTTTGCGGTATGGCGCGCAATATATTTCTGGACACCTACTGTCCAGAAATATTTTGCGGTATGGCGCGCAATATATTTCTGGACACCTAGTGTCCACAAATATTTTGCGGTATGGCGCGCAATATATTTCTGGACACCTAGTGTCCACAAATATTTTGCGGTATGGCGCGCAATATATTTCTGGACACCTACTGTCCAGAAATATTTTGCGGTATGGCGCGCAATATATTTCTGGACACCTAGTGTCCACAAATATTTTGCGGTATGGCGCGCAATATATTTCTGGACACCTAGTGTCCACAAATATTTTGCGGTATGGCGCGCAATATATTTCTGGACACCTACTGTCCAGAAATATTTTGCGGTATGGCGCGCAATATATTTCTGGACACCTAGTGTCCACAAATATTTTGCGGTATGGCGCGCAATATATTTCTGGACACCTAGAGTCCACAAATATTTTGCGCTATGGCGCGCAATATATTTCTGGACACCTACTGTCCAGAAATATTTTGCGGTAAGGCGCGCAATATATTTCTGGACACCTAGAGTCCACAAATATTTTGCGGTATGGCGCGCAATATATTTCTGGACACCGACTGTCCAGAAATATTTTGCGGTATGGCGCGCAATATATTTCTGGACACCTACTGTCCAGAAATATTTTGCGGTATGGCGCGCAATATATTTCTGGACACCTACTGTCCAGAAATATTTTGCGGTATGGCGCAATATATTTCTGAACACCTAGTGTCCACAAATATTTTGCGGTATGGCGCGCAATATATTTCTGGACCCCTAGTGTCCACAAATATTTTGCGGTATGGCGCGCAATATATTTCTGGACACCTACTGTCCAGAAATATTTTGCGGTATGGCGCGCAATATATTTCTGGACACCTACTGTCCAGAAATATTTTGCGGTATGGCGCGCAATATATTTCTGGACACCTACTGTCCAGAAATATTTTGCGGTATGGCGCGCAATATATTTCTGGACACCTACTGTCCAGAAATATTTTGCGGTATGGCGCGCAATATATTTCTGGACACCTAGTGTCCACAAATATTTTGCGGTATGGCGCGCAATATATTTCTGGACACCTAGTGTCCACAAATATTTTGCGGTATGGCGCGCAATATATTTCTGGACACCTACTGTCCAGACACCTTTTTTTAGAGTCCACAAATATTTTGCGGTATGGCGCGCAATATATTTCTGGACACCTAGTGTCCATAAATATTTTGCGGTATGGCGCGCAATATATTTCTGGACACCTACTGTCCAGAAATATTTTGCGGTATGGCGCGCAATATATTTCTGGACACCTAGTGTCCACAAATATTTTGCGGTATGGCGCGCAATATATTTCTGGACCCCTAGTGTCCACAAATATTTTGCGGTATGGCGCGCAATATATTTCTGGACACCTACTGTCCAGAAATATTTTGCGGTATGGCGCGCAATATATTTCTGGACACCTACTGTCCAGAAATATTTTGCGGTATGGCGCGCAATATATTTCTGGACACCTAGTGTCCACAAATATTTTGCGGTATGGCGCGCAATATATTTCTGGACACCTAGTGTCCACAAATATTTTGCGGTATGGCGCGCAATATATTTCTGGACTCCTAGTGTCCACAAATATTTTGCGGTATGGCGCGCAATATATTTCTGGACACCTAGTGTCCACAAATATTTTGCGGTATGGCGCGCAATATATTTCTGGACACCTGGTGTCCAGAAATATTTTGCGGTATGGCGCGCAATATATTTCTGGACACCTAGTGTCCACAAATATTTTGCGGTATGGCGCGCAATATATTTCTGGACACCTAGTGTCCACAAATATTTTGCGGTATGGCGCGCAATATATTTCTCGACACCTAGTGTCCACAAATATTTTGCGGTATGGCGCGCAATATATTTCTGGACACCTAGTGTCCACAAATATTTTGCGGTATGGCGCGCAATATATTTCTGGACACCTAGTGTCCACAACTATTTTGCGGTATGGCGCGCAATATATTTCTGGGCGCCTAGTGTCCACAAATATTTTGCGGTATGGCGCGCAATATATTTCTGGACACCTAGTGTCCACAAATATTTTGCGGTATGGCGCGCAATATATTTCTGGACACCTAGTGTCCACAAATATTTTGCGGTATGGCGCGCAATATATTTCTGGACACCTAGTGTCCACAAATATTTTGCGGTATGGCGCGCAATATATTTCTGGACACCTACTGTCCAGAAATATTTTGCGGTATGGCACGCAATATATTTCTGGACAGTAGGTGGTATGGCGCGCAATATATTTCTGGACACCTAGTGTCCACAAATATTTTGCGGTATGGCGCGCAATATATTTCTGGACACCTGGTGTCCACAAATATTTTGCGGTATGGCGCGCAATATATTTCTGGACACCTAGTGTCCACAAATATTTTGCGGTAGTGCGCGCAATATATTTCTGGACACCTAGTGTCCACAAATATTTTGCGGTATTGCGCGCAATATATTTCTGGACACCTACTGTCCAGAAATATTTTGCGGTATGGCGCGCAATATATTTCTGGACACCTAGTGTCCACAAATATTTTGCGGTATGGCGCGCAATATATTTCTGGACACACTAGGTGATTTGTGGACCATACCGCAAAATATTTGTGGACACTAGGTGTCCAGAAATATATTGCGCGCCATACCGCAAAATATTTCTGGACAGTAGGTGTCCAGAAATATATTGCGCGCCATACCGCAAAATATTTGTGGACACCAGGTGTCCAGAAATATATTGCGCGCAATACCGCAAAATATTTGTGGACACTAGGTGTCCAGAAATATATTGCGCGCCATACCGCAAAATATTTCTGGACAGTAGGTGTCCAGAAATATATTGCGCGCCATACCGCAAAATATTTCTGGACGGTAGGTGTCCAGAAATATATTGCGCGCCATACCGCAAAATATTTCTGGACAGTAGGTGTCCAGAAATATATTGCGTGCAATACCGCAAAATATTTGTGGACACTAGGTGTCCAGAAATATATTGCGCGCACAACCGCAAAATATTTGTGGACACTAGGTGTCCAGAAATATATTGCGCGCCATACCGCAAAATATTTGTGGACACCAGGTGTCCAGAAATATATTGCGCGCCATACCGCAAAATATTTCTGGACAGTAGGTGTCCAGAAATATATTGCGCGCCATACCGCAAAATATTTGTGGACACTAGGTGTCCAGAAATATATTGCGCGCCATACCACCTACTGTCCAGAAATATATTGCGTGCCATACCGCAAAATATTTCTGGACAGTAGGTGTCCAGAAATATATTGCGCGCCATACCGCAAAATATTTCTGGACAGTAGGTGTCCAGAAATATATTGCGCGCCATACCGCAAAATATTTGTGGACACTAGGTGTCCAGAAATATATTGCGCGCCATACCGCAAAATATTTGTGGACACTAGGTGTCCAGAAATATATTGCGCGCCATACCGCAAAATATTTGTGGACACTAGGTGTCCAGAAATATATTGCGCGCCATACCGCAAAATATTTGTGGACACTAGGCGCCCAGAAATATATTGCGCGCCATACTGCAAAATAGTTGTGGACACTAGGTGTCCAGAAATATATTGCGCGCCATACCGCAAAATATTTGTGGACACTAGGTGTCCAGAAATATATTGCGCGCCATACCGCAAAATATTTGTGGACACTAGGTGTCCAGAAATATATTGCGCGCCATACCGCAAAATATTTGTGGACACTAGGTGTCCAGAAATATATTGCGCGCCATACCGCAAAATATTTGTGGACACTAGGTGTCCAGAAATATATTGCGCGCCATACCGCAAAATATTTCTGGACAGTAGGTGTCCACAAATATATTGCGCGCCATACCGCAAAATATTTCTGGACAGTAGGTGTCCAGAAATATATTGCGCGCCATACCGCAAAATATTTGTGGACACTAGGTGTCCAGAAATATATTGCGCGCCATACCACCTACTGTCCAGAAATATTTTGCGGTATGGCGCGCAATATATTTCTGGACACCTAGAGTCCACAAATATTTTGCGGTATGGCGCGCAATATATTTCTGGACACCTAGTGTCCACAAATATTTTGCGGTATGGCGCGCAATATATTTCTGGACACCTAGTGTCCACAAATATTTTGCGGTATGGCGCGCAATATATTTCTGGACACCTAGTGTCCACAAATATTTTGCGGTATGGCGCGCAATATATTTCTGGACCCCTAGTGTCCACAAATATTTTGCGGTATGGCGCGCAATATATTTCTGGACACCTACTGTCCAGAAATATTTTGCGGTATGGCGCGCAATATATTTCTGGACCCCTAGTGTCCACAAATATTTTGCGGTATGGCGCGCAATATATTTCTGGACACCTACTGTCCAGAAATATTTTGCGGTATGGCGCGCAATATATTTCTGGACACCTACTGTCCAGAAATATTTTGCGGTATGGCGCGCAATATATTTCTCGACACCTAGTGTCCACAAATATTTTGCGGTATGGCGCGCAATATATTTCTGGACACCTGGTGTCCAGAAATATTTTGCGGTATGGCGCGCAATATATTTCTGGACACCTAGTGTCCACAAATATTTTGCGGTATGGCGCGCAATATATTTCTGGACACCTAGTGTCCACAAATATTTTGCGGTATGGCGCGCAATATATTTCTCGACACCTAGTGTCCACAAATATTTTGCGGTATGGCGCGCAATATATTTCTGGACACCTAGTGTCCACAAATATTTTGCGGTATGGCGCGCAATATATTTCTGGACACCTAGTGTCCACAACTATTTTGCGGTATGGCGCGCAATATATTTCTGGGCGCCTAGTGTCCACAAATATTTTGCGGTATGGCGCGCAATATATTTCTGGACACCTAGTGTCCACAAATATTTTGCGGTATGGCGCGCAATATATTTCTGGACACCTAGTGTCCACAAATATTTTGCGGTATGGCGCGCAATATATTTCTGGACACCTAGTGTCCACAAATATTTTGCGGTATGGCGCGCAATATATTTCTGGACACCTAGTGTCCACAAATATTTTGCGGTATGGCGCGCAATATATTTCTGGACACCTACTGTCCAGAAATATTTTGCGGTATGGCACGCAATATATTTCTGGACTGTAGGTGGTATGGCGCGCAATATATTTCTGGACACCTAGTGTCCACAAATATTTTGCGGTATGGCGCGCAATATATTTCTGGACACCTACTGTCCAGAAATATTTTGCGGTATGGCGCGCAATATATTTCTGGACACCTGGTGTCCACAAATATTTTGCGGTATGGCGCGCAATATATTTCTGGACACCTAGTGTCCACAAATATTTTGCGGTAGTGCGCGCAATATATTTCTGGACACCTAGTGTCCACAAATATTTTGCGGTATTGCGCGCAATATATTTCTGGACACCTACTGTCCAGAAATATTTTGCGGTATGGCGCGCAATATATTTCTGGACACCTAGTGTCCACAAATATTTTGCGGTATGGCGCGCAATATATTTCTGGACACACTAGGTGATTTGTGGACCATACCGCAAAATATTTGTGGACACTAGGTGTCCAGAAATATATTGCGCGCCATACCGCAAAATATTTCTGGACAGTAGGTGTCCAGAAATATATTGCGCGCCATACCGCAAAATATTTGTGGACACCAGGTGTCCAGAAATATATTGCGCGCAATACCGCAAAATATTTGTGGACACTAGGTGTCCAGAAATATATTGCGCGCCATACCGCAAAATATTTCTGGACAGTAGGTGTCCAGAAATATATTGCGCGCCATACCGCAAAATATTTCTGGACGGTAGGTGTCCAGAAATATATTGCGCGCCATACCGCAAAATATTTCTGGACAGTAGGTGTCCAGAAATATATTGCGTGCAATACCGCAAAATATTTGTGGACACTAGGTGTCCAGAAATATATTGCGCGCACAACCGCAAAATATTTGTGGACACTAGGTGTCCAGAAATATATTGCGCGCCATACCGCAAAATATTTGTGGACACCAGGTGTCCAGAAATATATTGCGCGCCATACCGCAAAATATTTCTGGACAGTAGGTGTCCAGAAATATATTGCGCGCCATACCGCAAAATATTTGTGGACACTAGGTGTCCAGAAATATATTGCGCGCCATACCACCTACTGTCCAGAAATATATTGCGTGCCATACCGCAAAATATTTCTGGACAGTAGGTGTCCAGAAATATATTGCGCGCCATACCGCAAAATATTTGTGGACACTAGGTGTCCAGAAATATATTGCGCGCCATACCGCAAAATATTTGTGGACACTAGGTGTCCAGAAATATATTGCGCGCCATACCGCAAAATATTTGTGGACACTAGGTGTCCAGAAATATATTGCGCGCCATACCGCAAAATATTTGTGGACACTAGGCGCCCAGAAATATATTGCGCGCCATACCGCAAAATAGTTGTGGACACTAGGTGTCCAGAAATATATTGCGCGCCATACCGCAAAATATTTGTGGACACTAGGTGTCCAGAAATATATTGCGCGCCATACCGCAAAATATTTGTGGACACTAGGTGTCCAGAAATATATTGCGCGTCATACCGCAAAATATTTGTGGACACTAGGTGTCCAGAAATATATTGCGCGCCATACCGCAAAATATTTGTGGACACTAGGTGTCCAGAAATATATTGCGCGCCATACCGCAAAATATTGTCCAGAAATATATTGCGCGCCATACCGCAAAATATTTCTGGACAGTAGGTGTCCACAAATATATTGCGCGCCATACCGCAAAATATTTCTGGACAGTAGGTGTCCAGAAATATATTGCGCGCCATACCGCAAAATATTTGTGGACACTAGGTGTCCAGAAATATATTGCGCGCCATACCACCTACTGTCCAGAAATATTTTGCGGTATGGCGCGCAATATATTTCTGGACACCTAGAGTCCACAAATATTTTGCGGTATGGCGCGCAATATATTTCTGGACACCTAGTGTCCACAAATATTTTGCGGTATGGCGCGCAATATATTTCTGGACACCTAGTGTCCACAAATATTTTGCGGTATGGCGCGCAATATATTTCTGGACACCTAGTGTCCACAAATATTTTGCGGTATGGCGCGCAATATATTTCTGGACACCTAGTGTCCACAAATATTTTGCGGTGTGGCGCGCAATATATTTCTGGACACCTAGTGTCCACAAATATTTTGCGGTATGGCGCGCAATATATTTCTGGACACCTAGTGTCCACAAATATTTTGCGGTATGGCGCGCAATATATTTCTGGACACCTAGTGTCCACAAATATTTTGCGGTATGGCGCGCAATATATTTCTGGACACCTAGTGTCCACAAATATTTTGCGGTATGGCGCGCAATATATTTCTGGACACCTAGTGTCCACAAATATTTTGCGGTATGGCGCGCAATATATTTCTGGACACCTACTGTCCAGAAATATTTTGCGGTATGGCGCGCAATATATTTCTGGACACCTAGTGTCCACAAATATTTTGCGGTATGGCGCGCAATATATTTCTGGACACCTAGTGTCCATAAATATTTTGCGGTATGGCGCGCAATATATTTGTGGACACCTACTGTCCAGAAATATTTTGCGGTATGGCGCGCAATATATTTCTGGACACCTACTGTCCAGAAATATTTTGCGGTATGCCGCGCAATATATTTCTGGACACCTAGAGTCCACAAATATTTTGCGGTATGGCGCGCAATATATTTCTGGACACCTACTGTCCAGAAATATTTTGCGGTATGGCGCGCAATATATTTCTGGACACCTAGTGTCCACAACTATTTTGCGGTATGGCGCGCAATATATTTCTGGGCGCATAGTGTCCACAAATATTTTGCGGTATGGCGCGCAATATATTTTTGGACACCTAGTGTCCACAAATATTTTGCGGTATGCGCGCAATATATTTCTGGACACCTAGTGTCCACAAATATTTTGCGGTATGGCGCGCAATATATTTCTGGACACCTAGTGTCCACAAATATTTTGCGGTATGGCGCGCAATATATTTCTGGACACCTACTGTCCAGAAATATTTTGCGGTATGGAACGCAATATATTTCTGGACAGTAGGTGGTATGGCGCGCAATATATTTCTGGACACCTAGTGTCCACAAATATTTTGCGGTATGGCGCGCAATATATTTCTGGACACCTACTGTCCAGAAATATTTTGCGGTATGGCGCGCAATATATTTCTGTACACCTAGTGTCCACAAATATTTTGCGGTAGTGCGCGCAATATATTTCTGGACACCTAGTGTCCGCAAATATTTTGCGGTATTGCGCGCAATATATTTCTGGACACCTACTGTCCAGAAATATTTTGCGGTATGGCGCGCAATATATTTCTGGACACCTACTGTCCAGAAATATTTTGCGGTATGGCGCGCAATATATTTCTGGACACCTGGTGTCCACAAATATTTTGCGGTATGGCGCGCAATATATTTCTGGACACCTACTGTCCAGAAATATTTTGCGGTATGGCGCGCAATATATTTCTGGACACCTACTGTCCAGAAATATTTTGCGGTATGGCGCGCAATATATTTCTGGACACCTGGTGTCCACAAATATTTTGCGGTATGGCGCGCAATATATTTCTGGACACCTACTGTCCAAAAATATTTTGCGGTATGGCGCGCAATATATTTCTGGACACCTAGTGTCCACAAATATTTTGCGGTATGGCGCGCAATATATTTCTGGACACCTAGTGTCCACAAATATTTTGCGGTATGGCGCGCAATATATTTCTGGACACCTAGTGTCCATAAATATTTTGCGGTATGGCGCGCAATATATTTCTGGACACCTACTGTCCAGAAATATTTTGCGGTATGGCGCGCAATATATTTCTGGACACCTGGTGTCCGCAAATATTTTGCGGTATGGCGCGCAATATATTTCTGGACACCTACTGTCCAGAAATATTTTGCGGTATGGCGCGCAATATATTTCTGGACACCTGGTGTCCACAAATATTTTGCGGTATGGCGCGCAATATATTTCTGGACACCTACTGTCCAAAAATATTTTGCGGTATGGCGCGCAATATATTTCTGGACACCTAGTGTCCACAAATATTTTGCGGTATGGCGCGCAATATATTTCTGGACACCTAGTGTCCACAAATATTTTGCGGTATGGCGCGCAATATATTTCTGGACACCTAGTGTCCATAAATATTTTGCGGTATGGCGCGCAATATATTTCTGGACACCTACTGTCCACAGATATTTTGCGGTATGGCGCGCAATATATTTCTGGACACCTGGTGACCACAAATATTTTGCGGTATGGCGCGCAATATATTTCTGGACACCTAGTGTCCACAAATATTTTGCGGTATGGCGCGCAATATATTTCTGGACACCTACTGTCCAGAAATATTTTGCGGTATGGCGCGCAATATATTTCTGGACACCTAGTGTCCACAAATATTTTGCGGTATGGCGCGCAATATATTTCTGGACACCTAGTGTCCATAAATATTTTGTGGTATGGCACGCAGTATATTTCTGGACACCTACTGTCCAGAAATATTTTGCGGTATGGCACGCAGTATATTTCTGGACACCTACTGTCCAGAAATATTTTGCGGTATGGCGCGCAATATATTTCTGGACACCTAGTGTCCATAAATATTTTGCGGTATGGCGCGCAATATATTTCTGGACACCTAGTGTCCACAAATATTTTGCGGTATGGCGCGCAATATATTTCTGGACACCTACAGTCCAGAAATATTTTGCGGTATGGCGCGCAATATATTTCTGGACACCTTTTGTCCAAAACTATTTTGCGGTATGGCGCGCAATATATTTCTGGACACCTACTGTCCACAAATATTTTGCGGTATGGCGCGCAATATATTTCTGGACACCTACTGTCCAGAAATATTTTGCGGTATGGCGCGCAATATATTTCTGGACACCTAGTGTCCACAAATAATTTGCGGTATGGCGCGCAATTTATTTCTGGACACCTAGTGTCCAGAAATATTTTGCGGTATGGCGCGCAATATATTTCTGGACACCTAGTGTCCACAAATATTTTGCGGTATGGCGCGCAATATATTTCTGGACACCTACTGTCCAGAAATATTTTGCGGTATGGCAAGCAATATATTTCTGGACAGTAGGTGGTATGGCGCGCAATATATTTCTGGGCACCTAGTGGTCACAAATATTTTGCGGTATGGCGCAAAATATATTTCTGGACACCTACTGTCCAGAAATATTTTGCGGTATGGCGCGCAATATATTTCTGGACACCTAGTGTCCACAAATATTTTGCGGTATGGCGCGCAATATATTTCTGGACACCTACTGTCCAGAAATATTTTGCGGTATGGCGCGCAATATATTTCTGGACACCTACTGTCCAGAAATATTTTGCGGTATGGCGCGCAATATATTTCTGGACACCTAGTGTCCACAAATATTTTGCGGTATGGCGCGCAATATATTTCTGGACACCTAGTGTCCATAAATATTTTGCGGTATGGCGAGCAATATATTTCTGGACACCTACTGTCCACAAATATTTTGCGGTATGGCGCGCAATATATTTCTGGACACCTACTGTCCAGAAATATTTTGCGGTATGGCGCGCAATATATTTCTGGACACCTAGAGTCCACAAATATTTTGCGGTATGGCGCGCAATATATTTCTGGACACCTAGTGTCCACAAATATTTTGCGGTATGACGCGCAATATATTTCTGGACACCTAGTGTCCACAAATATTTTGCGGTGTCCACAAATATTTTGCGGTATGGCGCGCAATATATTTCTGGACACCTAGTGTCCACAAATATTTTGCGGTATGGCGCGCAATATATTTCTGGACACCTAGTGTCCACAAATATTTTGCGGTATGGCGCGCAATATATTTCTGGACACCTAGTGTCCACAAATATTTTGCGGTATGGCGCGCAATATATTTCTGGACACCTAGTGTCCACAAATATTTTGCGGTATGGCGCGCAATATATTTCTGGACACCTAGTGTCCACAAATATTTTGCGGTATGGCGCGCAATATATTTCTGGGCGCCTAGTGTCCACAAATATTTTGCGGTATGGCGCCCAATATATTTCTGGACACCTAGTGTCCACAAATATTTTGCGGTATGGCGCGCAATATATTTCTGGACACCTAGTGTCCACAAATATTTTGCGGTATGGCGCGCAATATATTTCTGGACACCTACTGTCCAGAAATATTTTGCGGTATGGCACGCAATATATTTCTGGACAGTAGGTGGTATGGCGCACAATATATTTCTGGACACCTGGTGTCCAGAAATATTTTGCGGTATGGCGCGCAATATATTTCTGGACACCTAGTGTCCACAAATATTTTGCGGTATGGCGCGCAATATATTTCTGGACACCTACTGTCCAGAAATATTTTGCGGTATGGCACGCAATATATTTCTGGACAGTAGGTGGTATGGCGCACAATATATTTCTGGACACCTGGTGTCCAGAAATATTTTGCGGTATGGCGCGCAATATATTTCTGGACACCTACTGTCCAGAAATATTTTGCGGTATGGAGCGCAATATATTTCTGGACACCTAGTGTCCACAAATATTTTGCGGTATGGCGCGCAATATATTTCTGGACACCTAGTGTCCACAAATATTTTGCGGTATGGCGAGCAATATATTTCTGGACACCTAGTGTCCACAAATATTTTGCGGTATGGCGCGCAATATATTTCTGGACACCTAGTGTCCACAAATATTTTGCGGTATGGCGCGCAATATATTTCTGGACACCTAGTGTCCACAAATATTTTGCGTTATGGCGCGCAATATATTTCTGGACACCTACTGTCCAGAAATATTTTGCGGTATGGCGCGCAATATATTTCTGGACACCTACTGTCCAGAAATATTTTGCGGTATGGCGCGCAATATATTTCTGGACACCTAGTGTCCACAAATATTTTGCGGTATGGCGCGCAATATATTTCTGGACACCTACTGTCCAGAAATATTTTGCGGTATGGCGCGCAATATATTTCTGGACACCTACTGTCCAGAAATATTTTGCGGTATGGCGCGCAATATATTTCTGGACACCTAGTGTCCACAAATATTTTGCGGTATGGCGCGCAATATATTTCTGGACACCTAGTGTCCACAAATATTTTGCGGTATGGCGCGCAATATATTTCTGGACACCTACTGTCCAAAAATATTTTGCGGTATGGCGCGCAATATATTTCTGGACACCTACTGTCCAGAAATATTTTGCGATATGGCGCGAAATATATTTCTGGACACCTACTGTCTACAAATATTTTGCGGTATGGCGCGCAATATATTTCTGGACACCTAGTGTCCACAAATATTTTGCGGTATGGCGCGCAATATATTTCTGGACACCTAGTGTCCACAAATATTTTGCGGTATGGCGCGCAATATATTTCTGGACACCTAGTGTCCACAAATATTTTGCGGTATGGCGCGCAATATATTTCTGGACACCTAGTGTCCACAAATATTTTGCGGTATGGCGCGCAATATATTTCTGGACACCTAGTGTCCACAAATATTTTGCGGTATGGCGCGCAATATATTTCTGGACACCTACTGTCCAGAAATATTTTGCGGTATGGCGCGCAATATATTTCTGGACACCTAGAGTCCACAAATATTTTGCGGTATGGCGCGCAATATATTTCTGGACACCTAGTGTCCACAAATATTTTGCGGTATGACGCGCAATATATTTCTGGACACCTAGTGTCCACAAATATTTTGCGGTATGGCGCGCAATATATTTCTGGACACCTAGTGTCCACAAATATTTTGCGGTATGGCGCGCAATATATTTCTGGACACCTAGTGTCCACAAATATTTTGCGGTATGGCGCGCAATATATTTCTGGACACCTAGTGTCCACAAATATTTTGCGGTATGGCGCGCAATATATTTCTGGACACCTAGTGTCCACAAATATTTTGCGGTATGGCGCGCAATATATTTCTGGACACCTAGTGTCCACAAATATTTTGCGGTATGGCGCGCAATATATTTCTGGGCGCCTAGTGTCCACAAATATTTTGCGGTATGGCGCCCAATATATTTCTGGACACCTAGTGTCCACAAATATTTTGCGGTATGGCGCGCAATATATTTCTGGACACCTACTGTCCACAAATATTTTGCGGTATGGCGCGCAATATATTTCTGGACACCTACTGTCCAGAAATATTTTGCGGTATGGCACGCAATATATTTCTGGACAGTAGGTGGTATGGCGCACAATATATTTCTGGACACCTGGTGTCCAGAAATATTTTGCGGTATGGCGCGCAATATATTTCTGGACACCTACTGTCCAGAAATATTTTGCGGTATGGCGCGCAATATATTTCTGGACACCTACTGTCCAGAAATATTTTGCGGTATGGAGCGCAATATATTTCTGGACACCTAGTGTCCACAAATATTTTGCGGTATGGCGCGCAATATATTTCTGGACACCTAGTGTCCACAAATATTTTGCGGTATGGCGCGCAATATATTTCTGGACACCTAGTGTCCACAAATATTTTGCGGTATGGCGCGCAATATATTTCTGGACACCTAGTGTCCACAAATATTTTGCGGTATGGCGCGCAATATATTTCTGGACACCTACTGTCCAGAAATATTTTGCGGTATGGCGCGCAATATATTTCTGGACACCTACTGTCCAGAAATATTTTGCGGTATGGCGCGCAATATATTTCTGGACACCTAGTGTCCACAAATATTTTGCGGTATGGCGCGCAATATATTTCTGGACACCTAGTGCCCAGAAATATTTTGCGGTATGGCGCGCAATATATTTCTGGACACCTAGTGTCCACAAATATTTTGCGGTATGGGGCGCAATATATTTCTGGACACCTACTGTCCAGAAATATTTTGCGGTATGGCAAGCAATATATTTCTGGACAGTAGGTGGTATGGCGCGCAATATATTTCTGGACACCTAATGGTCACAAATATTTTGCGGTATGGCGCAAAATATATTTCTGGACACCTACTGTCCAGAAATATTTTGCGGTGTGGCGCGCAATATATTTCTGGACACCTAGTGTCCACAAATATTTTGCGGTATGGCGCGCAATATATTTCTGGACACCTACTGTCCAGAAATATTTTGCGGTATGGCGCGCCATACCACCACAAATATTTTGCGGTATGGCGCGCAATATATTTCTGGACACCTAGTGTCCACAAATATTTTGCGGTATGGCGCGCAATATATTTCTGGACACCTAGTGTCCACAAATATTTTGCGGTATGGCGCGCAATATATTTCTGGACACCTACTGTCCAGAAATATTTTGCGGTATGGCGCGCAATATATTTCTGGACACCTAGAGTCCACAAATATTTTGCGGTATGGCGCGCAATATATTTCTGGACACCTAGTGTCCACAAATATTTTGCGGTATGGCGCGCAATATATTTCTGGACACCTACTGTCCAGAAATATTTTGCGGTATGGCGCGCAATATATTTCTGGACACCTAGAGTCCACAAATATTTTGCGGTATGGCGCGCAATATATTTCTGGACACCTAGTGTCCACAAATATTTTGCGGTATGACGCGCAATATATTTCTGGACACCTAGTGTCCACAAATATTTTGCGGTATGGCGCGCAATATATTTCTGGACACCTAGTGTCCACAAATATTTTGCGGTATGGCGCGCAATATATTTCTGGACACCTAGTGTCCACAAATATTTTGCGGTATGGCGCGCAATATATTTCTGGACACCTAGTGTCCACAAATATTTTGCGGTATGGCGCGCAATATATTTCTGGACACCTAGTGTCCACAAATATTTTGCGGTATGGCGCGCAATATATTTCTGGACACCTAGTGTCCACAAATATTTTGCGGTATGGCGCGCAATATATTTCTGGGCGCCTAGTGTCCACAAATATTTTGCGGTATGGCGCCCAATATATTTCTGGACACCTAGTGTCCACAAATATTTTGCGGTATGGCGCGCAATATATTTCTGGACACCTACTGTCCACAAATATTTTGCGGTATGGCGCGCAATATATTTCTGGACACCTACTGTCCAGAAATATTTTGCGGTATGGCACGCAATATATTTCTGGACAGTAGGTGGTATGGCGCACAATATATTTCTGGACACCTGGTGTCCAGAAATATTTTGCGGTATGGCGCGCAATATATTTCTGGACACCTACTGTCCAGAAATATTTTGCGGTATGGCGCGCAATATATTTCTGGACACCTACTGTCCAGAAATATTTTGCGGTATGGAGCGCAATATATTTCTGGACACCTAGTGTCCACAAATATTTTGCGGTATGGCGCGCAATATATTTCTGGACACCTAGTGTCCACAAATATTTTGCGGTATGGCGCGCAATATATTTCTGGACACCTAGTGTCCACAAATATTTTGCGGTATGGCGCGCAATATATTTCTGGACACCTAGTGTCCACAAATATTTTGCGGTATGGCGCGCAATATATTTCTGGACACCTACTGTCCAGAAATATTTTGCGGTATGGCGCGCAATATATTTCTGGACACCTACTGTCCAGAAATATTTTGCGGTATGGCGCGCAATATATTTCTGGACACCTAGTGTCCACAAATATTTTGCGGTATGGCGCGCAATATATTTCTGGACACCTACTGTCCAGAAATATTTTGCGGTATGGCGCGCAATATATTTCTGGACACCTACTGTCCAGAAATATTTTGCGGTATGGCGCGCAATATATTTCTGGACACCTACTGTCCAGAAATATTTTGCGGTATGGCGCGCAATATATTTCTGGACACCTACTGTCCACAGATATTTTGCGGTATGGCGCGCAATATATTTCTGGACACCTAGTGTCCACAAATATTTTGCGGTATGGCGCGCAATATATTTCTGGACACCTAGTGTCCACAAATATTTTGCGGTATGGCGCGCAATATATTTCTGGACACCTACTGTCCAAAAATATTTTGCGGTATGGCGCGCAATATATTTCTGGACACCTACTGTCCAGAAATATTTTGCGATATGGCGCGAAATATATTTCTGGACACCTACTGTCCACAAATATTTTGCGGTATGGCGCGCAATATATTTCTGGACACCTAGTGTCCACAAATATTTTGCGGTATGGCGCGCAATATATTTCTGGACACCTAGTGTCCACAAATATTCTGCGGTATGGCGCGCAATATATTTCTGGACACCTAGTGTCCACAAATATTTTGCGGTATGGCGCGCAATATATTTCTGGACACCTACTGTCCAGAAATATTTTGCGGTATGGCACGCAATATATTTCTGGACAGTAGGTGGTATGGCGCGCAATATATTTCTGGACACCTAGTGTCCACAAATATTTTGCGGTATGGCGCGCAATATATTTCTGGACACCTACTGTCCAGAAATATTTTGCGGTATGGCGCGCAATATATTTCTGGACACCTGGTGTCCACAAATATTTTGCGGTATGGCGCGCAATATATTTCTGGACACCTAGTCTCCACAAATATTTTGCGGTATGGCGCGCAATATATTTCTGGACACCCACTGTCCAGAAATATTTTGCGGTATGGCGCGCAATATATTTCTGGACACCTAGTGTCCACAAATATTTTGCGGTATGGCGCGCAATATATTTCTGGACACCTAGTGCCCAGAAATATTTTGCGGTATGGCGCGCAATATATTTCTGGACACCTAGTGTCCACAAATATTTTGCGGTATGGCGCGCAATATATTTCTGGACACCTACTGTCCAGAAATATTTTGCGGTATGGCAAGCAATATATTTCTGGACAGTAGGTGGTATGGCGCGCAATATATTTCTGGACACCTAATGGTCACAAATATTTTGCGGTATGGCGCAAAATATATTTCTGGACACCTACTGTCCAGAAATATTTTGCGGTGTGGCGCGCAATATATTTCTGGACACCTAGTGTCCACAAATATTTTGCGGTATGGCGCGCAATATATTTCTGGACACCTACTGTCCAGAAATATTTTGCGGTATGGCGCGCCATACCACCACAAATATTTTGCGGTATGGCGCGCAATATATTTCTGGACACCTAGTGTCCACAAATATTTTGCGGTATGGCGCGCAATATATTTCTGGACACCTAGTGTCCACAAATATTTTGCGGTATGGCGCGCAATATATTTCTGGACACCTACTGTCCAGAAATATTTTGCGGTATGGCGCGCAATATATTTCTGGACACCTAGAGTCCACAAATATTTTGCGGTATGGCGCGCAATATATTTCTGGACACCTAGTGTCCACAAATATTTTGCGGTATGACGCGCAATATATTTCTGGACACCTAGTGTCCACAAATATTTTGCGGTATGGCGCGCAATATATTTCTGGACACCTAGTGTCCACAAATATTTTGCGGTATGGCGCGCAATATATTTCTGGACACCTAGTGTCCACAAATATTTTGCGGTATGGCGCGCAATATATTTCTGGACACCTAGTGTCCACAAATATTTTGCGGTATGGCGCGCAATATATTTCTGGACACCTAGTGTCCACAAATATTTTGCGGTATGGCGCGCAATATATTTCTGGACACCTAGTGTCCACAAATATTTTGCGGTATGGCGCGCAATATATTTCTGGGCGCCTAGTGTCCACAAATATTTTGCGGTATGGCGCCAAATATATTTCTGGACACCTAGTGTCCACAAATATTTTGCGGTATGGCGCGCAATATATTTCTGGACACCTACTGTCCACAAATATTTTGCGGTATGGCGCGCAATATATTTCTGGACACCTACTGTCCAGAAATATTTTGCGGTATGGCACGCAATATATTTCTGGACAGTAGGTGGTATGGCGCACAATATATTTCTGGACACCTGGTGTCCAGAAATATTTTGCGGTATGGCGCGCAATATATTTCTGGACACCTACTGTCCAGAAATATTTTGCGGTATGGCGCGCAATATATTTCTGGACACCTACTGTCCAGAAATATTTTGCGGTATGGCGCGCAATATATTTCTGGACACCTAGTGTCCACAAATATTTTGCGGTATGGCGCGCAATATATTTCTGGACACCTAGTGTCCACAAATATTTTGCGGTATGGCGCGCAATATATTTCTGGACACCTAGTGTCCACAAATATTTTGCGGTATGGCGCGCAATATATTTCTGGACACCTAGTGTCCACAAATATTTTGCGGTATGGCGCGCAATATATTTCTGGACACCTACTGTCCAGAAATATTTTGCGGTATGGCGCGCAATATATTTCTGGACACCTACTGTCCAGAAATATTTTGCGGTATGGCGCGCAATATATTTCTGGACACCTAGTGTCCACAAATATTTTGCGGTATGGCGCGCAATATATTTCTGGACACCTACTGTCCAGAAATATTTTGCGGTATGGCGCGCAATATATTTCTGGACACCTAGTGTCCACAAATATTTTGCGGTATGGCGCGCAATATATTTCTGGACACCTAGTGTCCACAAATATTTTGCGGTATTGCGCGCAATATATTTCTGGACACCTACTGTCCAGAAATATTTTGCGGTATGGCGCGCAATATATTTCTGGACACCTACTGTCCAGAAATATTTTGCGGTATGGCGCGCAATATATTTCTGGACACCTACTGTCCAGAAATATTTTGCGGTATGGCGCGCAATATATTTCTGGACACCTACTGTCCACAGATATTTTGCGGTATGGCGCGCAATATATTTCTGGACACCTAGTGTCCACAAATATTTTGCGGTATGGCGCGCAATATATTTCTGGACACCTAGTGTCCACAAATATTTTGCGGTATGGCGCGCAATATATTTCTGGACACCTAGTGTCCACAAATATTTTGCGGTATGGCGCGCAATATATTTCTGGACACCTACTGTCCAAAAATATTTTGCGGTATGGCGCGCAATATATTTCTGGACACCTACTGTCCAGAAATATTTTGCGATATGGCGCGAAATATATTTCTGGACACCTACTGTCCACAGATATTTTGCGGTATGGCGCGCAATATATTTCTGGACACCTAGTGTCCACAAATATTTTGCGGTATGGCGCGCAATATATTTCTGGACACCTAGTGTCCACAAATATTTTGCGGTATGGCGCGCAATATATTTCTGGACACCTAGTGTCCACAAATATTTTGCGGTATGGCGCGCAATATATTTCTGGACACCTAGTGTCCACAAATATTTTGCGGTATGGCGCGCAATATATTTCTGGACACCTACTGTCCAGAAATATTTTGCGGTATGGCACGCAATATATTTCTGGACAGTAGGTGGTATGGCGCGCAATATATTTCTGGACACCTAGTGTCCACAAATATTTTGCGGTATGGCGCGCAATATATTTCTGGACACCTACTGTCCAGAAATATTTTGCGGTATGGCGCGCAATATATTTCTGGACACCTGGTGTCCACAAATATTTTGCAGTATGGCGCGCAATATATTTCTGGACACCTAGTGTCCACAAATATTTTGCGGTATGGCGCGCAATATATTTCTGGACACCTAGTGTCCACAAATATTTTGCGGTATGGCGCGCAATATATTTCTGGACACCTACTGTCCAGAAATATTTTGCGGTATGGCGCGCAATATATTTCTGGACACCTAGTGTCCACAAATATTTTGCGGTATGGCGCGCAATATATTTCTGGACACCTAGTGTCCATAAATATTTTGCGGTATGGCACGCAATATATTTCTGGACACCTACTGTCCAGAAATATTTTGCGGTATGGCGCGCAATATATTTCTGGACACCTAGTGTCCATAAATATTTTGCGGTATGGCGCGCAATATATTTCTGGACACCTAGTGTCCACAAATATTTTGCGGTATGGCGCGCAATATATTTCTGGACACCTACAGTCCAGAAATATTTTGCGGTATGGCGCGCAATATATTTCTGGACACCTACTGTCCAAAACTATTTTGCGGTATGGCGCGCAATATATTTCTGGACACCTACTGTCCACAAATATTTTGCGGTATGGCGCGCAATATATTTCTGGACACCTAGTGTCCACAAATATTTTGCGGTATGGCACGCAATATATTTCTGGACACCTAGTGCCCACAAATATTTTGCGGTATGGCGCGCAATATATTTCTGGACACCTAGTGTCCACAAATATTTTGCGGTATGGCACGCAATATATTTCTGGACACCTACAGTCCAGAAATATTTTGCGGTATGGCGCGCAATATATTTCTGGACACCTAGTGTCCACAGATATTTTGCGGTATGGCACGCAATATATTTCTGGACACCTACAGTCCAGAAATATTTTGCGATATGGCGCGCAATATATTTCTGGACACCTACTGTCCAGAAATATTTTGCGGTATGGCGCGCAATATATTTCTGGACACCTAGTGTCCACAAATATTTTGCGGTATGGCGCGCAATATATTTCTGGACACCTACAGTCCAGAAATATTTTGCGGTATGGCGCGCAATATATTTCTGGACACCTACTGTCCAAAACTATTTTGCGGTATGGCGCGCAATATATTTCTGGACACCTACTGTCCACAAATATTTTGCGGTATGGCGCGCAATATATTTCTGGACACCTAGTGTCCACAAATATTTTGCGGTATGGCACGCAATATATTTCTGGACACCTAGTGCCCACAAATATTTTGCGGTATGGCGCGCAATGTATTTCTGGACACCTAGTGTCCACAAATATTTTGCGGTATGGCACGCAATATATTTCTGGACACCTACAGTCCAGAAATATTTTGCGGTATGGCGCGCAATATATTTCTGGACACCTAGTGTCCACAAATATTTTGCGGTATGGCACGCAATATATTTCTGGACACCTACAGTCCAGAAATATTTTGCGATATGGCGCGCAATATATTTCTCGACACCTAGTGTCCATAAATAATTTGCGGTATGGCGCGCAATATATTTGTGGACACCTTGTGTCCACAAATATTTTGCGGTATGGCGCGCAATATATTTCTGGACACCTTGTGTCCACAAATATTTTGCGGTATGGCGCGCAATATATTTCTGGACACCTACTGTCCAAAATTATTTTGCGGTATGGCGCGCAATATATTTCTGGACACCTACTGTCCAAAATTATTTTGCGGTATGGCGCGCAATATATTTCTGGACACCTTGTGTCCACAAATATTTTGCGGTATGGCGCGCAATATATTTCTGGACACCTACTGTGCACAAATATTTTGCGGTATGGCGCGCAATATATTTCTGGACACCTACTGTCCAGAAATATTTTGCGGTATGGCGCGCAATATATTTCTGGACACCTAGTGTCCACAAATATTTTGCGGTATGGCGCGCAATATATTTCTGGACACCTACTGTGCACAAATATTTTGCGGTATGGCGCGCAATATATTTCTGGACACCTACTGTCCACAAATATTTTGCGGTATGGCGCGCAATACATTTCTGGACACCTAGTGTCCACAAATATTTTGCGGTATGGCGCGCAATATATTTGTGGACACCTACTGTCCACAAATATTTTGCGGTATGGCGCGCAATATATTTCTGGACACCTAGTGTCCATAAATATTTTGCGGTATGGCGCGCAATATATTTCTGGACACCTAGTGTCCACAAATATTTTGCGGTATGGCGCGCAATATATTTCTGGACACCTAGTGTCCAGAAATATTTTGCGGTATGCGCGCAATATATTTCTGGACACCTACTGTCCAGAAATATTTTGCGGTATGGCGCGCAATATATCTCTGGACAGCTACTGTCCAGAAATATTTTGCGGTATGGCGCGCAATATATTTCAGAAATATTTTGCGGTATGGCGCGCAATATATTTCTGGACACCTAGTGCCCACAAATATTTTGCGGTATGGCGCGCAATATCTTTCTGGACACCTAGTGTCCACAAATATTTTGCGGTATGGCACGCAATATATTTCTGGACAGCTACAGTCCAGAAATATTTTGCGGTATGGCGCGCAATATATTTCTGGACACCTTGTGTCCACAAATATTTTGCGGTATGGCGCGCAATATATTTCTGGACACCTACTGTGCACAAATATTTTGCGGTATGGCGCGCAATATATTTCTGGACACCTACTGTCCAGAAATATTTTGCGGTATGGCGCGCAATATATTTCTGGACACCTAGTGTCCACAAATATTTTGCGGTATGGCGCGCAATACATTTCTGGACACCTAGTGTCCACAAATATTTTGCGGTATGGCGCGCAATATATTTCTGGACACCCACTGTCCAGAAATATTTTGCGGTATGGCGCGCAATATATTTCTGGACACCTACTGTTCACAGATACTTTGCGGTATGGCGCGCAATATATTTCTGGACACCTAGTGTCCACAAATATTTTGCGGTATGGCGCGCAATATATTTCCGGACACCTAGTGTCCACAAACATTTTGCGGTATGGCGCGCAATATATTTCTGGACACCTACTGTCCACAAATATTTTGCGGTATGGCGCGCAATATATTTCTGGACACCTACTGTCCAGAAATATTTTGCGGTATGGCACGCAATATATTTCTGGACAGTAGGTGGTATGGCGCCGAATATATTTCTGGACACCTAGTGTCCACAAATATTTTGCGGTATGGCGCGCAATATATTTCTGGACACCTAGTGCCCACAAATATTTTGCGGTACGGCGCGCAATATATTTCTGGACACCTACTGTCCAGAAATATTTTGCGGTATGGCGCGCAATATATTTCTGGACACCTAGTGTCCACAAATATTTTGCGGTATGGCGCGCAATATATTTCTGGACACCTAGTGTCCATAAATATTTTGCGGTATGGCGCGCAATATATTTCTGGACACCTACTGTCCAGAAATATTTTGCGGTATGGCACGCAATATATTTCTGGACACCTACAGTCCAGAAATATTTTGCGATATGGCGCGCAATATATTTCTGGACACCTAGTGTCCATAAATATTTTGCGGTATGGCGCGCAATATATTTCTGGACACCTTGTGTCCACAAATATTTTGCGGTATGGCGCGCAATATATTTCTGGACACCTTGTGTCCACAAATATTTTGCGGTATGGCGCGCAATATATTTCTGGACACCTTGTGTCCACAAATATTTTGCGGTATGGCGCGCAATATATTTCTGGACACCTACTGTCCAAAATTATTTTGCGGTATGGCGCGCAATATATTTCTGGACACCTACTGTCCAAAATTATTTTGCGGTATGGCGCGCAATATATTTCTGGACACCTTGTGTCCACAAATATTTTGCGGTATGGCGCGCAATATATTTCTGGACACCTACTGTGCACAAATATTTTGCGGTATGGCGCGCAATATATTTCTGGACACCTACTGTCCAGAAATATTTTGCGGTATGGCGCGCAATATATTTCTGGACACCTAGTGTCCACAAATATTTTGCGGTATGGCGCGCAATATATTTCTGGACACCTAGTGTCCACAAATATTTTGCGGTATGGCGCGCAATATATTTCTGGACACCTACTGTGCACAAATATTTTGCGGTATGGCGCGCAATATATTTCTGGACACCTAGTGTCCACAAATATTTTACGGTATGGCGCGCAATATATTTCTGGACACCTAGTGTCCACAAATATTTTGCGGTATGGCGCGCAATATATTTCTGGACACCTTGTGTCCACAAATATTTTGCGGTATGGCGCGCAATATATTTCTGGACACCTACTGTGCACAAATATTTTGCGGTATGTCGCGCAATATATTTCTGGACACCTCATGGCGCGTTATGTTAAGTTTTCGAGTGTGTTGACGTGTTTTTACCCCAGTGCTATCTTAAAGGCTTATACAGTGAGTAAAACTTTCCAATATAAACCAAAAACACCTGAGAAGCAGAAATTTGATTTTTAACAATCAAAAAGAAACAACAAAATACTCTAGCTTTATTTTAAAGTGGTTTAAATATAACAAAAGCAATTTCCATTCAACTGCAAGATGGACAAGCAATGTAGTAGATGTCAAGATCCGTTACCGCTTGACGGTGAATTCGTGACCTGCTGGAACTGTAATGGAGATTTGCATTTCGATTGTAGTTCTCTATCCCAAAGTTCATACCGGAAGATGTCTGCAAATGCAAAGAAAAACTGGAAATGTATACCGTGCAGAATGAAAGATAAATTACCAGCAGAAGAAGAGTCCCAAACTGCGAAGAGATCACGGCCAGCAGAATCTCCAAAAGCAACTGTCACCAACAATGTACAGAAGGGCACGAGCGCTGTAGAAAGAGAACTACATGAAATTAAAGCACTATTAAAAGAATATGCAAAAGCTGTTGAGTTTACAACTAGTAAATATGAGGAAATTAACGTTACACTCACGAAAAACAATGAAATACTTCAAACGTTTAAGAAGGAAATTGAAGAATACAAAAAACAAATAGAAATCAAGGACTTCCAAATATCTGGATTACAGACTCAGGTCAATAGTCTAGAACAAAAACAAATTGATAAAAATGTAGAGATAAAGAATGTTCCAATGTCAAGCACTGAAAATGCTTTCGACTTATTAAAGTCAATAGGCAACACATTGAACACTCCGATTACAGAGAGCGATGTCGAAGAACTCTATTCTTATCCCGACAGAAAAAACAAACAGATGAGAAACATTGTGGTTAGCTTCACTAGGAAGCAAACTAAAATTACATTCCTAGAACGAACAAAACAAAAGAGAACGCTGAAATATGGGGAGATATGTTCTGCTTCGCGTAAAGAATGCAATCCGGCATACGCGAATCAGAATATATACATCAACGAACAATTAACACCTCACTTCAAAAAACTAATTTGGCTTACAAAAACAAAAGCAAAATCAAATAATTGGAAATTTGTTTGGTTCAAGAATTATAAGGTATTAGCAAAAAAATCAGAAGGAGACCGTACTATTGAGATCCAAACGATCAACGATATTGACAAAATGTCATAATCATATGTTTTTCTGCTATAATATTCCTATAATTTCTTAAGTACACTCATGCACAAAATTGACACACCAAAAATGGAAAACAACACAAATGAATTAGAAAATTTAAATTTTAAAATTGTGAAATCGCAAGATGAAGCCTCTTCCTATATAAAAAATAACAGCAATGAATTTTCTTGCATATCTCTAAATATAAGATCGTTAAGAACGAACTGGAATGAATTTATGTTGTATGTGAATGATTTTCTGTCAAAAGTAGATGTTATTATGTTGTGTGAGATTAATATAACCGAAGGGGAAAAAAATCAGTATGGAATTGATGGATACAGCAGTGAATTTTTTACAAGAAGTAATTCCAGAGGAGGAGGTATAGCCATATATGTAAAAAATAATGTAATGTATGAAAAAGTAGAACGAAAAACAAAAATGTATGAAAACGTCTCTCTAAATGTAAAACGAGGCAATTTTGAAGCTTCAGTAATATCAGTATACAGACCACCGAAGTTAAATGTTAAACATTTCATTCGTGAGCTTAATGAACATTTTGATGTAATCGAAGCAAAAAGGAATTTAATAGTTATGGGCGATGTAAACATAAATTTAAAAGACAAGACTAATGCAGATGTGTGCGAATATATGTCGATGATAGCTGCAAAAGGTCTCAACAATTGCATACTCTCTCACACTCGTGATGATTTAATAAGAAACACAAAAACATTAATTGATCACTGCTTGATAAGAGCAAAAAATGTTGAAATCAAATCTGCGGTGATCGAAGTATGTATCTCAGACCACTATGCCTTGTATTGTGGAATCAAAGCTGATGCAGTTATAAGCAAATCCAGTAAAGAGCGATACGTACTAACTCAAGCAGTAGCACAAAAAATAAAAGATTTCAACTGGGACGAGTTAAATTCACACACAGATGTAAATGAATTATATCAGCACCTCAAGGAAGTACTTAATAATATAGTAACATCGTCAACTGTTACAAGTAAGAAAAGAAGCACTGAACACAGTTGGGCCACCGCAGACCTGAAATGCGAATGCAAAGAACGTGATAGACTATACAGAAGGTACAAAAACAACAGACGAAATGCGGACTATCACAATGAGTATAAACTATACAGAAACGAGCTTAACAAAAAAATAAAACGAATAAGATCAAACTTCTACAAACAGAAATTCCAAGAGAGTAAAAACAACCCAAAGGATACGTGGAAGCTTGTTAATGCATTACTTGGAAAGAGATCGAACAATATAGATGACATTATAAAAAAGAATTTTGCACATGAAGAAAATTTGAATGACCTACCGAACAAATTCGCAAAAACGCTATCATTGGAAATTTGTAATACAGTCCACGAGTGCAATAAAACAACATTCAGTGGCCGTTCGAACAGTGTACAAAACTCTATATATGTACAATATGTAACTGATACTGAGGTTAAGAATATACTTCATTCGCTAAAGTGCAACAAGTCAGCCGGAATAGACGAGATAAGACCAATAGATCTAAGAATAAGTGCAGAGTACCTTTCGCCTCTGATAACGAAGCTTATAAATATGAGTTTAGACCAAGCAACAGTTCCGCACCTTCTGAAAACATCAATAGTTCGGCCAATATACAAAAGCGGAAAGATGAACCAAATTGTGAACTACAGACCCATTTCTATCTTATCATCTGTCGACAAGGTTATGGAGGAAGTATTGGCAACGAGGCTATACGGATATGTGGAAAAATTTAAAATCCTGAATAAAAATCAATTTGGTTTTCGTAAAAACAAGAGCATCAACCATCTGCTGGCAATTTTTGCGAATAAAATTAACCAAAGCCTGGATAAAAATCAAAGCACAGTGGTTCTATTCATTGATTTTAAAAAAGCCTTCGATACATTAAGTCACAAACAATTACTGAGACAGTTAGAAAGGATTGGTGTTCGGGGCAGTATATTATCATGGTTTGAAAACTACTTAAGAGACCGAAAATTTAAAGTTAAAATTGGCGAATTCTTAAGTGAAGATGAAGATGTTGTATATGGTGTACCACAGGGATCAAAACTAGGCCCTCTCCTATTTATTATCTACGCCAATGATCTGATGTCATTGCTGAAGTACAGCACGGGATACGCATACGCGGACGATACAGCGATTGTAATTAGCCATAGGAACGTAAATGAAGCTGCAAGCTTATTGCAAATAGAATTTAATCGAATCACAGCTTGGTGTCACGACCATGGATTAATTATTAACGCACTGAAGACAAAGGTAATGCATATTCGTCCCCCGCATATCCCAAAAACTAAAATCAAGATAAAAATGCATGACACAGAATGTCTTCACATGAATGGATGTAACGTTAAAGAAAATGATAGATGCAACGGATACATCGACAATGTGTCAACATACAAGTATCTTGGACTCACCGTTGATTACAACTTTAAATGGAGCTACCACATAAGAGAAATAAAACAGAAATTGTGTCGATCCGCTTACGCACTCTTCCATCTTAAAAATTTCTGCACACCTGAAGTTCTTAGACAATGCTATTTTGGTTTAGTTGAATCACATATGAGATATGGCGTATTAGCGTGGGGAAAAGCATCGCAAATGCAATCCCTACAAAGAACACATGTGCGCCTGCAAAAATTAGTGCACAACCCCAGACTCAACCCTGGAGCTCAAAATCTTCTGAATATTCAACAGATCTACAATCTAGAAATCCTTGCTCACTTCTACAACGACGATGCATACAGAACTCTGACGCAACAAGCAGTAAATACCAGAAGAAGACAACAACAGGTCTATGAAGTCCCGAGGTATTGGAACGAGTACGGAAGAAGGACGCTTAATGTTGCAGTTCCATCAGTGCTTAACGAACTTCCAAAAGAATTTCGCAACCTAACAAAAACTGAAATTTTAAGAAAAACCAAAGAAATGTACTTAGCATCCAGCTTGTAAAAAATCTACTTGTTTTCATTTCTGTAACGTAATTTTTTTGTTTTTTTTTCTTTATATTGAATTATTGTGTTAAAGTAAATTGAAATAATATAAACATTGAACGCTTAAACTTAACTTAACTTAATGTATATGATCGAAACCAGTCTTCTGCAGACAAGCCCTTCCGGCTTTGCAGATACAATCTATGTGAACAATGGAATAATAAAAAAAAAAAAAAAAAAAAAAAAAAAAAAAAAAAAAATACTGTGCACAAATATTTTGCGGTATGGCGCGCAATATATTTCTGGACACCTACTGTGCACAAATATTTTGCGGTATGGCGCGCAATATATTTCTGGACACCTAGTGTCCAGAAATATTTTGCGGTATGGCGGGCAATATATTTCTGGACACCTAGTGTCCACAAATATATTGCGGTATGGCGCGCAATATATCTCTGGACAGCTACTGTCCAGAAATATTTTGCGGTATGGCGCGCAATATATTTCTGGACACCTAGTGTCCACAAATATTTTGCGGTATGGCGCGCAATATATTTCTGGACACCTAGTGTCCACAAATATTTTGCGGTATGGCGCGCAATATATCTCTGGACAGCTACTGTCCAGAAATATTTTGCGGTATGGCGCGCAATATATTTCAGAAATATTTTGCGGTATGGCGCGCAATATATTTCTGGACACCTAGTGCCCACAAATATTTTGCGGTATGGCGCGCAATATATTTCTGGACACCTAGTGTCCACAAATATTTTGCGGTATGGCACGCAATATATTTCTGGACACCTACAGTCCAGAAATATTTTGCGGTATGGCGCGCAATATATTTCTGGACAGTAGGTGGTATGGCGCGCAATATATTTCTGGACACCTAGTGTCCATAAATATTTTGCGGTATGGCGCGCAATATATTTCTGGACACCTAGTGTCCACAAATATTTTGCGGTATGGCACGCAATATATTTCTGGACACCTACAGTCCAGAAATATTTTGCGATATGGCGCGCAATATATTTCTGGACACCTAGTGCCCACAAATATTTTGCGGTATGGCGCGCAATATATTTCTGGACACCTAGTGTCCACAAATATTTTGCGGTATGGCGCGCAATATATTTCTGGACACCTACTGTCCAGAAATATTTTGCGGTATGGCGCGCAATATATTTCTGGACACCTAGTGTCCAGAAATATTTTGCGGTATGGCGCGCAATATATTTCTGGACACCTAGTGTCCAGAAATATTTTGCGGTATGGCGCGCAATATATTTCTGGACACCTAGTGTCCAGAAATATTTTGCGGTATGGCGCGCAATATATTTCTGGACACCCACTGTCCAGAAATATTTTGCGGTATGGCGCGCAATATATTTCTGGACACCTAGTGCCCACAAATATTTTGCGGTATGGCGCGCAATATATTTCTGGACACCTAGTGTCCACAAATATTTTGCGGTATGGCACGCAATATATTTCTGGACACCTACTGTCCAGAAATATTTTACGGTATGGCGCGCAATATATTTCTGGACACCTAGTGTCCACAAATATTTTGCGGTATGGCGCGCAATATATTTCTGGACACCTACAGTCCACAAATATTTTGCGGTATGGCGCGCAATATATTTCTGGACACCTTGTGTCCACAAATATTTTGCGGTATGGCGCGCAATATATTTCTGGACACCTTGTGTCCACAAATATTTTGCGGTATGGCGCGCAATATATTTCTGGACACCTACTGTGCACAAATATTTTGCGGTATGTCGCGCAATATATTTCTGGACACCTACTGTCCAGAAATATTTTGCGGTATGGCGCGCAATATATTTCTGGACACCTACTGTGCACAAATATTTTGCGGTATGGCGCGCAATATATTTCTGGACACCTACTGTGCACAAATATTTTGCGGTATGGCGCGCAATATATTTCTGGACACCTAGTGCCCACAAATATTTTGCGGTATGGCGCGCAATATATTTCTGGACACCTAGTGTCCACAAATATTTTGTGGTATGGCACGCAATATATTTCTGGACACCTACAGTCCAGAAATATTTTGCGGTATGGCGCGCAATATATTTCTGGACACCTAGTGTCCAGAAATATTTTGCGGTATGGCGCGCAATATATTTCTGGACACCTTGTGTCCACAAATATTTTGCGGTATGGCGCGCAATATATTTCTGGACACCTACTGTGCACAAATATTTTGCGGTATGGCGCGCAATATATTTCTGGACACCTACTGTGCACAAATATTTTGCGGTATGGCGCGCAATATATTTCTGGACACCTAGTGTCCACAAATATTTTGCGGTATGGCGCGCAATATATTTCCGGACACCCAGTGTCTACAAACATTTTGCGGTATGGCGCGCAATATATTTCTGGAAACCTACTGTCCAGAAATATTTTGCGGTATGGCACGCAATATATTTCTGGACACCTACTGTCCAAAATTATTTTGCGGTATGGCGCGCAATATACACCTACTGTCCAGAAATATTTTGCGGTATGGCGCGCAATATATTTCTGGACACCTACTGTCCAGAAATATTTTGCGGTATGGCGCGCAATATATTTCTGGACACCTACTGTCCAAAATTATTTTGCGGTATGGCGCGCAATATATTTCTGGACACCTACTGTCCACAAATATTTTGCGGTATGGCACGCAATATATTTCTGGACACCTACTGTCCAAAATTATTTTGCGGTGTGGCGCGCAATATATTTCTGGACACCTACTGTCCAAAATTATTTTGCGGTATGGCGCGCAATATATTTCTGGACACCTTGTGTCCACAAATATTTTGCGGTATGGCGCGCAATATATTTCTGGACACCTACTGTGCACAAATATTTTGCGGTATGGCGCGCAATATATTTCTGGACACCTACTGTGCACAAATATTTTGCGGTATGGCGCGCAATATATTTCTGGACACCTACTGTCCAGAAATATTTTGCGGTATGGCGCGCAATATATTTCTGGACACCTAGTGTCCACAAATATTTTGCGGTATGGCGCGCAATATATTTCTGGACACCTACTGTGCACAAATATTTTGCGGTATGGCGCGCAATATATTTCTGGACACCTACTGTCCAGAAATATTTTGCGGTATGGCGCGCAATATATTTCTGGACACCTAGTGTCCATAAATATTTTGCGGTATGGCGCGCAATATATTTCTGGACACCTACTGTCCAGAAATATTTTGCGGTATGGCGCGCAATATATTTCTGGACACCTAGTGTCCACAAATATTTTGCGGTATGGCGCGCAATATATTTCTGGACACCTACTGTGCACAAATATTTTGCGGTATGGCGCGCAATATATTTCTGGACACCTACTGTCCAGAAATATTTTGCGGTATGGCGCGCAATATATTTCTGGACACCTAGTGTCCACAAATATTTTGCGGTATGGCGCGCAATATATTTCTGGACACCTAGTGTCCACAAATATTTTGCGGTATGGCGCGCAATATATTTCTGGACACCTTGTGTCCACAAATATTTTGCGGTATGGCGCGCAATATATTTCTGGACACCTTGTGTCCACAAATATTTTGCGGTATGGCGCGCAATATATTTCTGGACACCTACTGTGCACAAATATTTTGCGGTATGGCGCGCAATATATTTCTGGACACCTACTGTCCAGAAATATTTTGCGGTATGGCGCGCAATATATTTCTGGACACCTACTGTGCACAAATATTTTGCGGTATGGCGCGCAATATATTTCTGGACACCTACTGTCCAGAAATATTTTGCGGTATGGCGCGCAATATATTTCTGGACACCTAGTGTCCATAAATATTTTGCGGTATGGCGCGCAATATATTTCTGGACACCTACTGTCCAGAAATATTTTGCGGTATGGCGCGCAATATATTTCTGGACACCTAGTGTCCACAAATATTTTGCGGTATGGCGCGCAATATATTTCTGGACACCTAGTGTCCACAAATATTTTGCGCTATGGCACGCAATATATTTCTGGACACCTACAGTCCAGAAATATTTTGCGGTATGGCGCGCAATATATTTCTGGACACCTACTGTCCAGAAATATTTTGCGGTATGGCGCGCAATATATTTCTGGACACCTTGTGTCCACAAATATTTTGCGGTATGGCGCGCAATATATTTCTGGACACCTACTGTGCACAAATATTTTGCGGTATGGCGCGCAATATATTTCTGGACACCTACTGTCCAGAAATATTTTGCGGTATGGCGCGCAATATATTTCTGGACACCTAGTGTCCACAAATATTTTGCGGTATGGCGCGCAATATATTTCTGGACACCTTGTGTCCATAAATATTTTGCGGTATGGCGCGCAATATATTTCTGGACACCTAGTGTGCACAAATATTTTGCGGTATGGCGCGCAATATATTTCTGGACACCTAGTGTCCACAAATATTTTGCGGTATGGCGCGCAATATATTTCCGGACACCTAGTGTCCACAAACATTTTGCGGTATGGCGCGCAATATATTTCTGGACACCTACTGTCCAGAAATATTTTGCGGTATGGCGCGCAATATATTTCTGGACACCTAGTGTCCACAAATATTTTGCGGTATGGCACGCAATATATTTCTGGACACCTAGTGTCCACAAATATTTTGCGGTATGGCGCGCAATATATTTCCGGACACCTAGTGTCCACAAACATTTTGCGGTATGGCGCGCAATATATTTCTGGACACCTACTGTCCAGAAATATTTTGCGGTATGGCGCGCAATATATTTCTGGACACCTAGTGTCCACAAATATTTTGCGGTATGGCACGCAATATATTTCTGGACACCTACTGTCCAAAATTATTTTGCGGTATGGCGCGCAATATACACCTACTGTCCAGAAATATTTTGCGGTATGGCGCGCAATATATTTCTGGACACCTACTGTCCAGAAATATTTTGCGGTATGGCGCGCAATATATTTCTGGACACCTACTGTCCAAAATTATTTTGCGGTATGGCGCGCAATATATTTCTGGACACCTACTGTCCACAAATATTTTGCGGTATGGCACGCAATATATTTCTGGACACCTACTGTCCAAAATTATTTTGCGGTGTGGCGCGCAATATATTTCTGGACACCTACTGTCCAAAATTATTTTGCGGTATGGCGCGCAATATATTTCTGGACACCTTGTGTCCACAAATATTTTGCGGTATGGCGCGCAATATATTTCTGGACACCTACTGTGCACAAATATTTTGCGGTATGGCGCGCAATATATTTCTGGACATCTACTGTGCACAAATATTTTGCGGTATGGCGCGCAATATATTTCTGGACACCTACTGTCCAGAAATATTTTGCGGTATGGCGCGCAATATATTTCTGGACACCTAGTGTCCACAAATATTTTGCGGTATGGCGCGCAATATATTTCTGGACACCTAGTGTCCACAAATATTTTGCGGTATGGCACGCAATATATTTCTGGACACCTACTGTCCAGAAATATTTTGCGGTATGGCGCGCAATATATTTCTGGACACCTAGTGTCCACAAATATTTTGCGGTATGGCGCGCAATATATTTCTGGACACCTAGTGTCCACAAATATTTTGCGGTATGGCGCGCAATATATTTCTGGACACCTTGTGTCCACAAATATTTTGCGGTATGGCGCGCAATATATTTCTGGACACCTACTGTGCACAAATATTTTGCGGTATGGCGCGCAATATATTTCTGGACACCTACTGTCCAGAAATATTTTGCGGTATGGCGCGCAATATATTTCTGGACACCTACTGTGCACAAATATTTTGCGGTATGGCGCGCAATATATTTCTGGACACCTACTGTCCAGAAATATTTTGCGGTATGGCGCGCAATATATTTCTGGACACCTAGTGTCCATAAATATTTTGCGGTATGGTGCGCAATATATTTCTGGACACCTACTGTCCAGAAATATTTTGCGGTATGGCGCGCAATATATTTCTGGACACCTAGTGTCCAGAAATATTTTGCGGTATGGCGCGCAATATATTTCTGGACACCTAGTGCCCACAAATATTTTGCGGTATGGCGCGCAATATATTTCTGGACACCTAGTGTCCACAAATATTTTGCGGTATGGCACGCAATATATTTCTGGACACCTACAGTCCAGAAATATTTTGCGGTATTGCGCGCAATATATTTCTGGACACCTAGTGTCCACAAATATTTTGCGGTATGGCGCGCAATATATTTCTGGACACCTAGTGTCCACAAATATTTTGCGGTATGGCGCGCAATATATTTCTGGACACCTTGTGTCCACAAATATTTTGCGGTATGGCGCGCAATATATTTCTGGACACCTACTGTGCACAAATATTTTGCGGTATGGCGCACAATATATTTCTGGACACCTACTGTCCAGAAATATTTTGCGGTATGGCGCGCAATATATTTCTGGACACCTACTGTGCACAAATATTTTGCGGTATGGCGCGCAATATATTTCTGGACACCTACTGTCCAGAAATATTTTGCGGTATGGCGCGCAATATATTTCTGGATACCTAGTGTCCACAAATATTTTGCGGTATGGCGCGCAATATATTTCTGGACAACTACTGTCCACAAATATTTTGCGGTATGGCGCGCAATATATTTCTGGACACCTAGTGTCCAGAAATATTTTGCGGTATGGCGCGCAATATATTTCTGGACACCTAGTGCCCACAAATATTTTGCGGTATGGCGCGCAATATATTTCTGGACACCTTGTGTCCACAAATATTTTGCGGTATGGCGCGCAATATATTTCTGGACATCTTGTGTCCACAAATATTTTGCGGTATGGCGCGCAATATATTTCTGGACACCTACTGTGCACAAATATTTTGCGGTATGGCGCGCAATATATTTCTGGACACCTACTGTCCAGAAATATTTTGCGGTATGGCGCGCAATATATTTCTGGACACCTACTGTCCAAAATTATTTTGCGGTATGGCGCGCAATATATTTCTGGACACCTTGTGTCCACAAATATTTTGCGGTATGGCGCGCAATATATTTCTGGACACCTACTGTGCACAAATATTTTGCGGTATGGCGCGCAATATATTTCTGGACATCTACTGTGCACAAATATTTTGCGGTATGGCGCGCAATATATTTCTGGACACCTACTGTCCAGAAATATTTTGCGGTATGGCGCGCAATATTTCTGGACACCTAGTGTCCACAAATATTTTGCGGTATGGCGCGCAATATATTTCTGGACACCTAGTGTCCACAAATATTTTGCGGTATGGCGCGCAATATATTTCTGGACACCTACTGTGCACAAATATTTTGCGGTATGGCGCGCAATATATTTCTGGACACCTACTGTCCAGAAATATTTTGCGGTATGGCGCGCAATATATTTCTGGACACCTAGTGTCCACAAATATTTTGCGGTATGGCGCGCAATATATTTCTGGACACCTAGTGTCCACAAATATTTTGCGGTATGGCGCGCAATATATTTCTGGACACCTTGTGTCCACAAATATTTTGCGGTATGGCGCGCAATATATTTCTGGACACCTACTGTGCACAAATATTTTGCGGTATGGCGCGCAATATATTTCTGGACACCTACTGTCCAGAAATATTTTGCGGTATGGCGCGCAATATATTTCTGGACACCTACTGTGCACAAATATTTTGCGGTATGGCGCGCAATATATTTCTGGACACCTACTGTCCAGAAATATTTTGCGGTATGGCGCGCAATATATTTCTGGACACCTAGTGTCCATAAATATTTTGCGGTATGGCGCGCAATATATTTCTGGACACCTACTGTCCAGAAATATTTTGCGGTATGGCGCGCAATATATTTCTGGACACCTAGTGTCCACAAATATTTTGCGGTATGGCGCGCAATATATTTCTGGACACCTAGTGTCCACAAATATTTTGCGGTATGGCGCGCAATATATTTCTGGACACCTAGTGTCCACAAATATTTTGCGGTATGGCACGCAATATATTTCTGGACACCTACAGTCCAGAAATATTTTGCGGTATGGCGCGCAATATATTTCTGGACACCTAGTGTCCAGAAATATTTTGCGGTATGGCGCGCAATATATTTCTGGACACCTTGTGTCCACAAATATTTTGCGGTATGGCGCGCAATATATTTCTGGACACCTACTGTGCACAAATATTTTGCGGTATGGCGCGCAATATATTTCTGGACACCTACTGTCCAGAAATATTTTGCGGTATGGCGCGCAATATATTTCTGGACACCTAGTGTCCAGAAATATTTTGCGGTATGGCGCGCAATATATTTCTGGACACCTAGTGTCCACAAATATTTTGCGGTATGGCGCGCAATATATTTCTGGACACCTTGTGTCCATAAATATTTTGCGGTATGGCGCGCAATATATTTCTGGACACCTAGTGTGCACAAATATTTTGCGGTATGGCGCGTAATATATTTCTGGACACCTAGTGTCCACAAATATTTTGCGGTATGGCGCGCAATATATTTCCGGACACCTAGTGTCCACAAACATTTTGCGGTATGGCGCGCAATATATTTCTGGACACCTACTGTCCAGAAATATTTTGCGGTATGGCGCGCAATATATTTCTGGACACCTAGTGTCCACAAATATTTTGCGGTATGGCACGCAATATATTTCTGGACACCTAGTGTCCACAAATATTTTGCGGTATGGCGCGCAATATATTTCCGGACACCTAGTGTCCACAAACATTTTGCGGTATGGCGCGCAATATATTTCTGGACACCTACTGTCCAGAAATATTTTGCGGTATGGCGCGCAATATATTTCTGGACACCTAGTGTCCACAAATATTTTGCGGTATGGCACGCAATATATTTCTGGACACCTACTGTCCAAAATTATTTTGCGGTATGGCGCGCAATATACACCTACTGTCCAGAAATATTTTGCGGTATGGCGCGCAATATATTTCTGGACACCTACTGTCCTACTGTCCAAAATTATTTTGCGGTATGGCGCGCAATATATTTCTGGACACCTACTGTGCACAAATATTTTGCGGTATGGCGCGCAATATATTTCTGGACATCTACTGTGCACAAATATTTTGCGGTATGGCGCGCAATATATTTCTGGACACCTACTGTCCAGAAATATTTTGCGGTATGGCGCGCAATATATTTCTGGACACCTAGTGTCCACAAATATTTTGCGGTATGGCGCGCAATATATTTCTGGACACCTAGTGTCCACAAATATTTTGCGGTATGGCACGCAATATATTTCTGGACACCTACTGTCCAGAAATATTTTGCGGTATGGCGCGCAATATATTTCTGGACACCTAGTGTCCACAAATATTTTGCGGTATGGCGCGCAATATATTTCTGGACACCTAGTGTCCACAAATATTTTGCGGTATGGCGCGCAATATATTTCTGGACACCTTGTGTCCACAAATATTTTGCGGTATGGCGCGCAATATATTTCTGGACACCTACTGTGCACAAATATTTTGCGGTATGGCGCGCAATATATTTCTGGACACCTACTGTCCAGAAATATTTTGCGGTATGGCGCGCAATATATTTCTGGACACCTACTGTGCACAAATATTTTGCGGTATGGCGCGCAATATATTTCTGGACACCTACTGTCCAGAAATATTTTGCGGTATGGCGCGCAATATATTTCTGGACACCTAGTGTCCATAAATATTTTGCGGTATGGTGCGCAATATATTTCTGGACACCTACTGTCCAGAAATATTTTGCGGTATGGCGCGCAATATATTTCTGGACACCTAGTGTCCAGAAATATTTTGCGGTATGGCGCGCAATATATTTCTGGACACCTAGTGCCCACAAATATTTTGCGGTATGGCGCGCAATATATTTCTGGACACCTAGTGTCCACAAATATTTTGCGGTATGGCACGCAATATATTTCTGGACACCTACAGTCCAGAAATATTTTGCGGTATTGCGCGCAATATATTTCTGGACACCTAGTGTCCACAAATATTTTGCGGTATGGCGCGCAATATATTTCTGGACACCTAGTGTCCACAAATATTTTGCGGTATGGCGCGCAATATATTTCTGGACACCTTGTGTCCACAAATATTTTGCGGTATGGCGCGCAATATATTTCTGGACACCTACTGTGCACAAATATTTTGCGGTATGGCGCGCAATATATTTCTGGACACCTACTGTCCAGAAATATTTTGCGGTATGGCGCGCAATATATTTCTGGACACCTACTGTGCACAAATATTTTGCGGGATGGCGCGCAATATATTTCTGGACACCTACTGTCCAGAAATATTTTGCGGTATGGCGCGCAATATATTTCTGGATACCTAGTGTCCACAAATATTTTGCGGTATGGCGCGCAATATATTTCTGGACAACTACTGTCCACAAATATTTTGCGGTATGGCGCGCAATATATTTCTGGACACCTAGTGTCCAGAAATATTTTGCGGTATGGCGCGCAATATATTTCTGGACACCTAGTGCCCGCAAATATTTTGCGGTATGGCGCGCAATATATTTCTGGACACCTTGTGTCCACAAATATTTTGCGGTATGGCGCGCAATATATTTCTGGACATCTTGTGTCCACAAATATTTTGCGGTATGGCGCGCAATATATTTCTGGACACCTACTGTGCACAAATATTTTGCGGTATGGCGCGCAATATATTTCTGGACACCTACTGTCCAGAAATATTTTGCGGTATGGCGCGCAATATATTTCTGGACACCTAGTGTCCACAAATATTTTGCGGTATGGCGCGCAATATATTTCTGGACACCTAGTGTCCCCAAATATTTTGCGGTATGGCACGCAATATATTTCTGGACACCTACTGTCCAGAAATATTTTGCGGTATGGCGCGCAATATATTTCTGGACACCTAGTGTCCACAAATATTTTGCGGTATGGCGCGCAATATATTTCTGGACACCTAGTGTCCACAAATATTTTGCGGTATGGCGCGCAATATATTTCTGGACACCTTGTGTCCACAAATATTTTGCGGTATGGCGCGCAATATATTTCTGGACACCTACTGTGCACAAATATTTTGCGGTATGGCGCGCAATATATTTCTGGACACCTACTGTGCACAAATATTTTGCGGTATGGCGCGCAATATATTTCTGGACACCTACTGTCCAGAAATATTTTGCGGTATGGCGCGCAATACATTTCTGGACACCTAGTGTCCATAAATATTTTGCGGTATGGTGCGCAATATATTTCTGGACACCTACTGTCCAGAAATATTTTGCGGTATGGCGCGCAATATATTTCTGGACACCTAGTGCCCACAAATATTTTGCGGTATGGCGCGCAATATATTTCTGGACACCTAGTGTCCACAAATATTTTGCGGTATGGCACGCAATATATTTCTGGACACCTACAGTCCAGAAATATTTTGCGGTATTGCGCGCAATATATTTCTGGACACCTACTGTCCAGAAATATTTTGCGGTATGGCGCGCAATATATTTCTGGACACCTAGTGTCCACAAATATTTTGCGGTATGGCACGCAATATATTTCTGGACACCTACTGTCCAAAATTATTTTGCGGTATGGCGCGCAATATACACCTACTGTCCAGAAATATTTTGCGGTATGGCGCGCAATATATTTCTGGACACCTACAGTCCAGAAATATTTTGCGGTATTGCGCGCAATATATTTCTGGACACCTAGTGTCCACAAATATTTTGCGGTATGGCGCGCAATATATTTCTGGACACCTACTGTCCAGACATATTTTGCGGTATGGCGCGCAATATATTTCTGGATACCTAGTGTCCACAAATATTTTGCGGTATGGCGCGCAATATATTTCTGGACAACTACTGTCCACAAATATTTTGCGGTATGGCGCGCAATATATTTCTGGACACCTAGTGTCCAGAAATATTTTGCGGTATGGCGCGCAATATATTTCTGGACACCTAGTGCCCACAAATATTTTGCGGTATGGCGCGCAATATATTTCTGGACACCTTGTGTCCACAAATATTTTGCGGTATGGCACGCAATATATTTCTGGACACCTACAGTCCAGAAATATTTTGCGGTATGGCGCGCAATATATTTCTGGACACCTAGTGTCCACAAATATTTTGCGGTATGGCGCGCAATATATTTCTGGACACCTACTGTCCAGAAATATTTTGCGGTATGGCGCGCAATATATTTCTGGACACCTAGTGTCCACAAATATTTTGCGGTATGGCACGCAATATATTTCTGGACACCTTGTGTCCACAAATATTTTGCGGTATGGCGCGCAATATATTTCCGGACACCTAGTGTCCAAAATTATTTTGCGGTATGGCGCGCAATATATTTCTGGACACCTACTGTCCAGAAATATTTTGCGGTATGGCGCGCAATATATTTCTGGACACCTAGTGTCCACAAATATTTTGCGGTATGGCACGCAAAATATTTCTGGACACCTACTGTCCAAAATTATTTTGCGGTATGGCGCGCAATATACACCTACTGTCCAGAAATATTTTGCGGTATGGCGCGCAATATATTTCTGGACACCTACTGTCCAGAAATATTTTGCGGTATGGCGCGCAGTATATTTCTGGACACCTAGTGTCCACAAACATTTTGCGGTATGGCGCGCAATATATTTCTGGACACCTACTGTCCAGAAATATTTTGCGGTATGGCGCGCAATATATTTCTGGACACCTAGTGTCCACAAATATTTTGCGGTATGGCACGCAATATATTTCTGGACACCTACTGTCCAAAATTATTTTGCGGTATGGCGCGCAATATATTTCTGGACACCTACTGTCCAGAAATATTTTGCGGTATGGCGCGCAGTATATTTCTGGACACCTAGTGTCCACAAACATTTTGCGGTATGGCGCGCAATATATTTCTGGACACCTAGTGTCCACAAATATTTTGCGGTATGGCGCGCAATATATTTCTGGACACCTAGTGTCCACAAATATTTTGCGGTATGGCGCGCAATATATTTCTGGACACCTTGTGTCCAGAAATATTTTGCGGTATGGCGCGCAATATGTTTCCGGACACCTAGTGTCCACAAACATTTTGCGGTGTGGCGCGCAATATATTTCTGGACACCTACTGTCCAGAAATATTTTGCGGTATGGCGCGCAATATATTTCTGGACACCTAGTGTCCACAAATATTTTGCGCTATGGCACGCAATATATTTCTGGACACCTACTGTCCAAAATTATTTTGCGGTATGGCGCGCAATATACACCTACTGTCCAGAAATATTTTGCGGTATGACGCGCAATATATTTCTGGACACCTACTGTCCGGAAATATTTTGCGGTATGGCGCGCAATATATTTCTGGACACCTACTGTCCAAAATTATTTTGCGGTATGGCGCGCAATATATTTCTGGACACCTACCGTCCACAAATATTTTGCGGTATGGCACGCAATATATTTCTGGACACCTACTGTCCAAAATTATTTTGCGGTATGGCGCGCAATATATTTCTGGACACCTACTGTCCAAAATTATTTTGCGGTATGGCGCGCAATATATTTCTGGACACCTTGTGTCCACAAATATTTTGCGGTATGGCGCGCAATATATTTCTGGACACCTACTGTCCAGAAATATTTTGCGGTACGGCGCGCAATATATTTCTGGACACCTAGTGTCCACAAATATTTTGCGGTATGGCGCGCAATATATTTCTGGACACCTAGTGTCCAGAAATATATTGCGGTATGGCGCGCAATATATTTCTGGACACCTTGTGTCCACAAATATTTTGCGGTATGGCGCGCAATATATTTCTGGACACCTACTGTCCAGAAATATTTTGCGGTATGGCGCGCAATATATTTCTGGACACCTAGTGTCCATAAATATTTTGCATAAATATTTTGCGGTACTGTCCAGAAATATTTTGCGGTATGGCGCGCAATATATTTCTGGACACCTAGTGTCCAGAAATATTTTGCGGTATGGCGCGCAATATATTTCTGGACACCTAGTGCCCACACCAGAAGACGACAACAGCAGCTATACGCAGTACCGAGGTTCTGGAACGAATATGGTCGAAGAACTTTCAACGTAGCAGTCCCAAACATATTAAACAGCATCCCAAGAGAATACCGCAACATCACGAGAAATGAAGCGCTAAAGAAGATCAAGCAAATGTATCTACAATCGTGAAAAAATCACAAAAAACAAAAAAAAACAATTATTATATGTATATCTTTATTTTCAATCATTCATCTTTTTATTTGTAAATTTGCGTCCATTCATTTCAAAATAATAAAATACATGCATGTCTTAATTTTAATTTAATAATTCAATCTGTATAATTCTCAACTTGAAATTTTATTTTTTCTTAATTTTTATATAATTGAAGTAGTTTAAGCCTTGAATTCAACAACAAAAATAACAGAAACAAATATTGTATTCAGTCTTTTGCAGACAAGCCCCTTTGGCTTTGCAGATAATGTAACTAAGAAACATTTTTATTGAATAAAAGCAAAATTGAAATTGAAAAAAAAAAAAAAAAAAAAATATTTTGCGGTATGGCGCACAATATATTTCTGGACACCTAGTGTCCACAAATATTTTGCGGTATGGCACGCAATATATTTCTGGACACCTACAGTCCAGAAATATTTTGCGGTATGGCGCGCAATATATTTCTGGACACCTAGTGCCCACAAATATTTTGCGGTATGGCGCGCAATATATTTCTGGACACCTAGTGTCCACAAATATTTTGCGGTATGGCGCGCAATATATTTCTGGACACCTTGTGTCCACAAATATTTTGCGGTATGGCGCGCAATATATTTCTGGACACCTACTGTCCACAAATATTTTGCGGTATGGCGCGCAATATATTTCTGGACACCTACTGTCCAGAAATATTTTGCGGTATGGCGCGCAATATATTTCTGGACACCTAGTGTCCACAAATATTTTGCGGTATGGCGCGCAATATATTTCTGGACACCTAGTGTCCACAAATATTTTGCGGTATGGCACGCAATATATTTCTGGACACCTAGTGTCCACAAATATTTTGCGGTATGGCGCGCAATATATTTCTGGACACCTTGTGTCCACAAATATTTTGCGGTATGCCGCGCAATATATTTCCGGACACCTAGTGTCCACAAACATTTTGCGGTATGGCGCGCAATATATTTCTGGACACCTACTGTCCAGAAATATTTTGCGGTATGGCGCGCAGTATATTTCTGGACACCTAGTGTCCGCAAATATTTTGCGGTATGGCACGCAATATATTTCTGGACACCTACTGTCCAAAATTATATTGCGGTATGGCGCGCAATATACACCTACTGTCCAGAAATATTTTGCGGTATGGCGCGCAATATATTTCTGGACACCTACTGTCCAGAAATATTTTGCGGTATGGCGCGCAATATATTTCTGGACACCTACTGTCCAGAAATATTTTGCGGTATGGCGCGCAATATATTTCTGGACAACTACTGTCCACAAATATTTTGCGGTATGGCGCGCAATATATTTCTGGACACCTAATGTCCAAAATTATTTTGCGGTACGGCGCGCAATATATTTCTGGACACCTGGTGTCCACAAATATTTTGCGGTATGGCGCGCAATATATTTCTGGACACCTAGTGTCCACAAATATTTTGCGGTATGGCGCGCAATATATTTCTGGACACCTAATGTCCAAAATTATTTTACGGTACGGCGCGCAATATATTTCTGGACACCTGGTGTCCACAAATATTTTGCGGTATGGCGCGCAATATATTTCTGGACACCTAGTGTCCACAAATATTTTGCGGTATGGTGCGCAATATATTTCTGGACACCTACTGTCCAGAAATATTTTGCGGTATGGCGCGCAATATATTTCTGGACACCTAGTGTCCAGAAATACTTTGCGGTATGGCGCGCAATATATTTCTGGACACCTAATGTCCAAAATTATTTTGCGGTACGGCGCGCAATATATTTCTGGACACATAGTGTCCACAAATATATTGCGGTATGGCGCGCAATATATTTCTGAACACCTAATGTCCACAAATATTTTGCGGTATGGCGGGCAATATATTTCTGGACAACTAGTGTCCAGAAATATATTGCGGTATGGCGCGCAATATATTTCTGGACAAATACTGTTCACAAATATTTTGCGGTATGGCGCGCAATATATTTCTGGACACCTACTGTCCAGAAATATTTTGCGGTATGGCGCGTAATATATTTCTGGACACCTAGTGTGCACAAATATTTTGCGTTATGGCGCGCAATATATTTCTGGAAACCTAGTGTCCACAAATATTTTGCGGTATGGCGCGCAATATATTTCTGGACACCTAGTGTCCACAAATATTTTGCGGTATGGCGCGCAAACACCTACTGTCCAGAAATATTTTGCGGTATGGCGCGCAATATATTTCTGGACACCTAGTGTCCACAAATATTTTGCGGTATGGCGCGCAATATATTTCTGGACACCTAGTGTCCACAAATATTTTGCGGTATGGCGCGCAATATATTTCTGGACACCTACTGTCCACAAATATTTTGCGGTATGGCGCGCAATATATTTCTGGATACCTAGTGTCCACAAATATTTTGCGGTATGGCGCGCAATATATTTCTGGACACCTAGTGTCCACAAATATTTTGCGGTATGGCGCGCAATATATTTCTGGACAAATACTGTGCACAAATATTTTGCGGTATGGCGCGCAATATATTTCTGGACACCTACTGTCCAGAAATATTTTGCGGTATGGCGCGCAATATATTTCTGGACACCTAGTGTCCACAAATATTTTGCGGTATGGCGCGCAATATATTTCTGGACACCTAATGTCCACAAACATTTTGCGGTATGGCGCGCAATATATTTCTGGACAACTACTGTCCACAAATATTTTGCGGTATGGCGCGCAATATATTTCTGGACACCTACTGTCCAGAAATATTTTGCGGTATGGCGCGCAATATATTTCTGGACACCTAGTGTCCACAAATATTTTGCGGTATGGCGCGCAATATATTTCTGGACACCTAATGTCCAAAATTATTTTGCGGTACGGCGCGCAATATATTTCTGGACACCTGGTGTCCACAAATATTTTGCGGTATGGCGCGCAATATATTTCTGGACACCTAGTGTCCACAAATATTTTGCGGTATGGCGCGCAATATATTTCTGGACACCTAATGTCCAAAATTATTTTACGGTACGGCGCGCAATATATTTCTGGACACCTGGTGTCCACAAATATTTTGCGGTATGGCGCGCAATATATTTCTGGACACCTGGTGTCCACAAATATTTTGCGGTATGGCGCGCAATATATTTCTGGACACCTGGTGTCCACAAATATTTTGCGGTATGGCGCGCAATATATTTCTGGACAGCTACTGTCCAGAAATATTTTGCGGTATGGCGCGCAATATATTTCTGGACACCTAGTGTCCACAAATATTTTTCGGTATGGCGCGCAATGTATTTCTGGACACCTACTGTCCAGAAATATTTTGCGGTATGGCGCGCAATATATTTCTGGACACCTACTGTCCAGAAATATTTTGCGGTATGGCGCGCAATATATTTCTGGACACCTACTGTCCAGAAATATTTTGCGGTATGGCGCGCAATATATTTCTGGACACCTAGTGTCCACAAATATTTTGCGTTATGGCGCGCAATATATTTCTGGACACCTAGTGTCCACAAATATTTTGCGGTATGGCGCGCAAATTATTTCTGGACACCTAGTGTCCAGAAATATTTTGCGGTATGGCGCGCAATATATTTCTGGACACCTAGTGTCCACAAATATTTTGCGGTATGGCGCGCAATATATTTGTGGACCCCTAGTGTCCACAAATATTTTGCAGTATGGCGAGCAATATATTTCTGGACACCTAATGTCCAAAATTATTTTACGGTACGGCGCGCAATATATTTCTGGACACCTGGTTTCCACAAATATTTTGCGGTATGGCGCGCAATATATTTCTGGACACCTGGTGTCCACAAATATTTTGCGGTATGGCGCGCAATATATTCCTGGACACCTACTGTCCAGAAATATTTTGCGGTATGGCGCGCAATATATTTCTGGACACCTAGTGTCCAGAAATATTTTGCGGTATGGCGCGCAATATATTTCTGGACACCTAGTGTCCAGAAATATTTTGCGGTATGGCGCGCAATATATTTCTGGAGACCTAGTGTCCAGAAATATATTGCGGTATGGCGCGCAATATATTTCTGGACACCTAATGTCCAAAATTATTTTGCGGTACGGCGCGCAATATATTTCTGGACACATAGTGTCCACAAATATTTTGCGGTATGGCGGGCAATATATTTCTGGACACCTAGTGTCCAGAAATATATTGCGGTATGGCGCGCAATATATTTCTGGACACCTAATGTCCACAAACATTTTGCGGTATGGCGCGCAATATATTTCTGGACACCTAGTGTCCACAAATATTTTGCGGTATGGCGCGCAATATATCTCTGGACAGCTACTGTCCAGAAATATTTTGCGGTATGGCGCGCAATATATTTCTGGACACCTACTGTCCACAAATATTTTGCGGTATGGCGCGCAATATATTTCTGGATACCTAGTGTCCACAAATATTTTGCGGTATGGCGCGCAATATATTTCTGGACACCTAGTGTCCACAAATATTTTGCGGTATGGCGCGCAATATATTTCTGGACAAATACTGTGCACAAATATTTTGCGGTATGACGCGCAATATATTTCTGGACACCTACTGTCCAGAAATATTTTGCGGTATGGCGCGCAATATATTTCTGGACACCTACTGTCCAGAAATATTTTGCGGTATGGCGCGCAATATATTTCTGGACACCTAGTGTCCACAAATATTTTGCGGTATGGCGCGCAATATATTTCTGGACACCTAGTGTCCACAAATATTTTGCGGTATGGCGCGCAATATATTTCTGGACACCTACTGTCCAGAAATATTTTGCGGTATGGCGCGCAATATATTTCTGGACAACTACTGTCCACAAATATTTTGCGGTATGGCGCGCAATATATTTCTGGACACCTACTGTCCAGAAATATTTTGCGGTATGGCGCGCAATATATTTCTGGACACCTACTGTCCAAAATTATTTTGCGGTATGGCGCGCAATATATTTCTGGACACCTACTGTCCAGAAATATTTTGCGGTATGGCGCGCAATATATTTCTGGACAGCTACTGTCCAGAAATATTTTGCGGTATGGCGCGCAATATATTTCTGGACAAATACTGTGCACAAATATTTTGCGGTATGACGCGCAATATATTTCTGGACACCTACTGTCCAGAAATATTTTGCGGTATGGCGAGCAATATATTTCTGGACACCTAGTGTCCACAAATATTTTGTGGTATGGCGCGCAATATATTTCTGGACACCTAGTGTCCAGAAATATTTTGCGGTATGGCGCGCAATATATTTCTGGACACCTAGTGTCCACAAATATTTTGCGGTATGGCGCGCAATATATTTCTGGACACCTAGTGTCCACAAATATTTTGCGGTATGACGCCCAATATATTTCTGGACACCTACTGTCCAGAAATATTTTGCGGTATGGCGCGCAATATATTTCTGGACACCTACTGTCCACAAATATTTTGCGGTATGGCGCGCAATATATTTCTGGACACCTAGTGTCCACAAATATTTTGCGGTATGGCGCGCAATATATTTCTGGACACCTAGTGTCCACAAATATTTCTGGACACCTACTGTCCAGAAATATTTTGCGGTATGGCGCGTAAATTATTTCTGGACACCTAGTGTCCACAAATATTTTGCGGTATGGCGCGCAATATATTTCTGGACACCTAGTGTCCACAAATATTTTGCGGTATGGCGCGCAATATATTTCTGGACACCTACTGTCCAGAAATATTTTGCGGTATGGCGCGCAATATATTTCTGGACCCCTAGTGTCCACAAATATTTTGCGGTATGGCGCGCAATATATTTCTGGACACCTACTGTCCAGAAATATTTTGCGGTATGGCGCGCAATATATTTCTGAACACCTAGTGTGCACAAATATTTTGCGTTATGGCGCGCAATATATTTCTGGACACCTACTGTCCAGAAATATTTTGCGGTATGGCGCGCAATATATTTCTGGACACCTAGTGTCCACAAATATTTTGCGTTATGGCGCGCAATATATTTCTGGACACCTAGTGTCCACAAATATTTTGCGGTATGGCGCGCAAATTATTTCTGGACACCTAGTGTCCAGAAATATTTTGCGGTATGGCGCGCAATATATTTCTGGACACCTAGTGTCCACAAATATTTTGCGGTATGGCGCGCAATATATTTGTGGACCCCTAGTGTCCACAAATATTTTGCGGTATGGCGCGCAATACATTTCTGGACACCTAATGTCCAAAATTATTTTACGGTACGGCGCGCAATATATTTCTGGACACCTGGTGTCCACAAATATTTTGCGGTATGGCGCGCAATATATTTCTGGACACCTGGTGTCCACAAATATTTTGCGGTATGGCGCGCAATATATTTCTGGACACCTACTGTCCAGAAATATTTTGCGGTATGGCGCGCAATATATTTCTGGACACCTAGTGTCCAGAAATATTTTGCGGTATGGTGCGCAATATATTTCTGGAGACCTAGTGTCCAGAAATATATTGCGGTATGGCGCGCAATATATTTCTGGACACCTAATGTCCAAAATTATTTTGCGGTACGGCGCGCAATATATTTCTGGACACATAGTGTCCACAAATATTTTGCGGTATGGCGGGCAATATATTTCTGGACAACTAGTGTCCAGAAATATATTGCGGTATGGCGCGCAATATATTTCTGGACACCTAATGTCCACAAACATTTTGCGGTATGGCGCGCAATATATTTCTGGACACCTAGTGTCCACAAATATTTTGCGGTGTGGCGCACAATATATCTCTGGACAGCTACTGTCCAGAAATATTTTGCGGTATGGCGCGCAATATATTTCTGGACACCTACTGTCCACAAATATTTTGCGGTATGGAGCGCAATATATTTCTGGATACCTAGTGTCCACAAATATTTTGCGGTATGGCGCGCAATATATTTCTGGACACCTAGTGTCCACAAATATTTTGCGGTATGGCGCGCAATATATTTGTGGACCCCTAGTGTCCACAAATATTTTGCGGTATGGCGCGCAATATATTTCTGGACACCTAATGTCCAAAATTATTTTACGGTACGGCGCGCAATATATTTCTGGACACCTGGTGTCCACAAATATTTTGCGGTATGGCGCGCAATATATTTCTGGACACCTGGTGTCCACAAATATTTTGCGGTATGGCGCGCAATATATTTCTGGACACCTACTGTCCAGAAATATTTTGCGGTATGGCGCGCAATATATTTCTGGACACCTAGTGTCCACAAATATTTTGCGGTATGGCGCGCAATATATTTCTGGACACCTAATGTCCACAAACATTTTGCGGTATGGCGCGCAATATATTTCTGGACAACTACTGTCCACAAATATTTTGCGGTATGGCGCGCAATATATTTCTGGACACCTACTGTCCAGAAATATTTTGCGGTATGGCGCGCAATATATTTCTGGACACCTAGTGTCCACAAATATTTTGCGGTATGGCGCGCAATATATTTCTGGACACCTAATGTCCAAAATTATTTTGCGGTACGGCGCGCAATATATTTCTGGACACCTGGTGTCCACAAATATTTTGCGGTATGGCGCGCAATATATTTCTGGACACCTAGTGTCCACAAATATTTTGCGGTATGGCGCGCAATATATTTCTGGACACCTAATGTCCAAAATTATTTTACGGTACGGCGCGCAATATATTTCTGGACACCTGGTGTCCACAAATATTTTGCGGTATGGCGCGCAATATATTTCTGGACACCTGGTGTCCACAAATATTTTGCGGTATGGCGCGCAATATATTTCTGGACACCTGGTGTCCACAAATATTTTGCGGTATGGCGCGCAATATATTTCTGGACAGCTACTGTCCAGAAATATTTTGCGGTATGGCGCGCAATATATTTCTGGACACCTAGTGTCCACAAATATTTTTCGGTATGGCGCGCAATATATTTCTGGACACCTACTGTCCAGAAATATTTTGCGGTATGGCGCGCAATATATTTCTGGACACCTACTGTCCAGAAATATTTTGCGGTATGGCGCGCAATATGTTTCTGGACACCTACTGTCCAGAAATATTTTGCGGTATGGCGCGCAATATATTTCTGGACACCTAGTGTCCACAAATATTTTGCGTTATGGCGCGCAATATATTTCTGGACACCTAGTGTCCACAAATATTTTGCGGTATGGCGCGCAAATTATTTCTGGACACCTAGTGTCCAGAAATATTTTGCGGTATGGCGCGCAATATATTTCTGGACACCTAGTGTCCACAAATATTTTGCGGTATGGCGCGCAATATATTTGTGGACCCCTAGTGTCCACAAATATTTTGCAGTATGGCGCGCAATATATTTCTGGACACCTAATGTCCAAAATTATTTTACGGTACGGCGCGCAATATATTTCTGGACACCTGGTTTCCACAAATATTTTGCGGTATGGCGCGCAATATATTTCTGGACACCTGGTGTCCACAAATATTTTGCGGTATGGCGCGCAATATATTTCTGGACACCTACTGTCCAGAAATATTTTGCGGTATGGCGCCCGCGGTATGGCGGGCAATATATTTCTGGACACCTAGTGTCCAGAAATATATTGCGGTATGGCGCGCAATATATTTCTGGACACCTAATGTCCACAAACATTTTGCGGTATGGCGCGCAATATATTTCTGGACACCTAGTGTCCACAAATATTTTGCGGTATGGCGCGCAATATATCTCTGGACAGCTACTGTCCAGAAATATTTTGCGGTATGGCGCGCAATATATTTCTGGACACCTACTGTCCACAAATATTTTGCGGTATGGCGCGCAATATATTTCTGGATACCTAGTGTCCACAAATATTTTGCGGTATGGCGCGCAATATATTTCTGGACACCTAGTGTCCACAAATATTTTGCGGTATGGCGCGCAATATATTTCTGGACAAATACTGTGCACAAATATTTTGCGGTATGACGCGCAATATATTTCTGGACACCTACTGTCCAGAAGTATTTTGCGGTATGGCGCGCAATATATTTCTGGACACCTACTGTCCAGAAATATTTTGCGGTATGGCGCGCAATATATTTCTGGACACCTAGTGTCCACAAATATTTTGCGGTATGGCGCGCAATATATTTCTGGACACCTAGTGTCCACAAATATTTTGCGGTATGGCGCGCAATATATTTCTGGACACCTAGTGTCCACAAATATTTTGCGGTATGGCGCGCAATATATTTCTGGACAACTACTGTCCACAAATATTTTGCGGTATGGCGCGCAATATATTTCTGGACACCTACTGTCCAGAAATATTTTGCGGTATGGCGCGCAATATATTTCTGGACACCTACTGTCCAAAATTATTTTGCGGTATGGCGCGCAATATATTTCTGGACACCTACTGTCCAGAAATATTTTGCGGTATGGCGCGCAATATATTTCTGGACAGCTACTGTCCAGAAATATTTTGCGGTATGGCGCGCAATATATTTCTGGACAAATACTGTGCACAAATATTTTGCGGTATGACGCGCAATATATTTCTGGACACCTACTGTCCAGAAATATTTTGCGGTATGGCGAGCAATATATTTCTGGACACCTAGTGTCCACAAATATTTTGTGGTATGGCGCGCAATATATTTCTGGACACCTAGTGTCCAGAAATATTTTGCGGTATGGCGCGCAATATATTTCTGGACACCTAGTGTCCACAAATATTTTGCGGTATGGCGCGCAATATATTTCTGGACACCTAGTGTCCACAAATATTTTGCGGTATGACGCCCAATATATTTCTGGACACCTACTGTCCAGAAATATTTTGCGGTATGGCGCGCAATATATTTCTGGACACCTACTGTCCACAAATATTTTGCGGTATGGCGCGCAATATATTTCTGGACACCTAGTGTCCACAAATATTTTGCGGTATGGCGCGCAATATATTTCTGGACACCTAGTGTCCACAAATATTTCTGGACACCTACTGTCCAGAAATATTTTGCGGTATGGCGCGTAAATTATTTCTGGACACCTAGTGTCCACAAATATTTTGCGGTATGGCGCGCAATATATTTCTGGACACCTAGTGTCCACAAATATTTTGCGGTATGGCGCGCAATATATTTCTGGACACCTACTGTCCAGAAATATTTTGCGGTATGGCGCGCAATATATTTCTGGACCCCTAGTGTCCACAAATATTTTGCGGTATGGCGCGCAATATATTTCTGGACACCTACTGTCCAGAAATATTTTGCGGTATGGCGCGCAATATATTTCTGAACACCTAGTGTGCACAAATATTTTGCGTTATGGCGCGCAATATATTTCTGGACACCTACTGTCCAGAAATATTTTGCGGTATGGCGCGCAATATATTTCTGGACACCTAGTGTCCACAAATATTTTGCGTTATGGCGCGCAATATATTTCTGGACACCTAGTGTCCACAAATATTTTGCGGTATGGCGCGCAAATTATTTCTGGACACCTAGTGTCCAGAAATATTTTGCGGTATGGCGCGCAATATATTTCTGGACACCTAGTGTCCACAAATATTTTGCGGTATGGCGCGCAATATATTTGTGGACCCCTAGTGTCCACAAATATTTTGCGGTATGGCGCGCAATATATTTCTGGACACCTAATGTCCAAAATTATTTTACGGTACGGCGCGCAATATATTTCTGGACACCTGGTGTCCACAAATATTTTGCGGTATGGCGCGCAATATATTTCTGGACACCTGGTGTCCACAAATATTTTGCGGTATGGCGCGCAATATATTTCTGGACACCTACTGTCCAGAAATATTTTGCGGTATGGCGCGCAATATATTTCTGGACACCTAGTGTCCAGAAATATTTTGCGGTATGGTGCGCAATATATTTCTGGAGACCTAGTGTCCAGAAATATATTGCGGTATGGCGCGCAATATATTTCTGGACACCTAATGTCCAAAATTATTTTGCGGTACGGCGCGCAATATATTTCTGGACACATAGTGTCCACAAATATTTTGCGGTATGGCGGGCAATATATTTCTGGACAACTAGTGTCCAGAAATATATTGCGGTATGGCGCGCAATATATTTCTGGACACCTAATGTCCACAAACATTTTGCGGTATGGCGCGCAATATATTTCTGGACACCTAGTGTCCACAAATATTTTGCGGTATGGCGCACAATATATCTCTGGACAGCTACTGTCCAGAAATATTTTGCGGTATGGCGCGCAATATATTTCTGGACACCTACTGTCCACAAATATTTTGCGGTATGGAGCGCAATATATTTCTGGATACCTAGTGTCCACAAATATTTTGCGGTATGGCGCGCAATATATTTCTGGACACCTAGTGTCCACAAATATTTTGCGGTATGGCGCGCAATATATTTCTGGACACCTACTGCCCAGAAATATTTTGCGGTATGGCGCGCAATATATTTCTGGACACCTACTGTCCACAAATATTTTGCGGTATGGCGCGCAATATATTTCTGGACACCTAGTGTCCACAAATATTTTGCGGTATGGCGCGCAATATATTTCTGGACACCTAGTGTCCACAAATATTTTGCGGTATGGCGCGCAATATATTTCTGGACACCTACTGTCCAGAAATATTTTGCGGTATGGCGCGCAATATATTTCTGGACAACTACTGTCCACAAATATTTTGCGGTATGGCGCGCAATATATTTCTGGACACCTACTGTCCAGAAATATTTTGCGGTATGGCGCGCAATATATTTCTGGACATCTACTGTCCAAAATTATTTTGCGGTATGGCGCGCAATATATTTCTGGACACCTACTGTCCAGAAATATTTTGCGGTATGGCGCGCAATATATTTCTGGACAGCTACTGTCCAGAAATATTTTGCGGTATGGCGCGCAATATATTTCTGGACACCTACTGTCCACAAAATATTTTGCGGTATGTCGAGCAATATATTTCTGGACACCTAGTGTCCACAAATATTTTGTGGTATGGCGCGCAATATATTTCTGGACACCTAGTGTCCAGAAATATTTTGCGGTATGGCGCGCAATATATTTCTGGACACCTAGTGTCCACAAATATTTTGCGGTATGGCGCGCAATATATTTCTGGACACCTAGTGTCCACAAATATTTTGCGGTATGACGCCCAATATATTTCTGGACACCTACTGTCCAGAAATATTTTGCGGTATGGCGCGCAATATATTTCTGGACACCTACTGTAAACAGATATTTTGCGGTATGGCGCGCAATATATTTCTGGTCACCTAGTGTCCACAAATATTTTGCGGTATGGCGCGCAATATATTTCTGGACACCTAGTGTCCACAAATATTTTGCGGTATGGCGCGCAATATATTTCTGGACACGTACTGTCCAGAAATATTTTGCGGTATGGCGCGCAATATATTTCTGGACACCTACTGTCCAGAAATATTTTGCGGTATGGCGCGCAATATATTTCTTTACACCTACTGTCCAGAAATATTTTGCGGTATGGCGCGCAATGTATTTCTGGACACCTAGTGTCCACAAATATTTTGCGGTATGGCGCGCAATATATTTCTGGACACCTACTGTCCAGAAATATTTTGCGGTATGGCGCGCAATATATTTCTGGACACCTGGTGTCCACAAATATTTTGCGGTATGGCGCGCAATATATTTCTGGACAGCTACTGTCCAGAAATATTTTGCGGTATGGCGCGCAATATATTTCTGGACACCTAGTGTCCACAAATATTTTTCGGTATGGCGCGCAATATATTTCTGGACACCTACTGTCCAGAAATATTTTGCGGTATGGCGCGCAATATATTTCTGGACACCTACTGTCCACAAATATTTTGCGTTATGGCGCGCAATATATTTCTGGACACCTAGTGTCCACAAATATTTTGCGGTATGGCGCGCAAATTATTTCTGGACACCTAGTGTCCACAAATATTTTGCGGTATGGCGCGCAATATATTTCTGGACACCTACTGTCCAGAAATATTTTGCGGTATGGCGCGCAATATATTTCTGGACCCCTAGTGTCCACAAATATTTTGCGGTATGGCGCGCAATATATTTCTGGACACCTACTGTCCAGAAATATTTTGCGGTATGGCGCGCAATATATTTCTGAACACCTAGTGTGCACAAATATTTTGCGTTATGGCGCGCAATATATTTCTGGACACCTACTGTCCAGAAATATTTTGCGGTATGGCGCGCAATATATTTCTGGACACCTAGTGTCCACAAATATTTTGCGTTATGGCGCGCAATATATTTCTGGACACCTAGTGTCCACAAATATTTTGCGGTATGGCGCGCAAATTATTTCTGGACACCTAGTGTCCACAAATATTTTGCGTTATGGCGCGCAATATATTTCTGGACACCTAGTGTCCACAAATATTTTGCGGTATGGCGCGCAATATATTTCTGGACACCTAGTGTCCACAAATATTTTGCGGTATGGCGCGCAATATATTTCTGGACACCTAGTGTCCACAAATATTTTGCGGTATGGCGCGCAATATATTTCTGGACAACTACTGTCCAGAAATATTTTGCGGTATGGCGCGCAATATATTTCTGGACACCTAGTGTCCACAAATATTTTGCGTTATGGCGCGCAATATATTTCTGGACACCTAGTGTCCACAAATATTTTGCGGTATGGCGCGCAATACATTTCTGGACACCTAGTGTCCACAAATATTTTGCGGTATGGCGCGCAATATATTTCTGGACACCTAGTGTCCACAAATATTTTGCGGTATGGCGCGCAATATATTTCTGGACACCTAGTGTCCAGAAATATTTTGCGGTATGGCGCGCAATATATTTCTGGACACCTAGTATCCACAAATATTTAGCGGTATGGCGCGCAATATATTTTTGGACACCTAGTATCCACAAATATTTTGCGGTATGGCGCGCAATATATTTCTGGACACCTACTGTCCAGAAATATTTTGCGGTATGGCGCGCAATATATTTCTGGACACCTACTGTGCACAAATATTTTGCGGTATGGCGCGCAATATATTTCTGGACACCTAGTGTCCACAAATATTTTGCGGTATGGCGCGCAATATATTTCTGGACACCTACTGTCCAGAAATATTTTGCGGTATGGCGCGCAATATATTTCTGGACAACTACTGTCCACAAATATTTTGCGGTATGGCGCGCAATATATTTCTGGACACCTACTGTCCAGAAATATTTTGCGGTATGGCGCGCAATATATTTCTGGACACCTAGTGTCCACAAATATTTTGCGTTATGGCGCGCAATATATTTCTGGACACCTAGTGTCCACAAATATTTTGCGTTATGGCGCGCAATATATTTCTGGACACCTAGTGTCCACCTTTTTTTTTTCTGGACACCTACTGTCCAGAAATATTTTGCGGTATGGCGCGCAATATATTTCTGGACACCTAGTGTCCAGAAATATTTTGCGGTATGGCGCGCAATATATTTCTGGACATCTACTGTCCAAAATTATTTTGCGGTATGGCGCGCAATATATTTCTGGACACCTACTGTCCAGAAATATTTTGCGGTATGGCGCGCAATATATTTCTGGACAGTTACTGTCCAGAAATATTTTGCGGTATGGCGCGCAATATATTTCTGGACACCTACTGTCCACAAAATATTTTGCGGTATGGCGAGCAATATATTTCTGGACACCTAGTGTCCACAAATATTTTGCGGTATGGCGCGCAATATATTTCTGGACACCTAGTGTCCAGAAATATTTTGCGGTATGGCGCGCAATATATTTCTGGACACCTACTGTGCACAAATATTTTGCGGTATGGCGCGCAATATATTTCTGGACACCTAGTGTCCACAAATATTTTGCGGTATGGCGCGCAATATATTTCTGGACACCTACTGTCCACAGATATTTTGCGGTATGGCGCGCAATATATTTCTGGACACCTAGTGTCCACAAATATTTTGCGGTATGGCGCGCAATATATTTCTGGACACCTAGTGTCCACAAATATTTTGCGGTATGGCGCGCAATATATTTCTGGACACGTACTGTCCAGAAATATTTTGCGGTATGGCGCGCAATATATTTCTGGACACCTGGTGTCCACAAATATTTTGCGGTATGGCGCGCAATATATTTCTGGACACCTACTGTCCAGAAATATTTTGCGGTATGGCGCGCAATATATTTCTGGACACCTGGTGTCCACAAATATTTTGCGGTATGGCGCGCAATATATTTCTGGACAGCTACTGTCCAGAAATATTTTGCGGTATAGCGCGCAATGTATTTCTGGACACCTAGTGTCCAGAAATATTTTGCGGTATGGCGCGCAATATATTTCTGGACACCTACTGTCCAGAAATATTTTGCGGTATGGCGCGCAATATATTTCTGGACACCTACTGTCCAGAAATATTTTGCGGTATGGCGCGCAATGTATTTCTGGACACCTAGTGTCCACAAATATTTTGCGGTATGGCGCGCAATATATTTCTGGACACCTACTGTCCAGAAATATTTTGCGGTATGGCGCGCAATATATTTCTGGACACCTACTGTCCACAAATATTTTGCGGTATGGCACGCAATATATTTCTGGACACCTAGTGTCCACAAATATTTTTCGGTATGGCGCGCAATATATTTCTGGACACCTACTGTCCAGAAATATTTTGCGGTATGGCGCGCAATATATTTCTGGTATGGCGCGCAATATATTTCTGGACACCTAGTGTCCACAAATATTTTGCGGTATGGCGCGCAATATATTTCTGGACACCCACTGTCCAGAAATATTTTGCGGTATGGCGCGCAATATATTTCTGGACACCTAGTGTCCACAAATATTTTGCGGTATGGCGCGCAATATATTTCTGGACACCTAGTGTCCACAAATATTTTGCGGTATGGCGCGCAATATATTTCTCGACACATTGTGTCCACAAATATTTTGCGGTATGGCGCGGAATATATTTCTGGACACCTAGTGTCCACAAACATTTTGCGGTATAGTGCGCAATATATTTCTGGACACCTAGTGTCCACAAATATTTTGCGGTATGGCGCGCAATATATTTCTGGACACCTAGTGTCCAAAAATATTTTGCGGTATGGCGCGCAATATATTTCTGGACACCTAGTGTCCACAAATATTTTGCGGTATGGCGCGCAATATATTTCTGGACACCTAGTGTCCACAAATATTTTGCGGTATGGCGCGCAATATATTTCTGGACACCTACTGTCCAGAAATATTTTGCGGTATGGCGCGCAATATATTTCTGGACACCTAGTGTCCACAAATATTTTGCGGTATGGCGCGCAATATATTTCTGGACACCTACTGTCCAGAAATATTTTGCGGTATGGCGCGCAATATATTTCAGGACACCTACTGTCCAGAAATATTTTGCGGTATGGCGCGCAATATATTTCTGGACACCTACTGTCCACAAATATTTTGCGGTATGGCGCGCAATGTATTTCTGGACACCTACTGTCCAGAAATATTTTGCGGTATGGCACGCAATATATTTCTGGACACCTAGTGTCCAGAAATATTTTGCGTTATGGCGTGCAATATATTTCTGGACACCTAGTGTCCACAAATATTTTGCGGTATGGCGCGCAATATATTTCTGGACACCTACTGTCCACAAATATTTTGCGGTATGGCGCGCAATATATTTCAGGACACCTACTGTCCAGAAATATTTTGCGGTATGGCGCGCAATATATTTCTGGACACCTAGTGTCCACAAATATTTTGCGGTATGGCGCGCAATATATTTCTGGACACCTAGTGTCCAGAAATATTTTGCGTTATGGCGTGCAATATATTTCTGGACACCTAGTGTCCACAAATATTTTGCGGTATGGCGCGCAATATATTTCTGGACACCTACTGTCCACAAATATTTTGCGGTATGGCGCGCAATATATTTCAGGACACCTACTGTCCAGAAATATTTTGCGGTATGGCGCGCAATATATTTCCGGACACCTACCTACTGTCCAAAATTATTTTGCGGTATGGCGCGCAATATATTTCTGGACACCTACTGTCCAGAAATATTTTTCGGTATGGCGCGCAATATATTTCTCTGGACACCTATTGTCCACAAATATTTTGCGGTATGACGCGCAATATATTTCTAGACACCTACTGTCCAGAAATATTTTGCGGTATGGCGCGCAATATATTTCTGGACACCTACTGTCCACAGATATTTTGCGGTATGGCGCGCAATATATTTCTGGACACCTAGTGTCCACAAATATTTTGCGGTATGGCGCGCAATATATTTCTGGACACCTAGTGTCCACAAATATTTTGCGGTATGGCGCGCAATATATTTCTGGACACCTACTGTCCAGAAATATTTTGCGGTATGGCGCGCAATGTATTTCTGGCCACCTAGTGTCCACAAATATTTTGCGGTATGGCGCGCAATATATTTCTGGACACCTACTGTCCAGAAATATTTTGCGGTATGGCGCGCAATATATTTCTGGACACCTGGTGTCCACAAATATTTTGCGGTATGGCGCGCAATATATTTCTGGACAGCTACTGTCCAGAAATATTTTGCGGTATGGCGCGCAATATATTTATGGACACCTAGTGTCCACAAATATTTTGCGGTATGGCGCGGAATATATTTCTGGACACCTAGTGTCTACAGAATATTTTGCGGTATGGCGCGCAATATATTTCTGGACACCTAGTGTCTACAAATATTTTGCGGTATGGCGCGCAATATATTTCTGGACACCTAGTGTCCACAAATATTTTGCGGTATGGCGCGCAATATATTTCTGGACACCTAGTGTCCACAAATATTTTGCGGTATGGCGCGCAATATATTTCTGGTATGGCGCGCAATATATTTCTGGACACCTAGTGTCCACAAATATTTTGCGGTATGGCGCGCAATATATTTCTGGACAGCTACTGTCCAGAAATATTTTGCGGTATGGCGCGCAATATATTTCTGGACACCTAGTGTCCACAAATATTTTTCGGTATGGCGCGCAATATATTTCTGGACACCTACTGTCCAGAAATATTTTGCGGTATGGCGCGCAATATATTTCTGGACACCTAGTGTCCACAAACATTTTGCGGTATAGCGCGCAATATATTTCTGGACACCTAGTGTCCACAAATATTTTGCGGTATGGCGCGCAATATATTTCTGGACACCTACTGTCCACAGATATTTTGCGGTATGGCGCGCAATATATTTCTGGACACCTAGTGTCCACAAATATTTTGCGGTATGGCGCGCAATATATTTCTGGACACTTACTGTCCAGAAATATTTTGCGGTATGGCGCGCAATATATTTCTGGACACCTAGTGTCCACAAATATTTTGCGGTATGGCACGCAATATATTTCTGGACACCTACTGTCCAGAAATATTTTGCGGTATGGCGCGCAATATATTTCAGGACACCTACTGTCCAGAAATATTTTGCGGTATGGCGCGCAATATATTTCTGGACACCTAGTGTCCACAAATATTTTGCGGTATGGCGCGCAATATATTTCTGGACACCTACTGTCCACAAATATTTTGCGGTATGGCGCGCAATATATTTCAGGACACCTACTGTCCAGAAATATTTTGCGGTATGGCGCGCAATATATTTCTGGACACCTAGTGTCCACAAATATTTTGCGGTATGTTGCGCAATATATTTCTGGACACCTACTGTCCAGAAATATTTTGCGGTATGGCGCGCAATATATCTCTGGACAGCTACTGTCCAGAAATATTTTGCGGTATGGCGCGCAATATATTTCTGGACACCTAGTGTCCAGAAATATATTGCGGTATGGCGCGCAATATATCTCTGGACAGCTACTGTCCAGAAATATTTTGCGGTATGGCGCGCAATATATTTCTGGACACCTAGTGTCCACAAATATTTTACGGTATGGCGCGCAATATATTTCTGGACACCTAGTGTCCACAAATATTTTGCGGTATGGCGCGCAATATATCTCTGGACAGCTACTGTCCAGAAATATTTTGCGGTATGGCGCGCAATATATTTCAGAAATATTTTGCGGTATGGCGCGCAATATATTTCTGGACACCTAGTGTCCACAAATATTTTGCGGTATGGCGCGCAATATATTTCTGGACACCTAGTGTCCAGAAATATTTTGCGGTATGGCGGGCAATATATTTCTGGACACCTAGTGTCCAGAAATATATTGCGGTATGGCGCGCAATATATCTCTGGACAGCTACTGTCCAGAAATATTTTGCGGTATGGCGCGCAATATATTTCTGGACACCTAGTGTCCACAAATATTTTGCGGTATGGCGCGCAATATATTTCTGGACACCTAGTGTCCACAAATATTTTGCCGTATGGCGCGCAATATATTTCTGGACACCTACTGTCCACAGATATTTTGCGGTATGGCGCGCAATATATTTCTGGACACCTAGTGTCCACAAATATTTTGCGGTATGGCGCGCAATATATTTCTGGACACCTACTGTCCAGAAATATTTTGCGGTATGGCGCGCAATATATTTCTGGACACCTAGTGTCCACAAATATTTTGCGGTATGGCACGCAATATATTTCTGGACACCTACTGTCCAGAAATATTTTGCGGTATGGCGCGAAATATATTTCTGGACACCTAGTGGCCAGAAATATTTTGCGTTATGGCGCGCAATATATTTCTGGACACCTAGTGTCCACAAATATTTTGCGGTATGGCGCGCAATATATTTCTGGACACCTACTGTCCACAAATATTTTGCGGTATGTTGCGCAATATATTTCTGGACACCTACTGTCCAGAAATATTTTGCGGTATGGCGCGCAATATATTTCTGGACACCTACTGTCCACAAATATTTTGCGGTATGGCGCGCAATGTATTTCTGGACACCTACTGTCCAGAAATATTTTGCGGTATGGCAGGCAATATATTTCTGGACACCTAGTGTCCAGAAATATTTTGAGTTATGGCGCGCAATATATTTCTGGACACCTAGTGTCCAGAAATATTTTGCGGTATGGCACGCAATATATTTCTGGACACCTAGTGTCCACAAATATTTTGCGGTATGGCGCGCAATATATTTCTGGACACCTAGTGTCCACAAATATTTTGCGGTATGGCGCGCAATATATTTCTGGACACCTAGTGTCCGCAAATATTTTGCGGTATGGCGCGCAATATATTTCTGGACACCTAGTGTCCAGAAATATTTTGCGGTATGGTGCGCAATATATTTCTGGACACCTAGTGTCCACAAATATTTTGCGGTATGGCGCGCAATATATTCCTGGACACCTACTGTCCAGAAATATTTTGCGGTATGGCGCGCAATATATTTCTGGACACCTAGTGTCCACAAATATTTTGCGGTATGGCGCGCAATATATTTCTGGACACCTAGTGTCCACAAATATTTTGCGGTATGGCGCGCAATATATTTCTGGACACCTAGTGTCCACAAATATTTTGCGGTATGGCGCGCAATATATTTCTGGACACCTAGTGTCCACAAATATTTTGCGGTATGGCGCGCAATATATTTCTGGACACCTAGTGTCCACAAATATTTTGCGGTATGGCGCGCAATATATTTCTGGACACCTAGTGTCCGCAAATATTTTGCGGTATGGCGCGCAATATATTTCTGGACACCTAGTGTCCAGAAATATTTTGCGGTATGGTGCGCAATATATTTCTGGACACCTAGTGTCCACAAATATTTTGCGGTATGGCGCGCAATATATTCCTGGACACCTACTGTCCAGAAATATTTTGCGGTATGGCGCGCAATATATTTCTGGACACCTAGTGTCCACAAATATTTTGCGGTATGGCGCGCAATATATTTCTGGACACCTAGTGTCCACAAATATTTTGCGGTATGGCGCGCAATATATTTCTGGACACCTAGTGTCCACAAATATTTTGCGGTATGGCGCGCAATATATTTCTGGACACCTAGTGTCCACAAATATTTTGCGGTATGGCGCGCAATATATTTCTGGACACCTAGTGTCCACAAATATTTTGCGGTATGGCGCGCAATATATTTCTGGACACCTAGTGTCCACAAATATTTTTCGGTATGGCGCGCAATATATTTCTGGACACCTTCTGTCCAGAAATATTTTGCGGTATGGTGCAAAATGACACCTAGTGTCCACAAATATTTTGCGGTATGGCGGGCAATATATTCCTGGACACCTACTGTCCAGAAATATTTTCCGGTATGGCGCGAAATATATTTTTGGACACCTAATGTCCACAAACATTTTGCGGTATGGCGCGCAATATATTTCTGGACACCTAGTGTCCACAAATATTTTGCGGTATGGCGCGCAATATATTTCTGGACACCTAGTGTCCACAAATATTTTGCGGTATGGCGCGCAATATATTTCTGAACACCTAGAGTCCACAAATATTTTGCGGTATGGCGCGCAATATATTTCTGGACATCAAGTGTCCACAAAAATCTTGCGGTATGGCGCGCAATATATTTCTGGACACCTTCTGTCCAGAAATATTTTGCGGTATAGCGCGCAATATATTTCTGGACACCTACTGTCCAGAAATATTTTGCGGTATGGCGCGCAATATATTTCTGGACACCTACTGTCCAGAAATATTTTGCGGTATGGCGCGCAATATATTTCTGGACACCTAGTGTCCACAAATATTTTGCGGTATGGCGCGCAATATATTTCTGGACACCTAGTGTCCACAAATATTTTGCGGTATGCCGCGCAATATATTTCTGGACACCTTGTGTCTACAAATATTTTGCGGTATGGCGGGCAATATATTTCTGGACACCTAGTGTCCAGAGATATATTACGGTATGGCGCGCAATATATTTCTGGACGCCTAATGTCCACAAACATTTTGCGGTATGGCGCGCAATATATTTCTGGACACCTACTGTCCACAAATACTTTGCGGTATGGCGCGCAATATATTTCTGGACACCTAGTGTCCACAAATATTTTGCGCGCCATACCGTAATATATCTCTGGACACTAGGTGTCCAGAAATATATTGCCCGCCATACCGCAAAATATTTCTGGACACTAGGTGCCATACCCCAAAATATTTGTGGACACTAGGTGTCCAGAAATATATTGCGCGCCATACCCCAAAATATTTGTGGACACTAGGTGTCCAGAAATATATTGCGCGCCATACCGCAAAATATTTCTGGACAGTAGGTGTCCAGAAATATATTGCGCGCCATACCGCAAAATATCTGTGGACAGTAGGTGTCCAGAAATATATTGCGCGCCATACCGCAAAATATTTCTGGACAGTAGGTGTTCAGAAATATATTGCGCGCCATACCGCAAAATATTTCTGGACAGTAGGTGTTCAGAAATATATTGCGCGCCATACCGCAAAATATTTCTGGACAGTAGGTGTTCAGAAATATATTGCGCGCCATACCGCAAAATATTTCTGGACAGTAGGTGTTCAGAAATATATTGCGCGCCATACCGCGAAATATTTCTGGACAGTAGTAGTATACCGCAAAATATTTGTGGACAATAGGTGTCCAGAAATATATTGCGCGCCATACCGCAAAATATTTCTGGACAGTAGGTGTCCAGAAATATATTGCGCGCCATACCGCAAAATGTTTCTGGACAGTAGGTGTCCAGAAATATATTGCGCGCCATACCGCAAAATATTTGTGGACACTAGGTGTCCAGAAATATATTGCGCGCCATACAGCAAAATATTTCTGGACACTAGGTGAAATATATTGCGCGCCATACAGCAAAATATTTCTGGACACTAGGTGTCCAGTTTGCGCGCCATACCGAAAAATATTTCTGGACAGCAGGTGTCCAGAAATATATTGCGCGCCATACTGCAAAATATTTTGTTGTATTTAACACCACAGTGTCTGTAGTTGACACCACAGTGTGCAGAAAGGTTTTGCGGTATGGAGCGCAATTTGTTAGAAATTAGACACCACAGTTTGCACGCATCCCGCAAAACATTTCTGCACACTGTGGTGTCAACACAGGTTAACTCATGAAGCAGGTTATGGTCAAGGGGTGGGTTTTTGTTGTGCGAAGTTACACAGCAACCAATATAGCTTTTCCTGTGGAATAAAGCTATGTTTCTGGTTGGAGTCTTTGGTGAGCGAAAAATTTTAATGGCCGTCGTTTTGTTTCGCTGACTTTTATGGTTTCAATGATGGGTGGTTATATTGGGTAAAATTTATCTTGTGCACTGGCGATTTGGCTTGTTAAAGGACCACCCTGGACACACAGATATAATAAAATACAATAAGAACAAATAATTTTTCTGTTCAATAAAAATTTTTAATCGCTGAAAATCGTTATTTGGTTAGAAACTTAGATCACATAGCAAAGTCCAGACCTATTTTTTTTCGAAACAGAGACGTGGTGCATTGAAGTGGCGATTTTGGACTACGGAAACACAATTGCGTGTGTTATCGGACCCAGTTTTTAAGACGGGGACAAATTTTTGACAGCTTTGTATTTTTGGCTCGATTACAATCCTCACGACTTCCACAAACGCATGTGGATTGTTGTCATCGTCAGACGAAGCCATTGCCATCACTGTCTTATTTAGCTGAGATGCTTGAGGAAATTATGTACCATACAGCTGCTGGCACAATGGGTATTCAGCTGCTGTAAGGCTAGGGGAAGGTTATCTCGTGACGTGAGCTTACTGCCTTAGACCTTGTCATCTTATTATGGGGTCCGACTGTTGAAAGGTTTTCACCAAGAAATATGCTACAGATTCGTCATGGTAGGTGGGCGTGTGGGGCATTGATCATGACGTCGTCATATTCGAGTCTTCGTTTGGGTGAAGAGCAACGAAGATCGTCGGGACGTCGGAATTTTTCTCGGTAGGCTGGCCGCGGAAATTTGTAATCCTCAGCGAAGGAAATTCGAGATTTGCATGGGAAGACGCGTAGCTTGTTTCCCTCATTTTTTTGTTCATTTCGAGAAGTTTTCAGTTTTCTTGGTGTTACGGCAAACCATTTCTACCGTGTAACGACGGGAAAGGGAACTCGAGGGTGAATAGTTTTCGGAAGATCAGACCAGAGATAAAGGAAGAGTGAAGCGAAAAAAAACAACGTGAGAGTGAACTCCTTGTGAAAAGTTTTAGTGCAAAAGGTCGTGGCGTGGCGAAATGTTAGGGTGAAGAGTTCCTTAGTGAAATAGGGATAAAGATTCAACCGACACCTTCCAGATAGTAAGGACGTTTCGCTCGAAATAGATAGACAAAAAAAGTAAATCGGGTACAATTGTGTTTACTCCCGGGCCGGGAAAAGAAATCAACCGAACGATATAAAAGAAAAGGGTTAGATGGAAAAACAAAAAAAGCAAAAGAAGCAAAAGAACCAGTGAAAAACAATTAATTAGAAAAAAAACAAACATCTATGAAACAAAAAAAAACAACGGCGAGAAGAACATGCACTGAAGGAGGCGGTGCGGATCAACGAGGCCAGGAAGAGGACAGGTGACACACGGGGGAGAAGGAATCTCGGGTGTTAATTTTCCCTAATCGCAGTTCTAGAGGTAAGAAGCGTGTTGAGCGGAAGGGCAACTGCGTGGCGCCCAAACTTCCATCATAACTCCCGGCCATTCTCCATGGCGAGCGGGTGGCGTTCTTCCGCCCAACCCCAATCGGTCCCGGGGATTTCGACGGTAACAATCTATCAGCTGAAGAACAACAAAGCTGCAGGCTCAAATGGCCGAGTATCAAGCTCTTGAAGGACGGTGGCGATGATGTGGTTGAGATGACAATAAGAAGACGAAGGCACGCCCGGCCACTGGAATATGACTCCATCCCCCGAAAGAGGCGATCCTGGCTCTTGCAAGAACCATGGCCATAGCAGTCTGTTACGTGTCACAGAAGGATCAAAGATGGACTCTGGAACTTGGGCTGGAGTCTGCCGGCTGTGAGGAAGGTGAATGGAGAAAAAGACATAACCGCCAGCTCTAAGAGCAGTTCATGGTTAAGACTGCTCGTAGTTTGGTGGTAGAAAGAAATGCTACGCCCACTGTCACATGCATAAGGCACTTCCAGAAATGAAAATGTCAACAAACTGTTCCAAGACAAAAACAATCGATGGTATCGTGCAATTTTTCTTGGAATTGAGTCTCAGACCATTAGCAAATAGTACAAGCAGAAGGTAGTGGGAGCACTTAGTGGCTCTGAATGATGCCACCGAATTCCCTGGAAAGCGGTTGCTAAGCGGATTGTATCCCTTTAGAGTTGATTGCGCGGGCATGCAACCGAATCCCTTGCATTTTAGGAATTAACTAATTCCAGGAATTCATTTTGTAGGAAGAACCCATGGCTTTCCACCTTTAAATGAAAATGCACTCATTTGAGGTATGCACGTGATCGCTTTATCTGCTCGTTGGACTCCGCGTGTCATGGTGGATGGTGGAATTTTTGCATTCCATGAACGTCCATTTAGCAGTGTGCGAATAACATTTTTTTCCATTTATTCCAGACTAGCAGAAAAGCCTATCGTACGACAGAAGCAATGTCATAGGCTTTTATCTACTCAATCATTATTCAATTATAGCTGTGTTTTTTTGCAAGTGTATACACGCTTAAATAGTAAGTGCACACAAAAACGATCCTCGGCGCCTAATAATTCATCATAAAATCTTGGCAGCACCGACGATATTTATGACAATTGTGACAGTCAGGGGGTCGAACCGTGTAAGGTGATAGTTGGTCGTTAATGAGCACAATCTTCGGTTTGCGATTGTGCAGCGTGACCATCACTTTAAGAGTAAAAACACTTAATAATTATAAAATAAAAGAAATGTTCATCGAATGAAAAGAATCGTTTACGAAACCTAAACGGAAGGTATAGCAGAGACACTCTGGGTATACCAAAAGTTGCATACTTATGGTTGCAAACCCATTTAAAAATGATCTAATACATCAACCACACCTGCAAATGTAAGCCACATACAGCCACCTAAACAATGAATGAATAAACTCAGGAATGAACACAGAAAATAATGATTGGAAGCATTGTTTTTATCTGCGCTTATTTCTTAAGCGGCGATAGATATGATGAGTAACTTAAGCGGATATAGGATAGTAAATTTTACATGCAAATTGAAATTTAATCGTATATACGCTTGCAAAAAAAAACACACCTATTATTTTGAAGAGAGGAATTTACAGTGGCTCGCGAACAAATTTTTAGGTACGAATGCAGAAACTCATGGAGGTGCCTCGTCAACTGCCTATAGAATGAAGGTATGGCTGCGATACCTCAGTGATCCTGTTAATCAGAAATGGACCAACAGTGAAATAATGGAAGCAAAACAGGGAAGCAGGGGAAGCTTATCTTTCCGACAGCAATTGGTATAATCGATTGTACCCACGTGATGCCAATGAAATGTTGACTAGTTTTGGCATTAGTAGGCATGGATCCGTAAGCGAAAAAACTACTCAAACGACTGGATGGCGCAGTTGGTAGAGTGCCTGCCCCTGGTTAGCGGGGTCCCCAGTTCGAATCCCAGTGAAAGCAAAGTTAATACGCTTTTATCGGGTTTTCAAATCATTGGTGGTTTCATTTGTCGTTGGGATCAAATTCACGGCACTATCACTGTAGTGGTCAATCGGTGGTAGTAGTCTGAATATGGGTATCACAATGTACCAACATTGTCTAAGTGTGCTGGTGAATGTACTAGCAGTCCACCTACCTAACCTAACCTAGGGTGAACCTATCCTAATTCGAGCCCCCTTCATGAATTTGGTTCAAAAGCTAAGCCCCTGCTTTTCAGATAATAACGATATTTAAACAGACAAAATCTGTCATATCTTTTCTTTGGATCGTATAAATCTTTTTCAGGAAATTCGTCCTCAGTTGATAAGGAAAATTCTAAGTGTTCAGTAGTGTTTCGTAAGTGAGAAAGAATCATGTTTTGTGAAATTTCTTAAGAAACTAGAAACTTTGACTAAGAAGCTAACACATTTTCCTTAATTTTTAGTTCACTAATTAAGGCTTTATGCAACAATAATAATGTATATTTTATTATTTCAAAAGCAGACAAAATAGTTATTCATTAAGATATATTGGGGGTTAGTTACTGGGAAGAAAAAATGAGGAAATCCAATATATTAATTCCAAGCTTTGCTATAAAAGTTGCTACATATAGAAATAATTTCATTTGAACTGTAAAAGTCTGATTAGGTATATTTTCACGACCAAGACAATGCAATTCTTATCCGATCGTCCTAGATTGATCGTCTTAGATTGAAGATCAATTTGGATATTTATGAAATCAGTCAACGGACACACAAACTTTTAATGTTTATGTCTGAAAGCCTTTATTTTCCGAAATTTAACTGTCCTATTTGTTGTTGTTTCGTACAGCCTCGTCCAGGACACCATACAAATTTTCTTGGGTACTTTATAATTATATTTTATGTTATACTTTTGTAACGTGTAAATATGTATGACTATGTATGATATGTTATGACTTTTTCTTTTCATTCGTTCCGTTTGTTATTCATTCAAAACCCATTGAAATACTTAATACTAAAGAATGGACGCAAAAGAAAGAAAATATAACGTTATTCATATTTTTTGTTTATTTCTTATGTTTTGACGGCTTTTGTTCATTTTTGTCATGAATTTATAAAATAATATTTTTTCCTTTTTCACCTTTTCAATAAATTTACTGTAAAATAACGATGAATTCATTTTTGGTTTATATGGGGGCCCGTTACTGGCTCATGCCTCATTTTCTACTTTATTTGAATTTATTAAATTTCAGTCCTATACCTACAAAAAGTTATTATTTATACCAAGCAGTAATACGTCAAGCTTTCTAGAAATGATAAAATTGTTTTGATTCATCTAAGTTCTTGATTTTAAGGGAACAACGAACAAAACTTTCCTTAACGGGGCTCGCTACTGGGTAGTTTACCCTATATACATATATAAGTATATAGAAAAATTCACAAGTGTGTCTAAAATTAATAAGTCCCAACAATGTTGTGCTCATTGGTGACAACGGATATGGATAGAATCATGCTTGATGATTCCACATGAAAATCCTGAGCTGGCATGACAAAAAATTTAAAAGAAATTCCTGCCATTCAGTATTCTGACGAGTCTACCTTTTATTTAAGTTGAACTCTCCCTAAGTCGAATTTCTCTCTAAATCGTCATTTCCCTTCATTTTCCTTACAAAAACGTCTCTCTAAGTAAAACTTCCTCTAACTCGAACAAATCATGTTAACTAGTGAAAATCCAACTGAGGGGGAGTCCACTGTACTCGTAAGTACAAGGTGTTTACGCTTAAATTTCAAGTTGCGTGTAAAATACACTAACAACAAATCGCATATCCGCTTAGGTTACTCATCATATCTATCGCCGCTTAAGAAATAAGCGCGGATAAAAACAATGCTTCCAATCATTATTTTCTGTGTTCATTCATTGTTTAGGTTGCTGTATGTGGCTTACATTTGCAGGTGTGGTTGATGTATTAGATCATTTTTAAATGGTTTTGCATCCATAAGTATGCAACTTTTGGTATACCCAGAGTGTCTCTGCTATACCTTCCGTTTAGGTTTCGTAATCGATTCTTTTCACTTGATGAAAATTGTTTTTATTTTATAATTATTAAGTGTTTTTGCTTTTAAAGTGACGGCCACGCTACACAGTCACTAAACGAAGATTGTGACCATCAAAGGTCCACCATCACCTTCCACGAAAGATTGAACTTTTCTCTAAAAATTATGAGGGCTACTCGAAGTTGAAGCTACTTCATATTCCTTCACAAACAGCTCAAGGATTCCGAAGAGTCCAGAGACAAACAGAAAATACGGGCCTTTTATAAAAAAAAAAGCCAACAGCCTTGTCGCTGGCATTAGGCAAGTACCCAGGCTCTTCGAAACTGTGAGGGTAACCTGGTTACTGACCCGCAGGGAATAGTGGATGAGTTTAAGAAGCACTTCAAAGAGCTGCTTAACGGGGCTGACCAGGAGAGAGTGATAGGGAATCAAGAAATCCCAACTCCAGTCGACGTAGTAGTCTTCCTACCTGGTTTTGAAGAATTCGACACAGCCATCAAAAGGTTGAAGAACAACAAAGCCGCAGGCTCAGATGGCCCACCATCAGAGCTCTTCAAAGCCGGTGGCGATGTTCTGGTAAAGAGCGTGCACCAGATAATCTGTAGAATTTGGGAGGACGAAAGCATGCCCGAGGACTGGAATATCAGCTCCTTATGCCCCATCCACAAAAACGGCGATCCTACCTCTTGCAACAACTATAGAGGCATATCCCTGCTCAACATCGCCTACAAGATTCGAGCCGTTTGAAACCTGCACCGGATTTCGGCAAGGAGACGCGCTGTCGTGTGATTCCTTCAATTTGGTACTAGAGAAGATAGTGCGGCGGGCAGCTGTAAACACGGAAGGCACTATCTTCTACAAGTCAGTCCAACTCGCGCGTCCCCAACGTGCCAGCATTTACGGCAATTGAAGAAGAGGCGAAGCGAGCTGGTCTTAAGGTCAGTGAAGATAAAACGAAATATATGCTGTCGAGCCAGGAATGATCCGCCGAACACCACCTAGGGCAAAACGTCACAATCGACAGCTAGAATTTCGAGGCAGTAAAGGAGTTTGTCTACCTCGGGGCAAGCGTGAGCTCCACAAATGACATCACTGTGGAGATCTGACGTAGAACCGCCTTCGGCAACCGGCGTTACTTCGGTTTGTCAAAACAACTGGCGTCAAAACTCCTGACTCAAAGGACTATGATCTTGCTCTACAATGCGATATGGAGCGGAAAGCTGGACGATAAGCAAAACTGCTGACTTGATTCTTGTTGCTTTCGAAAGAAAAATTCTACGTCGGATATATGGTCCCGTCTGCGAGGAAGTCGAATGGAGGAGAAGACACAACCGCGAACTCTACGAGCTGTACCAGGATGTGGGTGTAGTCCGGAAGGCAAAGATCCGACGACTGCGCTGGCTCGGCCACATCGAGAGGATGGACAACAATGCTCCAGCAAAGAGGGTCTTCGAAACCGAGCCTCCTGGTTCGAAAAGACCGAACCCCCGGTATAAGGACCAAGTAATCGCGGGTGCAAGACAGCTTGGTCTGGATAACTGGAAGCAGCTTGGCCAGTACCGTCAACCATGGAAGGCAACGATATCTCCGCCTCGGACCCTCCACGGGTCGTCCTCCACTTTGATAAGTAAGTACGTGTGTGTGCCTGTTCTTATTGTCAAACCTTTGGCTTTTCTTCGGCGGTGTCGTGAAACCCAATACATCAGTGGCAGCTTCGTTGATGGCGATATTGGATCCTACGAACTCGGACAACAAGAATGCTGCAACATTAACAAACCGGTTAACGAATGATTGATCAGCGGAACAACAGGTAAATTCACCGATCACCAGGAAATGTCTGCAATAAGTTCGCAGTTCTATAGATCTCTCCTTTGGCTACGTGCTTGGATACTCCCGGTCCTTTGTCCTGGCCAATCGTAGCGATGAACTCAAATATTAAGCTGCATCCGTGAGGTTCAATCTTGTATTCCAAGAATGACACGCAAGTTACTGCCTTCGAAGCTCGTATTCATTGTTCGCTTGTATCGCGAGAAGTGGCGGATGGCGAGTTGGCCAGCTGTGTTCAATCAGACGATTCTGAAGTCCACTTAATAAGTTAATTTGGGAGGATACTGTTTTTCTTTATAGTGTGGCATAAGACTCCACGACGTTCAAACCCCACGGCACATTCAATCACTTTTGGAGACAACACCTCGTCGACCGAGGCTCCGTACCGGGCGCCACTTACAGCAACATTCTTCTCTACTTGTTTTCTCTGTTTTTTTATAGTTATCAAATTCAATACTGATATGAGTACTTTCAAATTGATAAGAATTTAATATCAGACAGGTCTTTGGCTGCAGTTGATGCATCACCCTGGGACGTGTTCGCACTTCAAATCAGGCAATCTTGCAGACATTTCCTTAAACATTCCATTTAGATCCAACATAAGGCAGATGTTATGTCAACTTCATCATGATCTGGTAAGGATGTGGCCGCACCAGCGTTACTCTCGATCGTGACAAGAGGAGGACTTCGCAACAAGCACTTGTCCAAGTGTCACTGAGGATATCCATCGCCAATTACGACGAAATAATCCAGCTTCCTTTGCAATCTCAAACTCAAACAAGTCCTTCAAGCGTTTCCATTCACATGTGTGATAGTCACTTCACACACACGCACACATCCACGAGACAATCTGTGACTGTTTTGTGTCAGATTTTTATTTATTTTTCTCGAATTGCTTGTCCAACAGATGATGGAGAGGACGCCGCTCCATTGTCCGTCGGTATCTCTGCAAAACGATCGAACCTCACTAACGTTGCGCTCCGAAGAGGGGTGCCGAGGCACTCTTTATAAGGATGTCAATGCTATCACGGCCGTTTGACGGGCTCACAGTAGCATGATAGCTCAAGAGAATGGAACAGATTGAGATGCTATCGGTGGACGCCTAATTTGTTGTCCTCTGCACTCTGCTTTGCACACATCAGTGTCACAGTCAATCATGTCCGACGGGGTAAGAAAGCATCGCCGCTCGTTGATAAGCTCAAAGCAGGCTATTGTACAGGGCGCACCTCTCGCTGAGCACCACTTAAGGCTGTGTGCGTCTTCAACCCCCTTGATAACGGATCAATTTGACCAATTCGGCAATTCACTTCGAAAGGACAATGCCACACAGTCGATGGACGGGAATTGTGCTCGCATTCAATTGAAAATAAAAAAGAAATTCGACTCAGCTTTGTTATTTATTTTATTCGTTGATCACAACATCGACGGGACTGAGGACCTGAAGTCTGGGCTAAGTTCAACCTCCTCCTCCTTCGGTTGCGGTAAGACCATCTGGGGAGTGGGCGATTAATGAAAGGACTTGGGTTGCATGTGCCACGGAGGGGGCAGCAGTGGGTATACTCTGGAGTTTGAACTTTCTTTGGACTTTATCGGTCAACGGTGGGTCGGGGGAGGGAGTGAGAGAAACCGAAAATCGTCGAACAATGGACAACAATGAAATTGTTTGATGCGAATTCTAGAATCGAATTGAATTAGAAGAGTTTCCACTTGAGGAGAGAAACTTTTCTTTGATTTATCCTCAGAGGTGACTGCGGTCAGGGAGGGTCTTTCGAGGGTGGTGGCCTTTTGGAAAGGGGTCAGACAGCCGGGACTGTGGGGCATCGAGGGGGTTGGCCGAATTGGTGTAGTGGGCGCTTTCTAGGATCGAGGTGGCAATTATCATTAATCTGATGAGATCAGTTGAAAAACACTTTTGGGGATTTATTGTCCGTCAGCCGCTGTAAGCAATGTTAAAGATCAGAGATGCACTGTTTTGCAGATCGCCAGTGAAATAGAGTCCGTTCCCTTGACAGTCTACAAGGTCATCGATGAAGGCAATTAGCTACGTCTTGAGTCTGTCCTCAAACAAGGTGTAAGGAGGAATAAAGTAAGACCGACTGTTCTTACGCGAGACTCTAACTTTCTCCTAACCGAACCTTAATGGACTGTAAGTTCTGTATGTCATAGCACTCTTTAATTCCAAATCAGAGGCTACTGCGTTTTCTTTCTTCTTCTTGCTCTTATGGCGCTACAGTCCGGAGTGGACTTGGGCGTCACCCTAGATGCCTCTCCAGCTGGACCAATATCTCGCCAGCTGTCTCCATTTTCGCACACCAAACAGGCCGAGGTCCATCCTCCCCTGTTGCGTGTCTCCACAGGCTCAGAGTAATAGATTCTTCGGGCCGGTGCTAAGTTCTCCATACGCTGACGCTAGTTCTCCATACGCTCCATACGCTGGTACATGGCCTAACCATCTTAGGCGTTGGATCCGTTGACACCTGGCTAGACTCATGCCGCTGTATCGAACGCAAAAAGGACCAATGATAGCGCTCATAACTTTTCTCTCGGAAAGACCAAGAGCGTCTCCATCCGCTTTCGATATAGTTCATGCCTCTGTGCTGAAAAGCTTGACGGGGACGATCAAGGTTTCATACAGGCTCAACTTATTTTTTCCGAGAGACGGCCCCGTTACTCAATTGTCTTTTGATCCCAAAAGAGCAGGGGTTAGCAAGAGTTATTCCGCGTTTAATTTCGTTGCTGAAATTGGTTGTACTGTTTACCGTGGCGCCAAGGTAGACTACGGCCTACAGTAACGTTCTGTCCGAGTCGTCGATGTGGTGCGTCCTTTCTCGATAACAGCATATACGTTGTTTTGATCTCATTCACCGCTAGAGCCATTATAGAACGATAGGATGGCGCATTTGGTAGAGTGCCTTCCCCCGGGTTAGCGGGGTTCCCGGTTCGAATCTTAGTGAAAACAAAGTTAATACGCTTTTATCTGGTTTTCAAATCTGGTCCAGCCACCATTTGCCGATGGGATCAAATTAACGGCACGCTCACTGGAGTAGTCAATCAGTGGTATAAGTCTGACTAGGGGTATCACAATGGACCAACATGCTCTAAGTGTGCTGGTGAATTCACTAGCAGTCCCTCTACCTAACCTTACCCTAGAGCCATTTTAGCCGCTTCCGTCCCAATGCCAGCAAACGCCTCATTGACGGCTCGCTGCGTTCTGGCAATCACGTCAATTTCATCCGCGCATGCTAACAGTTGAACGGACTTTTGGAAGATCGTGCTTCTTGCGCTGGCGCGTGAATCTTGAACGGACTTCTCAAGAATAATGTTGAAAAAAGGCCACATGACAGCGCGTCGCCTTGTCTAAAACCTCTTTTGACATTGAAGTTCTCGCTGAGTTCGTTACCGACCTTGATGGAGCAGCGAGAATTCTCCATCGTCATCCTGCACACGCTGACGAGTTTGGCAGGAATGTCAAAGCTAGACATGGTGTTGTATAGCTCCTCTCCATGCACGCTGTCTTAAAATCGGCGAATAGGTGGTGTGTTTCCATCTGTATCTTTTGGGATCTGTGCAGGATCTGCCTTAATTTGAACATTCAACCAAGATGGTGGACTTCCCCAGCCTGAAACCGCACTGATAAAGACTGGATCAGGTTTTTGAGGAATGATTTCAGGCGCTCATACAAAACGGCATAGAAGATCTTGTAAGCTATGTTTAGGAGACTTATCCCTCGGTAGTTGGCTCAGTCACTGGGGTCTCCTTTCTTGTGGATCTGAGACTCCACTCGCCGGTCATGCCTTCCTCCAACCATATCTTACACGTGAGTTGGTGCATTTACCCTTCCAACTCAACTCCAACAACAACAGCAACTCACCGACTTCATTTGTTTCCTTCACAGGCCAGCAAAAAATCGGGGGTATGAGTCAGAGCTAAAAATGCCTTCAATGTTTGAAGTCCGTGGCGCACTGATTCCAGCCACCAAGATATGTCATGCGTCCGAAATCACTTGGTATTTTTCAATCTTCTCCTCCTTCTCGAAACATGGGACCCGCATTCAAAGATCCTCTTAGAAGCAACATTTGTCTTCGATTCAGCCGTGGCAGTATAGTCTATGAGAACTTGTCTTCCTAACTACGTCCACGTCTTTATAAACCTCACAGAGTTGATAGTCATGTCTTCCCTTTCTGCTTTAGAGAGGACCAACTGACATATGCAGAATTTTGCTGCCGTTCTGTCAGCTTTATATCACATGACTTTAGAACAATCCTTGCCTCTGTGAAATTTTCCTTTCTTCTAATTCCTTTTTGTGTGGCCAGACAAAAGCGAGATGGATCTGATGGTCGCTTCCCACACCAAGTTGGATGAGTTCGTCCTTTTCCACTAGTGTGAAAATAAACACGGACTTCCTCTAATGCGCTCGGAATCGAAGACAAACTCTTCAACTTCCTCAAAATTACAATTTAAATAAGATAGATTAAGTCTTGTCCGAGACAATTTTTTCTGTTAAGACCACATCAGGACTTATCCCTACTTCCTTGGTATGGGAAACTGAGACAGCTAACAATAAGTGATTGACTGGAGACTTCTTTGTTTGATGCCCAGATCCACATAGGGAGTGCTACAGATTGGAACAACAACAGTGTCTTTTTTTATGTTTATCTGGCGCCCAACGATGGATTGTCTACTAAGTACTGGGCTTTATGAATTTGGGCGGGAATAAGTTTTCGTTTTGCACGAACTAGTTATAGATCCCATATTCCACTGACAGTGGGGAAAGATGAATAAGGCAGATCTTGGACAAACAACTCTTGAGCTGGGCTCATGCGCCCGGTTCTATACTTGTTATTGAAGTCGATCCTGATCATTTTTCACCCTCCTAGGCATACGCCCCTGCTCCATCAAGGTCGGTAACGAACGCACCGAGACAAGGTGACGCGCTGGCATGTGACTTCTTTAACATCATCCTGGAGATGATGGAGCAAGACTCACACGCCAAGACTAGGGGCACGATCATCCAGAAGTCCATACAACTGTTAGCATACGCGGATGACATTGACGTGATTGGCAGAAGACAGCGAGCCGTCAATGAGGCGTTTGCTGGCATTGAGACGGGAGCGGCTAAGGGTCTATGAGGGCACACAACAGCGACGTCTTGGACAGAGCATCACAATGGACAGCTTTAACTTTGAGGTTTTCAAGGACTTTGTCTGCCTCGTCTCCGCAGTAAATAGTACGAACAACATCAGTATCGGGATCAAACGCCGAATAACTCTTGCCAACCGCTGCTTCTATGAGCTCATGAGGCAATCGAGTAGTAGAAACGTCTGTCGAAGGACCACGCTGACTTTATATAAGCCCTTGGTCACCCCAGTGCTGTTATACGGCGCGGAAACATGGACAATCTCAAGGCGAGAGAAAAGTTTGGCGTGCGTTCTTTGGTCCTGTTTGCGGTGACGGTTTTTTTAGGAGAAGATTCAACCACAAACTGTGCGGCATGAGTCTAGTCAGGCGTCATCGACTCCAAGTCTTTGACAGAGGTGGCGCACCCAGGTGGGGAAGGATCTCAACCAACTTGGCGTGCGACACTGGAGGCAGCTACCCAGAGACCATGCTAATTGGAGAGGCTTCTTGGTTGAGGCCTAGGTCCACCCCGGACTGTAGCGCCAAAAAAAGAAGAAGAAGGCATACGCCTTAGTTACAGCACTGCTCTTGAGAACGTCACTTGGACACTTGGGCTGACTGTCTTAATTCACGACTCATTGCGCAGAACTTCTTTGGAGACCTGCAAGGGATGTAAGCAACTGATTCGCAATCGAATACATTGAAAAGAACCCCAAAGCACGCACCTCTGCAGACATGACTTTGCAACCGTCCATACCTCAAATCCCAGTCCATTCTGTAGAATGTCTTCATCATCACTCACTCAGACGTAAATTCGTGCCACGACCTATTTCCCCACCGAAAAGAAAGAACGAAAAAAAAAATAACGTAATTACGTTAATTCTCTTTTAAGCTCAAAATAAATTCCCCGTTATTGCTCGGCATAAATCGTCGGCTTAACGAACCTAAACATTTCTGGAATTCAATTAATTTTATTCCATCCAACCTAGCCAAGCGTCTGTCCCATTCGAAGCGACCCTAATAAACCCATTAAAATCCACTCCCCGAAAAAAAAAAAAAACAAAACAGAAAAAAATTAATAATCCTCCCATCAAGGACACTCAACGAATATATTGCTCTCCGGTCTCGCCGTTCTCCGGCGTTTTCAAATCGACCGCATACACACGCCAAGCCGCCGCGCCACTGCCGACCGCCCGGTGGATCGTTAATCAAACTCAAAATTTTCATTACGCGAATAAAATACGAATAAAACAAATTACCAGCTTCGGTCGTTATCTCGTCTGCTCCCCAGGATTCGTGGAGGACGTTCTCATATGTGTCGCTGTGTATCTGTGTGTGTCTGTCAGTCTGTCAGTATCGCCACATCACACAATCATTAACAATATTCGCTCAGATAACCTCAAACGCCGCGTTGGGCACTCCACCCCACTGACATACACACACACACACACACTGCCACCACCACCACTCACAGTTTGGATGGACAACAGCGTGTGAATGACAAACTCATTTAGCAGGACATCACCGTGCCGCTGGGTGCGGCCGACAAATTTCATGTTCGGAACTTTTTTTCATTTTCATTTCGTTAAGTTCGCCATGGCTTGTCGGCCATTGTTATTTTCCACCCACCCACCACCGCCAACTTCTGACGGGCGAACAAAGCGAATTAGAATAATTAAATGGCTAAAACTTAATTGGGAGGGCAATCAAATGGCTGGTTACCAGCGGGCGACACAGAAGCATATAGAACATCGGTGACTACACCTCATCCTGATGGCATGGCCAGAGCCCGGCATGGTTCACGTGCCAGCAATTGACTTCAGGTTTAGCATTCGGAGCCGTCAGCCAATGCCCGGCCGGGCATTTGGGAAATTAGTCGAGGTAATTGCCTGGTGGCATGCCACCGAGCAATGAATGCAAATGTGGAAATTGTTCCGACTTAAGATAAGGAAGCCGTGATATAAACACACAACTGAAGGGGCAATCAAATTTATGGGCATGTGCACATGGCGTAGGCGGTGGTGGCAGCAGCAATATCGGAGCCGCCGCGGCGGCAGATGGGGGATGAAATTTAACAGGACGGGCCTGATGGACATTTTAAGCTTCAATTAATTTTCGTTCTCGCTTAAGTGCAACATTGGGACGAGAACGATACCGGATTGGTGGTGCCTGCAAAATGGCGGTGCAGGTCCCTGTTTTATCGACAATTGATTTTTTTATATAGTGAGTGCCCCTTGTTTTAAAACCGATTTCTCATCTATCTCCGGTTTTTCGAAATTTTAATGGAAACGGCGGCTATTTTTTGAAGCTGTCAATCCACTGAAAACCTGAAAGGCGATAATGACGTGGTCCTTCAGGATAGGAATCAAGGTGAAGCATCGGGCAGATGAGGTCTAAGGTAGGTAGGTATGAACGGGAGCTGTTCGGCCATTGTGACATCTAAAGATATTTATTTTCCTTCTTTCATAGTAAACACTTTTTTGATTTACATTATTAAATTAAATTGCTCAAGCTTGCACAGAGATATGGTTACTAAAACCTTGCTACTGAAAATTCAAAATTTCATATAGCATATGTAATACATGTTGTAACATGTAATAATTCAGTCGTAATGAATTGGAAGATTTCGGTCAATGCACTTCATGCAGAAATCGAAAACTTTATTTTTTTTTTAGTTTCGTTAAGTTTCGCTAAGTATCGTTAAGTTTCGTTAAGTTTCACTTTTGAAGCGAAATGAAATCGCTCTTTGCTTTTGAAAATAACAGTTGTTATAGGGATTTCGTGTAAGTTTGTAAGACCAAGAATATCAATTTGTCGATGCTTCTGGATACTATTCGTTCGTTTCTGACGTTACTTGTAGTTTACATAAGTTCATTATGGCTGGGACTTAAGAAGTGAAGAAGAATTAGGATAATCAATGATCAAAAATGTAAAGTGGACACACACTTAATCGAACTCTCCCTAAGTCAAAACTCTAACTCGAATTTTTTCGCCATATTTTACATAAGTACTTATCCCTCACAGACTTTGCGGCAGCGCGTAATATGGTCATAAGAAGCACGAGGTACCCTCGCAAAAGAATCCAAACGCGAACATACAGCGTCGACTCTGACCATTTCCTCATAGCAGCAAGATTCCGAGCTCGACTGTCGAAGGTCAGAAAGCTGCACCAACCAATAAAGAGGAGTTTTGACATTGGGCGCCTGAGCACACACGAGATTGCCAGAGCCTACGAAGAGCAATTCAGTGAGAGACTCGCCGGTATGCCCACGTCATACACCAATGCCAACGAGATGTGCTTGCATTGCCGCTCGGTCATCGCAGAGGTAGCTGAAGCCACCTTAGGCTACCTACCACCTCCGACGAGGAGCACGTGGTATGATGGCGAGTGTGAGGAGAAGAAACATGCAATTGACGAGGCATAGGAAAAGGCGCTGCAATGAAAAACTAGGGCAGCGCAGGCGGAATACCGGGCCAGAAGAAGGGAGGAGAAAAAGCTTCTACGCCTGAAGAAAAGGTTTCTCGCAACCTCCCAGCTCAAGGATATCGAAGAGTCTAGGGACAAGCACAAAATTCGGGCCTTCTACAAAAAAGCCAAGAGCCCTGCCGCTGTCCTTAGAAAATGCACTCAGGCTCTTCGAAACTGTGAGGGTAACCTGATTACTGACCCGCAGGGAATAGTGGATGTGTTTAACCAGCAATTCCAACACATGCTTTACGCGAATGACCAGGAGAGAGTGATAGGGAATCAAGAAATCCCAACTGCAGTCGATGAAGTAGTCCTCCCACCTAGCTTTGAAGGAGTCAGCACAGCCATCAAAAAATTGCAGAAAAACAAAGCCGCAGGCTCAGATGGCCTACGGTCAGAGCTCTTCAAAGCCGGTGGCTATGTTCTGGTACGGAGCTTGCACCAGATCATCTGAAGAATTTGGGAGGACGAAAGCATGCCGACGACTGGAATATCAGCTCCATATGTCCCATCCACAATAAAGGCGATCCTACCTCTTGCATCAACTATAGAGGCATATCTCTGTTCAACATCGCCTACAAGATTCTGTCCAGCGTACTGTGTGAACGTCTAAAGCCGGTTTACACCGCACTAATCGGCACGTACCAGTGCGGCTTCCGGCCCGACAAATCGACAATAGACCAAATCTTCACACTAAGGCAAATCCTGGAAAACACCAGTAAGTTTCAAATCGATACGCACCACCTCTTTATCGATCTTAAAGCCGCATACGACAGTATTCGTCGCAAAGAGTAATCTGGTGCTATGGCCGAATTCGGGATACCGGGGAAACTGATCCGGCTGTGTCCAACCATGCTAACAAACACGCTATGCACCGTGCAGTTTGGCTCGAGGACTTCCGAGCCGTTTGAAACCTGCACCGGATTTCGGCAAGGAGACGCGCTGTCGTGTGATTCCTTCAATTTGGTACTGGAGAAGATAGTGCGGCGGGCAGCTGTAAACACGGAAGGCACTATCTTCTACAAGTCAGTCCAACTCGCGCGTCCCCAACGTGCCAGCACTTACGGCAATTGAAGAAGAGGCGTAGCGAGCTGGTCTTAAGGTCAGTGAGGATAAAACGAAATATATGCTGTCGAGCCAGGAACGATCCGCCGAACACCACCTAGGGAAAAACGTCACAATCCATAGCTACAATTTTGAGGTAGTAAAGGAGTTTGTCTACCTCGGGGCAAGCGTGAGCTCCACAAATGACATCACTGTGGAGATCTGACGTAGAACCGCCCTTGGCAACCGCTGTTACCTTGGTTTGTCAAAACAACTGGCGTCAAAACTCCTGACTCGAAGGACTAAGATCATGCTCTAAAAAAAAGATACTTGGTGACTTCGAAAGAAAAATTCTGCGTCGGATATATAGTTCCCTCTGCGAGGAAGGCGAATTGAGGAGAAGACACAATCGCGAACTCTACGAGCTGTACGAGGATGTGGATGTAGTCCGAAAGGCAAAGATCCGTCGACTGCACTGGCTCGGCCACATCGAGCGCATGGACAACAATGCTCCAAATAAGAGGGTCTTCGAATCCGAGCCTCTTGGTTCGACAAGGAGAGGAAGACCGAATCTCCGGTATAAAGACCAAGTAATCGATGCAAGACAGCTTGGTCTTGATGACTGGAAGCAGCGCGCCCAGGCCCGTCAGGAATGGAAAGCAGCTTTCGCTCAGGCTCGGACCCTGTATGGGTCGTCAGCCTGATAAATAAGTAAGTAAGTACTTATCCTTTATATTTCCATACAAAGACCTGCGAAGAGATTATGGTATCCCGTGACAATTCGATTTAGAGAGAGTACACTGTATTTTCTTAGTCCTCGATGTATAAAGAAGAGCGATAGGTTACAGTCAATGATCAACGATCTGTTTATTCATAAAACGAACCACTTCTTGGCATAGCTCGATAGCGAATAGAATCTATTTCTACTTCCTCTCATTAAAAATTGTCGCAGTCACAGTGATAATGCCGTTGATCCGATATCTTCATTAAAATTTCAGATAAATACGTATTAAAAATAAGTCGAAAAAATTGTCAATTCTTAAACTAAGCTATGGTAGCGCAATACAGAATTAAGGAACTCCAAAGGGCTCAAAACCGGATTCTTAAGATTCTCTTACGATCTAAGTATTGTAGTCGCTATGTAGAAAATTTGTATTGTCCTAGTGAAGATCTAAATGTACTAACCGTCCAAAAACTTTTTCTTTTTAATTTCATTAACGAGACCTACAACGACCAACGCTTTAAACAAGCGATTGATCACGGCGTCAATACAAGGCAAAGGGCCAATGGACTACTGAAAATACCAAGAATACACAACTCATATGGAAGAAAGCAACTTTCATTTGCGGTGCCAAGAATATACAACCAACTTCCACGCTCCCTATTGAGTATACAGCCGGCGCACACCAGGAAAATAGAAATAAAGAAACATGTATTATTGAATCATATTCACTTATAAATTGTATAATAATCTAAGTTCCCAAAATAATGAGAATTACTGTGCTTTAAATGTAAAATCCCTTTTTTTGAATAATCTTCTGCAGATTCTCTATTGTCTTTTATGTAACCATAGAATAAATTTTTATAAATATTGTAATAAGGCCAACTGACGTCCCACATGGACTCTCCTCTACAGCTTCAAGGTTTTATTCAGCATTGAAGAGATAACTCCATGGTGACGTTGGAAGGCAATCTTATATTGTATTGCAAATTGAATGTTGTAAATTAATTTAGACAATAAACATCACTCACTCATTCACTCACTCAGCCCGCATCAGACCAGGGGCTGACGCTAATGGATAGCTTTCTTTTTTTAATTCATGATTCTTAAAACTGGACAAAAATGATTAAACCTATCTTAATATCTACACAGTTCATGTTCTTAAGATCTATCCTACTGACCATTCGCAGTTGCTATAAAATAATCTAAACTTACTTATCTATTTGCCTTTGGGCGTCTACTACTAATATCTGTTTTTTTGCAGTCCATATAGGCAATCTAAATTGTTTGTTCTTACTGGGCAAGAAAACTTAGAAAAAACTTGGTGCTCTTAAAATTTGTTTTATAATTTTCTTAAGACTGACTAAACCTAAGCTCTAACCCTAACAAAACTTAAGCTACCTTACACTATGTCTGTGACATTGCAGACGTGTGTACCACGGCGTGTACGTTATTTATATGATTGACATATATAATCTACTGGCCTTTGTTTTTTGTTTTTCTTAATCTAACTTAAATCTAGTGGGCTGTTGTCCAACTGACCCACTATCAGATCAGGCGCTGGCGATGGCGGAGACTGGTTCTGGTGTAACTACCAAAGAAGTCCGCTCCTTTGCACTTTCTCTCCTATCTCGAGCGGATCGCTCTACTGAACCGGAGTTGATCCTCGTGTTCGCGAGCGATACCCGATTCATAGTGGAGTCGCCTGTCAACTGTTCGGCGTACAGCGTGGAAGATTATAGGACATCCACTCATGTCCTGAATCAGATTTAACGAATCTAAATGGAGAAAAGCCTCAGGTGGAATAAAACCGGTGTGGCGCGCCCTCTGATGATACATACAGTTCGGGTAATAAGCCCCGAAGATCAGACTGTTGGTAGACATCATACTCCTTGAAATGTGTCTTCGCGTTAGTGAAATTATAAAATTGTCTACTCTTTTGACGTTAGCCCTGTTGTACAAGACCTCGTTGTGACAGTACTTCTTGTACTCGGATCCGGGAGTCCGATACAACCAGAGACAGCTCCTAAGACACCGTGTCTCGAACACCCTCATCTTTCCCATCTGGGAAGGGCTCACGTTGAACCAAAGGGGACAACCATACACCATGACTGGCCTTATGAGGAGAACGATGTCTATTCTGCGTTTTCTGAGCTCGCTCTGCTAGTGACACCGAAATGGGTTGAAATTTATTTTTCAGTCAAAAAAGTCACTGTGCGTCATTTTTTGAGGGTAGATGTTGTGCTTGTTCAGGGATTTTGGCATAAATTGTATCAATTCGACTTTAACCCTTTTGCAGCTGTTGGACACATAAATAGGGCCCGCACAATTCTCACATTTCAAAATGTTAATTAATTTGAACAGATAAAAATATTCCATTCTAGATCGAAAGAGTTAACTTATGATGTAGTGTATCAATTCCAACACGAGATAATTGTATTCAACCTAATAACAATGAATTACACAACTTAACCATCAGCATCTTCAGTGACCAGCACGATGCACTAAAGGACGCACCAGAGATCTCCGGGACACCCGATCCTTTGCCATCGACTCTAACTCATCAGCAATCATGCCCAAAGCGAGTTCTTGTTGTCTTATCCTGGGTCTGACAAGCGATCGAGCGGTCGAATCGTATTGGAGGCATGCCCCGGATGTTGTAGTGATAGGGAATTTTACTTGTGTCATTGCACTTCATTGCCGAAACTCTCCTAAGACTTGTTTGCCTTGCTGCGCTTTGTACAATATCGACATTGACCATCACCAGAGAGGAGTTTTACAATCCTTTTTCCTAGCCTCTAGATGTGCTGTGTCATTCGCTGCTCGTTCTCTTTTTTTCTTCCCTCGGTAACAAGTCTTCGCCCACATAAATCTTAGTCTACGTCCGTTGTGCTGTTCCATGTCTATGTTCCCTAGTTTTTATTCCTGATTTCGGATCCTTGATCCTTGACCGGTATTTGCCTTAGTTTGAATCTTGGTTGAGAGAGATTTTTGTTTTTTTCTGGATCGAGCAGGCTTTACATCTATTCATATATTCTCATGCATTCATCTATTCATCGGGCATACTTGCCGTCATTACTTCGCACATCCCTAGTCCTAGCTGGTTCAAAAGCCTCCGCTTTTCACCCGAACTCTTTCTGCACAAACGGGACCGAATATAATCCGAGGAATTTTCCGCTCAAAACGACCGAGAATCTTTTCGTACGAATTTAATATTGTCAATGCTTCTGCGCAAGCCTGAGAAGATCAAGGTCTTGGTTCTCCTAGAGAGCGCTTTGTTTCTCAATTGTAACACAACGATTCACCAATGTTACACTTTGTTTTATCCTCGCGGTGATGTCGTTACTTGCGTTAACTGCCGAGCCTATGTAGACAAGGTCTTTGACTACTTCGAGGTACGGTAGCGTAGTACTTCAGTGTTGACGTCTGAGTTCTGAGTTACGCACGAGAATAAGGTTAACCAACTCGCATGACAGTGCATCGCCTTTTCTTTGCTTACCGACCTTCACAGAGCAACTGGCGTTATCCATGATTATCCTGCAAAGTCGGACGAATTTTACAAGAAAGCCAAAACTAGACAACTAGCGATGTGTACCTCTTCTTTATAAATACTGCCCTATGTGGCCTTAAAATTGATGAAGAGATGTATGTATAGGTCGAAGAGTTGCAGGGTCTTCCATGCCATCTCCATTGATCGCCTCAAATTTGTATTTCTAGGTTGATCCTCTTGTTGCAAGTTATGTTGTGGCATTTGGTGCATAAGGAGGTTGTGAGATTCACCGAATCAATGCCGAAATTGTGTCTTCTCAGAGAGTGACTTTTAACGAATGTAGTCTATCAGAGCTCTTCAAAGCCGGTGGCTATGTTCTGGTACGGAGCTTGCACCAGATCATCTGAAGAATTTGGGAGGACGAAAGCATGCCGACGACTGGAATATCAGCTCCATATGTCCCATCCACAATAAAGGCGATCCTACCTCTTGCATCAACTATAGAGGCATATCTCTGTTCAACATCGCCTACAAGATTCTGTCCAGCGTACTGTGTGAACGTCTAAAGCCGGTTTACACCGCACTAATCGGCACGTACCAGTGCGGCTTCCGGCCCGACAAATCGACAATAGACCAAATCTTCACACTAAGGCAAATCCTGGAAAACACCAGTAAGTTTCAAATCGATACGCACCACCTCTTTATCGATCTTAAAGCCGCATACGACAGTATTCGTCGCAAAGAGTAATCTGGTGCTATGGCCGAATTCGGGATACCGGGGAAACTGATCCGGCTGTGTCCAACCATGCTAACAAACACGCTATGCACCGTGCAGTTTGGCTCGAGGACTTCCGAGCCGTTTGAAACCTGCACCGGATTTCGGCAAGGAGACGCGCTGTCGTGTGATTCCTTCAATTTGGTACTGGAGAAGATAGTGCGGCGGGCAGCTGTAAACACGGAAGGCACTATCTTCTACAAGTCAGTCCAACTCGCGCGTCCCCAACGTGCCAGCACTTACGGCAATTGAAGAAGAGGCGTAGCGAGCTGGTCTTAAGGTCAGTGAGGATAAAACGAAATATATGCTGTCGAGCCAGGAACGATCCGCCGAACACCACCTAGGGAAAAACGTCACAATCCATAGCTACAATTTTGAGGTAGTAAAGGAGTTTGTCTACCTCGGGGCAAGCGTGAGCTCCACAAATGACATCACTGTGGAGATCTGACGTAGAACCGCCCTTGGCAACCGCTGTTACCTTGGTTTGTCAAAACAACTGGCGTCAAAACTCCTGACTCGAAGGACTAAGATCATGCTCTAAAAAAAAGATACTTGGTGACTTCGAAAGAAAAATTCTGCGTCGGATATATAGTTCCCTCTGCGAGGAAGGCGAATTGAGGAGAAGACACAATCGCGAACTCTACGAGCTGTACGAGGATGTGGATGTAGTCCGAAAGGCAAAGATCCGTCGACTGCACTGGCTCGGCCACATCGAGCGCATGGACAACAATGCTCCAAATAAGAGGGTCTTCGAATCCGAGCCTCTTGGTTCGACAAGGAGAGGAAGACCGAATCTCCGGTATAAAGACCAAGTAATCGATGCAAGACAGCTTGGTCTTGATGACTGGAAGCAGCGCGCCCAGGCCCGTCAGGAATGGAAAGCAGCTTTCGCTCAGGCTCGGACCCTGTATGGGTCGTCAGCCTGATAAATAAGTAAGTAAGTACTTATCCTTTATATTTCCATACAAAGACCTGCGAAGAGATTATGGTATCCCGTGACAATTCGATTTAGAGAGAGTACACTGTATTTTCTTAGTCCTCGATGTATAAAGAAGAGCGATAGGTTACAGTCAATGATCAACGATCTGTTTATTCATAAAACGAACCACTTCTTGGCATAGCTCGATAGCGAATAGAATCTATTTCTACTTCCTCTCATTAAAAATTGTCGCAGTCACAGTGATAATGCCGTTGATCCGATATCTTCATTAAAATTTCAGATAAATACGTATTAAAAATAAGTCGAAAAAATTGTCAATTCTTAAACTAAGCTATGGTAGCGCAATACAGAATTAAGGAACTCCAAAGGGCTCAAAACCGGATTCTTAAGATTCTCTTACGATCTAAGTATTGTAGTCGCTATGTAGAAAATTTGTATTGTCCTAGTGAAGATCTAAATGTACTAACCGTCCAAAAACTTTTTCTTTTTAATTTCATTAACGAGACCTACAACGACCAACGCTTTAAACAAGCGATTGATCACGGCGTCAATACAAGGCAAAGGGCCAATGGACTACTGAAAATACCAAGAATACACAACTCATATGGAAGAAAGCAACTTTCATTTGCGGTGCCAAGAATATACAACCAACTTCCACGCTCCCTATTGAGTATACAGCCGGCGCACACCAGGAAAATAGAAATAAAGAAACATGTATTATTGAATCATATTCACTTATAAATTGTATAATAATCTAAGTTCCCAAAATAATGAGAATTACTGTGCTTTAAATGTAAAATCCCTTTTTTTGAATAATCTTCTGCAGATTCTCTATTGTCTTTTATGTAACCATAGAATAAATTTTTATAAATATTGTAATAAGGCCAACTGACGTCCCACATGGACTCTCCTCTACAGCTTCAAGGTTTTATTCAGCATTGAAGAGATAACTCCATGGTGACGTTGGAAGGCAATCTTATATTGTATTGCAAATTGAATGTTGTAAATTAATTTAGACAATAAACATCACTCACTCATTCACTCACTCAGCCCGCATCAGACCAGGGGCTGACGCTAATGGATAGCTTTCTTTTTTTAATTCATGATTCTTAAAACTGGACAAAAATGATTAAACCTATCTTAATATCTACACAGTTCATGTTCTTAAGATCTATCCTACTGACCATTCGCAGTTGCTATAAAATAATCTAAACTTACTTATCTATTTGCCTTTGGGCGTCTACTACTAATATCTGTTTTTTTGCAGTCCATATAGGCAATCTAAATTGTTTGTTCTTACTGGGCAAGAAAACTTAGAAAAAACTTGGTGCTCTTAAAATTTGTTTTATAATTTTCTTAAGACTGACTAAACCTAAGCTCTAACCCTAACAAAACTTAAGCTACCTTACACTATGTCTGTGACATTGCAGACGTGTGTACCACGGCGTGTACGTTATTTATATGATTGACATATATAATCTACTGGCCTTTGTTTTTTGTTTTTCTTAATCTAACTTAAATCTAGTGGGCTGTTGTCCAACTGACCCACTATCAGATCAGGCGCTGGCGATGGCGGAGACTGGTTCTGGTGTAACTACCAAAGAAGTCCGCTCCTTTGCACTTTCTCTCCTATCTCGAGCGGATCGCTCTACTGAACCGGAGTTGATCCTCGTGTTCGCGAGCGATACCCGATTCATAGTGGAGTCGCCTGTCAACTGTTCGGCGTACAGCGTGGAAGATTATAGGACATCCACTCATGTCCTGAATCAGATTTAACGAATCTAAATGGAGAAAAGCCTCAGGTGGAATAAAACCGGTGTGGCGCGCCCTCTGATGATACATACAGTTCGGGTAATAAGCCCCGAAGATCAGACTGTTGGTAGACATCATACTCCTTGAAATGTGTCTTCGCGTTAGTGAAATTATAAAATTGTCTACTCTTTTGACGTTAGCCCTGTTGTACAAGACCTCGTTGTGACAGTACTTCTTGTACTCGGATCCGGGAGTCCGATACAACCAGAGACAGCTCCTAAGACACCGTGTCTCGAACACCCTCATCTTTCCCATCTGGGAAGGGCTCACGTTGAACCAAAGGGGACAACCATACACCATGACTGGCCTTATGAGGAGAACGATGTCTATTCTGCGTTTTCTGAGCTCGCTCTGCTAGTGACACCGAAATGGGTTGAAATTTATTTTTCAGTCAAAAAAGTCACTGTGCGTCATTTTTTGAGGGTAGATGTTGTGCTTGTTCAGGGATTTTGGCATAAATTGTATCAATTCGACTTTAACCCTTTTGCAGCTGTTGGACACATAAATAGGGCCCGCACAATTCTCACATTTCAAAATGTTAATTAATTTGAACAGATAAAAATATTCCATTCTAGATCGAAAGAGTTAACTTATGATGTAGTGTATCAATTCCAACACGAGATAATTGTATTCAACCTAATAACAATGAATTACACAACTTAACCATCAGCATCTTCAGTGACCAGCACGATGCACTAAAGGACGCACCAGAGATCTCCGGGACACCCGATCCTTTGCCATCGACTCTAACTCATCAGCAATCATGCCCAAAGCGAGTTCTTGTTGTCTTATCCTGGGTCTGACAAGCGATCGAGCGGTCGAATCGTATTGGAGGCATGCCCCGGATGTTGTAGTGATAGGGAATTTTACTTGTGTCATTGCACTTCATTGCCGAAACTCTCCTAAGACTTGTTTGCCTTGCTGCGCTTTGTACAATATCGACATTGACCATCACCAGAGAGGAGTTTTACAATCCTTTTTCCTAGCCTCTAGATGTGCTGTGTCATTCGCTGCTCGTTCTCTTTTTTTCTTCCCTCGGTAACAAGTCTTCGCCCACATAAATCTTAGTCTACGTCCGTTGTGCTGTTCCATGTCTATGTTCCCTAGTTTTTATTCCTGATTTCGGATCCTTGATCCTTGACCGGTATTTGCCTTAGTTTGAATCTTGGTTGAGAGAGATTTTTGTTTTTTTCTGGATCGAGCAGGCTTTACATCTATTCATATATTCTCATGCATTCATCTATTCATCGGGCATACTTGCCGTCATTACTTCGCACATCCCTAGTCCTAGCTGGTTCAAAAGCCTCCGCTTTTCACCCGAACTCTTTCTGCACAAACGGGACCGAATATAATCCGAGGAATTTTCCGCTCAAAACGACCGAGAATCTTTTCGTACGAATTTAATATTGTCAATGCTTCTGCGCAAGCCTGAGAAGATCAAGGTCTTGGTTCTCCTAGAGAGCGCTTTGTTTCTCAATTGTAACACAACGATTCACCAATGTTACACTTTGTTTTATCCTCGCGGTGATGTCGTTACTTGCGTTAACTGCCGAGCCTATGTAGACAAGGTCTTTGACTACTTCGAGGTACGGTAGCGTAGTACTTCAGTGTTGACGTCTGAGTTCTGAGTTACGCACGAGAATAAGGTTAACCAACTCGCATGACAGTGCATCGCCTTTTCTTTGCTTACCGACCTTCACAGAGCAACTGGCGTTATCCATGATTATCCTGCAAAGTCGGACGAATTTTACAAGAAAGCCAAAACTAGACAACTAGCGATGTGTACCTCTTCTTTATAAATACTGCCCTATGTGGCCTTAAAATTGATGAAGAGATGTATGTATAGGTCGAAGAGTTGCAGGGTCTTCCATGCCATCTCCATTGATCGCCTCAAATTTGTATTTCTAGGTTGATCCTCTTGTTGCAAGTTATGTTGTGGCATTTGGTGCATAAGGAGGTTGTGAGATTCACCGAATCAATGCCGAAATTGTGTCTTCTCAGAGAGTGACTTTTAACGAATGTAGTCTAGCAGAGCTGTTCTCAATTGTGATCTGAGCGAGATCACAAAACTGAGCTGGTTCTCTAACTCTCGCTTGACTTACAGAATATGTGGTCGCGAAGGTCCTCAATCATTTTCATATCAAATCGGGAGTTCTGTACTGCCAACGTTGATATGGGCAAGTCCTTAATTTAAAAAAAAAGAAAATAATAAACCCTACACCCACGCTGAGTAACGCCATAATACCCATCATGTCCATTAGCTCTCATCCATCAGTGTTTTTCCGTTTTAATTTAATTCCACTATCGGGCGCCATTTTGGCTTAAAAATAAAAATAATCCCAATCAAAATCAGGGTCCTAGCTCCGTTGGTCAAATGTTTCACAGCGGGATCCGAAAATCCCATGCACAGTTCAGAAACAACAAAATGGATTCAACGACTCATCAAAATTCCACACCACCGCACAGGATCCTCTCGATTCATCGCCACGAATTCCCCCATGAACGTACATTTACCTTTGTGAAGAGCCAGCAATGCATTGCTAATAACCACTCATACCCGTAAATTGTTGTGACTTTATCATCGGAATCGTCAGGCAACCAAGCACAGTCGCAACCGAATTTATTTGTAAAACAAGCATAAATTCCCGAATGCCGCATCTTTGGGCGGATCGAAGCCACGTCCTCTTGTTCATCGGCAAATAACAGAAAAAAAGTTTTATGCTGATGAGGATTTTCATACCCAGACAACCCAATGGTCCCACCCAAGCCCCCAAACCCCACAGAGCAACCATATCGGCAACAACACAATTTCCATTTGCATTTTATTCTGTCAACGAGTTCCATTTCTTCGCAAGTCGTTAAGCATTCTGCCAGAGTTAACAAAACTAATTTAAAAATTCAAATTTTTTTCATCATGTCATCCCCTTCCGGCGAACGGAGAATAGGTTGCATACAACACCATCCCGCACCACATGAGAGTGTCCTGGAAATGCTCAACCAAACCGAGAGCACACACGTACGCTGCAAGTTGACAGAGAAAGAGACTCCATTTGAATGTACAAATGTCGGTTCCCGGGTCTTTCTTGGGCTCACATCTCCCCCCAGCCTCCCACCGCCCACCCACACCGGGAGTGGGTCCCCTTGAGTGTCCTGAATTTTTTTTTTTTTGTTGTGTGCGAAGAAATACAATTTTCCATTGGGTTACCCCCGATGAGTTCTCATGGCGCACACCCACAGACACGAACACCAATCGCATAATAAAACAGACACATAATGTGCTCGTATTCGTTGCCTGGCGCACACTTAAGCGTGCGGTGGTGGGTGGATAGGTGGGTGGAGGAAAAATAAGTTTCTTATTTTATTTCCGAAGTAAAATTACTTGTCGCTCGGGGATGTATATGAGTTGTGGACTCACACACTGTCGGCACTTGTGCCGGGAGTGGGGGGTGGGGGATGAGGACATCGCCATTTTCTCCCGCCATCCCCCATCCCTCTGCATCTAGCGCCGGCAAGATGCTGTGGCACGACTTGTTTGGAAAGAAATGAGATCCTGACCCGAGTTTGCATACTTTTGGGTTCGTCTTTGTTGTGCAGTTGGCAGGAACTACCACCACACATCCTCGCCGTTGACTGTGCTCTCTGTGGTCTCTCCCTCTCCCACACAGTGGGAACGCCAAAAGAAGAAGATGAAACATTTCTAAGGACTTCCTTGTCACGGAAAATATGAAAATTAGCCACCCTCTCGTTCTGTCACATGAACTGGTGCCGGGGGGTGAGTCGGGGTGAGTCGGGGTGCACGAGGATGGTGATGAATGACGATGTCAGCTTGTGTTCTTGGTTATGATCCAAGTCGTGGAGGAGACTCCGAGTGGGCGGGCGGTTGGTTGAAATATTTTACGAAAACAAACGAGGCAATAAGGCGGTCGTTTGAAGATGAAAGGATCGCTTGATTGTGGAAGACAGTTCGAGCAGGATTCCACACCATATAAAATGATGATTGGTTTCGTTTTTGATGTCTTTGCGCTGATTCCTTTGGTTTCGGTCCTTCGGACTCTTAAGAGTGAATGAGTTTCGCTTCCCCTCGACTGGACACGGCTACTTTGAAAGGTGGACACAGTAGTCATTCACATAATTAGATCCACAAGATGATGTCTCTTGAGGCGGTGACTGGGATTCGAATTGAATGAAATTCTGAAGTTTGTGCCCGTTGAAGGGGGTGACTGGCGAGGAATTCCAATTGGGACATAATTAAAAGCTGCTTTTGGTAAATGTGAGTATGAGAAGTTGATTAGCTCTGTCGATGAAAACATTTTGTAAAACCACAAGGCATTGGCAGGGGCATTCTTCAGTCCTGTGAGTCTTTCAATGGCGGAGAGAATGGACGTATTACACTAAAGACTAGAAAATGTTAAGCAGTTTCTTCAACGGAGAGAGTAGAATCAGGTGCAAGTCTTGCCAACAGCTGTTGTGTTTCTTCGACGATTCGATTATAAGCAGGATCCGATTATAACAGTTCTGCTAAAGGGATATCGTCCTTGTCGTCATACTGATAATCATCCTAATTCAGTTATTTATGACAGGCTTTTTGTACAACCTTTTGGGTGCATTCATCCCAAGCGATTTTCAATAGCAAAATTGCATTACGAAGATCGTGCTTTTGCAGCAATTCGTGATTTGATGAACCCTCTTGAGCTACAATACCCGCCAATAACTGATCAAAAAGTTTTCTCATTCTTAACCGATTCTGGTGCATTGGTTGAACAGCTGCTGTGACATTTGAAAAATGTTCCCGTCCTCAGTGCGCTGTACAATTGTCCAATAAGCCGACCCAATGAAGCCCAGCCATTTTCAGCAGTGAATCGATGTACCTATAGGAACACATCGAAATGTAATTTAATTTAAGAAACTGAATGTTTGAAATCAGACCTTACATCTTGCATGAAACCATCTTTTAAAAATGTTTGCTGTCATCCATGTGCTTGCAGAATAATCGTAGTTCAACGGATTGTATCGCGGCTTGGCAGCCTTCCCAATCACAAGTGGTTTAAGTTTGTGTGATCCATCTGCTTTGGCACACAACATAAAAGTCACTCTTTCTTTACGAATTGTTCTGCCTGGTGCTGTCTTTTCACAAGAAGCGACGTAGGTCTTATCAGGAAGAAATCGGAAAAAGAGGCCAGATTCAGCAGCGTTGTACAATTGTTCGTTATTTTGCCCGCAAAGCATGAATGAATTGGGTATTTGTTGATGTGTTGCTAGATAAAATTCATACACCACACACCTTAAGATAGTGTATTTCACACCGGCGCTTGAAATTGACAAACCAGCCTTGACTTGCCATAAAACCATCTTGATTTTTATTTGGTTAGATGTGTGCAAAAAGTTCCTTAGCCTTAACTTTCAAAATAGAACCACTTATCGGACAGTTTCTTCCACGTTGATGTAAGAACCATTTCTTCAATTGCTTCTCCATATCCACGTTTTCCGGCTTATGTAAAGATTTCTTCTTCATTTCGTCATATGTGCTGGACGCTCCAGCATGAATGCTTTCGATTGATAATTGTTTTTGCTTACAGTGTATCAACACTTTCATTTTGGTGTTCCCCAGGGGTCTGTCCTATCACCTGTTTTGTGTCCAATTGTGAAATAGCTACATTTGCTGATGATATGGCGATATTCTCTTCTCACGAATTCGCTCTTAACATTGAGAGGAATCTTGATAATGGGTTGAGTATATTTCAAATGTATCTAAACAAATGGAAAATTAAATTAAATGAACATAAGATACAAGCTATCTTTTTTACCATTAAAAGAAAAGCTTGTTTCCTCCCTAGTGGACAGTTGCAAGTTAACGGGACAAGTATAGGATGGGAACCCTCTATAAAATACCTAGGAATTTATCTGGATACCAAGCTAACCTTTAGTGCTCACATAACTAATACATTAAGAAAAATTGGTATAGCTATCAAAATCTATCATTTATTAACCGCAAATCAAAGCTTTCAAATGAAAACAAAATAATAATCCATAAAGTTGTGTTCCAAGCAATCCTACTCTATGGATGTCAGGTGTGGGGAAATTGCGCTAAAAGTCATCTTCACAAATTACAAATATCTCAAAATAAGGTACTAAAAATGATACTAAACTTACCGTGGCATCATTCTACAATCGATATTCACCAAGGGGCCAATGTTGAATTCATCTTCGATAGAATTCAGAAGATAAACCAACGCTTTCTAGCTCGCTGCGATTTTGCAGAAAATCCCTTAGTTAGAAGATTAAATGACAACAGTGTTCGAAATTGAATGAAAACGAATTATTCATCAACACCTGTTTTTGTTTATATTTAATTATATATTTATGTGTATAAGTTTTGTTTTGTACTCATATTTATACATCTACATATTAAATCATTTATTTATTGCTTTATTTATTTACTTATTTACTTATTTTTTTATTTATTTAATTATTTTTTATTTATTTATTTATTTATTCATTTATTTATTTATTTATTTATTTATTTATTTATTTATTTATTTATTTATTTATTTATTTAGTTTTTTATTTATTTATGTATTTATATATATATTTATTTATTTATTTATTTGCACACATGTGTATCAATTATTTCATTTAGTTATTCATTATTATGGTTATTTATTATTATTATTTTTATTTTTTTTTTGTCTTTAAATTGGAGGGTTTTTTTCGCATTTCCCTTCGGATACTTACTTAATATGTAAGCAATATTGACTTCTTTTTTTTGTTATATTATAATTTTACAGATGTAAAATACTAGTTATCATATCTCTGAATTGTAAAACGTGTGGTAATAGAGCCTTGTAAATATTTTATGCGCAATAAAGAACTATCATCTATCTACAGTGTATCAAAGTAAAAGACACAATGCAAATAGAACTTTAATTCCAATAAAAAAACAACGCACAATTTGAAATTAGAAAATTCTTTTTATTATTTTTTGAGCTTCTTTAGATACAAACCAAAAAACCTTAAAAGAAAAATTACTGATGAATTTTATACTGAATTTTAGATCGAAATCTTTGAGATGTCCGGAAATAATGCCAAAATGAAAATGGGACAGTTACCGAACACATCCCATAATACACGACAACTTCGGGATTCGTAAATGAATTTCGAAGGAAATTTTTGATTGACGCGGTTTTCGGGAAGAATAGAATTTAATTATGTCGGGAAAGAAGCAAACGTCGGTCGAAGTGCGGAACCTTGTGAGCAATACAGCTACAGAAACACAAAGAGTTACTAGAATATTCCCAGACGATCATCAAGGAAAATGTTTAATGACTCGGATGAACGTTGGATAGTCTGTCAAGTGAATAAAAATCCACATATTTATGCACCAAAACTAGCCACCAAAGTGTATGAAGTCCTTAAGAAAAAGGCTTGAAACACAATTTGAATGGATGAGTTGCTAGAAAGAAGCCGTTCATAAGCAAAGTCAACAAGTCGAAAAGGAAGCAGTTCGCAAAAAAGCACGCTAACAAAGATTTTTCATTCTGGGAAAAAGTAAGTTTTGCAGATGAAAGTAAGTTCAATGTGTTTCGCTTCGATGATCGAAGTTATGTATGGAGAAAGCCCAATGAAGATCTCCGAGAGAAAAATTTGCGTCCCACTGTTAAGCACGGTGGTGGTTCAGTAATGGTGTGGGGCCATTGGCAGCTGCTGGTGTTGGGAACCTTCATTTTATTAAAGGCGGCGTAATGGACCAATACATGTACTTGGATATTCTGTGCACGGAAATTGGGGTTGGACAATGGGTTTTACTTGAATCAAGATAATGATCCCAAGCACAAAGCTTACAATGTAAGGTCCTGGCTTCTTTACAACTGTAAGCACGTTATGGAAATACCACCCCAGTCACCCGATTTGAACGTGATTGAACACCTGTGGGGTCATCTCGAAGAAAAATTGAAGAAGTATTCGATTAAAAATAGGAACGACTTAAAAGAGGCATTAATAGCTGAATGGAACCTTATAGAGCCTTCTTTCTGCAGAAAATTGGTTGAATCCATGCCAAGACGATTAGCAGCTGTTGACAAAACAAAAAGGCTTGCCAACAAAATAATAATACGTCTTTTTATCTTTTATTACCTTTTTTTATATTGAGATTTGTAGAAGTGTCCCATTTCAACTTTGACTTAGTTTTCCCACTTTTTTTGTTTTTATGTTAATGTTATTTGTTCCAATTGAATTAAATTAATATGTTAAGTTTTTTTTATAGCACAGAAACCAGACATTGAAAATACATATTTATTATTTTGTGATATACACTCTATGTTTTATTATTCCATTTGGAAATCTTTGTTGCAGACTGTCCCATTTTGACTTTGATCCACTGTAAGTCGTCCTGACATTGTGGCAGTCACATCCAGACACAACACCCACTGAACTTCATTCCTCACAGAGTGAAGAGTATCAAGCCCAAAGCAAACGCATGGTATGACTCGAGCTGTAAAGAGACTGTTAGGATGAGAGAGTTGAATTCCGGACATACAAAGCCAACCCCACTGAGGAAAACCGGAAGAAGTTTAAACTGGCCAGAAATGACTGCAATGCAACTATCAGACGTGTGAAATTCTCTTATGAGCAAAAGTTGAGGCAAAAAGTGCTACAATGTCCCAACTTTTGGTCATTCGTAAAAAACGTAAAGAATTCCGCCTCGTCTTCAATTCCCACGTACATTTACAATGACATTCCAGCTGTCACCTCCTCGGAAAAAGCTAATCTGCTTGCGGCTTATTTTGCAGCTAGCTCAACACAATATGTCTCCACCTGTACTTGAGAGCTTTGATTTCACCATGGGACAAATCCACTTCCGCACTCGTACAGCTGCAAGAGTACTGAAAGATCTCGACGTGCACAAATCCGCTGGCTCGGATGGTATTCCCCCTATACTTCTGAAGAGGTGTTCTTCTGTGCTGGCAAAACCACTGCGTAAGCTTTTCAATCTATCCTACTCTTTAGGTCTCTTTCCGAGCAGATGGAGATTGTCCAGCCAGTCCCTAAGAAGGGCGAATCATCGTCACTCACCTCGTACCGACCCATAGCACTTACGTCCCTTCATTCTAAGGTCATGGATACGCTGATAAGTCGTCAGCTTATGAAATATCTTGAATCGCTGAAGCTTTTTAATGACCTACAATATGGTTTCCGCAGCGACAGGTCCACTGGTGATCTGATGGCTTATCTCACCGAAAAGTGGAACCAGTCTTTGCACAGTGCAGGCGAAAGCAAGATCGTTGCGATTTCTAAAGCATTTGACAGAGTTTGGCAACAAGCTCTTTTGTCGAAAATGAGTACCATAGGCCATCGATGAATCTCTTCTTCTATGGATTAGAAATTACCTTTCGAACCGTTCAATTCAAGATGTGTTGGATGGGCCCAAGTCTGATATCCACCAAATAAATGCTGGTGTTCCCCAAGGCTTAATTCTGCCTCCGACACTGTTTCTCATTTTTATAAATGATCTCTTGTCTGCTACTTCTAATCCAATCCATTCCTTCGCTGATGACAGCACCCCTAGCTTTTCATATTCGTTCCAGGACCCACGACCCCGCCCTTCGGCCATAGTATTGGAACGGCAGCGTATGTTAAGCAAATTGAATTCCGATCTTGACAGCATACTTAACTGGGGCAAAAACAATAGAGTGGAATTCAATGCTTCAACAACTCAATGCTGTCTGCTGTCACTCAAGCGAACCCTTGATAATCAGCCATTATCCATGAATGGCGCTTGTGTCGATGAAACAGGAAAACTTTCCATACATGTCATGTGTATCAACACAACACGTAGTTGGAACGATCACATATTTGAGGTCGCCCAAAATGCTGCGAAATGTTTAGGTTTCCTTAATCGATGCAGGAATTGATTGATTGATTTGGCTTTGATTTAAAAGGCATACATCCGCCCCAAGCTTGAGTATAACGCTCATATCTGGTCTGATGCCCCCAAGACCACATTGCACCTACTTGATAGAATCCAAAAGCGAGCGATAAAACTTATAGGAGACAGCAATATCGCAGAGTTATTAGATTCGCTCGAACATCGACGTACCGTTTCTTCCTTGTCCGTGTTTTATCGTTTAAGCCAACTGCATTCCTCCTCTCCATGAATTCACCCGCAATACTCGTCTCGCCGGGAATGCCCATCAGTATACCCTTAAGCCTACTTTCGGACGCACAGTTAAATTCCGAGACTCGTTCTTCAGCCGCACTGCACGAATGTGGAATGCTCTTCCCAAGCTAATATTTCCCACAGACTACAACCCGCAGATATTTAAGACCAATGGGCACAGGTACCTCCTCTCCCTTTCTCCCTCTATACCTTCGGCCCGTGCTGTGTCTTGACCCCGGACACATAAGGGTATTAGCAATCCCTTGAGCACGCGCAAATTATAAAAAAAAAAACGGATTGAAAAACTGAAAAAATGCTTTTTATTAAATTAATCCCTTATTCATTCTGACTTATTCATATGCTATCAACCATCCTTTTGCATTGTCCTGAAGCTGAGCAATGCTCAAAAGAATGCAAATTATTATCGTTTAAAAATTTCCATCATTTGAGACCATCGGCAACAATCAACCAGCAGTGGCGATTATTGACATGACATGCGAGTTCAACTGCACAATGATGCTTAATCAGGGCAATATGAGACTACTCTTCTAAAAATCAGAGAAGGTCATATGGCGACAGACTGTATCGGCATGATTACACAGATCCGTGAATTCTGTCAAATTGTCGATAATAGAGAAGATTTAAAAAATAAAGTCTATCCCGATCTGCAAATAAATATGGGCAATCGAGAATGGTTGTGTGAAAGATAAACGATCAAATTATGTCATACGTGGAGCAACTGAGTGAGAGACTCTTCGGTATGCCCGGCCATCAAAGAAAGAGCCGAAACCACCTTAGGCTACCTACCACCTCCGACGAGGAGCATGTGGTATGATGGCGAGTGTGAGGAGAAGAAACATGCAACTGACGAGGCATAGGAAAAGACGCTGCAATGAAAAACTAGGGCAGCGCAGGAGGAGTACCGGGCTAGAAGAAGGGAGGAGAAAAAGCTTTTACACCTGAAGAAAAGGTTTCTCGCAACCTCCCACCTCAAGGATACCGAAGAGTCTAGGGACAAGCACAAAATTCGGGCCTTCTACAAAAAAACCAAAAGCCCTGCCGCTGTCCTTAGAAAAGGCACTCAGGCTCTTCGAAACTGTGAGGGTAACCTGGTTACTGACCCGCAGGGAATAGTGGATGTGTTTAAACGGCACTTCCAACAGCTGCTTAACGGGTCTGACCACGAGAGAGTGATAGGGAATCAAGAAATCCCAACTCCAGTCGATGAAGTAGTCTTCCTACCTGGCTTTGAAGAAATCGCCACAGCCATCAAAAGGTTGAAGAACAACAAAGCCGCAGGCTCAGATGGCCTACCGTCAGAGCTCTTCAAAGCCGGTGGCTATGTTCTGGTACGGAGCTTGCACCAGATCATCTGAAGAATTTGAGAGGACGAAAGCATGCCGACGACTGGAATATCAGCTCCATATGCCCCATCCACAAAAAAGGCGATCCTACCTCTTGCATCAACTATAGAGGGATAATGGGACAAGATTCTGTGAACGTCTAAAGCCCTTTTGAACCGCACTAATGGGCACGTACCAGTGCGGCTTCCGGCCCAGCAAATCGACAATAGACCAAATCTTCACACTAAGGCAAATCCTGGAAAAGACCAGCGAGTTTCAAATCGATACGCACCACCTCTTTATTGATTTTAAAGCCGCATACGACAGCATTCGTCGTAAGGATTTATTTGGTACTGTGACCGAATTCGGGATCCGGTGAAAACTGATCCGGTTGAGTCGCACCACGCTAACAAACACGCGATGCACCGTGCAGTTTGGCTCGAGGACTTCCGAGCCGTTTGAAACCTGCACCGGATTTCGGCAAGGAGATGCGCTGTCGTGTGATTTCTTCAATTTGGTACTGGAGAAGATAGTGCGGCGGGCAGCTGTAAACACGGAAGGCACTATCTTCTACAAGTCAGTCCAAATCGCGCGTCCCCAACGTGCCAGCATTTACGCCAATTGTAGAAGATGCGAAGCGAGCTGGTCTTAAGGTCTGTGAAGATAAAACGAAATATATGCTGTCGAGCCAGGAATGATCCGCCGAACACCACCTAGGGCAAAACATCACAATCGATAGCTACAATTTTGAGGTAGTAAAGGAGTTTGTCTACCTCGGGGCAAGTGTGAGCTCCATAAATGACATCACTGTGGAGATCCGACGTAGAACCGCCTTCGGCAACCGGCGTTACTTCGGTTTGTAAAAACAACTGGCGGCAAAACTCCTGACTCGAAGGACTAAGATCATGCTCTAAAAAACCCTTATTTTGCCAGTCTTGTCTATATGGAGCGGAAAGCCGGACGATAAGAAAAACTGCGGAGCTGATACTTGGTGGCTTCGAAAGAAAAATTCTGCGTCGGATATATGGTCCCGTCTGCGAGGAAGGCGAATGGAGGAGAAGACACAACCGCGAACTCTACGAGCTGTACGAGGATGTGGATGTAGTCCGAAAGGCAAAGATCCGTCGACTGCACTGGCTCGGCCACATCGAGCGCATGGACAACAATGCTCCAAATGAGAGGGTCTTCGAATCCGAGCCTGATGGTTCGAGAAGGAGAGGAAGACCGAATCTCCGGTATAAAGACCAAGTAATCGCGGATGCAAGACAGCTTGGTCTTGATGACTGGAAGCAGCGTGCCCAGGCCCGTCAGGAATGGAAAGCAGCTATCGCTCAGTTTCGGACCCTGCATGGGTCGTCAGCCTGATAAGTAAGTAAGTAAGTCAAGTATGCCTAATTATGTGGTAACTACGAAGCTCCTGCAAAATTCGTCAGTACTGCAAGTGGAGATCGTCTCCGAAAAACAGACAGATAAACTATTATGAATGTCGTTAGTTTAATTAGTGATTTAAGTCACTTATTAGTAAATATTAGTAGTTAGTAGTATTCCTTGTCTGCAATGACCTGTTAACGCCCACAAGGATTGCTAACATCGCCTCTGTCAACTCCTTTGTTCAATTTCCAACTCGGGGCCCGTCTCACTCTAAAATCTAAGTTCATAGCAACCAACGAAACAGCAAGCCAAGTGTTAGCACTAAGCAGCACCCGATGGCGCCATTATCGCAAGTGTAGTACATTCTCGTAGCCGGCTACTGTCAAGCCAAATCGGGCTCGTAGTTTTGTTTATACCGCGGATTTTCTCTTCATCCATACCAATGGACCGGCTCACTCCTTCGCCGCCGCCACGGCCTACTTGTTCGCATTCTCCAGGTTTGGCCCCGTTCGAGTTCTTTTTGTTGCGAAACTTGAAAAAGTCTCTCACCGGGCGGAAGTTTGAATCGATGAGGAGGTTATCGCCACCACAGAGGCCTCTAGGAAACGTATTTTTCAGATGGGTTAAAGAAGTTGGAGCATCGCTGGGCTTGTAGGCTAAGCACTTATCGGACCTCGCTCGTACATCCACGTTTGTGGCTTCTCGGTCTTCTGTGTCTCCTTACGGAAAACTGGAAATAAGCTTGGATGTCCTTTTAGGAGTCATGATACTTGTTAAATACCACAACTCAAATCGATCTTAGAGTCACTGACAAAGCCCAGTAGCGGATAGAATCAGGAACCCTGCGTGGTATCATTTCAGTCCCCCATAGACGCGGATCCATTACCGTTGCCAACTGTTGCAAAATGTCGTATCTTATGAAACATCTGGTCTCTCTACGAGTGGTTCCTTGCAAACTACGAGCAGCTGTGTGAGCCCCTCTGCCAGACAATGTCAACAGAGCTAGTCGTTCAGTGGCATGAAACCTACTGACATCCGCAACATGCATCCACCTCCGCTTCGATGCAAAAAAAAAGAGAAAAACCTCTTAAAAAACAAACAAAGTAGCAGCTTTCGCACTAAATTACACTTAATGACCCCTTGATGGATAGCTCTCCCCAGAAGACACTTAGTCTAGTCCACGCAACCCCGGCCAACTGGCTGCTCCCTCGAAAGATCAGCAACCGCCTTAATGACCTCCGACGCTGCCGTCTGCTCTGTAATTATCGAATTAGTAAGCTATTCCAATTTAGTCTAAAACACACAACCACGCACGAGATCCCGACCACCCTCGTCCGCGCCAGTGCAACGGCTGGGGTAATTAATTCCCTCGCAGGTCCGACCGCTCCGAAGCACCGGCGGACAATGTATTAGGAATGCTCATACGCACGCCAAGCACCACTCACCGGGGCGACGTTATCCACAATTTAGATCGCCGCCGCGCCGCCCGTGTTTGACGGATGCGTCCGGGGACACTCTTAAAAATGAAGAAGAAAAAAATCCTTATCTAGGCGATTGTCAGGACTCATTTTCGAATTAGTGATACGCGTGCGCACGTGCGTCCTGCGCCTGCGGCCAGGCGCGGGCGAAAGGTCATCGCACAGGACAATCAAGCAAATACACGTTCTTCCCCTGCTCGCGTCTAGGATAACTAGTTCCCGTCATAGACTATTAACTCTAGCGCAGGCGAACACGGTGTCTCGTGTTTTTTATGAGGATGTTTATTTTTTACGGCCAATAACGTGAGAGGAACAAACAAAGAGGACAACCAGACTCCTACCCCCCGAGTGAGGATATAAATTAATTAGAGTATCCCTTTGAATGGACTTTTATCCGTCGCCCTCATCGTCGTCCTGCATGCGGTTAAACAGCGCGGTCAGTGATCTATAAATTCGACACTTCAGTATCGGGGCACTCGCAAGGACACCCCGTCCATCGCACTCCATTGGCAGCCGGCCAGGGATGTGCTCTGCGCAGAGGTGATTCTAAACAACGTTTGACTTGTTGTTGTACATCTATACTTTTCGGGGGTGGTTCTGTTGATGGAAATGACCTCCGGAGTGAGATGTCGTGATAGTCTTCAATTTTGAACACACACACACACTGGGACATGTGTAGGTGAAAAGGAAACGACCGGAGGGGCTGTTATTAATTGAACCGCATTCCAGGACGCCCGCTAAATGGTTTCATTCGACGGGATACGTCGCGGGATAAGTGGAATGCATTAATTTTGAAACGGTGAACGGGTGGACGGAGGTACGTTTGCATACTTATCTAACGGCAATAGGATCGTTTTAATTAAGCGCTTTGATAAGGACCCTCGGGGCGAGTGAGTGATTGGTTGCAGTCATATGGTTCACTCGGGGGAGCGGGCCTACACTCTCCAGATGCTTGAGAAGGGGACCAGGTAAGCAAGGGGTGGCGATGAAATGCAACGATGAATGCCTAGATTTATGGGTTGCTAGCGAAGCGAAGAGAAGCTTCAAGTTCAAGATCTTGGACCGTGGGAGGAGATATCATTTCCAGAACATTACAACAGCGGGAAGTGAGTGCAGATGTGTTATCACTTAAAAACGGCTGAAGCTGAAATGATCAAACTTTCTTTGAAACGGGGTCAGCTCTTCAAACTTTCAAAGCGAGGTGGTTAACCCTTTCATACTGGCTGCTGGTCGTACTCAATGTATGCCTTAATATGGAAATACAGTAGAATCTAAGATGAACCGATAAAGGGCTTTCCAACAGGGACTTGACAACTTTGAATTTAATTTGTGAACGCACTCTTTTACTAATCATCGAACTGTCACTGTCAATTTATTCAGTAAACTCAACAATTTACATCATGGTAGAGTACACGAACGAGCAACGTCGGCGAATTACAAAAATTTTCTACCGAAATTCGGAGTCAGTGACCGCAACTTAAGCGTTAAGTCCAAAAAATATCTTCAGTGACGAAGCTCATTTTTGGCTCAATGCGTTATTTGTCGGGTGACAAAAAAAAAATAACTTCTTGGTGCGGTTTGCTTGCCGGCGGCGTTATTGGGCCATATTTTTTCGTCAACGTCACGTTACAGCGAATGGTCAGCGTTATCGCGGCATGTTAACCGATTATTTTTGGCCCTAATCGGAAGATATGCACTTGGACGATAACAGGATGGTGCCACAAGCCAGACAGCACTCGCTATAATCGATTTATTGGAGAGTAATTATGAGAAGAAGAAATGTGCCAGTCGATTGGTCGCCTCGTTCGTGCGATTTAACGCCGCTTGACTATTTTCTGTGGCACTACCTTAAGTCATTGGCTTATACCAACAAGCCGACGACGTGGGAGGGACTCAGACAAAACATTGAATGCGAAATAGTGGCCGTTTCGGCTGAAATCTGTGGCCGAGTGGTTGAAAATTGGGCCAAACGAATCGACCCCTGCAAACGTGCCCGTGGAGGATATATGAACGAAGTCGAGTTCCATTCATGGATGTTTTGATTGCACTTCAAGCCGAAAATATAGTTTTTGAAATATCTGTGTATGTCTCTGTGTTTTATTTTTAAAAAAAGTTGTCAACTGTCAGTTGGAAAACCATATATAATTAATTTTTTTCCTGAAACTAAGTTAGTGTACCTACATACACTCATATTCTTTATTTGGCGCTAAAGTCCAAGGTGGACCTGGGCCTCAACTAACAAGCCTCTCCAGCTAGCTGTGTCCAGTGTCGCACGCCAAGTTGGTTGAGGTCCTTCTCCACCTGGGTGCGCCACTTTAAACGCGGGCGTCCTCTGTTGCGTTGTCCCACGGGTTCGGAGTCGAAGATTCTTCGGGCCGGAGCTGAGTTTAACATACGCTGTACATGGCCTAGCCATCTTAGGCGTTGGATCCGAAGACGCCTGACTAGACTCATGTCGCTGTACAGCCCGTACAGTTCGTGGTTGAATCTTCTCCTCCAGAAACCGTCAACGCAAACAGGACCAAAGATCGCACGCAGAGCTTTTCTCTCGAAGAGACCAAGGACTTTCTCATCCGCTTTTGAGATTGTCCATGCCTCCGCGCCGTACAGCAGGACTGGGATTATCAAGTTCTTGTATAAAGTCAGCTTGGTCCTTCGAGAGATGGAAACAGCGATTGGCAAGAGTGATTCTGCGTTTAATCTCGGTACTGATGTTGTTCGTACTGTTTTTTGTGAGCCGAGGTTTTTTGTGAGCCGAGGTTTTTTGTGAGCCGAGGAGTCCTTCACTACCTCGAAGTTATAGCTGCCTATGATGACGTTTTGGCCAAATCGTCGATGTTGTGCGTCCTTTCTCGATGACAGCATATACTTCGTTTTGCCCTCATTCACCGCTAGACCCATTTCAGCCGCTTCCGCCTCAATGCCAGCAAACGCCTCATAGGCGGCTCGCTGTGTTCTGCCAAATGACGTCAATGTCATCCGCGTATGCTAGCAGTTGTACGGACTTCTGGAAGATCGTGCCTCTGGTGTTGGCGTGCGAGTCTTGCACGATCTTTTCCAGGATGATGTTAAAGAAATCACATGACAGCGCGTCGCCTTGTGTAAAACCTTTTTTGACATTGAAGGTCTCGGTGTGGTGGTTCGTTACTGACCTTGATGGAGCAGCGAGAATTCTCCATCGTCATCCTGCACAACCTGACGAGTTTAGTAGGAATGTCAAAACTAGACATGGCGTTGTATAGCTCGTCCCTATGCACGCTGTCATACGCGGCCTTGAAATCGACGAATAGGTGGTGGGTGTTGATCTGCATTTCTTGGGTTTTTTCTAGGATCTGCCATAATGTGAAGATTTGGTCGAACCTTGGCCAGAATATCCTTAAGATGTAGCGTGGGCATCTATTGGCAAACGTTTGCAGCCTCCTCGTGATAGTGGTGGTCAACCTCCAAGTACCACATCGATATAGTGGCACGGATTCAACGTTGGAACGGAACAGTCGTAGCTTGGTGCTTAAGCTAATTGCTTCGCCTATGCGGTTGGTTGTATCCAGTTCGGGACCGCCATTGGTTGAGACAAGGTACTGGTAACTGTCTGCTCTCACTTCATCCTTCAGGATTGCTTCCTGGTCATACTGCCGTCAGAATAGACTGGACTTCCTTCTGCCACTCAAGCAAATGCCACCAGCCAACAATTCGCAGGTTCCCTTGACCAGCAATCCTATACGAGCCTTAAACCGCTTCCACTTCATTAATCAGCCGTTAATTAACCGCAAAAACGCATTGGCCGCTGCCGCCACCACCCGCACCGCCCTGCAATCAACGCACCATTCGAGACCATATGTGTTCGCAGAAACATTTGATTAAAGCGCCCTCGCAAGCCGGCACATCTCGTGGGGTTCAGTCATGCCACAAGCCCCTTCCATGCCATTGCGTCAAATCAATCAAATCAAATCGTAAATCGCAAAACGCGAAACAGCTTCCCCCGTCCCCCACCACGCCCCGCCAACCAAGTTACATCCCTTTTCTGGGACCAGTTGGCCCATTCAAAGTGCGGCTGCAGCAAGCCAACTCCCACCGACAAAAGATTTCCAAATCACTATTCAAGTTTGTGCGCACATGGTGTAGATTGGTAGCCACCCTCGTTAAATGTTCGTTCATTTGCAGCTTCTTTTTTTCGTTTGGCTCGTTTTTTTGTGTGTATGCGTGTGTTTTTTTTTTTCTTCTTTTGTGATTTACCTAGATTGCTCCGTTTTAGAACTTAGCAGGGTAACGCTTCAGAAGACAAGAGACTAATCCACAGGAGTCCTTTGTTGCAGTGCTCCTTTGAGGGACTCCTTTCACTGCGAAGCAGTTGTGTACACACCGTCGCCCGTACATCCAGGATGCAGGACTTGTAATGAGAACATTTTAGTGTAAGCGCAACACAATGGAAGTAAGCATGTGCTAAAAAGGCGGATAATCACCGGTTGTGTCCTTCATCGTCGTCGTCGTCACTCACTGCCATCGTCCTCGGCCCCAATTTCTTTCCCTTTTTCTCATTTTGTGTTTGGTGTCTTTTCTTAGAGTGTGTGCTGATTTGTTTGGTTCTTCTTTTATTTTGCATGTTAAGTCCTTTGAATGGGAAAGGATTCGGGGGCAAGACGAGGGATCGGAGAGAGACTTTGAAACTGGCTCCGACATAGTTCTCGAGTTACCACTGATTTGGGTGCGCTGCTAGCGCTTCATGTTCGTTTTGTGCTCTCTTTGGGCGTGTGCGATGAAGGGATGTGCTCCCGGATTGACTGAATGTCTGTCAATTAAATGGGCTCTTAATTGAGAACCACAGTGGGAAGGAACATGAACGTTCCTCTCACGTCACTGCCCACGTTTAAACGGCCCTAGCATGACATACATCTCTATCGTCATAGTTTGGAGTCATACCCTGGCGTTACACTCTAGCGTCACATTCTGGCGTCAAACTCCAGCGTCACACTCTGTCGTCACATTCTGGCGTCACTTGTCGTCCCTCCCTGGCGTCACTTTCTGTCGTCACATTCTGGCGTCACACTGTAGTATCACACTCCAGCGTCACATTCTAGCGTCACACTCTGTCGTCCCTCCCTGGCGTCACTCTCAGTAGTCACACTCTGGCGTTACACTCTAGTGTCACACTCTGTCGTTAAACTCTGGCGTCACATTCTAGCGTCACACTCTGTCGTCCCTACCTGGCGTCACTCTCAGTAGTCACACTGTGGCGTTACACTCTAGTGTCACACTCTGTCGTTAAACTCTGGCGTCACTCTCTGTCGTCACACTATAGCGTCACACTCCAGTGTCACACTCCAGCGTCACACTCTGTCGTCACATTCTGGCGTCACCTGTCGTCCCTCCCTGGCGTCACTTTCTGTCGTCACACTCTGGCGTTACACTCTAGTGTCACACTCTGTCGTTAAACTCTGGCGTCACACTCTGTCGTCAAAATCTGGCGTCACACTCTGTCGTCAAAATCTGGCGTCACACTCTGGCGTCACACTCTATCGTCACACTCTTTCATCATATTCCGGCGTCACACTCTGGCGTCAAATTCAGGTGTCACACTATAGCGTCACACTCTGGCGTCACACACTGGCGTCACACTCTGTTGTTACACTCTGACATCACACTCTGGCGTCACACTCCGTCGTCACACTCTTTCGTCATATTCCGGCGTCACACTCTGGCGTCAAATTCTGGTGTCACACTATAGCGTCACACTCCAGTGTCACACTCCGGAGTCACACTCTATCGTCAAAATCTGGCGTCACACTCTGTCGTCCCTCCCTGGCGTCACTCTCTGTCGTCACACTCTGGCGTTACACTCTAGTGTCACACTCTGTCGTCAAAATCTGGCGTCACACTCTGGCGTCACACACTGGCGTCACACTCTATCGTCAAACTCTGGCGTCACACTCTGGCGTCAAATTCTGGTGTCACACTATAGCGTCACACTGTAGCATCACACTCCAGCGTCACATTCTAGCGTCACACTCTGTCGTCCCTCCCTGGCGTCACACTCTGTCGTCAAAATCTGGCGTCACACTCTGTCGTCCCTCCCTGGCGTCACTTTCTGTCGTCACACTCTGGCGTTACACTCTAGTGTCACACTCTGTCGTTAAACTCTGGCGTCACACTCTGTCGTCAAAATCTGGCGTCACACTCTGGCGTCACACTCTATCGTCCTTCTCTGGCATCACACTCTGTCGTCCTTCTCTGGCATCACTCTCTGCCATCACACTCTGTCGTCACAGTTTGGTTCAGTGTCCCTGCCTGTCCATCCCAGCGGTTCCCAACGTTCTTCCAAATGAGTCAAGTCAAACACCCGACAAGCGCTCTAATGGCAAGTAGTTAGTGCGAAGTCCCACTCCGATGCCATTAACCCGACAACAACTGCGCCGCGCTGCTTCCAAAATGGAGATCACGTAACGTCCGCACAAATCCCTTCCAGCCCGAGTGGCACGTAAATCGACCATTTGTCAATTAAACGTATGTCACCGCATATGAGTTCACTTAAAGCCACTCAAGTGGAACCTAGCCCGTGCACGACACTCGCTATTCCTTGTAATTCACACCTAAACAGGGGAATCAACTTAGACGCCTGGCTCGCAACGATGCGTGTGCGCCGGCAGCGTCCACGATTGGGTGTGAACCCGCTCCGAAAGCTCACCAGCCATTTAGGTTCCACACACAAGCACTTAGATTAATGAAACCGTAATTAAATGCTAACTACCCTCGCGGGACTAATACCAGTTTGGGGTCTTTGTCCGACCCAATCCCCATTACGACCACTAAGTGTCACCATTTTTGGTTAAGCAGCCAACCGGACCCGGTTCGGATAAACACTAAGTGGTCTCAGATAATGCGGAATGTCGCCATCGCCATCGCACCACACCCCCTCCATCGTGTCAAGGATCCACTAGCGTCCAGAGAGACGACACAAAAGCCATCCCATCCCCGATTGCATTCGCCACCCCTGTCGTCGATTAGAAAGAAATCATTCGACGTGCAATCGCTTTGAATCCAAAAGGCAACACGAACAAACGAGCGGGGGCCGCACCAGCAGCAGCGAGGACCAAGAAAGGATTTCACTCCTCCTGTCATCTTAGAAATTAAAAACGACACAAAGGAGCAATACAGAAAATTGCAAACAAAACCTATCGAATGGGGTCGTCGACGACAACGAGCAGGCGGCTGCTGCGGATGGTTGGATGGATGGATGGATGTACGAGCGCACACAATCGTACGAGGCCGGCGACGCGGGGTGGTGGCGAAACAATTCAAAAGCGAATTGCATTTCCATTTAATGAATTATTGCAAGGAGTGTGAGACTTGGAATTGAAGTGATCATCAAAGGATGTAAAAAGTACAAGCAACGAACCCCCCGGCACCCGCATACACAGGCAAGCAGAGCGCAAGGTGGGCGGTGGCAAGGCGGCTCTTTATTGTGCAGAATGCGCATCAGCAACAACAAGGACGACACGACAAACAAGTGGTGTACTCGTTGTCGTTGAGCGGCGAAGGCGTATCGCCGGCGTGGCGGGAGAGGCGAAGAGGCGAATTGGAAGAAGAACAAAAAACGGAAAGCGAGGGATGGAATTATTTGTTGATTTGCTGACAAATGAGGAGAATAAAAAAGTGATCAATGCTGGAAGAGCTCCAGAATGGCTGGGGATGGCAAACCAGGCGACGCCACGACAGGGCGGCAGTCTAGATGGGGGGCTGCAATCGGTAGCACATTGTGGTCGATGATGGGATTAGGCACTGAAGAGTTGAGACGACGTCTGACCATGAGGGCTTTAAGTTAACGTTATAAAGGCCAGCTTTGCCTCGGCAGGCTGGAGAGTTGGGGCTTGGAACCTGGCCGACATGGCGTATGCAACGAATGGTGTTGAAAGGATCGGGTCACATGTTGAGTATACAACTCGAACAGGATTGCTTGGTCTGGCAGCAGAACACCTCAGTTGGTTAGCATATATTTTGTGTGATGGTATAACCAAAATTCAAAGCGTTGAAATGGCGTCTCATGCGGGCACAAGCGTCTGCACTTAGCCTCTATCAGCGAACTCCTAATCTCACCTCCACGTGGTGAAATCTGGGAGCCGAGCACCTTCGATCGAAGATGGGTTGGGACGTTGTTGGCGGTGGCAGACAAGAGAGGGGGGAGAGTGTACCTGTACCAGGACTCATCTCTCTTTATGGATGGCGGCGGAGGAGCTGGAAACTGTCTGGCCAACGGCGGCATCCGAAACTCCAATCAGAAGGAGCTACCTGGTGCGCAGTCCTTCTAGAGCTACTTCGACATTTTCGGAGGATAGGTCTAGAAGGTTCTTTCAAGGCCAGGTCGGGGCCTTGGAATTGAGATGGCAGCGGAAGATCCCTATAATTTTAGGGACAACGGCGGCGCTCACAGACTCAGCGAGGTTACCGACACCAGATAAACTCGGACCCTCCCCCGAGATCTACAGAATAGGGCCTGGCCTCCCAGTTGGGGGTTATGCGTGAGGTTAACTCCCTCACCACGTAAAAATTCACCGCCAGGATGGGTCTGTAACTGCTGATGTTTTCTCTCGGTTTTCCAGGTTATGCAATAGGCACAATCGACGCCGTTTCCCATTGAACAGGAAAATAACATAGCCATGTCCCAAGAAAATTGAATTGTTTAAAATCAAAATACGGCGGATAAGTCGAATTTTTACGGGATAACATGAATTGTTCGAGTTAGAAGGAGTTTGACTTAGAGAGGATATTTTTGTAGGGAAAATTGAGAGAAATGTTTGTGAAATGTGGCGAAAATATACGAGTTATCGACTTAGGGAGAGTCCCACTGTATGTAGAATTAAATAAATAGTTTTCATGATCCGTCACTAATATCTCGAAATTGTATCCATAATCTGTACTTTCTGGTTATGCAAATTTGTTCTCTGAGAAAGTCACTAGAAATCATCCATACAACAAAGACTTAATCAAAGTCCCCATAAAATGGTGATACAAGGCATTTTAATGAAGGGTCTTCCAATAAGGACTTGACAACCTTTATTTTAAATTCAACTCCAACCATTTGAGATATTTCAAACATTTTACTATCGGCTTGAAGTACAATAAAAACGTTTATGAATGGAACTCGACTTCGTTCATATAGCCACCGCGCGCACGTTTGCAGCGGTCGATTCGTTGGACCCAATTTTCAACAACTCGGCCACAAATTTCGGCAGAAGCTGAAGCTATTTTGCTTTCAATCTTCTGAGTACTTCTGACGTCGTCGGCTTGTTGGCATAAGCCAATGACTAAAAGTAGCCCCAATAGTCAAGCGGCGGCAAATCGTAAGAACGATGCGACCAATCGACTGGCTCATTTCTTCTTCTCATAATTACTCTCCAATAAATCGATTATAGCGTGTGCTGTCCGTCTTGTGGCACCATCCTGTTATCGTCCAAGTCCATATCTTCCGATTCGGGCCAAAAAAAATCGGTAATCATGGGGTGATAACGCTGTCCATTCACAGTAACGTGACGATCGTTATCGTCCAGGAAAAAATATGGCCCAATAACGCCGCCGGCATGCAAGCCGCATGAAGTGGAGATTCCTGAAGCACATGTGGATTTTCAAGCGACCAGCAACGCACATTTTGCTTATTGACGATCCCATTGAGCCAAATATGGGCTTCATCACTGAAGATGATTTTTGGAGTTAACGCTTTAACGTCTCCGAATTTCGGTAGAAAATATTTGTAATTTGCAGACGTTGCTCGTTCGTGTACTCTACCATGATGTAAATTGTTGAATTAACTGAATAAATTGACAGTGACAGTTTGATGAATAGTACAAGAGTGCGTTCACAAAAATTATACTCAAAGTTGTCAAGTCCTTACTGGAAAAGCCCTTACAGTCGGGATAATAATAATTGATAATTGAAATTAAAATGTAAAAAAATTTGAAATAAAAATACAGTAGAGTCTTTGAAAGACAAACAGATATTAAACAGGCTCCGTTCATCATTTACCTGTTCATCTTTTCGAGAGTCAAAGTGGAACCTATGGTACCAAAAACATTTAATTTTATTTTATTATAAAAAAATAAACAACAAAAAAAAACTTTTTTATATAAGTATATGAACAGTCTTATTTGGGCGATGTTCTAAAAAAAACTGCTCTATGGTAGACAGTCACCAGGCGGAAAGTTTTCTTAAAAATTAGTTCGAATTTATGAAACGTTCATCTTTTAGAACCGTTCTCGTTTCCGAAATTCTACTGTTAATACATTTTCAGTCCAACTTCGTTAACTCGAACCACCGTTTGCCACAAGAAAAAAATTCGAGCTGTAAGCACTAAAATTCAAACTCAGTTTTATGATTTTTTTTAAACAATGATGACTTTAGTTTTATTTTGCGACCGTTTCGTTCGTGCTCCTGACATCGAATGAATATGAGTTTTAGTTAAAATTAATAATTCGCCGCATGCTTGGCGATGACAATGTTAAAGAGTTACTTTTAAAGAGATCACCGGCAGCTCTTATATAGTAAATTGATTCTTAGAATATTATTCATTTGTTTTGACTTCTTTTTCTTTTTGCTGTCTACAGAGTTATCAACACTTCGAGTTATCAAGTAAAATACAAAATTGATATAAATATTTAACCCGTAAAACTGGAGGTGACTGAAGATTGGTATAAAATATTCTATTTTGGTATTTAAAAAAATCTTCAATGCAGGTTATAACAACCATTGTAGGTATGTTAGTAGCTACACCGAATCGTTTGTTGCTACATGATATAAACGCAAAATGAATAATGAATTTGCAACAAACTCGTTTGAAGGCGGTTGGAGCAAATCATCCTCGCCTAGTCTTTCTCTATTACATCACTTCCGCTGTCATCTTTATTCTCAAGCTGAGAAGATTCGGGTTCATATCTCGAAAATGTCTTCGTCTGTGGGAAACTCCAAAGTAACAATATCGCCATCAACCTGTAGAACATCATCATACGTAACACCTTTTATATTTCATAGGATATACAAACGCAGTGCCACGAAATCGATTCCGTATAAAACGAACTTGGGGGATACGCAGAATTCAGGAATTTCTCTTCAGAAATCGACTTATCGAAGGTGACGCCAAATAATCCGTACAAGTTATCAAGACATTCGAGTAATCCAAGTCAAATTACATGTACATTTCAGTCTTCTCTCTTCTCTCTTCAACCAATTTCATTCGAGTTATTGAAGTTCAACTTATCGAAGTTCGACTGTATTTCTTAAATTTTTTCCATTTTGTTTCCTCTTAATAAAGGAAATTGTGTGATTTCAGCAATTTCACGCGAAATTAGGATCGAAATTGCCCTATTTCCCATAAGTTTAGGTTTAAGTTTATTTAAATAAAAGGTATGTGCTCTTACATCTTAAATCTTTTTTAGTACTTAGTGGGTGGTGAAATCTGGGAGTCGAGCACCTTCGATCGAAGATGGGTTGGGACGTTGTTGGCGGCAGCAGACGAGAGAGGGGGAAGAGTGTACCTGTACCAGGGCTCATATCTCTTTATGGATGGCGGCGGAGGAGCTGGAAACTGTCTGGCCAATGGCGGCATCCGAAACTCCAATCAGAAGGAGCTACCTGGTGCGCAGTCCTTCTAGAGCTACTTCGACATTTTCGGAGCACAGGTCTAGAAGGTTATTTCAAGGCCAGGTCGGGGCCTTGGAATTGAGATGGCGCCGGAAGATCCCTATAGTTTTAGGGACAACGGCGGCACTCACAGCCTCAGCGAGGTTACCGACTCCGGATAGACCCGGACCCTTCAAATTCGGGCCCTTCAAACTTCAAATTAAAAAGATCAATTTTGAATTTTACAGATTTTTCTTAAAAACCATAGGATGTGGGGAATGTTTTCATGGGAGTGTGGAAAAATAAGGAATGATTGCACTTTTAAAATCTTTGTGATTTGATATCGATTTAATATCAGAAGGTAAAGAGTTCAATCGTCTAGCAGTATGAATGAAAAATAAACGCGATGAATTTGAATAGTTATTGCGATATGTTATTAGATTAATTGACCTATTTGAGCGGGTAAAATTAAGCCTGTTGAACAAATCTTCCGGACTACGACTGTGAATCAATTTGTGGAGTAAAATACAGTTCCTGTTAATGTACTCTTGGAAACTGCACCCCAGTAAATCCCTGGCATAAGAAGAGATCTGCTCATATCTGCGAATGCCATACAACGAACCAATTTCAAAATTTCCTTAATTACCTCAATTTCAATGAAAAACTTTTGTATTGAGACAGATTATGCCAGTTTTTGTATAGTTATAACAAACAGAAATTTTCTGCCAGTTAACTTGAATATTTCAGACAGATTGTGTTTTCATTCTTGGTTTTGTTTGGAAAAAAATAAGTGTGTTTCTTGTGAACACGTTGGGCAATTTCGCATCTAGTGGGAACATAGTATAAGACTATTTTAAAATACAGTACATTCTCGATTTACGCAACTAATAAAAACAAGGCTAGTTACAATGACCGAGGTTGTTACAATAAGCGCGTTATGATTTTTTTTTAAGTTCAATTCAAGACGAAAAGCTCAACAAGAAAAACCAACACTTCCAAATATGTATATTAAATATAGCCAATTTTTTTTGAATAACATATAAATAATAATAAAACAAAACAAAAGGAAATTAATTCATTGAAATAAAGATGTGTTAAATTATTTTTATTTGAAAGAAATTAGAGATTTTTGTTTGAATTTTTTTGTTTTTAAGATTCTGTAAAATAGCCATTTCCCGCAGCTTTTCAATGCTCAAAATTTCTGCAATAGGGGCTGAATTCTGTTCAGCCTATTGAATTGCGGTATTTATTGCTTGGATTGCATTTTCGGTCTTTATTTTGTTAGCAGGAATCTCGACCTCGAGTTCACTTTCATAACATAATTCGACTGACTCATTTTCATACTCTTCATTTTCATTAATGGTTTCACGAAATCGTTTATGTCTTCATTTGTGATAGATTTGTTACAGGAAATTTTATTTAAGAGAGTTGATAGTGTTCCATGACCGCTTGTTCATTAATAATTTGAGCTCTCATTGTGCTCAAAGGAAGTTCATCTTCATCTTCCCAATGACTATGAAAATCCATCAATACATTCCAGCATTTTTTTATTGAATCTGTCTTCAATCCATTCCGTGTATTTGATAGAAGGCAAATTGCATCTCATAGGTAACATGCTTTGAGTTTTAACTCAAGGTCTGATCCCTCACATCCAACCAAGAACGCCAATAGACTTTTCTTATAGTGCAGCTTTGTCAAATTTATAACATTCTGGTCCATTGGCTGAAGAATTGCAGTGCAGTTTGCCGGAAAACACATGACAGCAATCATCCCATCATCACTTTTTAATTCTCCATCATTTGGATGACAAAGAGCATTATCCAAAAGCAATACAGCTTTCATTCGAAGACCCTTCGAACTTAAAAATCGTCGGACCTAAAAGAAACAAAAAATGTATTAATAAAATGTTTAAAAGATCGTGGGTTTGCAGATCTACCGATTACAAAAAGCTTAACTTTGTGCAAACCAGAGGCGTTGGTGCAGGCGAGAAACGTAATTCCTTCTTTACTTATCTTTCGGCCAGGAGCTGACGATTCCCTAAAATCTAATAGAGTTTTGCTGGGCATAAGTCTGTAGAATAATCCGGACTCGTCAGCGTTATAAATTTGATGAGGAGTCAAGTCGACCACTCTGACCAGTTTAATTAAAAATTGTTCCACAAACTGCGGTTTGTTTGACAGTTTTTCCCCGCAAATTTTCAAAAGGCGAATTCCGTGTCTCTTTTTAAAATTTGTCACCCAACTATTGCTCGCATTAAAAGATCCTGGCCTTTCCTTTATCTTCGCATGCAATGAGGAAGCCTTTGTCTTGAGGACCTCGCTGGAAATTGGCACATTTGGCTGTCTTTTGTTTTAGGAATCACTTGTACACTGCCGTTTCCATGTTCTGGTATTCGCCAGCCTTTAAAGTTATCCTCTTCCCGGGTCCACATTCGGTATCGCAAACAAACTTTCTTATTTCGCCCTCTCTTCCTTTAATCCTGCTAATTGTAGATTTATGCACATTGTACTCACGGCATAATGAACGTATAGAAGCTCCTTTCTTAATCTTTTATAAAATTTAATAATAATAATAATATGGGTGGCGCGACTGTCCGAGGCGGACCTGGGCCTAGCTTCTCAGCAACCACTCGTGTTGTGTGTGCTATTGTTCTTTCACGAGTGGAAGGGACCTACAGTTTAATGCCGACTCCGAACGGCGAAGTTGAGAAGCTCTTTCTAGACAGGAATACTCTTTGAGCATTGTCAGTGACTTGAAAGAGGTAGAGCCGTGAAATATGAAAGGTGTTAAATTCGGGTATCGAACCTGGCACCCTCTGCGTAGGAGTCGACGCACTAACACACTACGTCACGGCGACCCACATATAAAATTTCACTCTTGTTTTTAATTGATAATTTTTGAATTTTTTTAATGACACCCATTTTTAAAACTCAAAAGCGACTTATCACTGCACTGAATTCATTAAACTAACAAACATGCTTTCAATGCATACATTCATCGTTCTATTACTCAGAAGTAGCGGTAAGATAACTGCCGAGAGAAAATGTAAGGCAAAAGAAAACAACAAAGATTGCCAAGAAACTGAGTAAAAAAAAAATACGCATAAAAGAAGAAAAGTTGGACTTATCGAGTAACTTTTTTTTGAAAGTTGTGATTACGAAAACCGAGGAGTTGCGTTAATCGAGAACGAACTGTATGTGTAAGTTGGCCACCATGGTCAACTTCATCTTCATTTTGAAAGACAGAGGCGGTGGAGACAGCGTTGGGTACAACCACCAGTAAATTACATTGACCGTTGGAAGAATTCATAGCTCGCCTTCTCAACAGCATAATAATGAAATTACCTATCCTGTTTAAATTTGCCTCATTGAACAGGACCTCATTAGGATAGGACTTCTTGTACTCAGTCTATACAACCTTAGTCGGGACCGAAGGAGCGTATGCCTCGAACAGGCTTATCTGTTCTATTTGGGAAGGAATCTCGTTCAACCACGACATAATTGGCCGGTTGAGGGCCATTTGTTAGATCACCTTTACCCTCGTTGGCTGCTGTAAAACAAACCTCTTGCCACAGCAATGGGTTATTTAGCTTTTGTCAGACTACCTGTACCTTACTACAACACATCTTATCATTTCACATCTTACATCCTTGCGGGTCATTAAGTCACTTGCACCAGTTTATGCCGCATCCGAAGATGACATGTTCGGAGGAGTCCTGGAAAGTATAGTCAGTTGACTCTCCCTAAGTCGAGCTCTCCCTAAATCAAACGCTCTCCAACTCGGTCAGATTATGGTATCCCGTGGGAATTCGACTTAGGGAGAGTTCACTGTATATACTTATATAATTAAGTAAGAAAACACACTCAAATGTTCTGTATTTGTTTTTATTGTTAAAATGGAACACATAACTTTGTGAACATACAAAGAGGTTTTTTTTAAAATGATCCGCGATCGAACACGTTCGAAATTCCACTGAATTCCTCTAACCATTGGTCTTCCTACATCTCCTAAAATGAGAGGTGAGAGAGAGTGTGAGAGAAAGTAAAGCCAACGCACACTTGGTGTTTGATCTGGGCAAACACCAAGTGTCGCCAATACAATAACTCTCTCTCGCGAATGTGTAACAATATAGTTTTTGTGTCTTCTGCGAGTGTCGGTAGATATATCAGTGGCTTGCCGAATAACTTTTTGAATTCCAGTCTCCGATTAGCTCGATAGATTCAGTGGAGCGATTCTCCAAATTTGTACGTACTTTCTCCATATATGGTCGCGATCCTATGTTAGCAGTCACGCTATGTATACGGATAGGTTTTTCATGTCCAATAATGCAAAGTGCTATGTTCCCTGTCAATTGAGATGCCTTAGTTCCAGTTTCTTCTTCTGGCTCTACAGGCCGGGGTGGACTTGGGCCTCAGCCAACAAGACTCTCCAGGTGACACGATCTTTAGGCAGCTGCCTCTAATTTCGCACCCCAAGTTGGTAAAGGTCCTACTCCACTTGTGTGGGCTATCAATTTCGAGGGCGTCATCTATTGCGTTGTCCTACTGGTTCCGAGTCAAAGACTCGTCGGGCTGGAGCGGTATTGTCCATGTACATTCCGGATAGTTCGCGGATGAAGCTTCTTCTGGCGGTCATGCAAACAGGAACAAAGATTAATCGCAGAACTTTTCTCTTGAAAAGACCAAGGGCAGATGAACCTGCTCTTGAGACTTGAGGTCGCTGAGGAGATAGAGGTGATTTAACGTCACTCTAATTCTCCGATCCTCTAATATCATTCCATGGACTTCATCAATATTTTCTTGCAGTGCCGACCTCTCTTCTCTGATGTTTCGAAGTCTTAGTCAATTGGATAGGTCTTCTCTTAAGGATCACATTTTTTCTTTGAACTTTATCATCAAGTTTTCTAATTTTCCCTTATTGGGCATGGAGAGAAATGCTTGAAAATTGATGATCGTAACTTGACGCAGCCCTTCCACCCCTGCCACAAGATGATGAGCAGACATCACCAGCAGATTATTCCATGAAGCCAAACTCGATTACTATTCGCAGCGTTCTTCTGACAGCGCCCTCTCTATGGACATCCGTAACCACAAACAAGAACAGGATTGGTAATAGCATGCAACCCTGTGGTAGGCCGCTACAATCGCGAAGCCCTTGCTTCTCTCATCTTTAGAACATTAATCATACAGCGATGTCCTGGCAATAAGATTCCATAGAGAACTTTAGGTTCTCCACAACCACATGACCGTACATCGGTTAGTTAAAACGACAACAGACGACACCCCTGAGTCCCAACTCGCACAGTCTCCACATATCGCATTGGCGAAGCTCGTAGAAGAGCATTTCTCGTACAGACACCCAGCTCCCCCCTCCCCACCCCTCCATAGCTTGTTTGCATTCTGTTTCACTCGTCAAATGACAATCTGTGTGTCCCCCCACACAGTGTGAGGGGCGGCGGTGTTCCTTTGATTTGCCTTTTAGTTGTCGTTTAGTTATCCTTTGAGTGGAAATCTGTTGGCTCTTGTGTCCTTGTGAGTGTGTGTGTGTGCATGTCAACCATCTCTTGTTTGTTTCAGGCTGCCGCACACTTGTTAATGAACATAATCCTGTGACAAGTCCCTTTGATGTATCACATTGCTCCGGGTGGCCACAAACAAATGGGGATATCCTTTCAAAGGCGCATTCATTCACCGGCAACTATTGATGAATTGTTATGTCGCCCGCTGCTCTGCATTCCCACGCCTCTGGTGCATCGTCAAAATGCATAACGAGGCTGAGCACCAGGGAATGTCTCGTCCTGGCTGTCATCGCTCCCTTGTTACGGTTATCCTTAGAATCGAGAATTATGCAAGGGTGCCCGTCGCAATGTGCAATTTTTCTTCATTCTCCCGCAGGAACTGAACGGGGATGTTAAATGATTTTTAAGGGTGATAAATGCCCCCAATTACAGAACCATCAACCGCCAAATTCTCACCTGTAAGGCATGTTCTACTCAAACATTGTGGTCAGCAGGACTCGCACTCACAAACACACACAATCACACGCACGTCATCCTTTCGCTCGGATGGGGTCGGAAGGAACATGGCCAACCACGCGACGGAGAGCTCATAAATTTTTCAGGCCACGTTAGACCGGGCGGATAACAGCGAAAAGTCATTGTGATGCATGAGTTATGATCGAGGGTTGAACCTGCTGATGTGTGCTCGCCGGCGAATGGATTTGTGGGTGCCGCGCACACATCGGCCACATCCGCCACGGTCACTGCGGGCACGGGGGAACCGGTTTAAGGAGTTCTCTTTTTTTTCCACTCTTTGCATGCCTAAGGCGGCGTCGTCGTCGTCGTCGTTGAGATAGGAATCAAAATTTATGGCTTTCTAATTAACCGCTCGTGTTCGCAGTGGTAAGTGGTGGTCAGCGGTGTCATGATGTGCTGATGAACTGGCAAACATCTTAATTTTTGTTTTCTGAAACAAAACGGGGTGAATTCAATTCAGCCGTAGTTGCGTATTTGTGGCCACAATGATGGGGAGTGTGTGTTTGTTTTGTGAAGGGGTGGCTTGAGAATAAATTGGCACTTTTTGGCTGCGTGTACATTCTTGGAACCAGTTCAGATTGAACACAGTAGCCCCAAGAAGGCACGAGATCAAATGGGGATCAAGTTATCTACGAGTTTTTTGTTTGGTTGTGGTCATCAATCAAACCCTTTTATCCACATTTGAACCAAAAGCGAGTGATATCCCCGAGCACTCACTGGTAAACTCCAAAGTTGTCCATAATTCCTGATTAATGCAACGTGTCTGGCTGGATTATTGTGCCGCTCAAATGGAACGTAATGTCCGCCTATATTGTGGACAGGTTCATTGACAGCGAGACTGTTATCAAGATCCCGCAATTTTTTTGTTTTTATTTTATCTCTTTTCAAATACGTTTTTTTATTTATTTTTTTTTTTTTGCATGTTCCTCTTAAAATACACTAGCCTACGTAGGACGACCATAGGTTGCTGATTTGCATCTAATTTGGTGCAAGACGCCGAGCGACTGCTTCAACACGGGGGTTCACACTACACTTTCTATCACGATTCTAAAGGGTTCGACGAGGGACTCTTCACTCTCCAGTCACCAGAATTTTCGATGCTGCCTTGCAACATCCCATATATCCCGCCTTGAGACCGCCATACCTAACTGGAGGAGGCCTTCCTTAGCTCGTTGTGCGACGGAGCAGTCGTGGTTGAGTCGACCATCCTCAGTTGAACGGGCGGTATGTAAGAGGAGCGGTATTGTATTTATGTCTTGTATCAGACAGTTCGTGCCAAAATAAGGAAATACTTCGGGGGGGACGAAGCCGTTGTGATGTAGCCTTTCGTGGTATACTGGACTGGGGTGATAACCGCTCTGGCAGTATGACCTCGAATCAACTTCACCAGGAAATTGTCAGGTTTACCCTGTTGTGTATGACTTCCTTGGTGTAGAATTTTCTGTACTGGAACTCTGGAGTTCTATAAAGACGAAGGCAAGCCCTAGGACAAGCCCTCTCAAACAACCGAATCTTTTCCGTCAAGCTTGCACTCACGTTGAACCACACGAACCACACGGGACAACCATAGGTGAGCATTGGCCGGATGAGGGCCATGTAGCAGATAACCTTCACCCTCGCATCGAGTGTGCTGTTGTAAAATAGCCTCTTTGTAAGAGCCTCAGGCCCTGGCCAGAGCACCATCTACATGTTTCTTAAGATACAGATATTGGCCTAGCCAGATCCCCAGGTATCTGACTAAAGTCCTTTGTTGCCCGTGTCGTCCAAAAATTGAGAACTTTCGCCAATTCTGTTTCGTATCCGCCGACGCCTTATACAACGGCGTCCTGGGAAATTTGTGCTCACCTCTGGACATCTGGAGAGAAATGGAAGCTGTCAATTCAAACTTAGCCTCCGATGGATACCGGCTCACCGACACATTTCCGGTATCACTGGAGAAGAGAAACCCCTGAGGATATCTACAAGCATGAAACTTGCAGCTGTTAAAAAAAAAAGTTAGGAAGTGGATGTTAGAGCCGACGCGATGGCCTCTAGGCGTAGTTGAGGCATTATGCCCCACAAGGGTATACAGTAACTAAATAAGAAGAAATTGGAGCTGAACACTCAAACATTAGTATACCCCTAGTCACTTGTAGCTTGCCAACTAAAGAGTAGGAAACTAACGAGCAGCGCTTCAAAAATGGTCTTACCCAAGCTAGCTAAAAACCCACCAAACCCACTCAACTCCTTAATCTTCTCAGATCTGTAAAATAATGTACTGGACACCGCCTGATCGGCGAGCACGCTAGAAGGCAATCTTCGACAGAAGATGGCGGGACAAGGAAAATATTGAGCAGGGCCTCCTGCGTAACAGCTCTTTTAAACCAATGACTACGACGCCTTGGAGGCGGCTTCTATGATGTCACAAGCAATCCGAGAGCTTAGTCACTATATTGATAGATCCAGTTGGTTTCATGACGATAACTAACTGGATTGACTCAACCCTAATGAATCTGTGTGGCAGAAGAATGCCGCTTTTTGATTTTGAGATCCCTTGAAGCTATGAGGATCGGAAGGAGACAACCATACCTCCTACGGTTCGTCAAAACTGAATTTGAGTCAAAGCCTCTTCCAAAAAAATCCAAAGAGACAAAGAAATGCTGGCCAGTTAATGTTTTCGGAGCCTTCAGAAGTAAAGTCCATAATATTTGAGCCTTACTGCAATAAAGCCCAAAGCACTCACAGAGATGGACATGGTCGTAAGCCGTAAATAAAATTGCAGCCAATTAATGGTAATTTTGTTCATTATTACTCAAGTTTCCGGAAACTGATCAACTTCGGAGTTAGTCTCAACTCGTAATTCAACCAGAGAGTTGAAAATTGATTTTGCTCACTATTTTGTTGTTCAAGTTTCAGTTTTTAAATTTCCCTCGGGACATTTTTGACAATCGACACATTAAATGACATTAAAAAAATGACAATTAAATGCCATTTCAACTTTAAACTTACGTTGCATGTTGTTCGCTGTGAAAAGGAAATTCATCAGACGCCTTTTTCAAATTTAGATTTTAATAACAAACTATTTTGCATATCAAATTAATGCAAGGATGACTGAGTTCCGGCATTATTTTCTAATCTTTCAGCCGCATCTTAACGCGACTTAATCTGTAATCGTGAGCTGATTCATTCCCATTTCGGCAGTGATATAACGAATTTTCGAATCCCTATTTAACTCTAGTGCCTTGCATCTTGTTTAGACGCAATGACCACAATGCTACCAAGTTACACCTTCATGTTCATTCTGTTGGCTCGACTGTGAAATGTTCTGGCAAGGGACACGGAGAGTGCATAGGTCAGCTGGAATGTTCGGTGCGGAGTGTTCCCTCATTCTTTCTCTTTATAGCAATTTGTGAAAGCTGAATAACACTACAAAAGAGAAATATAGTCGCCCCGACGCGTTAAAGGTATCCTACTCGTCTGACTGATGACATCAATGCTCTCAAATTTGTCAAGTTTTCACTTAATCCGATGGATCCGGACATGTACATTGCAACGTCACCTCCATTCATGTGAAGTTTGAAGTTAAGAATCACTTGCGGTGGCTTGTTGTTAAGTAACGAAACTGTAATAGGTCCCAATGCACAGCCCTGTGGTACACCTTCATACATTGAGAGCGTATAGATCTGACATTCCGATTTCGGCCATCATCGTCATCTTCTGTCCCGCATGATCCACTGAAGGCGTCGCGGCGGTAAACCACGCACGAGAGATCTCCAGGCAACTCGATCCTCCGCCAACGCCTCTAACTCATAAGGGGTTATGCCCAAGCGTAACCAGGCGAGCTTATGGACTTTTTTTAACCACCTCATTCTGGGTCTGCCAAGTGGTCATCTACTTGGTGGGCTCGCATTCAAGGCCCGTCTCGGAAGTCGTGATGGTGGGGACATTCGTGCTAGCTGACCAAACCAACGAAGCAGCTGCTCAAAGTTGAGTTCCTCGCGCATCCTATCCCGGCGAGTAATTCCCTCAACAGCGCGAAGAAATCTCATCTCAGGAGCTTGAGCATATGAGTTTATTTTCAGCCCCAACCTGTCTAACGCAGAGCAACCCCAAAAAAAGACGGATTGGCCTCGAATATTGTCCACCCTGGTGTGCCAGGGCGCCATTTGGAGCCAGGCCTGAATGGTGACAGTATGCGAGCGTCTGGTGGCCGGATTGTCCCTCCTTAGTTCTTATTATCACTATTGTCGAAGGTAAGCTGTACAGCGGCCCTTAGATCTATTATGCCCCCTATTCATACCTTTGCTTTCTTAAGAGCTCCCCTCCCATGCAGCTCTTTTCAGAGTTGTGTTGAGGGTTATATGCTAATTTTTCGTGAAGGTGGAAGAGATTTACTCTAGAGTATTCTCTCTGTCAATTTCCTTTAGGAATCTATGAATGAGTGCTGGTTCTAGTGATCTTCCGCTGATATTAGGTGCTTACCCAGATGTCTTTGTCTTTTGTGGGCTAGTGCCTCACAAGATCACAGTATATGTTCTGGAATTTTGTTAGATTCTTTGCAGAATCTGCAGATACCTTCTTTTTTTTTATAATTTGCGCGTGCTCAAGGGATTGCTAATACCCTTATGTGTCCGGAATCAAGACACAGCACGGGGAAAGGCAGAGGAGGTAGCTGTGCACATTGATCTTAAATATCTGCGGGTTGTAGTCTGTGGGAAATATTAGCTTGTGAAGAGCATTCCACATTCGTGCAGTGCGGCTGAAGAACGAGTCTCGGACTTTAACTGTGCGTCCGAAAGTAGGCTTAAGGGTATACTGATGGGCATTCCTGGCGAGACGAGTATTGCGGGTGAATTCATGGAGAGGAGGAATGCAATTGGCTGGCTCACTTGACCATCGTTTGTTGAAATAACGATAAAACACGGACAAAGAAGAGACCGTACGTCGATGTTCGAGAGAATCTAATAAATCTGCGATATTGCTGTCTCCTATAAGTTTTATCGCTCGCTTTTGGATTCTATCAAGTAGGTGCAGTGTGGTCTTAGGGGCACCAGACCAGATATGAGCGTTATACTCAAGCTTGGGCGGATGTACGCCTTATAAATCAAAGCCAAATCAGAAGGGGTGAAATATTTCTTGCATCGATTAAGAAAACCTAAACATTTCGCAGCATTTTTGGCGACCTCAAATATGTGTTCGCTCCAACTAAGTGTTGTGTTGATACAAATACCAAGGATGGATACTTTTCCGGTTTCATCGACACAAGCGCCATTCATGGATAATGGCTGATTATCAAGGGTTCGCTTGAGTGACAGCAGACAGCACTGAGTTTTTGAAGCATTGAATTCCACTTTATTGTTTTTTCCCCAGTTAATTATGCTGTCAAGATCGGAATTCAACGTGCTTAACATACGCTGCCGTTCCAATTCTACGGCCGAAGGGCGGTATCGTGAGTCTTGGAACGAATATGAAAAGCTAAGGGTGCTGTCATCAGCGAAGGAATGGATTGGATTAGAAGTAGCAGACAAGAGATCATTTATAAAAATGAGAAACAGTGTCGGAGACAGAACTGAGCCTTGGGGAACACCAGCATTTATTTGGTGGATATCAGACTTGAACCCATCCAACACATCTTGAATTGAACGGTTCGAAAGGTAATTTCTAATCCATAGGAGAAGAGATTCATCGATGGCCTATGGTACTCATTTTCGACAAGAGAGCTTGATGCCAAACTCTGTCAAATGCTTTAGAAATATCAAGCGCAACGATCTTGCTTTCGTCTCCATTGTGCAAAGACTGGTTCCACTTTTCGGTGAGATAAGCCATCAGATCACCAGTGGACCTGTCGCTGCGGAAACCATATTGTCGGTGATTAAGAAGCTTCCGCGATTCAAGATATTTCATAAGCTGACGATTTATCAGCGTTTCCATGACCTTAGAAAGAAGGGACGTAAGTGCTATGGGTCGGTACGAGGTGGGTGACAAAGATTCGCCCTTTTTAGGGACGGGCTGGACAAATGCTGTTTTCCATCTGCTCGGAAAGAGACCTAAAGAGTAGGATAGATGAAAAGGCTTACGCATATACGCTGATATACCTAGTTTCCTTTCGTGTCTGAGCTTAAAGTGCCCTGTTAGGAAGCCTCCTAGGATACAGAGGTTGTTCTTGCTTCATGTCATGAGCGTTGTTCGAGGCATCTGCGCGGTTCCTTCTTTCTAGTTCTCTGAACTCTTCCCTGAGGACGTGATCTCCTACAGCGCAGATTGGTTCGGGACCTATAAAAGGATTCGATGCTCTTTTCCTAGGGAGTTAGGCAACTGAATGCCTTCTATCCCTATATGGCCAGTGAATAAAATTGCAATAGTTTTTGCAATTTATAATACAACACGTACTTACTTAAAAAAAGAAAAACGGAATGAAATAAAACGCGTGCGCTTAGATCGGTGAATCGTTAACAAGTGGTTTATTTGGCTTTGCGAATATTGTATACGGGTCATGTTTTTATTCGTTAAGTCAAATAATAAAATATGGCCGCTTAGGCGCGCAATTCAAATCTTAGACCAATTCGCTCATTGGATAATTCACAATTACAATTATTATATTTTTTTTTTTTAAGTCATCAAATTCAGCAATTATTTGTGCTGACGAAACACCGGCCGCGTTTAAGGGCTGTAGTCTTCAACATCAATCTGGAAGAACAGCCAACTTAGTTATTGGTCGTCTTAGTACGCCGTTCCGGGTCCTCACGTCCGCGACCCTGACTCTTCCGTCCTCCCCTGCGACGACTGCGATGACTCGACCTAACGTCCATTGCTGTGGTGGCGTGTTGTCCTCGTGTACGACGACGACCTTTCCCACGGCGAGATTTGGTTGCTCTCGTACCCACTTGCTGCGTTCTTGGAGACCCACTAGGTAGTCCGTTGACCACTTTCGCCAGAACTGCTGCTTGAGATAGCATACAAGCTGCCATCTTTTTAAGCAGCGCTGTTGATGTTGTGGTACTTGTTCCGGCGGCAGCGCTCGCAGGGAGGTTCCTATTAATAGGTGGGCGGGAGTGAGCGCCTCGCTGTCGTTGGGGTCCGCGCTTAGAGGTGCGATTGGTCTCGAGTTGAGGATCGCTTCTACCTCGGAGAGGACCGTATGCAGCTCTTCGCTTGTGAGGAGCGCGTTTCCGACCGTCCGCTGCAGAAGTCCCTTGGCTGACTTCACCGCCGCCTCCCACAGACCGCCGAAATGAGGCGCCCTTGGTGGTATGAAGGCGAAGCTGAACCCTTCTTCTGCTGCGTACCGGTGTACAGCTTCTTTCTCTCGCTCGAACTGCTGGCGAACATCCTGCAGCTTCCGTTGAGCTCCCACGAAGTTCGTCCCGTTGTCGCAGTGGACTGTCTTGGGAATTCCTCTTCGGGCGATGAACCTTTTAAGGGCGAGAATAAAAGAATCAGAGGACAGATCGGTTGTAGTTTCAAAATGCACAGCTTTGGACGTGAAACAGACAAACACAGCGATATACGTTTTTACGGGGGGTCTACCGCGGATTCTTAATGACGTATACACGGGACCACAGAAATCAACGCCACATATAAGGAAGGGTCGTTGTGCCCTATGTCTGTCAGCTGGTAAATTGCCCATAATCTGCGTTAGCAGTCTTGGCCTATACCTAAAGCACTGTATACAGCTGTGTACCGTTTTCCTGCATGCTTCTCGGGCATTGACTACCCATATTTTCTCTCGAAGCAGAGATACTAATGCCTTCGGACCGGCATGACAGTTTTGTTTTATGCAGGTACCGCAAATACCCTTCAATAAAGTTGGTTTTCTTTGTTAGTAAGAGCGGGAATTTGGCATCGAACTCAATCGGTGCATGTAGAAGACGTCCACCTACACGAAGTAGGGAGAATGTGCAATTGCTGTCTTCAAATTCATGCATGAAAGGATTGAGTTTTTGCATGTTTGATGGAAGTGCGTCTTTACGTTTTAACTTACGAATTTCTTGCGCAAACTCGTAGTGTTGAACAATCTGTATTAGTTTTAGGAATGATAACTGCAATTCCTTTGCAGTGAGCACATTTTCGAATTTTTCCGATTTATCCTTAAGTTTTCGAATGAAACGTATAACATATGCAAATATTCTAACTAATTTTGCATATGACGAAATTCTGTCTATTATCTCCATACCACTATTTCGAGATTTTTCGACAGCTAGCAAAATACATTTCGTTTTGCGTTTTTCCAATACCTCATCACTCAATGATAGCTCAAAATGAGCATTAACTGGCCATGCAGTCTGTTCTTCCAAAAGGAACTGTGGACCATAGACCCAGTATCCAGCAGAGTTTTACTCTGCTACTCCTGCTCAGCCTTTTGGGTTCCTAGTACTTTTTCCGAGTTCCAAATACTCCTGCCCTTGTTCCTTCGCCAGTTCTTGATTCCTCTGTATACCATTTTACCGTATTGCTGCTCAGTCTGTGGACTATGGATTCCTTGCTCCAGTCCTCTTTGGTGATGAGCTTAGTAGTTGGAGTGTTCCACTTTGTTCTTGCTCTTTTGTTGTTGTTTTTTCTGTTGTTTTTGAATTCCCTTGGTGAAATCGTTGCTGTTCAGGCTGCGCTACTTGTCCGGTAGTTCTTCTAATTAAGAATTAGCTTACTCTAGAAAATCCAAAAATAACTGAAGAAAGCAGAAGAAATCAGTTTAGGCACGGCGAATAAAACAGGGGAGAGTGATCAATGCATACAGGGGGACAAGTGTTCTACCTTAGCATTCTAGCTGGCGCAAAAACTGATCATCCTGTCGGAAGATGTTATCATTTTTGCAAGGAATACTTGCAACAAATGTGAATCACCACTGGTAATAGCCACGGACGGATATCAGCTTTTCTTGCAAAGGTCAAAAAAAAGATTTTCATCACTCAAAATCATTTTGCTTATTTAGTAAAAAAAAGTAGTTCAAAAACAAAATTCGATTCCATTCCATCAATAAACGCGCTACTTCGGTTGGCGAACTCGAGAGATTGAGATCCTTGTTTCCACCAAGCTCAATGGTCCGGATGCAGGAAAATTCGTTTCAATTAACTGAACTCCTATGTCTCGAGGAGCAAAGGATAAGAACGTCCACAATGACAGACACACACAATTCGAGATCGTTTCAATCACCCCAGACTACCATCACTTGATGGACAGAGTCTCCTGAGCAACTGTCGAACATCCAAAAGTGGCAATTCCACGAAAGCCAATCCATCTGCAGATGACATCTCTTGCCAAAGAACTCCCTGTCACATCCGCCTCTCTCAAACTGCAAGTCAAAGCGCAGGCATTCCCTTAAGTGAAAGTACCCAACACACGCTTTGCCAAACAGTCCCCGGGGTGGCCATGAGTAAGCCTGCTAAGAGTGCAAGCCTTTCGCACTATTCCCCGCACAAAAGTCGCGCATCTTTCGAGGCAATACCAGTCTCACGAAGCAATTCCATCATATTAAGCTAAGTACCTCACCCGCAGGGATCGCCACTTCAAAATGCCATCCAACCTCGAAGGACCTGTCTGCAGCCCCCTCGCACAGCCCCTCCCCTCAGCGGCACCCAACTGCACAATGGTCGCCCCGGCCCGTCAAAGCAGAACGTCTTAAAATATTTTTAAACGCGTGTACTCGAGTGGAATCCCACAAATTGCGAGCAATATTCCCTGCATCAAAACCGCAGGCACAGCGAGCGGTCCCCTGCCGCAGCTATTTCTCTAAATTGCATCCATGCCATGTCACACTTACTCCGGCACATCCAGCAGCAGCTTCTCCTTCGCCAACGACAACAGCCCATCACAATGGCCAGGAGAGTCTTAAGTGATTGAAATGAATCCATTTGTAAGTGAATCCTTCCAGATTCTTAAATTGTCTTCGCAGCGCAGCCACCACCACCGTCACCATTGCCACCATCATAGCCACCATCATCATCATGATCATCGTCGTCGTCCCACCTCGGGACGAGCATTAACGTCGACAGAGCAGAGTCATCATCCATTTGGTAAATGCGATGCAAAAGCGATTGTTGTGCCTCTGCCTGGAAACGTTGATTCTTGGAGGTAAAGTAAGTGAAAAACCGCCGCGACCAGTGCGAGTGAAGAGGTTCTCCTTTATCCTTTCTTCTAGCATGTCATTGTGACGAAGTATTCATTCATCTGAGCACGACCCATTAGGACCAAGAATCCACCAGTTTCACCGCCAGTTACCAGCAGCGGTTCCACCAGCACCGCTGCAAATGGCAAACTCTTTTAAGGACGAAATAATGTCAGGTGGGGGGTGGTGACTTCATAAAACATAAACCAACACACACACACACACACATGTGTGTGAAGTGGGGGCGGTGCTGCGGCTAGGCGGAGTACGGCTCGTTCTCATTATGCGGCTCTATCCAAGCGGGACATGGCTGGATAATAATGCGGAATGCATCTCGCTGAATGGGAGAATAGTGCGGTTTTAACGCTTCGCGCACTGTGTCTCTCTCTGTGTGTGGGTGTGTGTGTGTGTGTGTAGGTTGTGTTTTACTCGGTTTTTTAATGGTGGATATCACTTTGAGCATTTCGCGAGCTCGAGAAGGGCTAAAATCGCGAACGACATGTCCTTTGTGGAGAGCCCATCCGCTCGCTAAAAGGAAATCACAGTAAAATTAGAACCGCTGTTCATCTTCATCTCCTCTTGTTGCCTTTGTTGGTTTTTGTTGTTGTTGTTTTTTTTTTTTTTTTTTGTTGCTACCGCTGTTGCCGCTGCTGCTGCTGTTGATGATGAGTTTTCTGTTTTCTGTGTTTTATGTCCTTTTCGCGGTCTTAGTGGATATGAAACGGGCTCGTTTTTTCCTTGTGACTGGATGAGGCTTTGTTGTGTAAAAAGGATGCATGAATAATGTTTAATTACTTGCCTAGGTGTGGTCTTTCTCTTAACACGGCTTGGATGTGCTTTTGAAGTCGATGTTTCTTTTTTTTTTGTTCGTGCACCACTAATGGCTTCAACTTGTTGGTCAAGCTGACTAGGGTACCTAAATATGCATCTTCGTGGTGTGACATATAGCGGGGGCCAGCTGAACCAGATGACCTGGTTCGACATAACGTAGTTTCAGCAATCTTCTTACACAAATAGTGCATCGCCTTAAATGGCCCTTAACTGACTTAGCATCGAATTCTATGCCTGAACAAAGATAGTATGGAAAAAAATTGTGTCGGATTTGTGGTGAGAATTGAACTGAGCGGCAATGGACTTGCAATATGGCCGTTTGCTTTGTATAAAACACATAAAATGAATTTGGATGCGAGAAACTTTATCATGGATCAAATGGACAGTGTCCGTTGAAGTGAGGCCTCACGCCGTACAGTGGGGCAAGGCACCCTTCTAACAGGGAACAATTCGTGTCTGATTGGTGGAGATTAATTTAAAAATCAAATTAGCTCTCGTTTGTCAACAAAATTTTCTTATGCATGTATAATTTATATATACATAGAGACAGAGAGAAGTAAATATTGTAAATAATTAATTGTAAAATTCATGCCACAATAAAGTACATAATATATATTTAATATATATATATACATAGAGTGAAATCTCATATAAGTGGAAAATGGTCGGGAGTCTCTTGTTCGCGGAAGAGATCGTTAATTTAAGGAGAAAAACAAATAAAAAAAAATTTTTTTTGGAAGGAACGCAAAATGATTATACTTCATTCATGAGCTATATTATGTACATATACAGAAAGGGCAAAATAAAAGTTCCTTTTTAAAAATGCAATAAAATAAACAAAAATGTTTTTCTTGTATTATACAAACATTCCCATTAATTATGAAATATAATGTCTTCAAGTGGCTGCCTCGGCTGGCTTCGCAGTAGAACATTCTGTCAACCCAATTCACCAAGACCTTGTTGATGGTTTCAGGCTATTATAGCTCACGGATTGCTTGGATGTTATTGGCTTTAATTACTTGAATCGTTTCCGGATTGTTGACATAATATAGGTCCTACGAGGCGTTGACATAATATAGGTCCCCGAGACAGCTGCCCAGCTGGTTAAACGATCCCACAACAGCCACATTCATTCATACGACGACGGAGACCATGAGTCTTGTCGACTAGCGTCAGTCCAACGAACTTTGAACAATTGACATCCCCGAGACAGCTGCCCAGCTGGTTAAACGATCCCACAACTGCCACAGTCATTCATACGACGACGGAGACCATGAGTCTTGTCGACTAGCATATCAGTCCAACGAACTTTTGGCACAAATCTACGTAAAGCAGTTGCGGTGGGTGCTAAATTTCGGCCAAAACTTCTTTTCAGGGGACCCCTCCCTTTAACTATATAATTCAAAGAAAATTTAAAAAACTCTTGAAGATATAGCCGATTTATGGTAGAAGCGTCAAGCGACGGCAAGAGCGCGCGTGCAGCACGGGCCACCTCGCACCCGACTCTTGGTGCAAGTGGATCAAATCTGAAGCCGCTGGGACATTGCAAGGTTGTAAACATCCACCGGAATTACACGATGACGTGCAGGAAGCCAACAAGCTTATCTTCATAAAGTTGTCAGCAAATGAACTTCTTCACCGTTGTCGGGAATAATAAGCAGAACAACAACGAGTCGTTAAAAAATTGGGACTGGAATTTTGCCACCAAACACATCTATAATGGTAGAAACATTATTGAAATTGCTGCCCAAACAGTGGCATGTATAATTAACGAAGGTTTTGTCACAATTTTAAAAATATTGGAGACAATGAACGGGCAGCAGCAAAATTGGACGGCCAGCAGCCAAACTCAAAGAGACGAGAGATGAGAAGTGCATCACGCAGGCTGAGGAGGAGCTCACTGAGGCTTCCAGAGAGGCCGGAATTGCTCGGAGAGGCCAACGAGCCTAAGAAAATCAAGCCTATGAAGAAACGGAAGGGATTTTATATGGATATGGCATAGCAGATTGAGCGTTGGTAGATTTTATACCCAAGATCTTGCCTCTTAAAACATTAAACGCGTTTTTCTCGAAACAATGTTCTTACGACTGGCGCATGCGTTACTGAAAAACTATTAATGCATTCGGTTCCAAATTTGAATACGTTATTCTTTACATATATGGTCGCCGTTGCGTGGCACTTAGCTTAGCGTCGACTCCTACGCAGGGCACCCTCTGCTGAGTTCGGTTATCGAACTTAACGACCTATCATAATTCACGGTTCCACCTCTTTCGAGTCACTGACAATGCTCAAAGAGTATTCCTGTCTAGAAATCGCTTCTCAACTTCGCCGTTCAGAGTCGGCATTAAACTGTAGGTCCCTTCCACGCGTGAAAGAACAATAGCACGCACAACACGAGTGGTTGCTGAGAAGCTAAGCCCAGGTCCACCTCGGACTGTCGCGCCACCCATATATATATTCTTTACATATATAGCTATGGTATGAACTAGGATGCATCAAATAGGTGAAGATTTTCTTTACTTTTTAACTTGATTCGTAGCTGAAAAAGGGCGATTTTCAAAAAAAAATGTTCAAAGGTCTGCCTGAGCCAAACATGTACTCTTTCGTATCCCGTTGGAATTTTTGGTTTCAGATGTTCCAGTAAGCGGAAATCGCATGCGCCGCCGAAAAGAAGGGCATTTGTTTGACCACAAAAAATAACAAACAAATGTTGTAAAATTTTGTTCTCCTTTTTTATGTCTTCAAATAAATGCATGCAAAGTTACAAGCAGATTGAAAATCCGAATGGGGGAAATTCGTTCCACAAAGGTATGATACTAACTATTTGTCAAGATTTCGAGCGGGAAAGAGCTGTCAGTGTCAGAATAACCTACGATTTAAAAAAAAATAGATGACTAAATTTTCTGGCGGAGACTGCCTAGACATATACTACAGCTCATTAAGTTTCGGAACAGCCTACGCAGGAAATGGCAGCAACTTAGAATGGAGGACTACCTGCATGCGCCCAGGTATCTAACTAGAAAAATTAGACAGGAGATACAGTCATTTAAAAACATTGAGTGGAATCATAAATTGAGAGACTTGGATAAATGCAGCAAACCCTTTTGGAACATCGTAAAAGTTATTAAGAACAAGCGAACGTTTATTCCTTTCCTGAAAACTTCTACTGAACAAGCTGTTTCCAATTCAGAAAAAGCAAACATTTTAGCCAGTTGCTGATAATATTGTTGAATGTTCTTTACGCCTGATAAACAACGAAACTCAGCCTTATAACGCTGATATGGTTGGGCTGAATGAGCTTAAGTCTATCGTAGCTACACTTAAAACTCGTAAGTCAGTCGGATTTGACGGAATTAGAAACATTTATCTAAAACACCTTCTTACGTTGGTTTTTAAAACATAACAATCAATTTTTAATGGATGCCTCAAAATAGGTTACTTTCCTTCTGATTGGAAATGCACCAAAATTATCCCAATACCCAAGCCAGGGAAGCCATTGCATGATCCCTTGAATTATCGCCCCATAAGCCTTCTAAGTTCTCTTAGTAAATGTTTTGAGAAGGTCATCAAAAATAAATTAATGCTACACCTGGAAGAAAACAATATTTTCGCCCACATCACAATACTTCACATTAAGTTTACAGAATCAAAAAACATGTACTTCAATCTTTTTCATTAGGCAAAAGCACTGGCATGGTTCTCTTGGATGTTGAAAAAGCGTTTGACACTGTATGACACAATGGCCTTGTCCACAAACTCTTACAATTTAACTTTCCTATGTACCTCATAAAAACTATACAGTCTTTCTTAACTGCAAGAAGTTTTAAGGTATTTGTGAACCAAACTCCATCCGACGTCCAATGGATCCCTGCCGGTGTTCCTCAGGGTTCCGTATTGGCCCCCATTCTTTACACATCTGATTTCCCTACACTTCCTGGATGCCATTCTGCAATTTTTGCAGATGATACCTGTACTTATTCGTCCGATTCGGTAGGCTCAATAATTGAGTCTAACTTGCAATCAGGGTTGGATAGGTTGCTTGAATATCTTTCAGATTGGAAAATTTAAATTAATCCTGAAAAAACACAAGCAATCATTTTTTCTCGAAAAAGAAAATCTTGTTTTTTGCCTGCAGGAAATTTAATAGTTTGCGGAAATCAGATTGACTGGGAACCATTTGTTAAATATCTAGGAGTCATTAGGTATAAAAGACTGACTTTTGGCCTACATACAAGTAATGTCACAATTTAATAGTTTGCGAAAATCAGATTGACTGGGCACCATTCGTTAAATATCTAGGTGCCACTAGGTATAAAAGACTGACTTTTGGCCAACATACAAGTAATGTCGTTAGTAAAGTCAACAAAACCATTAAAGTACTATACCCATTCATTTGTCGCAAGTCTGAACTAAGCAAAGAAAACAAGCTCATAATATACAAATGTATCTTCCAAGCCATTTTGTTCTACGCAGCTCCTGTATGGGGGAACTGCGCAAACTGTCGCATAAAAAAGTTGCAAGTTCTTCAAAATAACGTATTAAAATTGATCCTTAAACTACCATGGTATTTTTCAACTTCAGAACTTCACGAATTAGCCAAAATTGAAACGGTAAAAGAACGAATAGTCCGACTTTGTGAAGAATTTGTATTTTCATATAACATATCAGATAACCCTCTCGTTTCCAACCTTGCAAATTTTCTTTGATATTATATGTTTTATTTATTAATCAATGTATAAAGTTATTGCATTTATTTATTAAATTCTATTAATACTTCATGTGTCCACTAAGGATACACCAATCTACAAAACTGTGATATTTAGCATGAAGGTTTTTAATTAGCTTTGCCTTCAGTTTCTTTCTTTGGTAAAATTGATTTTGTGCTCGTATTTAAATTTTTCATAAGTAAGGTAAGATATAACCATATCTATGTACTTCTCAATTGTAAAAATGTAAATTGTTGCTAATAAAAAAATACATACAATACATACATGATTTCTTTAAAGCATAAGCTGTAAGTTAACACACTCTGTCTGTGCAATCAGTCAGATGCTTGTTACCGTCGAAATCCCCGAGACCGATTGGGGTTGGGCGGAAGAACGCCAGCCGCTCAATGGAGAAGGGCCGTGAGTTATGATGGTAAGTTTGAGAACTGCGACTAGGGGGAGGAGTCCAATCTCCACCAAGAAAAATCAACACCCGGTCCAAAACAAAACAGCGAAAGAAAAAAAAAATAGAAAGAGGGACCACAGACATTTGACTTCAAAAAACTCATGAAAAAACTTAAACCTATCTAAAGTACTAACAATGCTTCTTGGATTGATTTTTTTACTTAAAAAAAATAGATAAGGAAAACTTAAATTACTATTCTCAGTTTTATAAAAAAAATTAAAATGAAAGAAAAAAAATAAAATTAAGACAGAACACTTCACAGGGGGACCACGAAAAAAGAATCCACCCGAAATTCAACGCGTCACCGCCAGGTTTCGAACCTACGTGGCCGTACAGGGACATAAAGACACTTCACTACACGACGAATCAAATCATGTATAAAAAAACAGGGTGTACTCCTTTCACCCAAAAATCGATATAATTCAAATTAAGAAAAAAAAAACAGCAAGAAAAAGGAAGGATAAATATTCTACAACAACAAAAGTAATGAAAAGAACTACTAATAAGAAAAAGAAAGAAAGACAAAAAAAAAAATATGAGCCTCCTTCCCCCGTGTGAGAGAAGTCACCTGTCCTCTTCCTGGCCTCGATGAGCACCGCCTCCTTCAGTGTATGTTCCTCTCGCCGTTGTTTTTTTCTCTTTTGTATTATAGATGTTCGTATTTTTTTTGTTTTTCCGAATCTAACCTTTTCCTTTTTTTTGTTTTATCGGTCGGTTGATTTATTTTTCGATCCGGAAGGAGGCACCCAATTTTTTTCAGTTTTTTTTTTTTCGTGCGTGACGTTCTTACTTCACTATTTAGAAGGTGTCGGTGGAAGATTTGTCTAAGAAACTCTTCACCCCAATCACCTCGCCTCTGACAACCTCTTGCACTAAAAACGTTCACGATTTTTCACTTTCACGATTTTCTGTTACTTCAATCTTCGTTTTGGTCTGGTCTGAAGGTCTGTCTGGTCGAGGATTACAAATTCCCGCGGCCAGCCTACAGAGAAGAATCCAACGTCCCGACGATCTTCGTTGCTCTTCACCCAAACGAAAACTGACCACTCACAAGCCACGATCAAACCGATCAGATAGTCGATCCCTCCTTCACCTTGCGGGACTACCGCCTGTTGGACCGATCATCCGATCTACTAGTCCGCTAACTTCCAATCACGCCACACTAAGCACTACTAGCGTGATCCTGGAAAGGGGGGAAGCCGAGGAAACACCAACAGGTTTACACTAGAAAGGGAGGAAAAATAAAAAAGCACAAAAGCCCTGCAGCGGTATCGAACCGGAAACCCCTAATACTGGAAACGACCACCCACACCTGGCGCTAGCAAGACCACACAAAATGTCCTCGAATATGACGAAGTCATGATCAATTCCCAACACGCCCACCTACCATCTGTAGCATATTTCTTGGTGAAAACCTTTCAACAGTCGGAACCCATAATACGCTAGCTCAGCGTTTCCAAGCACAGCGATTTAAACCGACACCACCGTGTGAGCATTTCCCGATCATCCACTGTGGGACGGAATCTGCGATTGCGGCAAGATTTGTGTTCAAATAAAGTCCCTCATAGAGGGAAAGTAAAATAAAATGATCGACTTTAATCAGACCAAGTATATATTTTCTATCTTACTACTACTTTTATCATAAAATTATCCTTCGTTATCGTCAAATGTAACGACAAACGTTGAGAAAGCCGACCATTTGCACAAAAAATAAATATTGACTGAGGTGACCCACTTTCACTGTGAGCCACTGTATATTCGAAAACGAGTTCATTTCCACTCTGTTATCAATTTTGTCTGCTTTCAAAAGAACCTTACTTCCACTTCAGGACGACCACCGTCTCAAGGATAGCCTGTTATATTAGTCGCCCTGATCATTCGCTATATTATTTCAACAATTCGCTCACGTGCAGAACTCGATGCATTTAACTAAGATCGAGTGGTGTTTTGAAATCTGAAATAAATTATTTATGATTATTCATCATCCGATCAAAGAGACCTCGACTACCGCCAAAAGGCACACCATCCGATTCTCGTTCACCCTGACAGCCCACTGAAATCCTCCCGATAAAACAACAGAGACATGCCATGTAGGCATGTTCATGCCGCGCATGGAACGGTCAACCACTTCCCCGTTGGCACCGTGAAAGCTCCCCGAAGAGCCACAATTGAAACAGATTCCACGGCATGGTCATGGTCATCGCCCAGCAGCCCAGTAGCGCCAACACGGAAATCCTTTTAAGAAATTACCAAACTTTTTACCCTTCGGTCCTAATCATCTAAATATCCCCCTCTCCCCTGCACAACAAAATATTCGATCATTACTCTCGCCGGCGGCCTGTCAAAACACACACGCCCAACGTCCACAATCACTTAATTTAGACGAGAGCGAGAGCCCGTGCAGTGTTTATGTGCAGCAAAAACTGCCAATTCGGTCCACTCCACTCTAGGGGACACGAGCCCTCATCAACGACACCGCCCCTCATTCGCCAGCGAACTGTCAAATCAGTGAAATTGCACTAAATGGACTTGTCGGGCGTGATTAACAGCCCCGACCGGCACCGTGTCCGGCAATGCGGCCGAGAACAATTGCAACCATTCACTTAAATAGACAAAATCACACCATAACCATAAAAAACAACCGAAAAAAGGACACGTCGTCCGGCAAATCGCACCGCAACCAGCCGACCACATGAGCTGCCAAATATAAAACCAACCATCAGATGACACAAAAAACGAGTCACAAATCACGAGGAACGCAAAAAAAAAAAAAGAAACGAACCCCACCCCAGACTACAGCCACCACCGAACACAGAGCAGAGACCAGTCCACCCCGCAGGACGCACAAGCACTTCCACTAATAGCACCACCAAACAACAAACAGCATCATAACTTTGTTTAAGCGTAATTTAACTCGACCATAATGGGTCCATTTAGCATTGTTTAAGTGCGCTATAAAAAGTGAACTCCACCACGCACACAGGCTCACACTCGCCACACACACACGAGCGCACTGACTGACTATAGTTTGGCACATCCTTGACCAAGCGCACCACTAGTGCCAGCAAACTCACAAAAAAGACACAAAACACAACCGAAACCAGGGAACAGGGAGAATCGTTAAAAAAAGGACGACAGGACGAGTGGGAAATAATTTACTGGGTTTGGTGGTTGTACAATTATTTTGTTGTGTTCGTCCTTCTGTCAATAAAAAGGACATCCTCTTTGCAAGAGATTCTATTCTCGTTCTCCCTTGTGTCTCGTTCTCCCTCTACGCAAGGGTGTCCTTTGAATCATTAAATGAAAAAAAAATACGTAAACTATCGTCTCACATTACACCGTGCATTGATCCTTCTTGCATCATCCCATCAAACACGGGAGAGTGCTTTGTTGTGCACAAGACGACGACAGTTTGAATGAAAATTAAGGACAATTGTACGCGACGCACCCTTCTGGCTGAATGAGAGATGCTCTCGTCGCTTAGAGGCTGGTTCCTTGACACCTCCTTCCTTCTGCTTCCCTGTCGCGGCTCGAATGCGAGAGGTGTCGCAATTCAATGCCGTGGAGGCAGTGAAATCCTATTAAACCCATCGTGATGCGTTCGTTTTTATCCAATTTTCGAAATCAATCGACGATTCGATGGGAAAAGTATGTCAAGGATGTAATTTGAGGATGCAATGCTGTTTAATCCGGTTCCGGCTGTGTCGAGTTACTGTCTAGATCTGGTCGTCCGCGAGACTGGTCCGTGAGCAGACACAAGCGTGTTAATTCCATTTTTAAATTCTCTATCCCGCATTAAAAGACAACAAAGTTGTAACCTCAGGTGGTTTGCCACTGGTGCTCATCACATTTGGTCGCAGAATATTCTGGTCGGAAGCATGCTTCAGAATAGGTCGAATTGAGGAGTTCTCTGTACAGTTTGAGTGCTCCATCTAGCCCGCCTGGACCACATATCTGCGGACCGAAGAGTTTATCTCTGTGGAATAACGCATTTGGGGACGCCCGCATCTGTAATCGCGTACACTGGTGGAAAAAGACTCCATCACGAGTAGAGACGCTAGTTGATGGTTGATGGCCAGGGTTGATGCCCAGCTCTACCGCCAATTGTGGCGCCAAAGAAAGAAAACGAACAGTACACGTGGCCTACGACTGAGTTACCACCCTTATAAGCTCCATCCACCTAATTAGCAAACATACCTACCACCAAGAACTATATGCGTATAAGTCCTCGTCCTTCTTTTAGCTTGATCCCTCTTCCAGAAAATTGAGAAGCCTACGTACTTGCCAGAAATGACAGTCATATTAAATTCTTAATAATTAAATAAGAAGCAGCTCGGAAAATTTTAATAATTTAATTTTAAATTTATAATAAAAACCACAAAAACAGAAATTATGTATCCAGTTTTGCTCACCACTGTACATGAGTTGCCTCACCATATTGGTATATTTACATGTTGTAATAGTTTTGCTAACTGTGCAATGGATGCTCAGGTATTGGCCGCTGAATGACAGATTTGACACGTCAAAGGATAGATCGACTGGAGCAGAACCCAAATAATGCCCTTATCAGCACAGTAGGAACATTAAGAACTTGACGCCGACCGAGATACAACATTTCGCTGAAAGTGGGCTAGTTTTGCGAGCTTTCTTTATTTTAATTTTAACATGCGAACATTTTACTACTTGCCAGAGTAGTTGATCTGAGGTTTCCACCTCATCTTCATCCAAGCAGATTTTGTTTAAGTCATTATATGGGACATCCATCCTGCGGGCATAAATGCGCAGTGTCTGGTTATGACACCGATGAGCAGGCTTGCGAAGTCCAAGCAGACTGAGCGATCGTTTGAGATTAAATGATGATAACTTTGTTTTAAGGCATGTGGCGCCTTCTAGTCAATTACGATTGATAGTGTCGATTGTGTGTATATAGAGAGGAGGATGTTATAATGTCCCGGCACCCCTCTGAGGTATCTACATGTTAAAAAGCTCAGCCATCTAATTAAGAGACAACCTACAATTAAGGGATTTTTTTCAGTTGAACATGACATTGTCCATGGACTTAATTGCGGTCTGCGCCTGACTGTCCGAAGAGATAGTGATATTTCTTTTGTGTATTAGGTTGTTCTTGAGCCAGGACAGAGCCTCTTTTATCGCAATTGACGCTGGAGTGATCAGAGAGCTTCAGGGAGATGTAAATATTAAGGTCTTGGAGTAGACACCTGCACCCATCCCTTCGTTCATCTTCGATCCGTTTGTGAAGATATGCAGCGTCTGTCTGTCATTCATCCAATCCCATGTGTAAGTAATGCGTTGGAGAATTTCTTCTCGGGTGGGGGTGGTTTGGGGTATTAGGCGGTCGATGTTGTTAGGGAGGATGTTGTAGTCGTTTCGAATGGTTGAGTGGCCGAAGGTGAGCTCGGTCTACAGTCGTAGCGTATTGAGTCGCGAGGGCAATACATGCGCTAGAGATCTCCAGGTCACACGATCCATTCTAATTCATCAGGAGTTAGGCCCAATCAGGCTAGTTTTTGGACTTGGTCCAACCATCTTGTGCTGGGCTGCCAAGCTGTTACCTACATGATGGAATTGCATTCAATGTACGCTGACAATCGACACATATTCATTCGACGAAGCAGCAAATTTCTTGTCCATAGTTGAAAGTGGGAACAAATACTGAATTGAAACCAAGCTCGGCTTAAATAAAAATAATAAATTTATGCAAAAATAAAATGTGGAAAATTTATCTAAAATATGAAGAAAAAATATCGTCGCGTCGTATACATAACTGACTGGGGCAAGAAGTAACACCTACAAAAAACAAACTTCGTCCGAAAATAATATGATCATCTTCTCAGTAGGGACTTGCGCATGTACAGTCAATCACAAAAATAAGTACACACGACACAGCATAAAGGCTTCTGCGTTCTAAACAAGAAATCATATCAAACTGGACTCCAAAGGAAAAAAAATTTTATTTGCAGTTTACTAAGACACTTAGTTGTGTACTTAGATCAAAAAAGGGGGTTATACCAACAACTTTAGGACTATATAACTGTAGGATATCCCTAACGTTTATATGACTCGCTAGAGCCTAGAGTTTTTGAAATGTTTTTTTTTTGTATATAAGTACACCACTAAGGGCTGTTTGCTAACGCTACACTTAAATCGACTTCTTAGCCTTCATAGCCGAGATCAGCTAAGATCCGGTTGTGTTTAAATGCAACCAACTTCACTTCTATTTTAAGTGTCAAATTGGTAAATATTTTAAGTAAATAAGTAAGTGAATGAGAATTTTTAGTGAGCTTCTTCGAAAGAAATAGAACTACTTTTTATGTGTATGATCCTGGATTCACTCGAAACGTGCTTTCCTCCGAAATGTAAATGAGTTCTTATGACATAAAACTTCAATGGCACAATAGTTGATTGATGAGTGCAATCGAATTTTTCTTGAAAATTTATGTATATAAAAATTTGCATTAGGAAATTAATAAAAAAAAAACCCTTAAAGGGACATTGTCGATTTCAAAATCTGCTGTTAAACAATTATGGTTACGTCTTTGGTTAGCCGAAAACTATTTGTAAAATGAAAGTTCCTGAAAAACATAAAAATATTCACTTCCACATTGTCTTAAAATAATTCGTACTCCTACTATAATCTTCAAGATTAGTATTTTTATTTTTTTTTTTTTCAAATTTCTCTACGACTTCAATCACTGTCAATATTAAAGTGCACCATAAGGTCTTCTGAGCCAATATAAATACTTTACTATACTTTTCAATTCGTGCAAGCCGATATGTCTTTCATTTGTTAAGTAAAACTTTAATCGCTAATTTGACAACCACCAAACAGCCCTAAGTGCTTAGCTGGAATTAATTTTTTGTTGAAAGCACAAACAACTTTATGTTGTCTTTTGTGAGTGACTGTATGTACTTAAGTCGTAGTAGACGTAAGGTAAGACGTTAAATTTACTGAAGTATTTAATATTAGGTATTTTCTTAGGCTTACAATCCGTATACTCCTTCCGGAGACCTGGTACAGAGTGGTTCATCAGTAAACGATTATACCCTAGGCTTGACCCAAAAAACTCTCACAGCTTAACCAGAGTAAGTGGGCCGATTCCTTGAACTTTTATCGGCGTCATTGCCGGGCTTGGGACTTTGCAGCTTACGCCCCCAGATGAGGCTTTCCCTACAATGATTTTTTGACAAGTTAGACAGACGAGGAAGCTGAAGAAGAGATCAGTTGACACTTGACCAACCCAACACTGAACATTGGCATCAATTGCTTGAGAAACGTGACATGTACGAGGGTCATTTCAAAAGTTAGTCACTTTTTGAAATGGTCGTGCAATGAAAGTATAACTCTGCTCCCATCAAATGCCAAGGATCACAGGGTGGTCCAAGTAGGAACGACCAATTGACCTATCGTCATTTGACTTCAGCACCCCCTGGTGGCATATTTTATTACCTCAATGCCGAACCCAAATGCAGACAGCTCTTTCGCGCGAAGCTATTTGCATGGGAATTTAAAATTCGGTGCAGATCTATATTTGTTAAACTAATATAATATAATATGGGTGGCGCTACAGCCCGTAGAGGGCCCGGGCCTAGCTTCTCAGCAACCACTCGTGTTGTGCGTGCTATTGTTCTTTCACGCGTGGAAGGGACCTACAGTTTAATGCAGACTCCGAACGGCGTAGTTGAGAAGCGTTTTCTAGACAGGAAATACTCTTTGAGCATTGTCAGTGACTCGAAAGAGGTGGAGCCGTGAAAAATATGAAAGGTGGTAAATTCGGGTATCGAACCCGGCACCCTCTGCGTAGGAGTCGACGCATTAACCCACTACGCTACGGCGACCCACAATATAAAAGAATTGATTTTGAATAATATTAATGGTGGAATACCAGGAAAAAGTGTGCCAGTTTTGTTATTAGTGCTTGTCAATTACTTGGAAGTGATATTTTACTTTAATTCAGAGCTTTTCTCTCGAAGAGACCATGGACTTCCTCATCCGCCTTTGAGATTGTCCATGCACCCGCGCCGTACAGCAGGACTGGACTCATGGATTAAGGTCTTTTATAAGTCAGCTTGGTGTTTCGACGGAGGGCTCCACTACTCAATTGCCTCTTGAGCCCATAGAAAAAGCGGTTGGCAAGTGTTACTCTGCGTTTGATCTCTGCACTGATGTAGCTCGTAACATTTAGTAGATGCACCCTTCTCCGATCTCTATGGCGGTATAATGAGTGTAGTAGGGTCTGAGTGTTATACAAGCCACCTCCACCTACTTCTGGGCACAAAAATGTTTCGACTGGTCCGGCTGGTGTCGGATTGATTGCTTCTTAACCTCGCCAATTGGCACGATCGCTAGTCTTTGAACGAGCAAACTAAACAAAGCTCGTCATCATAATATTGTTCAAGTCTCAAATTCTAAGAGCCGACTCCCGCGACCGTTTAATTAACTGCTCACTCAAGGAGTTACCACGCTTGTCGTGCGCATTTGAGACAAGTGCTTAAGTCCGGATTCCATGCAATGTGAGGACCACAAAGAACCCTTCAGCACGAGACAACCAACAAAACCACAAGACAAAAAGCAAAGCAAAAAAATGGAAAAAAAATCAACAGACAAATTGCAGGGAAAGGACTCCCTTAGGTCTTCGTCGGTTTGCCAATCTGAAGCCAATCTAGTGAATCGCTTCTCCCTGCAATTCCAAGCCGCCTTTGTTTTCCCGTCCGTCGTCGTCGCTGCAATCATTTTCAGCTTCACTCTGTGCTCTCTTATCGGGAATTGCAGTAACGATTCTTTGCAATTCGAAGTCAATTGCACCTCGAAGGATATATAGGATGCAAGTGCTGGTAGCTTCACAGACAGTGTTGTGGTGGGGGGAGGAGGGGGGAGATTGTGGCAAATTGCACGCGGATGATTTGTGGCGCAATTGTACAGTTGGGGAACGCTTACCACGAATGGCATTCGATTGTTGGAACATTCACTGGCTGGTAATATGTGTCTTGTTCCACATGATTGCGTCGCATTCTGAAGTAGTCCCACGAGCGTGGCCTCCTAATCGCAACCGAAACAGGGACACACGTCTGTCTATCCATCGTGCATGGAAGTGTGGACGGTATGCGAATGTACGGTTTTCCATTGTCAGATGCGAGGGGGCATGCGAACAAGTCATCTGTTGGCGATGAATTGGGCTGTTTGCATCCTATCTTGGTAAATCGAATCGTCTGGATGTGGTGCGTGTGTTGATTTTTTGACAAACCGCATAAAAAAATCATGCGAGTTCGGTGAATGACCATCAGCGCTATCATTCCTTGTGCAAGAGGTCAACCTTGCCATTCTTTTGCAAGAAAAGGTTATTCTCAAAAGACACAGACACACTACACTATCATCTCTGAAGTACTTACGCATATATGGAACGGAATGCGGACACAAATGTCCTCTACTGCAGTAAGCAACCACATAAATGTGCAAGTTTAGTTCAAGAATGATATTTCCGAGGCTAGGATACAAGATATTCATGAGTGGCTAAATTAACTCTTAGCTTTCTCACCAGATGACTTGGATTATTCTTATCTGAGTTTCTAGGCTTGTTTCCAATGTCTTAAGGCAGACAAAAAACTTTTGCAGACCCGTTTTCCCTTGGCCGTATGGAATCCAAAACGAGCGCTCATCTGGTCTGCTATTTTCTGCATATTAAATGGCAATGGGTATATACCATCAATTCAATCGAAGATGGTAAAACTTTGCCGTCTATCTCTTAGGTTGATAGCTGTTAGACGCAACCTAACCCAATGCTGGGTACCTGGGGATAGTGGTTTTCCAGGCAACGAAAGGGCCGACGAGTTAGCAAGAATAGGTGTGGGGCTGCCACTGACAAATAATCAGGGCACCCCATATCCCTCACTCCAAGTAATAAACACCATGTAACTTACAGATGCCTTCGACTCCGCTTATCGGAGATGGATGGAATTAGATACATGTAGGACTACGAGGTTTATTTGGCCCTCACTAAATCCTAACAAAACAAATACACTCCTAAAACTAAACAGGAATGTACTAAGGAACGTAGTGGGCATTATCACAGCCCACTGCCTTCTCGGTATCCATGCCAGAAGAATGGGAGCCCTCCACAACTACTGCAGAAGCTGTAGAGACGAGGAGGAGGAAGAAAGTACGCTTCACCTTCAGGCAACTAGTTTTTCAGTAACCTAGAGGAAATGTCATACTTAAAGATGCAACACATAGCTAAGTTTATCAGGAAAACAAATTGGCTGTAAATCAGCACAGGAGTGTATTCGTCAAAATAGGCCACTAGAATACCATTAGACAGTCTCCAGGTTTATTTTCTGTTCTTTAGTGTAGTCCCTTTTGAATTAAAGAGGAGCCTGTGTAAAGCACCCGGAAGTGAGGGCACAATGGATCCAACCAGGATCTAAGTGGGCCACAACTGCTACAGTGGTGGCAATCACCCTAACCTAACCTACCCTAATCTCTATATGATTAACAGTGATTCTCGACTAGATCCCTTTGCACATGTATGGTGAACCCACATCTTGCATGATGTACACTCGATTAATTTTTCTCGTCTTGAACTCCCAGAAACTATCCCCAGCTTTCTCCACCTTTCAGTTCAAAAAAGCAAATTAAGGTTCTAAAAAGAATCTAAGGACTATTGCACTGTATGAAATGTTTCGTATGATTCTACTGTAATTGATTGTTCAAGCACCTCATCAACTTCAGTAACTATCTCAGTGGCAAAATGTTACTGCAAGACTGTTTCGGCAGATTCTGTGACACTTACAAAAACTCAGTGATGTGGTCTAAGGTAAGCATTCCAGTTTTTGGTCGGATTAAGAGTTTAGAGCCTTGCAAATCTTATAATTTGTATTAAAAAAATTTTGAATAAATTACGCCAATGGCAAATTCTATGCTGGGGTTCATTGAAGGCATGTGAAGATAATTTAAAGATCACTACGCTTATATGTATATCTAATCTTTTCAGTATTCATTCGATATTTTTTCGATCTCCCACTGCAAGATGCACTGTTATCGATTTTAAGACCCTTTAAAAATGGAGCAGCATTGTCAGAAGGTTATATTGTGTAGGAATAAGTAGTGATGGGCATTTAAACGGTGTATACCCTTTCAGGGTAAATACCCTGGGTTTATAACCGGTATATACCCAAATGAATTTTAACTCGTAACTTTAAGAAAATAATTTTGTTTGCAACCTTAACAGTTCTGCCTCCTCTGAGTCGCCGTTTTGTAGTGAATTAGTGCGTCGACTCCTACGCATAGCGAGGTTCGAATCCCCAATCTATAAACTTTCATAATTCACAGCTTCTACCTCTTTCGAGTCACTGACAATGCTCAAAGAGTATTCTTGACTAGAAAAAACTTCTCAACCAGGCCGTTCAGAGTCGGCATAAAACTGTAGGGCCCCTCCACTTGTGAAAGAACAATAGCACGCACAAAACGAGTGGTTGCTGAGAAGCTAGTCCCAGGTTCGCCTTGGACTGTGGCGCCAAGTTCTGCCTCTAATTTAAACATTGCACCATCCGTTGCAGTTTATTTGATGGCTGTAGTGTGGTTGCTATATTTTTTTTTTTTTTTGCTTGCGATATTTTTTTTTTATCAATTCAAGTGAAAAAAAAATACAATATTACCGAGAATATGTATATACTTTGCTCACGTGTTCATGTCTTTTGTCCCGTAACAACCCAAGTCGTCCTCAAGTCAGTTTTAGAATTTTGACTTTTTTCTAACTTTTTTTTTCATATGTAAATAATTTGAATCAAAACAAAAAATTGGACATAGGATGACGGCACTAGTGGTCGGCCACTTTCACCCTTTTCGTCCTGTAATATAAGAACCGTTAGCCATTTTTCCGAATGTTCTACACATTTACCCACAAATGGTAGTTACACATCAGTCAGGGCGCATTTGCGAAAGTGAAAGAGGTGGTGCATGATAAATAATCAATCATTAAAGCAAAAATAATGCTTTAATGATTGGGCAAAGTAATTCTAAACATAAGCTATGTACAGTCAATCATAAAAGTAAGTACACGGCATAAAGTTTTCGGTGTTTTCACCATAAAATAATCGAAAACGGGAATCCAAGAAAAAGTCTCAAATGCAGTTTTCCAAAATAATTATTAAAGTACTTAAAACAAAAAAAAAATATCAAGATATCTCAAAAACTATATGCACAGCGAGTCATAAAACAAAAGTGAAGCAAAATTCACATCACAAAAATAAGTAAACACACGTGTAAATCACATATGGAAATGTGCCCTTATACAGGTTTTTCAGCTAGCAGCTGACGTGGTCAATTTAGTGTCCACTGGTAAACAAATGGAGGTGTTTGGTTATTTGAACTATCTAAAGAGTAACTTGTGCCAAAAGCGTTTGAAAGCAAAAATTAGAAGGGCCATATACTGGTGATCTAAATTTCGTTAGATTTTTGCCTTAGAAAACTGCATTTAAGATGTTTTCTTTGAGTCCAGTTTGAGATTATTTTTTGCTTAAAACAGTATAGAAAACTTTATGCTGAGTAGTTACTATTGTGATTGACTGTCTTAAGCGGTCCAAAGTTGAAAAAATTTTCATATCAGTCAAAGTAATGGGTGGCCGACTACTAGCACTAAATTGAATGCGATTTTCAATCGTCAATTGAGAAATGCACTTTGGCTTAAATTTATCTATTGACGTAAAATATTGGAAGTTTATTTAAGTACTATTTTGATTTCATCGTTAACCAAACAAATTTTTGAGAAATTCTAGTGTTCATCCAGTTATGCTAAAGTTGCATGCGCACTGCCGACCGAATACTGAAATTACGAATCTGGTGCTCGGGAGCTGAATACTATTTGTATTGATATCGCGCTATTTGTCTAATCTTATGTACTGCCATTTAAATTACCTTTAGAAATACAAGAATGGAAAGTGATCAAACGGAGGAAAGCATCCTAGTTCGAAAATCCCGGGAATCATAAGCGACAAGCAGATCAAATAAGAATCCAGATAAAGACAAAATGGCCCTGGCTCTTCTTGACATAAGAAATAATACTTTGAGCATTGGAAAAGCCGCCGCAACCTACGAAATCCCTAGATCCAATAGAAGCAAACCTATTATATCCTAAACCAGTTGGCTTTGAAAGCAAACGAAAAGCCCAAAACTCTACAAGGTCTCCAAGTGCTATATCTTCACAAAGTTGGAGGGACATTTTTTTGAATAAAGGGCGGGAAAAGCAAATAGGACAAGAAGCCATATTTCAACGGAAGGAGGAACGTACCTACATAGACAAACTTCAATAACAGGCTCGAAAGATAAACAAATTTGCAAGGATTAGCCGTGTATTTTTCATCGCTATCCATAGTGAAGTGAAGTAAGATGCGAAAAAACGATTCGCAGTAGATTTGATTTTTATCTGACAATATATATGAAGAAAGCAATTTATATGTTCGAATCGCTGTCAAAATATATGAAAAAAATTCGAACTCGAATTTTTATCGGCAGCCACTTTTCACTGCCGATATTATAGGCAGTAGGTTGTTGTATGTGCCTTACGTGCAAAATCCTACTTCACTTTTTATAGATTTTTGAAAAAAAAAAAGAACACGGCATTGTTTTGATGAACTCATAAGTGATGTTGAGGATGATGATTTAAAAAAATACAGGGTGTGATTCGTGTCCTTCGTGGTTCCACCTCAAATGTACTTACTTGAGAGAGCTGAGTAATGCAGATGCATCAAACTCAGATATTGTCTGCCAGTTTTGTGCAATTTTGTGTATGCACTTTATATTTAATATGTTAATTTTTTTAAAGCTTTTTTGTTTAAGTATGAATTTGTTCTTGTTTTGTTTTTAAACATTGTTAATCCTTGTTGATCTCACAAGTGTTTGCAAACTACCTATGATTTGTTTTCAGCTTGGTATTTTTAACGAGCTGTTGCCAACTTAGTGTCTTTTTCATTACTGCTTTCTTACTTTCTTTTCAAAAATAAATACGTATTGATTATTTCATATTTTACTTCTAAATAAATCCTTAAATTCTATCATTGAATGTGTTTTATTTATTGATTGATTTCACCAGGCCGAACACTAGAAAGTTTGATGCCGACCGCTAAAATTGTGTGGCCGACCACTGGTCCAATATGAGTTTTTCCATTATTTTGATAGTTTCTAAAAACCAGTAAGTGTTAAATTGAAAATTCAATTGTTAATCCATTTAGATTTTGTCCCTGTATGCAATGACAATTTTTAAACTTTTCTTCATAAAATACTTCAGTAACTGGACAAGAGCAAAGTTACCCTAAGTAAGTTTAAAAAAATACACAATTGATACAAATTCCATTCACAATTGAACAAATCTGAGTTGCTGGACCCGGACACATACAATTTCGACCATTTCCAGACTACTGGAGTGTACGGAGTAGCGAGGCTGTACCGAAGTAAATAAAATGGAAATGATTAAGGGGGTGCCGTAATATAACACCGACGGAAATAATGGCGAATTTCAAAATTCACCAAGAAGCCGAATTGGCTTTCACTTTTAACTGTGTGATTTTCACTCTTATAAAGATTTATAAAGAAATTGAGATGTATGAAATTAAAATTACAGCACTAGGGTGGTCCGCTTCGTAAGTTTAAGGGACGACTTCCCGCAAGCGGCAGATCCCGCTCACGCAACTTCATAGTGCCAACAGTTTTTCTATGAATTCGGTTTAATTCATAAGAAATGTTCTGCGTTATTGCACTTTAAGTGAAATAAAACTCGAACAAAGAAATTCGGCCTTATTTCGCCTTTATAAAGTAAAGGATTCGGTACCGATTAAGAGTTCGTAACCGTCGGCGCCTGAGATTATTTTGCAAAGACATAAAAATATGCAAAACTAACAAATGTCAGGTAAATGACTAACTCAGTGCATCGTTGCTGTGACGATCATTTTCCAAGACATCATCAAATTACCGCCTTCAGCGAGACATGCACGAATAGCCCCCATCCATCACTGAGTTCGTTTCATTCACCAATTGAAATTAAGACTCGCCGAAATTGACTTTTCAGTTGTTGAGACCCTGTGGGAATTTGGTTGACACCAAGGCAGCTCTTGACCCAATTACCAATTGAAAAGTCTCGCCTAAGTGGCTTTTACCTACACTTTCCCAGTCGACCTTCGTTGAGATCACCTCCCTCCTGTTCTCATAATTGGCATCACCACTCCAAGCACAACTTGATCCCCTCTTGGTCCATGTCCAGGTGTCCACCGTCATCCACCACGGACACCATTTCCTCACCCAATCCAGCGTGCAACTCACGTAATGGCTCAAAAACAGTTCCCACACATCGTGTGTGTGCGGTAAGTGCTGTGTAAATCCATTAAGTTCATTGATCCACAATTAAGGACATAATTACATAACAGTCACACTCAATCAATGATCCGCTGCAAGGACGTCCTTCACCTTCCACAAGTGCACTTCACCCCAAGACCAACTTCGCTCAACGAGTGCCCTGAATCGAACAGAACCAAACAAACAACAACAAAAAAAAAACATATTTTGTTGCGAAATCCTTTGTTGTCAACATATTCCCATCCAAGTGCTCACCGGAAAAGGACATGAATCCGAGCTGCAAGCGCCACGTGCCATTTCACCGCTCTGCCGGCATTATTATCACCCATTAAGCTTGAAGAGCCTCTCCAGATGCTATATGGCCGTGGTTTCAATTAGTACAACCACCAATCGCACACACACTGCAACAGGACGAAGAGTAGTTTCTTGTTGGGGTGCACGCACGCACGAAGGGGCCGTGCACACGAGCGCAGTATTTACATACGCAACCACCGTGAAATATGTAATTACTAGCGCAAACATTAAGGACACGATGATTACATGGACCATCCACCGCACGTGACTTGGAGGCGGATGATTCCGGAGACGGTGCGTGGTGGCAACTGGCCATCGTATGGCAGGCAGTGCCTTTAATCCGATAATTGACGTGCAATTGATACAGCGAAAGGGGGTGAATTGCTTGAACAGTTATTGTTTACTTTCCATCACCGGCGCAGCACGGGAAATGGGATTCTTTGAGATCCTTGTTCGGTCTCTATCCCCCTCCCAGGACTGCAGTGAAAGTATTTATCTTTCACATGACAATTACCGGGACATCCTGGCATTTCCAACAAAGGCTAATTATGACGGCGCAGCGACCAGTGATGTGCTCATAATTACTGCCATCAGGTGGTGGGCCACGTCGAAATGCGAGAACCGTTCAATTAGCTACGTCCGCAGCTTAGCTATCCGATATGTCAATAGCCCCGAACATGCTTCGGCGGTGTATCATTACGGGTAGCCTTAATTGTGGGGAACTGTCATTCATGGTGGTCTCACGCGGACGGCGGGCGCCAATAATCGGATTCTGCTGTTGTCAGGAACTGAATTAGGTGCTCTTTTGGAGCGTGAATCATTGATTTGTGCTGCTTCGACTGCAAGAGATTGTAACTGACGGATATTGATGTTTGTAATCGAAGGAATTTGGGGTGTACAGTCCCTGGCAAAATTTATTGAGCTGAAGTTGGATGGACTTAAGGACGAAGGACAAAGGGCCAAGGACCAAGGACCAAGGACCAAGAACCAAGGACCAAGGACCAAGGACCAAGGACCAAGGACCAAGGCCCAAGGCCCAAGGACCAATGTCATAGGACCAAGGATCAATGTCCTAGTACCAAGGACCAAGGACCAATGATCAAGGACCAAGGATCAAGGACAACAACACAACGACGACTTTTGCATCTTTCAAGAAAGTCCACGAACAGTAGCTGTAACAGAGTCGATGATTGTCCTTAAATTGGTTGTATCGTGAACATACCAGAATGCACATACAGTTGAGGCCATACTAAAAGAATGATTTCACAAATCCCTTTACCAAGACCCTCTGTCCTCTTTCTACGGCTGCAAGGGCAAATGTGGGTACACTGGCCACATTCAGACTTTTGCTCAGCCTATCTACATTAGGGATGAGTGATGTTGTCAAAACATCGGTGTTAACGTCAATGTCAAACTATATGTATGGAGATGTACAACCGTTGACAATTAATTAGAAACGACATTTTTAACTAAATAAGCCAGTTTTCTCATTTATTTCAGAATTTTTTACGATTCATTCAAAAGATAAAAAAACACAATTCACACACTTTCTTTTTTGAAAATATATTCTTAGAGGTGTTTTGTGCTTCAAAACTCAACTTTGAGCTACATATGACAACTAATTAGAAGCGCTGAGAAATAGTACAAAAATGTAAGATAATCTTTACAAATCATGTCGAAGCTTACCATATTGTCTAGTACTTAGTTGAAAAGACGCTTTGCTCCAACACAGCTCCGTAACGATTCTGCATCAACCTGATTAGTCCTCGGCATCTCTCCACTGGAATGGCATACCACGCTTCCTTCACCTTTTCATGCAAATACAGCCTATTTGGTGGGATTTCCCATTATCGTAAATATGGCACCACGGAAAATGTTCCTGGCAAAAAAAAAAAGGTTCCGCAAAACTACACAGTACATTGATAGAACAATTGTCCGGCCATCGAAATTGGATCCCAAAATTGATTGACTATGAAATAATGTTTAATGCAATCAATTTTAGTTTAAATAACAAATTTATTTGATACAGTATAATATACACCTCACGATCCAAGTGACCGAGACCATCTGCAATTGTCCATCAGCAGCCAAAAGTCGTCGTTATATGCAGTACAATGCATCTATCGTATGCATACGTTATAAGTGTGCGTGCATCGTCCGATTAGATTTGAAGTCCGCGTATCGGATGCTGCAGAATATGGTACGATCAGACGCAGTTGGTTTCGGATGGAGAGATGTAGATCGTACAGTGACTGACAGATTATTTCTACAAAATTACAGTGATTAACAATTATTCAGATGTAACATAACAAAATTAAACTTTGCTTGAACAATGCAAATAATATAAAGGTTAAGGCGAATAAAATACATAAATAACCAGAATGACGGCTTACAAAAAAGTGCCAAAGCGATCCAGTGTGAAATTATGTATCGGATGGGCACCAATGTGTCTAAGAGAACTGTTACTAGTCGTTTGACATAAGCTGAACTTCACGAACGACTTGCGCGGATGAAACCGATGGTCGAATTGGCACAAAGAAAATGTCGTATCGACTTTGCCAAGACCCATGCTGCTTCGACGTCAAATGAATGGAAATTTGTACAAAGGAGCAATGAAAAGAAGATAAATAGGACTGGCCCGAATGATCAAAGGTGCGCCCGACGAGGAAAAGGCAAAAAGCTCAGGTACACCTCTCCGGTAGTTAAGCATGGTTGCTGTTGAATTTTTATTTTGGGATGTTTTTAGCGGACGCCGTTCCATCAATTCATGGAACAATTCATCGTCTTGTGGAAAAATGAATAAGGAGCAGAACGTTCACATACTAAAAATGTAATGCTTCCATGGACGGACGAAGGTATGCCGGTTATTTGGTCGCGCTTCTAAGATCTCTTAATGTCTTTATCGATCTTCTATATATTGTCCAAAATATCCATTCAGTTTTGTTCTGTATTGTATATTTATGAAAGTAATGTCAATATTCAACAGACGGCTTTTTAACTTTTCTTTTGTACATTTATTATTGTAATTAAGACTTTTTAATAATAGTCATAATTAGCTACCTACCTACCTCTTTGAATTTTGTACATCCGGACGGATGGGTTATCCCAATAATGATACAGTGAAACCCGTCTAGTTGGCCACTCTTGTAGGTTAGATTAGGTTAAGGAAGGGAGTTTGATGGTAGAACATCACTTCCTCTCGGAGGCCTTAGGGCCCATTGTGAATCCCTTCATCCGTGGAGTATTCATTCTGAATAAACCTATGTGTCACGTGATGGCTTGAACCACACTGTGCTCTTTACAAGTCTTATAAGATTCGATATATCCGCATTTGTTGGGTCGGCGGTCTCTGCGAAGAATCTTTGGCCCAGCTAGGAGCTGGTTCTGGAGAACTGGGCAGTGGTAAAGCAGATGTTGGGTCGTTTCGGTCTCTTCCTTGTCACCGCAGCACCGACAGAGATCGCTGGATTCCGCATTCCGTTTTCGGACCATTGCTCCGATGCGGCAGTGTCCTGTGATCCCTCCGACGAGCACACGGATTAAGTTGCGGTCCAATGCTAGGAGCTTTTTTGTTTTGCTGTTGATGAACTCTGGCCACATTAATCATGCCATGTGACAGTCATCTCTTGCGAGCCAAGACGAGTTGGCTTCTTTATGAATGGTGTCACATATAGTTCGCAGTAGTGCAATGATCGGTGGCTGCAGTGCTGTGTCCGCTTCGCTGATGTCCATTTCGGACCGTTGTCTGGCCAATTCGTCTGCTCTCTCGTTCCCTGCTATTGAGCTGTGGCCCGGGACCCAGCAGAGTTTAACCTTGTGGTAACTGATGGACTTAAGTAAGTTTGCTAAAAATGCTTGCACCGCAGCTGACCGACTTACGCAGGTTTCACTGTATTTCCTAGATCTTATGCATTTCTTAATGAAATTTGTCTTATTGTAGAATTCTTTCAGGTGCTACTTATATATTTGGCTCAAACATGTAATAGCACAAATGTAGATGCTGATGATCTCACCATTTATCTCTCAAGCCTTTTGCAAAGTAGAACCAATCTCATATTTTCTTATGCCAAACCCTTAATCGTAGATGATGTGATAGATTCTGAAATATCAATTTCAGAATTAAAAACAGTCCTATTGAGAACAAAAAATGGAAAAGCACCAGGCGAACATGGAATCCCTTATGAATTCTTCAAAAACGGATCTGACAGTTTAAATTGTCGTCTTTAAGAGCTCTTCAACAGGATTCTTCCTTCCGAAAAACAGTGATATTCCCAAAACAAGAGCGACCTAAACTCAGACTCAGAGACTACCGAGGTATTTCTTTTATGAACATCATAGCGAAGGTTTCTTGTGGCGTATTGGTTGATAGACTCGAAAAGCGGGATGAAGAAAAGAACATACTGTCTGATTACCAAGCGCTTCAGAAAAGGTTATTCAACTGTAGACCAAATTTTCTCTCTGTCATCGATTGTCGAAGCATTTCAAGCAAGAAACAAGAAGGCATTATCGTTATTTGTGGACTTCAAAGCTGCTTTTGATACAGTGGATCGAAATGCTTAAGTGTAAAAATTATCACAAATAGGTATCCCTACAAATTTCCTCCGTGTACCCAAAGAGTATGTACACAAACACAGACGCCAAAGTTTGGGATGGTAGATGCTACTCTCATTGGTTTAAAGAATTGCAGGACTCCAAGTAAACGTTCTGTTATACGCTGCTGACCTGGTCATTATATCAGTGTCAGAAGAAAACTTAAAATTGTTGATAAACCGCTTGGCAGATTACTGTTTACGATGGCGGCTTAAAGTTAATATCGAAAAATCGAGAGTTATGATATTTTCAAGATATCATCGAACTTCTACTCTACAGGAAATTTCATGTTGGATGGGACGCCTCTGGAAGTAGGGCATGAATATAAGCACCTCGGTGTGAGGATTAATTCAAAATTAAATTTTTAAAGCCACCTTACTGAAAAATCCGGAAAATGACAAAGCATAATAACCTTTGCATGGAAAAAGATATTTTCAAATCAAAATATAAATCTGCCAACCAATTACCAAATCTTCAACTCAGTTGTCAAATCTTCACTGTGTTATGCTGCGCAAGTTTGGGGAATGGATGAGTTTGAAGAAGTATAGAAACTCCTTATTTAGAAACTGGACTTCCAAGGCTTTTTATTGCTACGTTAAAAGTTCAAGCTGACTATTTAATTAAGGTATTGGCTTATCCTAACCAACAAGTTGTTACTTTATGAAACAAGGAACAAAAACTGGTGGTTTGTAAGGTGGCGTCAATACGCGACTTACCTTGCCAAGACCTACAAATGGACGTAAGCAACACTCATACCCTTCTTCTTCTTCTTTATTTGGCGCTACAGTCCGAAGCGAAGTTATAGGGTGGACCTGGGCCTCAACCAACAAGCCTCTCCAACTAGCACGGTCTCTGGCTAGCTGTCTCCAGTGTCGCACGCCAAGTTGGTTGAGGTCCTTCTCCAGCTGGGTGCGACACCTTAAATATGTCCTCTATTACGTTGTCCCACGGGTTGGGAGTCGAAGACTCTTCGCACCGGAACTAAGTTGTCCAAACGCTCTACATGGCCTAGCCATCTTAGGATTTTAATACGTAGACGCCTGGCTAGGCTCATGTCAGTGTACAGCCCGTACAGTTCGTGGTTGAATCTTCTTCTCCAGAAAACGTCAACGCAAACAGGACCAAAGATCGCACGCAGAACTTTTCTCTCGAAGAGACCAATAACTTCCTCATCCGCTTTTGAGATTGTCCATGCCTCCGCGCCGTACAGCAGGACTGGGATGATCAAGGTCTTGTATAAAGTCAGCTTGGTCCTTCGGTTCTTCGACTTAATTGCCTCTTGAGCCCAAAGAAACAGCGATTGGCAAGAGTAATTCTGCTTTCAATCTCGGTACTGGTTTGGTTTGTACTATTTACTGCGGAGCCGAGGTAAACGAAGTCCTTGACTACCTCGAAGATATAGCTGCCTTTGTGACGCTCTGTCCAAGACGTCGATGTTGTGTGTCCTTTCTTGATGACAGCATATACTTCGTTTTGCCCTCATTCACCGCTAGACCCATTTTAGCCGCCTCCGCCTCAATGCCAGCAAACGCCTCATTGACTGCTCGCTGTGTTCTGCCAATCACGTCAATGTCATCCGCGTATGCTAGCAGTTGTACGGACTTCTGGAAGATCGTGCCTCTAGTGTTGGCGTGTGAGTCTTGCACGATCTTTTCCAGGATGATGTTAAAGAAATCACATGACAGCGCGTCGCCTTGTCTAAATCCTTTTTTGACATTGAAGGTCTCGGTGTGGTGGTTCATTACTGACCTTGATGGAGCAGCGAGAATTCTCCATCCTCATCCTGCACAACCTGACGAGTTTGGCAGGAATGTCAAAACTGGACTGGCGTTGTATAGCTCGTCCCTATGCTCGCTGTCATATGCGGCCTTGAAATCGACGAATAGGTGGTGGGTGTCGATCTGCATTTCTTGGGTTTTTTCCAGGATCTGCCGTAGTGTGAAGATTTGGTCGATGGTGGACTTCCCTGACCTGAAGCCACACTGATATGGACCTATCAGGTTACTTATAAACGGCTTCAGGCGAGTACACAAAACGGCAGAGAAGATCTTGTATGCGATGTTCCCTCTATAGTTGGTGCAGGCAAAGCAATCTCCTTTCTTGTGGATCGGGCTCATCGGGCATGCTTTCCTCCGACCATATCTTACAGATGAGCTGGTGCATGCGCCCAACCAAATCACCTCCAGCTGCCTTAAGGATTTCAGCGGACAGTCCGTCCGCACCGGCAGCTTTGTTAGACTTCAGTCTTGATATTGCTATCTTGACCTCGTCTAAGTCGGGGGGACGGAATTCTCGTCGATCATCGTCCATATTAAGTGAAAAATTCTGCCTGACAGCGGTATTGGTGTCATCATCGCCGTTTAGCAGTCTGCAGATATGGTTCTTCCAAATTCTCAGTATCGACTGCGAATCTACTACGAATTGTCCCCCTGCGTCACGACAGACTTCTGTCCAAATTTTGTATCCATTGGATAGTTGTTTTACCCGTTGGTAGAACTTTCGGACATCGTTCCTGCCATAGCACCTCTCCATCTTCTCGAGCGCGCTTCTCGTGCTCTTTCTTCTTTCTCCTGAGAAGCCGGGTCTCGTCCTTCGTCTCTGTTCGTAGAGCTCACGTACAGCTTTCATTGTTCGTTGCAGCGTTGCTTCGTAGGCTTGCAGCTTCGCTGCATGTGCCAGCCTACACTCGTCAAAACCGTGGGTTTTTTCTAGGTGGTGCCGTAAAACCCAGTACATCAGTGGCAGCATCTTTGACCGCGTGCTAGTTACATAGAGATTACGTCCCGTGACAAAGTCCACCAGCCTGAGTTCGTTATCGGACGTGTTGTCGTGCAGGCTGTGTTTCCCGACGACTTTGGCAAAGATGTCTTCCTTGCCCAGCTTTGCACCGATCGTAAGTGCTTTCTAGGAGATCATAGAAGTCATCCTTGCTGTTGCATCTCTGTCCTCTGTTGGGGCTTGGGCGCAAATCAGGCTGATGTACCTGAATTCAGCCTTGATCCGGATTGTTATGAGGCGTTCGCTTTTACAGACAAAGCTTAAGACTTTTTGCCTAAGTCTGCCTCGAACAACAAATCCACATCCAAATAAGCGCCTCTTTCTGTTGCAATCACCGTAGTAGATGTCGCAGTTTCTCATCCTCTTCTTGCCCGGATCATTCCACCGCACTTCCTGGATTCCGGTGATGTCTGCAGCAGTCCAGGGCCTCGGCGAGTTCTTCGGCTTCACGTGGTCTGTTAAGGGACATGACATTCCACGTGCAGAACCGAAAATCGTTGTCCTTGTCAACATTAGTCAACATTAATTATGTCCGTATCCGAGGCAGTTAGTTGTCTCTGAACCGTAAAATTTTTACGTGGTGAGGGAGTTAACCTGACGCACAATCCCCAACTGGGAGGCCAGGCCCTATTCCTTAACCCTCGGGCGGAGAGTCCGGGCTTATCCTGTTTCAGTAACCTCGCTGAGCGCCCCCATTGTCCCTAAAACTATAGGGATCTTCCGCCGCCATCTCAATTCCAAGGCCCCGACCTGGCCTTGAAAGAACCTTCTAGACCTGTGCTCCGAAAATGTCGAAGTAGCTCTAGAAGGACTGCGCACCATGTAGCTTCTTCTGACTGCAGTTTCGGATGCCGCCGTTGGTCAGACAGTTTTCCAGTCGCCATCCATAAAGAGAGATGAGCCCTGGTACAGGCACACTCTCCCCCCTCTCTCGTCTGCAGCCGCCAACGACGTCCCACGGGGGTTGGTTACCCCATCTTCGATCGAAGGTGCTCGGCTCACAGATTTCACCACGTGGAGGTGAGAGTAGGTACGCTTATGTTAACCTACATTTTTTCCATCCTCTGCTAAAACATAAAGATTTTGCGGGCACGATACTCGTGAGAGGCGTGCCCGAGGGAAAAAAACAGGTTTTTCTAAATGTATACCTGCTACTTTAAGCGTTTCTCCTTGAACTTTATTTATTGTCATTGCAAGCGCTACTTTTAGAAGAAACTGCACTCTGAATTATTGGAATACGGGGAATCAAAAAATGTTGTCCTTTTGCTATGCCATTCATAATTATTGTTTGTATAATATTGCGTCCCAATTTAGTAACTTGTAGCTGTGTACCATTACATAGCCATAGCGCGTCAAGGTTTCTCATTAACAGGACCGGAACACCAACTTTTAACCTCAACTTATGAGAGGGCACGACGAAGGTACGAGGTTACTTGTTCAGTGTCCATAACATTGTCTACCGAGAGATACTCGACAACATGCCCCTCCACGTATGACAGAATTTGTTCGTTCATCTGCCACACTGTCTCATTTGTCGGCGCTAAAATTGCCCTTTCAAACATCCATTCTCGATTGCCCATATTTATTTGCAGATCGGGAAAGACATTATTTTTCAAATCATCTATACCATCGACAATTTGACAGAGTTCGCCGCTCAGTGTAATCATTTCTGTACCCATACGATCTTCTCCGATTTTTAGAAGAGCAGTCTCATATTGCCCTGACTGTGCATCAATCGTCGCATATTTATAGTCAAACGGAACTTTTTTAAGTGTACCCATAATATAGACGCTTTCAAACAGGCATTTATTTCATCTGCTGGTGTGCCTCTAGTAATAAGTGGCAGGGTCTGTCTAAAGTCACCAGCTAAAAGTACCACCATCCCTCCCGTAATACTCTGGTTTCTCTTAATATCTTTCATAGTGCGATCTAGCGCTTCGATTGCTTTTTTATGAGAACACGTACATTCATCCCAAACCAACAGTCATACACTCTTGCAACATTCGTCCACGCTCATTGTTTTTGCTAATGTTACAAACTGGCATTTCCGCATGAGCTAAGTTGAAAGGCAATTTAAGAACTGAGTGGGCCCATTGCGTAGCGTAGCAGCTATTCCAGAGGAAGCTACAGCAACAGTAATTTTGTTATATTTCCTGACTTGTTCTAATAGTCAATTTAAAAGAAAGGTTTTACCAGTGCCTCCTGGAGCATCCAAAATAAACAAACCTGTTAATCTTTGTCCTGTGTTCAAAAGTGGAACGCCATCCATTATTTGGCGTTTTAAAGAATCAGTATCGTAATATAGTTCTCGCATTGAATCACTACTTACTTCCTCAATTCTTCTCAAAATTCAGTCTCCCAAATTCAAATAAATTTGTTCCAGTTATAGCTATCACTTGGTCTTCAACCTTTGTTAAGGCGTCATTGTAAATTAAATTATTATAGGCCGCATTAAAAAATTATATTTGGCCGCACCACATTGACATCGACAACAATCAATCAGCAGTGGCGGCCGACCAATGGCATGGTGTGTGTGTGTAGTCTTAAACAGGCCATAACATGTTCAATTTGAGTATTTCGCAGAAGGGTGGTTTCTGTTTTTGTTACGATTTAAAACATACAACCACACAGACCATATCAATAGTGAACACCGCAGTACTTGAGGAAGATAATCGTCAGTTATTTCACCAACAGGAAACTTAGATACCAGACTGACGACGGAATGAAATGCCACGAAGTCGCGGCAGGCGTTCCACAGGGTTCAGTCCTTGGACTATATACGTGGACTATGGAACTTAATGTACTACGGAGTACTGAGACTAATGCACCCACATGGAGTCAAAGTGATCGGTTTTGCTGACGACATCGCGGTCGTGACAGTGGCCAAGCACATCCACGAGGTGGAAGCAGCCACAAACGAAGCGATCGCCAGGATCAAGGATTGGATGGAATCCGCCGACCTAAAACTATCTGACCATAAGACTGAGGCGGTCTTTATAACCATCCGAAAGACTGTGGAATACGCGAGCTTCCAGGTGCGTTCCCAGATATTTCGATCGAAGGAGGCTCTAAAATACCTAGGGGTAGTGCTCGACAACCGGCTGCACTTTAAGACTCACGTCGAGAACTGCAGCAAGGATGCAGGCAGCGCTCTCCGGAATGCTGCCCAACATTGGAGGACCTGGATATGCGAGAAGGATCCTGCTTTCTACAGTGGTAAGCTCAATCCATTTTTACGCTGCACCAGTATGGGCGGGGGCCCTGGCGAACACGGAAGCAGCAAGGAAGCTCTCGACATCATACAGGCTCTGTTTCCGAACAATTTCGTACGAAGCAGCCTGGGTCATTGCGGGTATGGTCCCGATCAACATTCTCGCCACCGAAATGCAAAGGATCTACCTACGGAGATCTGCAAATCACGCGGAGACTAGCGCAAGGGGTCTGAAAAATGAGGAAGGGCAACATCAATAGCACTGTGGCAAGCCAGGTGGGACACCACAACCAAAGGCAGATGGACCCATACATTGATACCCAGAATAGAAGCCTGGACAACGAGAGCTCACGGGAGCTGCAACTACCACATCACGCAGTTCTTGTCGGGCCATGGGGGTTACCGGAAACACCTCCAACAGATTCGCTCACAACAGCTCACCCACTTGTCCAGAATGCGCGGGCGAAGATGAACACGCAGAGCACGCAATATTCCATTGCAGACGCTTTGCCGTGGCGAGAGGAAGGCTACCAACTCCCGAGCTCCTAGTTAGCCATATGACGGAGTCAGCTGACAAATGGGTGGTGACCTGTTCCTTTAGAACAAGCGCGCAGATCGAGCTAAGAAGGCTCGAAAGAGAAAGGAATCTAATGTTTAACGAAAATTGTAAATAAATAAATTACTTACGTACTTACTTACTTACTTATATCGCGAGCTCCTTTCACTTAGCAGTGCATGAGCAATCGTAATTACTGTTCAAAGTCAATCACCACAGTAAGAGGGTCTCTGTTGGGTTCAGCTTGTAGGCCCACCTGAGGACCAACTCTTAGTCGGAAAAAGCGTTCATCAACATTTAACCAAATCAATGAAATAACATGTGGTCGTCTGGTAAGAAAGCCTTCTAATTCACCACATCCAACAAACTCACTCACAACTCTGTCAAATGACAAACAATAATCAACCAGCCGTCGCGTCGCATGTAACACCAGCCACCAGCAACCAAGGATCAACACAAACAAACACTCAAACATCCTGTCGAGGAGTGAATTAAATTGATTGATTATGATTACCCTAAAAGCATTTCGATATAAACGACTGCGTCGATGTCTATTTCGACTTTTGACAGATTGCCTGCTTGCAGCAGCAGCAATGCCCTCAAGCAGGCAACACCAGAAGACAGGCCTCGTTCATTGGATAGAAGCAGAAAGAAAAAAAGAAAAAAAAAACGATGAATAAGCAGGGGACGCACTATCTCGTCGCTGGTCCCTCGACACAATCGATGTGACACTTTGTCAAGGGTGGTCGTGTTGTAGCAGCCTTATGTCAAATATTTTACTTTTGATGAATGTGTATCGTCTGCGGCTCATTGGCGTTAATGTAACAAAACAATATTGTCAAAGGATTCGGAAGAGGATGAGCGCTGAGGATTAGGCCAAGGGCAACGGTCGGGGCTCGATGTGAAAGGTTTGTAAAGTGTCTGTTTAAGCAGCGTTAGTGGCGTTAAATGGAAATTAATGAGGTCGTCAATTTGCATTTGTGTCTGCGATTGATTGAGATTACATTTTGATGTTGCTCGTGTTGGGCGGAGGACTTTGATTCAATGAAGGGTTGCAAATGGATTTGAACGATGCGAAAGTGGTTGTATGGGATTGCTTGGGATCAGATCTTGATCGGGTGAACTGTGCAGTCGACTGACTCGCTTAGTGCCTGTGTGTTAAATTTTGCCATAAGGTAACGCAGTGAAGTGGTGACTGGATAACTCGGTTGAACAAGAAAAAAATAGGACGAAGATGACTCACTGATACGCATAATTCTTGCAGTTGCTAGGCGACCTTCGCTTATTTTCGGCGCTAAGGCGAGTGCCCTGCACAGCATTACCTGAGGAATGTGGAGGCGCAGTCGTGCACAGCGTGTTTACTCCCACGTCTCCCTAAAGCATTTCTTGGCTCGAAGCCAGCTGTTGCTGGTCCTCTGACAAGGAGACTCCTACTTGAGTGTCAATTTTGTCTGGACGTCCCCTGCTCGTTGGAATTCTCGCTGGGGGAGACCAGCAATTCACAGATTCTATTCACACATGATGCCAATCGTTTGACGTTATCGACAGTTTTGCTTCTTATCACATATTTATTTAAGAACACTGGCTAATCCGAATATCGCTTTAATTCGATCTCCTATGTATTCGATCACTATGTACTCTCCAATGCGAACCTAACCCGATTTTTGTACGCTGTTACCCGAATTCCAACTAAAAAACATACGAATATAATGGTTTTCACTGTTATTCTAGTGTGTACCATACTTTTCTTTAGACGCTACTCATTATTCGCCTTCTGTGCGTAGGGTAGTGGCACTAGTATCCGGATAGCGCTAGTATCCGGATAGCGCCAGTATCCGGATAGCGCTACTTGGTCGTTGATTGTCCAATAATAAGAGAATCCGGTTTTCCGGTTTTTGTGGGAAAAAATATATGCACAAACAACGCCCCTACACCCACGTAGTTTCCAATATATGCGGTTACTGGTTTACGAAATACGCATCGGTTTGTACGTGGTAGCCATGAAGAGTGCATGGAAGTGCGTTTTTTTCTAAAAATAATAGTGGCGCTATTTTCAAAATGTTTGTATTTTAAACATTGCCTTTGCCTTTGCAAATCAAATTAGACTTAATTTTGATTGTATACAGTGCAATTTCGATTACTGGAACTAATGGAAACATGACCTGTTGTAATACTAGAAAAGTTGAAAAAAAATCAGATTTTTAAACACTCTAAAAAAAGCTTACGCATTGTACTATTTAATGTATAAATAAAATATGCCGAATCCCTATTTTATAAAAAATAGGAATAAACAATTTCATTTACATAATAAGAAAAACTCAGCAGTTGCCTTGCAGACCATCGCTTGTTATCAGCTTTATAATTTTATTTAAGATTTGTCTTCTGGTTCACTGAATGAAACACTTGTTTACAAAATATACATTAAACTTTATTTATGTAATTTAATTATACAGTGGGCTCTCCCTAAGTCGAACTCTCCTTAAGTCGAAACTCTCTCTAACTCGAAATCAACTTTCCATACAAAAACCTCTCTCTAAGTCAAACTCTCTCTAACTCGAACAAATTTTGGTATCTCGTGACAATTCGACTTAGGGGGAGTCCACTGTATATTACATGTATTTGTACTTCACTGTGTATCGCGTTGAAATCTATCTGCTTGAGATCTATCTTCTGACTTTTGTTCGTTTTGAGATCTTTCTTAAGACTTCAGCACCGCTTGAGATCTATCCTAAGACTTTAGCGCTAGTTGAGATCTATCTTAAGACTAACTTATGCTACATGATTGGTTCATAATGAAACTTAACCTACGATACAATATTGTCCTATCAGTTGCACAGGCGATCGTTTAGTATTTCGGTGTTTATTGAGGAAGTAACCATAGTAAACATATGTTCATGCATTTAAAAGGATCGCGACGATCGAATGTGTATTACATTATTGTGAGTTCTTATTGCCTGTGCTACATTTATGGCAGGATACTGTAACATTTTATATAATAATAATATGGGTGGCGTGACAGTCCGAGGCGGACCTGGGCCTAGCTTCTCAGCAACCACTCCGTGTTGTGCGTGCTATTGTTCTTTCACGAGTGGATGGGACCTTCAGTTTAAGGCCGTCTCCGAACGGCGAAGTTGAGAAGCTTTTTCTAGACAGGATTACTCTTTGAGCATTGTCAGTGACTCGAAAGAGGTGGTGTCGTGGATTATCAAAGGTGTTGAATTCGGGTATCGAACCTGGGACGCTCTGCGTAGGAGTAGAAACACTTACCCACTACGCCACGGCGCACAGTGGTCCCGCAGTGGAAATAAATACCCGAAGTGACATATTTTTTCCCGACCAAATAGTTTATGTTTTTCGATTCTACAAATATGAGAACCTAGAAAGCCAACATTTTGTTGACTTTGGATCATTCGTTTGGCTGTACCGTTAGCTCAAAGTTGGGACTTTGAAAATTACAAAAATTGACGTATTTTTTAAGCAAATTTGATGTGCCATATTTCCTAAAATTATGTACATTGGAACCCAAAGTAAATTTATTTTGTTCAAAAAGGTCATACATCTTGCTTTTAAACTGCGTTTTCAGTTTTTTCATATCGCTTACCAATTTTTTAAACCAGGCTTTTAAGTAAAGGCACATTTTGAGAGGGGCTTTTCAATGTTTGATGGACTATAACAGAAATGCTCCAAGAGTCTCCAACGGGAGACCAGACTTTTTCTGAAAGCTAAAAATATTTGTCTATCGATGCTGAAAAAACTAAAGATCTCTTTTGATCACTTTGGGAGTACGAGGAATTTAAGTGGAGCAATGTCGTGCATTTTTCGGCATTTTCAAACGATTTCCCTTGTAATGCATGCATTGTGCAAACGCTATGCGAGATGCCGAGGATGTATTGTGAATTAGAATTCTTTGGGTCATAAAATTGTTATAATTATGAAACTACTTGCTTTTATCTTGGTTTGTTTGCGTTGTCATAAATGCATGTCGCAATGGGGCAAAAAAAGGCCGGTAATTAGAGCGTTATTGGCGAATATATATTTCTGACTTTGAGGCATCGGGAATTAGCTTATGATTCCGAAAATATTGAAGATTTCAATTAGGAAGATGACGTTTTGCTTTACTTTAAAAATTGCAGTTGCATTTCAGCATTTGTTGTGCAAATAGATGTGCAACTCATAAAAAGATTCAGTGTTATCCTGGAGACAATATGCAGCAATTTTTTGGATTGACCCCGACAAGTTTGGAGCTTATGTTCAGGAAACAGCTACAATGGCTACAAATTTATATCCCTGGTATTATATGCCAGCAACAGTGCATAAAATTCTATTCCACGGAGCAGAAATAATATCATCAGCAGCCTTGCCCGTCGGATCATTGTCAGAGGAGGCGCAGGAAAGTCGGAATAAAGACTATAGGTACTATAGCATTAATAAAAGTAGAACATTTTCTCGTTCGGCAACAAATGAAGATGTTATTCATCAAATGTTGGTATCATGTGATCCCTGGATTGGGGATTTAAGGCCTGAACCAAAAACAAAAGATTCACTGCCACTTTATACTGAAGCGCAAGCCTTATTATACTGAATTGCTTAGTTTCTTTAATTCCAAATAAAGTGTACGTTACCAAGCCTTGTAAAATTGAATTTATATATGTAAATAGTGATTACAAATTTGCTTTAAGTTCCAATTTCGAGTAATCGACAGTAATAAATAATTATTTTATGCATTTAAAAAAAAAGTGTTTTTTTTTTTAATTTTTCTTACTTAAGATTACTCCGTTAGCTTATGAGATACATCAACCATTTTTGAAACATAATAAGATCGCGTAGTACTTGCACTATGTTTCAAATTTCATTAAGATCGGTTCACGGGTTCAAAAGTTACAGATTTATTTCCAACTTTCTTATACAACGGGACCACTGTGCGGCGACCCACACTGTAACACTTTATCTCGCATATTTTGCGGTTGCATCATTCCTTCAATGGTTAGAGCATTTTGTATTTTTCACTGCAAGCATATGCATTTAAAGCATTTGATCACGAACCATTTCATTTTGGGCTTTATACCAATAATTTATATTTCCTCACTATCAGTGAGAACTTGTTCCTCGGGGGGCTTCAACGTTTTGTTAGATTTTCGGAAATCTGTTCAGAGATTTCATCGCTACCCATATCTCAATAGCAGATCTTTCCGACAAAATTTAATCCAAAATTGAAGGCAAAGGAACACAGTTTTTTCCCTCCCAATGATCAGGTATTTTGATAAATTTTTAACCACGTTTAGTGACAGTAGTCGCTTTTAACTCTTTCCATGAAAAAAGGAGCGACGAGTGGTATTTCGTGAATAACCTTCAAAAAGTCACTCAAAATCATCGATAGGCAAGGGCACAATCAGCTGTGAAGTTGGCCGTCTCTATAGAACTTCCTTTCTGAACGGAACTATGTCTACACGATGTATGATGTCGTCAGCAGTTATTCCTTGCTGTCACATTGCTTAAAAGTATGGCGTAAATACGTATGTATGTGAATGTTGATATATATTTTGAGTCGTACAGTTTAAAAGTTGCGTAAATCGAAAACTTTTTTCGGTTTGTTGCAAACATCGAAAATAGGTAAGTCCATTACATTAGTTGCATAAATCGAAGTTGCAATGATCGAACGTGCATTGTTCTATGTTCTATATTCTTTTAAATGTTCAATTAAAAAAAATTATTAAATTGTACGCAAATTATTTTGTGTCCGGATACTGAAGCCCAAATCTTATACTATTTTTATATATAAATAGAAATTCTTGTTTTAAGACTTTAAAACGATACCTATGTGCATTTTGTGTATATTGCATGGTTCTTAAAAGATTTAAGTTTGCGGACAGTGGTTTACATCTAAGAAACCGGCTGCCCTGGCACCGAAAAGTAAGGTTTTACATCCGGACAATTGTTTAATTACTTAAGAATGTAGGAAAGCTGTTTAACACGGGCTTTAAAATATATTCAGAGAAATAATTTGAATTTCAGAAAAGCTGCTGCCAAATATTGCGATTTGTTAAATTGGTGAAAAGCAGCAAAAAAGGGCGATCACAAAATTGGTACTGTTCCTATACTTACGTCCTCCAAAGGACATTGTTACAGTATGGCCCGATCTTGTGACATATGTTTTATTTTATAGATTTTATACCCTAAGCTTTGAGCGGGTCGATCTCTTCCCATTTTTTATTAAGTTGAACCACAGCTGATATTTTTTAAAGGTCATATGCCTGGTCAAGGAAGGAAAGAGCTCCTCTCCCTCATTATCTCAAAAAATAGATGGGACCTGGCTTGTTTGTTTATCAGATAATTCGAATAAAATTTGTAATATTCGGAAGTTGAATGGTCATCTTTGACCTATTTCCTGTTTGAAAAACGGACAGTTTTCCATTATCCGGAGAGTATCCGAATTTCAATTTCCTCGTCACGTTCTTATGTCGGGAAGATCCTTCCAAATTTCTACGAAGTTTCCATTTTATGTATTTCGAAAACCGTCAGCTCCCCATTAAAAGGGGACTCTTCACATTAAATCTGGACAAACACATACAAATTTGACGAATGATTTCTTTTAAAAACCATACGATCCGGTCCAAGGCACAATTCAGTGGAATATTTCTCACAAGAAGTGTCTAGGGTTTCTTCTGCGAAGACAACAAAAAGGTTGCATTTTTCGGACAATCTCTTTCCCAAAGCTTTGGGGAGAATTTCTGTCCTGCAGTGATTTTCTATAATCCAGAATTTCATTCAAAGCAAAGGCTTTGAATTGAATTTAATCTGTGGGGATCCTTTCAGGACTTCGTTCGAAAAGTGACACAAAACCTTGTATCAAATTACACTCGTCAAATGCACGTCGCCGCAAAATATTTGCAGCGAAATCTAATTCAATCACTCGCAGGTACGTGTAATTAAATCAAAATATCCTGCCATCAAAAGGATGCTTACAACCGAGCGGGAGTGGGCACAACTGGGGCAAAAAAAAAGGCAAATATTTTCAGACGGACAGACTTAATCAAGGACTCACATTCAAGCACACGCCCACTAATCTCACTTACATAACCGAACGCCATTAATCAGATTTAGAAGAGCTACCGTCCCGTACCTTGTGTGTGCTTCTTTTTGGCAACTCGAACGGAGCATCGTGTGCATAAAAACGCACCCGGTCTCAAAAGCGGCAAAAATCGGTTTTGTAATGGACAGTTCGGATGGAGGTGGACGGCGGATGCTGGGCGACCGGCCATTAGGACTCGCCCACACATGGCAACCGTTGACAGGGACTTTCTCAAAAATCAACCAAAATCTGCATATGATGATGAATTATTGGCGTGCGCTGCAGTTTTCTTATTTCGTTTTTCTTTCGTTTCGACTCATCCCAGTGGCAGGACACTGGCCGGATGGATTTTTGACATTCTCACTGGCCGCATCCGGCTGTGTCTCGACACGGTGGAGGTACGGTTGTGGTGCGAGATGAAAGATTCTGTCAGCAAGGTGGAAGCAGTGTTTTTTTTTTTTTTTCGTGCTGACTGCTGAGCTCGTAGAGCATAATCTACGTCAGGATAAAAGACATGCTCCCAAAGCGCACTATGTCGGCTCTGTGTGGCTGCAAATGATGTGCAGATGTGATGGATTTAGTGGCGATGGGGTGCAGCACATTCGAGGACTAGCATCTCCTTAATCGAATGGGATTAGAACCACCTTGTGTTTCGGAAGACGAAGGCGTCTGTTTCCTGGACGAAAAGCCTGGCAAATTGAGTGTCGCAAGGAAATAGGAATTGAAATCAGGAACCGGCTGTCAAAGGATAAGCTGAGCGAGGGCTATGTCCAATGGTTGAATCTAAAGTGGGCAAAAGATTTTCTGACTAAAAACGTTGAAGCGAATCCAGTCTTTCTTTCTCCTCCTCCAATTCTGATCGACGTATGGCACAATTAATGACGAAGCTCTTAGTCTTACCGAGTGAAAACCGAGTTTTTTATTTATTTATTTACTTAGTCACCAAGGCATTTTACATGAGCTTTCTTTGACATACCTATGTATATACACGTTATTTGTAACAGCAAGATTACAAGGAATTATAAACAATAGAAGTATGCAGAACATATAATCATGACGCGATTGTATTGACCAACGCTTTCTTTATTGAAAGAATTGACATATTAAAATGAAATGAGATGAACGTGGCATTATTATATATAATAAAAATATAATTAAACCATTAATTGAAAACGAGCGAATACGACCAACCTCTTATTACGCAGATTGAGAGTTGTAGGATATATTAAAGCAATATTTTTTCTCAACTTTGCCGATTTTTTATTACCTACGGAATACATGTTCGTTACAGGTCTTGAAAATGATTTACTTCGGTACTTTCTATTCCACACTGCAATATATGGCTGCTGGGGCGGTGCTTCCCGAAATAAACTGTCAAAATTACTGAATCTTCAAAAATGCGAACTTGTAACAAACCCCGTTTTGCATAATTCCATGGTTTAATTTACAAGCTTGAAAATACTTCCTGTAAGGCACGTTTTGAAAGTATTCTTCTTAAGATGTGCCTACCTAAATAATGGGTAGTCGAAAAAGTCTTTTCGTATTTCTAATCAAACTTTTTACACAGACAATGTGGTACCCAAACATCGAGCTCCTTTTTGTAGCCAGCCTTTTTTAAATGGTTCAAAACCGTTTGATGATGAATGTTTAGTTCCTTGGCGATGTCATGGCAGCTCGTGTGACGGTCCTGGTCAATCTTATCCATAATTTCATCGACTTTTTCAACGATAGGTCGACCAGAGCGAGGTGCATCTTTCACATCGAATTTTCCAGAACGGAAGCGAGTGAACCATTGTTGTGCTACACGAACTGGTACAGTATCATCTCCGTAAGCTTCACAAATTTCATTGGTGGCTTGCGTGGCATTCTTCCCTCTTTTATACAAAAATTTCAATATATAGCGAATGTCATCATTATTTTCACTCATTTTTGAACAGCCGTAACTTTTTTTCAACTTCTCCGAATTTAATTTCTTATTTGGTTGAATGCAGCTTAAAATGTCACCTTTCCAACACCATATAGTATGACACAATGTGATGGATAGCACTAGAGATAGACGACTCCAACAACATCTATTGACAAAATACGAAAACATTTTTCGACTTCCCATTGATAGACACTCTGATCGCTATTACCTCAGAAGGAATCAGTGCTTGGATGTCAACATTCCATCCTTTCGTACTACGTTTTACAGAAATACTCGTTTCATTGTTTTTAATTCATTTTATTTGTTCAAATCTTATAGCTAACTTAATCCTAGACAAAATGTTTAATTCCAGCTTAACTCTAACAATTCATTTGAACATATAACTAACTTACTGACCCTAGGCGGGTACTCTAAGCTAATCTAGTCTACTACTCTAATTGCCTTTCGGCCTATACTATCGGATACTCTAAGCTAATCTAGTCTACTACTCTAAGTGACACTAACCGTCTGCAGACTATTGAAGAGCTGACACCGCTCCTTAGCAGATTCCTCTCTATCTCGAGCGGGGATCGCTCTACTGAACCGTAGAAGCTCCTCGTGTTCTCGAACGATGTCAGGTTCGTATAAGAGTCGCCGTTCTACTGTTCGGCGTACCACGTGGAAGATTATGGGACATGCTTCCACATCCTGTATCAGGCCGGTTTTGTCGAAGAAGAGGAATGCCTCAGGTGGGACAAGGCCATTCCGTCGCACCCTTTCATGATACATATCGTTGGGGTAGTAAGCCCCGAAGATCAGACTGTTGGTAGAAGTCATAGCTCGTGCCACATGCCTTCTTATCAACTTAATGATAAAATTATCTACTCTATTCACGTTTGCCTCGTTATACAAGACCTCGTTGGAGTAATACTTCTTGTAGTCAGACTCGGGTGTGCGATAAAAATTGAGACAGGCCCTGAGGTACTGTCTCTCGAGCACCCTCATCTTTTCCATCTGGGAAGGACTCACATTGAACCACAGGGGGCAACCATAAACCAGCATAGGATACCTTCACTCTGGTATCAAGTTGGCTGCTATGAAACAACCTCTTTGCCACAGCAAAGGCTTTTCTGGCTTTGGTCAGAGCAATCTCTATATGTTTGTCGAAATACAGGTACTGGTCCAACCATATGCCGAGATATCAAACTACACTTTTGACAGTTAGTGGTCGTCCCTGGGGGTCAACTATGCCGAACTTACGCCAGTTTAGGCATGTGTCCCGCGAAGCCCTGTATAACGGGGTACGGAACAAAATAGTTTCGCTCTTCTTATAGTTAATAAGCAGCTTCCAGTCGTCGCAAAATCGCTGAATTTTATCGAAGTCACGTTGCGACAAGATGTCTATAACTTCCACCTTCGGTCCAGATCTGTACACTACAAGGTCATCGGCATACGCAATTAGGTGCGGCATGGAAACTATTAGATCCGCAGTGAATATCGCGAATAAGATCGGAGAGCCAACAGCTCCTTGTTGCAAACCATTTTTTATGTCAAAAATCGTTGTGGATGTTCACGACGAATTTTCTACCCGTTATCATGTTATGATCTATGACATATAGCAGTGATTTACTTATGCCCAGTCTGACCAGCTTGAGGAAGAGGCCCTCCAACCAAACAGTGACAAACGCCTTCTCAAGGTCTATCAAACAGGCACCTGTACACTGATTCTTATTTTTATTCCATTGTATGTCGGATACCAGTTTTGACGCGGCATGTTTGGTATCATGCCCCGCCCGGAATCCAAACTGGTTGTCCGGCATTATCGGTCTGTCCTCAACCCACAATTTCAGGGCTCGAATGACTATCTTTTCAAAAGCCTTGCTGATGCAAGGAAGAAGGCTTATTTACCGGAGTTTTGTGGGGATACTACTATCTTTGTCCCGCTTAGGGATGGGTTGCACTATAGCCGGGTAATGTGCATTATTTAGCGCATTGTTAAACAGCAACCGGGGGGAGATGGCTCAGCACAATATTCGGTATACCATCTATCCCAGCCGACTTCTTATTCTTCAATGATTTGCAAACACCTTGGAGATCTTCTTGAGAAATCAGGATATGATTTCCATCATTGTCGACAACATTATTTGCCATGTTTTTGTCATTGAATCTAGTAAAACCAGGATTCTCTGATCGCCATTGACTGATCTCATTTCGGAGATAAAAGTGATTCAACAAGGCTCTGTTCTCCAGATCATGATTTGGCCAACGAACCTCGTTGACCGTATACACTTTCTGAAAGACAGCTCCTATCGCTTTAACCTTCTCCTCGGGATCTTTAATCATGAAGAAATCGTCGTCTTACATTGCTCTATCCGGATCTATATCGATAGATGTCAGTAGTTGTTTGTTGTCGGTAGTTCTTGGAAGTCGTACGGCCTGAATGTCGTTGTGATTTTTTTCCTAAATATTTTATTTACTTGCGGGAACATACCCGGGTTGTTGGATTGTACAGCCCAGATTTTATTGCCCCAGTGCAAGTTTATGGCTAATCTATAGTTCATTTTTATTAAATGTTGGAGATCTTTGAGCTCAGACTTCAAGGACCGTACTTCTTCACTATGCGGGTCTGCAAATCGTCTGTGTAAGAGTTTAAGTCTCGACAGCAGCCTGCTTTTATGCACGTGAAGTGCCTCTATAGCTGCATTTCGATAGACATCACAGTCATCGATTTGCGCTATTTTTGGTATTGTTCTGTCCATCGTTCGTTTGATCGCATTGTCCATTTGTATGAGGTACCCGTCAACCTCTTCGTTCGTCAGGTTTCTGTAAGTCGGAGAGTTGATTCCACTCGAACGTAGTTCTGTGGTTGTCCTGGAGAAACGTGGCCAGCGAGCCTTATAATTATTATAAGGATTTCTCTGGACATATTCATCCAGTTCTTCCACCTCATTCGGGATTTGAGTAGAAGCTGAAAGGGCACGATGATCACTTTCATACTCGATCGCTTCTAAGCAATTCAATGCTTGTCTGTTCACGTCTCTTATGGTCAGTCTTTTGTCTATCAATAATAGATCCAGATAGGACCCCTCGTTTCATAGTTGCTTGTAGATTGTTTAACAAGCTTACGTTCAATAAAAATGTTCATTAAAAATTTGAAGTCATGAGCCGTGTCTTTTTCAAGAAGTCTATAAATAGTGAAGTATGATTTTGCACGTAAAGCACATACAATTACCTACTGCCTATAACTGCCTATTATATCGGCAGTGAAAAGTCGCTGCCGATAAAAATTCGAATTCGAATCTTTTTTCATATATTTTGACAGCGATTAGAACAAATAAATTGTTTTCCTCATATATTCTGAAAGATAAAAATCACAGCTACTGCGAATCGTTTCTTTGCATCTTACTTCACTTTACTATCGATAGCGATGAAAAAAACACGGCTATGGCTTCTAGACCTTAATCACAATCGGATTGAAAATCTTTTGGATCCAATTGTCCAGTCTTCTGCAATGTCTTTTGTTTTGATGCAAAATTGTTGGACTACCAATTGAAGAATATGTAAATTAAACTTTATTTCGTTTTGCTCTGCTCTTTTTCGTTTTTTCTTGTAAATTGAATTTATATTCACCACCCGCCATATTCACTATTTTTTTCCAAACTTACAAAATGCTCTGTTATTGTTACACTAAGTATTAAAATTGTACATAATTATATCTTGGAATTGTATAAAAGTCGAGAATATGAATAAACTAATGGAATGAAATGAATGTTGGGGAGGCTTAGTATTTCCGGGCAGTCAATCTCACCCATCAGTATAAATAACTCTTGCCACTTTTCTCCTAACTGCAAGAGAGTCTAAGTTGATCAGTCTTAACCTAGATTGGTAGGATTTTAAATTAACAGGATCTACACAGGGAAGTCATTTAAGAGTGAACCTAAGAAAATCTTTTTTTTTAATCTCTCTCTCATCGCTCTCTGTCTCTTGAGATATATAATAATAGAGGCATACTGCAAAAGAGATCTTAAAAATGATATGTACAGTGTCGTAATGACATATGGGTCAGAAAACTCACAAGCATGGCGCCTTAGCCTGAGTCCCCATGCTATATTCGCCTTGTTTGCGATATATTTAGCGTGCTTGTTAAAAGATAATTTATTATCAAGGAGTGCACATAAATCTTTTATTCTACAAACACGAGGAACGGCATTACCGCCAACAGAGTCGGATTGCAAAATAGGATATTTACTTCGTGAAGAGGTAACTTTACAGGAGAAAAGGTTACAGGAAGGAAGTTTTTTGTGCACCACAAATATAATTTTTCCAGTTTCATATTTAGATGTTGAAAACAATGAACTTCAGGTGAAGACCTGATATGTATAGCTTAAAGAAATCAGCAAATATTAAAAGTTACACTCAGTTGAGAGTTTAGGTAAGGTTAGGTCAGGCCAGGAAGCTTCTAGTGCATTCACCAGCACACTTAGAGCATATTGGTCCATTGTGATACCCCTAGTCTTAATACTACCACTGATTTACCACTCCAGTAATAGTGCCGTTAATTTGATCCCAACGGCAAATGATGACTGGACCAGATTTGAAAACCAATTAAAAGCGTATTAACTTTGCTTTCACTGGGATTCGAACCGAGGACCCCGCTAACCAGGGGCAGGCACTATACCAACTGCGCCATCCAGTCGTCTAAGTTAAAAATTTAATTACATCGTTGACGAATAAGATAAATAAAAGGGGGCACATGTGGCTTCCTTGAGGAACGCAAACCTTTTTGGGAGTTTGGTCGCGGAATCTTACATATTGGTATCGGTCATTTAAAAATTATGAGAGTCAGTATAAACAAGATGCTGGAAAACCAAGTCTTTCCATCTTGTAGAGTAAGATCTTGTCATCAACTCGGTCAAAAGCTTAGTATTTGTATTTATTGAGTGTTTCTGTATATACTAGAAATTTTCTTGAGAATAAGTACAGTTCAGATTTAAAAGAGAACATATTACAATAGAGAACAAAAATTTAGAAATATGATATAAAAATGTATAAATCAATAAAGACAGTTAAAATGTAAACAGCGAAAATAAAGAATGAAAGAGAAAAACAAAAAAAGAAGATAAAGAAATAGAAATGGTGATAGAAAAAAAAAGCAAAAATAACTAAAGACCATTCTCAATTTTAAGTAGAAAAATAGGAAAAACATGACATAATAAAATTTCTGTGTTCGACCCGGCTTTTAACGTTGTTAGGGAGACGATTCCACAAGTTAGTGGCATAAATGAAAAACTGTCTGTGCGTTGTAAGACATGTGTGAATGGAAGGTCTTAACAATATGTAACGATTAGATTGACAGAAACGCAAGTATTCGGGTTGACTTTTATGTATGAAAAGGAAAACACAAGATCGATAATTAAGATACGCTTTCAAATTACAACCTATTTTACGCGAAGGTAATGAAATGTGCTCATGTGCGGGTATATTAAAAACATATCTCCCAAAAGAATAAAAGGCAAATTGCAATTTATGAAACGACTGAAAACCGGAATCAGCAAAAATCTCACATCCATAAGAAATAATTGGTAAAATAAGGGATTTCACAAGTCTCAATTTAACATTGATTTACAAAATGTGCTTGGTGACTGAAAGTCCTCTGAGAGCTGCATATGCATTTGAAACAACTTTTGTAATGTGATTATCCCACGTAAGCTTGTTGTTGAAAACTATACCCAGGTTTTAAACCTGAGAGACGTATTAAATATTGATTGAATTCAGCTGAATAGGAGGGAAATTCATGTGGTTAACAGCTTGTTTAGCTATCGGAATAGTTTTGGTTTTAGTGCGATTTAGGAACAGTCCATTAAGCTTAGACCAACTGACTATTGACTTAAGGTCTTTATTTACTGGGTTAATAGTCCTCTCATTTAGGTTGGGCTTGGAGCTAATGTATAACTGAACGTCATCGGCATAAATGTGGTAAGAACAGCACGATATTACAGTGGGCAGATCATTAATAAACATTGAAAACAATAATAATAATAATAATATGGGTGGCGCTACAGCCCGTAGAGGGCCAGGGCCTAGCTTCTCAGCAACCACTCGTGTTGTGCGTGCTATTGTTCTCTCACGCGTGGAAGGTACCTACAGTTTAATGCCGACTCCGAACGGCGATGTTAAGAAGCTTTTTCTAGACAGGAAATACTCTTTGAGCATTGTCAGTGACTCGAAAGAAGTGGAGCCGTGAAAATGTGAAAGGTGGTAAATTCGGGTATCGAACCTGGCACCCTCTGCGTAGTAGTCGACGTACTAACACACTACTATTATTGAAAACAATTAAGGACCAAGTATAGAACCCTGGGGCACACCAGTTCAAACATCACAAAAAGAAGACAACTTATCATTAAAAGATACAACTTGCACACGATCGCATTGATGTGAATAAATTAAATTATAACAAGAATCTGAGAAGTTAAAAAGTACAGACAATTTTTTAAAAAGAATAGAAGGACTAACACAGTCAAATGCTTAAGAGAAGTCAAGTAGTGTTAAAAATGTAATTTTATTTGCATCAATCGCTTGTCGTATGTCGTCAGATACTTTTAATATTGCTGTTATACAGCTATGTCCAGAGCGAAAACCAAATTGCACTGGTGTTAGGAGATTTTTATTATTTTCGTTTACCGATTTCAGAAATGAAAAAATTCTTAAAAGATAAGAAGATAAGTAACAGTCGATCGTTTCTTTACAAAACCATGTTGATTATTGCAGATAAGAGATTTGTAGAAACAATTTAATTTCTCAGCAACCAACATATCGAACAATTTTTGAAATAGGTGACTGCTTAGATATACCTCTATAATCTTCAATTTGATTTCTCCTACCAGATTTGAAAGTAGGAATCTTTCCAAACAGACGGAATAATACTTGTGTTGAAAGACAGGTTAAACAGATGAGAGTTTGAGATGGTTTTTTGAGAAAACCAAGGAGGCTATCCGACCCTGAACTGAAACTAGGTTCCATTCTGGTCAAACCGCCCAACGTGTCCTTTTCTGAAATTATTAAGTTATGAAAGACAGGAGTGCAACTTTCGCCGAGGCAGGAAAAGAATTTACTGTCAATAACAGAGTCTTCATTTAAGTAGGCCGATTGAAAGATGAGACCAAAGTCATTGCATATATTGGTAAAGGAATCCACTAACTTACCGTTGTATGAAAATGCTGACGGGTATACATCGTTTTGAAAAGTTGGTCATCTACGGATTTCGGATCCAGGTATGCGATCTGAGCCGGAGCAATTGCTGATTTCCACCGTTGTCTGTCGCTGAAGACACGCTGCTTTCAGTTTCCGAGACTAAGCTGGCTTACGTCAGAAACGACAAGGTATTAATGATGGAGGATCGGTCTTCCTGTTATCGAACTCGGATTCGGCCACCGTTTTAGCTGGAGCACTGGTGTCCATGCGCCCAATGTGCCCGAGCTATTTCGACGATGAATGGCGGCCTTCCGAATAACATCCACTTCCTGGAACAACTCTTAGGTTACGTGACAGTTATTGATAATATGCCATTGATATAATGTCGTTTGACACAATGTCACGGCACCCAGTTCGTATCCTTCGCAGGATTTTTCTTTCGAAGTCACGAAGAACCGGCTCTGTTGTTTTGTTCACTCATTTGTGCCTCTTCCTCCAAAACGTAACTTTTTCGGCACGACTTGGAGCAAATCAGAGTGGAATTTGAGAATCGGAAAACTTCAGAAGAACAACCGTCCTTGCACGAATCACCTCTCTGCTTTCATCGTCTGCTGTGCCCCACGCAACATATCACTCCAGACCTTCATTAAGCAGAGAGGCTGAACCTTGAAATCACTGGAAAATGCTGAGAAATGGACGAATAACGATCTTCATCAACAGGAAATATGAATGGCTGATTACCAACCTTATCGGAGGCAAGCTTAATTTCGGAAGCGTAAGTATACAAAATTTACAAATCCAAATATGTAATCTGCAACGATTGCATGGCGAATTTGGCTAAGTGCCTGCCCTTGGTAAGTGGGGTTCCCAGTTCGAGTCCCAGTGTTATACCGTCGAGTATTTCGAAGTTAAGGAACGGGGTAATATAGTCTCTTCGCATTGCTCAAGTTGTAAGTCATCAAATGTGAATGCATGACCAGTAGAGCTTGGGAGCAAGCCATTTTGTTTGGATGACCCTTACGGCGCTCTTTACAGCAGTTGTCTGCAAATGGACCTTAAGACCAGCCCGTTACGCAGTTTTGCCAATCTCGGTGTAAAGGAAACAGAATTTGTCGGGCTTTAGAAACGCCCTTATTAAGTTCTCATGTGCTGTCTAGCATTTTAACTTTAATTTTACAAATTCCCTTGATGTCCCACAAGGCAGTCATGTCGGTCCCTTACTTTTAATTTTGTTTGAAAAATGCAATACTGAGCATCATGTCGACTACTTACAGAGGATGCCCGGGTCTAAAGTGAAGAAAGACATCAACCAACTTGGAGTGCACAAATGGAGGCGGCTAGCCAGAGATAGCTTTAGCAGGGGAGACTTGTGGGTAAACACCCTTCCCAGACTGTAGCGCCACACGAAGAAAAGATAAAATATGGACTAGATTCCCTTGAATTTACTTAACTGTATGTTAATATGTATGACGTAATGGATGGGTGTGTTAACTTCTCCGCTGGATGTCCAAGTTCGATTCCGGACACGATGCCAACTTTCATCAAAATCACGGCTCCACCTCTCTCGAATCACAGAGAGTTCCCAAAGTATGCATATCTGTCTAGAAAGCGCTATTCAAAACCTCCTCTTTCGGAGGTGATACAAAAATGAATGTTCTACCCATTCTAGAGAAGATCACTATCATGAAGCTAAACCAAAGTCCACATAGCAAAAGAGATTAGCTCGTCCTCTCAACTCTGTCAGACAACCTTTGCAAGCACATTTCCTAAATTGAAATGCGCTTCAAATAGCCTTAGCATACACAAGGATTTAATTAAACAACTCCCCGCCATAGATCACTCACTGAAATGGAAACCCAATCATCATTCGTTATAATCAGTCGTCGTCCCTCCCCAACTGGTTGTCTAATGGTTTGAGCTCTTTGTGGGCAGCAGGGAGATTTTTTTCCCCATCAAATGGTTTGTATCCGCGTAGGTTTTCTTCATTTGTTGGCCCTTTCAATGGATGCACTTTAACATCGGTGAAAGGTGAGCACTGAGCGCTCGTTAGCAGCGCGGTTATTATGTGCTCTCTATGAAATTGTCGCCGCTCGGGTTCGTTGGAATGTGCGCTCTAAATGGACGTCCATTAGCAAATTCCTGCAATTGTTTGTGAAAATTTTGAAATTAAATCATCGGCCGAGCAGTCCGATGACTGAAGCGATGCATCTATTTTCGGGCGAAAGGAGTTTCGATGGGAAGTGTGGGAATGTGTTTTTTCCTAGCCGTGGCAAGTTGAGGCTGATGACGGGAAGTGCATGTTTACAGCGCACATATGATGAGGTCTTCCTTGCAACTCCTCTTACTGACTTGCTTATGAGGCTGGCGACCCATGCAGGGTCTGAGCCTGAGCGATAGCTGCTTTCTATTCCTGACAGTCCTGGGCATGCTGCTTCCAGTCATCCAGACCAGGCTGTCTTGCATCCGCGATTACTTGGTTTTTATACCGGTGATTCGGTATTCTGCCCCTCCTTCTCGAACCAGGAGGCTCGGATTCGAAGACCCTCTTAGCTGGAGCATTGTTGTTCATGGGCTCGATGTGGCCGAGCCAGTGCAGTTGACGGATCTTTGCCTTCCGGACTACATCCACAGGCTGGCACAGCTCGTAGAGTTCGTGGTTGTGTCTTCTCCTCCATTCGACATCCTCGCAGACGGGACCATATATCTGACAAAGAATATTTCTTTCGAAGGCACCAAGAATCAGCTCCGCTGTTTTGCTTAACGTCCAGCTTTCGACTCCATACAGCAAGACTGACAAAATAAGAGTTTCATAGAGCATGATCTAAGTCCTTCGAGTCACGAGTCTTGACGCCAGTTATTTTGACAAACCGAACCGGTTGCCAAAGTCGGTTCTACGTCGGATCTCCACTGTGATGACATTCGTGGAGTTTACGATTGCTCCGAGGTAGACAAACTCCTTTACTGCCTCGAAATTGTAGTTGTCGATTGTAATATTTTGTCCTAGGTGGTGTGTGACGGATTGTTTTTTGTGCGGCAGCATGTACTATGTTTTATCTTCGTTGACCTTAAGACCAGCTCGCTTCAATTACCGTCAATGCTTTCGCCACGGCACGTTTCGATGATGATGACGATGTCGTCTGCATATCCCAAGCATTTCCCAGCTACTCCTCTATTTTTACAAAACACCCATGGGACGATGGGAGAAGCCGGGTGCTCGCCAAAAACATTGACAAGGTTGCAATGGTGCGGGAAATGTTCACACACTTCCGGGACCTGCGACGTCAATCAGGCGGAATGATTGCGGCTTTCGTGTGATAATGATATCCGCCAGGTCCAGGTCATGCATTGATAAGCCCGCATTGATTCGACGATGGAGCGGAACAATCGCAATTTGGTTCTTAAGCTTTCCCAACCGTGGAGGCCATCGCACACACAGCTTAAGCCTTCCCAATTTTTCTGCACACGTCGAGCTCGTTGTCATCGCGGTTACTCGAGACCAGACACCTCTGACGTAGAAAGCTGAAGCTGATCACATACTTTGTCTGTTCTGAGATCAAGTGGCCGTGTTTCATAAGCTTGTGCGATGCTTATCAAATGCCGTTCCGCATATGAGTTGTCTAGTGTGTAATCGAAAGATCGAGCGCGGGGACACAGAAGGTGTTAGGCTAGGATGGTATGACTTCCATCGAAAGTTATGGATTCACTTAGACTCAGGGGTCCTTTGTGTTGCCACTGAGCCAGTTACCGTCCGTAACTCCTGAAACCATTTTGTTTTTTGGACGAATGCCCAGATTGATTTGACTTTTCGGATATATCTGCTAGTTCATTTAATAGTATTGTCCCAGGGTTTCTTTCCTAATGGAGGCTAGTTCAGGGCAGTTGCAGAGTAGATCTGAAGGGTTTTCCCTCTTCTTTCTCATCCATGCATCTGCTACAGAAGTCGTTGTATGGTGATCCTACCCATTGCACAGTGTCCTATAAGGTTTCCAAGGTTCAGGTCTGACCATAATTATTTCGCATGTAGGCACGCGTTAAGAGTATTCCATCTTTCATGCGCACTTCCAATCGCTAGCTCTATGATTTTTGTTTGTTTAGTTTTTATTGGTACGCAGTTGTTTTCAACCTTAGATATGTAGTAAAAAATAAAAAGTAAATAATAAAATGAAAATAAACTTTTCATACCCACTGTACTCTGTCCAAACCAATTCCAATTCTTTTTTAATCCCCCGTTAGGTTTTACTCATCTAGCATCACTCTCTTTTGTAAGCTTAAGAACATTGTGAGTGTAACCAAGTGAAGAAAGAACAGAATAAAGTGAATCGACGAAAGGACCAGGCGTATTGTTTTTATTTAATTCTTCCAAAAAGTAGTAGTTAACAGGTCCAACGATTGTTGTTCCATTTCTGCCTATCTCGTCTGCTTTACAGTTTCCTGGGATATCTGCACACACAGTAACTGCATTTACACATTTCATTGATTTTATGATCATCTTTGCACAATAGACGTTAAGTGTAGGAAATAATGGAGGTTCGGTGAGAGAAGTGTTTGATTGTTTGTCGGTTTCTGAAACATCAGCGAAGCAAAGTCAATCATAAAGAAATCAGGAAACCTCTTCGCAAACACATCGCTTGAGAATTGTTTTGTTCCATCCGTCACTTTTGTCGTTTTTTGAGTTAGGGACGGATGCTAGAGTAATTGTGTATGCTCTTTTTTAAATCTGTGACTCGATTTGCTCTACGTCTTTCCAATTCCGTTGTTCCATATCCCCCAAAATCAACAGTTTGTAGAATGGTGCTCTTCTATAAACTAATTCTTGACGTTTGGGACAAATTACTTTTTATTTGGCGCTACAGTTCGGGGTGGCCCTGGGCCTCAACCTACTAGCTGTCTCCAGTGTCGCACGCCAAGTTGGTTGAGGTCCTTCTCCACCTGGGTGCGTCACCTTAAACGCGTCCTCTGTTGCGTTGTCTCACGGGTTCGGAGTCGAAGACTCTTCGGGCCGGAGCTGAGTTGTCCAAACGCTCTACATGGCCTAGCCATCTTAGGAGTTTAACACGTAGACGCCTGGCTAGGCTCATGTCAGTGTACACCCTGTACAGTTCGTGGTTGAATCTTCTTCTCCAGAAAACGTCAAAGCAAACATGATCAAAGATCGCACGCAGAACTTTTCTCTCGAAGAGACCAAAGACTTCCTCATCCGCTTTTGAGATTGTCCATGTCTCCGCGACGTCCAGCAGGACTAGGATGATCAAGGTCTTGTATGAAGTCATCTTGGTCCTTCGAGAGATGGCTCTACTACTCAATTGCCCCTTGAGCCCAAAGAAATAGCCATTGGCAAGAGTAATTCTGCGTTCAATTTCCGTACTGGTGTTGTTGGTACTGTTTACTTGGGAGCCGAGGTAGACGAAATCCTTGACTACCTCGAAGATATAGCCGCCCATTGTGACGCTCTGTCCAAGACGTCGATGTTGTGTGTCCTTTCTTGATGACAGCATATACTTCGTTTTGCCCTCATTCACCGCTAGACCCATTTTAGCCGCCTCCGCCTCAATGCCAGCAAACGCCTCATTGACTGCTCGCTGTGTTCTGCCAATCACGTCAATGTCATCCGCGTATGCTAGCAGTTGTACGGACTTCTGGAAGATCGTGCCTCTAGTGTTGGCGTGTGAGTCTTGCACGATCTTTTCCAGGATGATGTTAAAGAAATCACATGACAGCGCGTCGCCTTGTCTAAATCCTTTTTTGACATTGAAGGTCTCGGTGTGGTGGTTCATTACTGACCTTGATGGAGCAGCGAGAATTCTCCATCCTCATCCTGCACAACCTGACGAGTTTGGCAGGAATGTCAAAACTGGACTGGCGTTGTATAGCTCGTCCCTATGCTCGCTGTCATATGCGGCCTTGAAATCGACGAATAGGTGGTGGGTATCGATCTGCATTTCTTGGGTTTTTTCCAGGATCTGCCGTAGTGTGAAGATTTGGTCGATGGTGGACTTCCCTGACCTGAAGCCACACTGATATGGACCTATCAGGTTGCTTATAAACGGCTTCAGGCGAGTACACAAAACGGCAGAGAAGATCTTGTATGCGATGTTCCCTCTATAGTTGGTGCAGGCAAAGCAATCTCCTTTCTTGTGGATCGGGCTCATCGGGCATGCTTTCCTCCGACTATATCTTACAGATGAGCTGGTGCATGCGTCCAACCAAATCACCTCAAGCTGCCTTAAGGATTTCAGCAGACAGTCCGTCCGCACCGTCAGCTTTGTTAGACTTCAGTCTTGATATTGCTATCTTGACCTCGTCTAAGTCGGGGGGACGGAATTCTCGTCGATCATCGTCCATATTGAGTGAAAAATTCTGCCTGACAGCGGTATTGGTGTCATCATCGCCGTTTAGCAGTCTGCAGAAATGGTTCTTCCTGGTTTGGGACAGATGCTCCATATCATTTTGATAAATTTTTTTCCGCGAATTGTTTTGTTCCGCGAGCATGTCCCGGCGACTTTTACTGACCCTATTCCTGCCACTCTGCGACTGCGAAGTCACTATTTAATTTCAAACTAATATAAATAATTTAAAAAAGGTCTTAACTCCGTAGTTATTGCTGTTTTTTTTTTCGTTTGATCCGGCTGGCCTTGAGCTCGTGTTCGTGTATTGAAATGGTGATCTATAGGCTTCTGCATTATTCTAAACGTTTGTTGAAGCACCTTGAATCGGTTTTCCCTGGACAAATTACTGTTTATCTTCTTGACTACGGTGTGTTGGAGTTTTTAAAGTTTATTTAAGTGGATGCGATACGCCAAGCTAGAATACTGTACATTAACCTGGATTCGACATAAATGTCGTGTAGTTCCCAAGTTATTGCCGAGTGAATAGAGCGTTTTTCAGATCCGAGGGAATTTTTTTTGATGTGCATCGCCCAAATAAATTTGCTGTCAATGGTAACTCCCCAGCTGATCTGGTAGTTCACTTTGACATATACTACTATGTTACTTGATGCCCTGACGAGTGACAGGTTTGAGGCTGACAGACTAGACGAGTGAATGGCTACAGACTCTTTACATTATTTTTAATATTGGAGTTTTTAATTTTTTGTTTCTAAATCAAGCCAAATATCTGAATGTCCTTCTCTTGTCCTCTCGTGTTTTGAATTTTCTGTGTCCTTGGGGTGATATAATATGTTTTGCAATCTTTGAAAATGGCTAGAATCAACTGCTTTGTCAAACTTGCTTTGCATTATTCACGTTGATGTATCAATTCACTTAAGTCTAGCGACTATAGCTTTGTCATCGGCAAATTCTTCTTGAGTGCTTGTCAGTTAAAAAAAACAACTGTCTTATGACTTAAAGAAATTCCATGCTGACTTCCTCTCCTTAATTCATCATCTTCAGTCGAAAAATGACTCAATAGCACAAAATGTGAGTAATCTGAGAGCAGGCTGAATTGGTTTGAACAATGGGAGCTGAGGAAAATTGTAGAGATTGTACGCGTTTCTCATGCCAATGACTCGAAATGGCTCATACTATTTTTGGCAATGCTCTTAGTGGCAAGGCTCGTTCTTATCATCATATATCGTGATAATCACAAAAGTTAGACTCAGTTTCAGCACACGTCCAAACAGGCGGACAATTCCTCAGTCCAATAAGACTGAACCTTAAGGAAACGACATGTCCTTCTTGCAAATACTCTTCCACCGAACCTTCATCATGGTACATACATTATTATAGTCAGTATTACATTACCTTGTCAAATCTTTCGAAATCCACCTCCCAGCCGACCATATGCCACAAACCACAAACAAAGCGCAAAACTCCAATTCGAATGAAGCATCAGCACCAGTCCTCTGGGAGCGAACGTCAAATGAGTCTTTCAGTCCCAAGATGCACATCATACATAAATGTGTTGTCGACGTCTTTTAGCCAGATTATGAGGATTGCCATTCAAGTCATTCATTGGTTTTGTTCCACCCTCACGGACGAATAGATCAACCATCACACACACACACACTGACGCACAGTTTCGCCAGAATTGATGGGGTGGAAACTCAAGTGGGAGATTTCCTAAGATACATTCCATGTTCCGTAATTGTCACAGATGGCATAATTGGAGTAATTACATTTAATCCTTGAGGACTTAACGGATACACGATCCGAGTACTTTCGACTAGCGGGAGCAAGAGATCGGAGGTCATTTAAAGTTTTTAATGGAAAATAATAATAAAATCATTTAAGCGGGACCGCGCAGCGGGGCCGGGCGGCTCGGCGGTGGGTTGTGTGGAAACATTTTATCGCGATGATGGGGCGAGGGTGTGTGTCGGAGTGTTTCAAAACTTGAATACTTTTCGCGTACGATTGACGTCAAAGAGGGACTGACGCAGACCTTCCACACTAAAGTAACCCTTTTCAGTTCTTGTCAGTACTGCGTTGTAAGGTGATGCGAGACGGATGTAAATTACAGAATAGCCTTGTGTAGATTTTCCTTTCGACTCGCCAAAGGTCGCTCAAAGGTTAGGTAGATGAAGCATTCTAATTGCAACGGCGACTAACGCATCACATCTTTGCAACAGTACATGTCGATGTCCTGTTCAGACGACAGCTACATATAAACTGTCAGATTATGGCCCCAAAACCGGGCAAGCCGTTTAAGAACAACAAAAAGTCCTACAGGCCCATATCGCTGTTACCAATAATATTCAAAATGTTTGAATATTATTTTGTTAAAATGCATTCAAAAATTTATCGAAGTAATACCTGACCATCAATTTGAGCTTCTAGCCAAACAGTCGACAATTGACCAGGTATACAGAACGGATGAAATTGAAGGAGCATTAGAGGAGAAAAAGATCTGCTCTACCGCCCTACTTGACGTATCCCAAGCCTTCGCCAAAGTTTGGCATAATGGCCTAAAATAGAAACTAAGCATGCTTCTACCAACAAGCTTACATAAGATCATAGAATCCTATCTCGAGAATAGGTTATTCAGAGTTAAACACGAAACCGAACACTCCGATCTTAAAGAAATCCGAGCAGGTGTCCCTCAAGGGAGTCTCATTGGCCCAGTATAGCTCTTGTACATCAGAGACATACCTAAAACTGAGGGTACACTTGTGGCTACATTTGCGGATGACACAGCGGTCCTGGCAACGGGAAGTTCAGTTGAGTCCTCAGCTGAAAAGCTTCAACGAGCTTTAGACAAAATAAATGAATGGTCAAAACGCTGACGCATTGCTCCCAATGAGACCAAATCAACGCATATACATTTTACCTACACACATATTGAAAATCTACCGGTTTTCATTAATGCTGTTCAAATACCATACGTACTTGGTATGACTCTCGATACGAAACTCAAGTGTAACACCCACGTTAAAATGAAAAGGGATGAGCTCGAAAACCGGTTTAGAAAAATGTACTGGTTGCTTGGAAAACACTCCTAGTTAAGTATGTACAACAAACTGCTATTATAGGACTTACGGGATACAACTATGGGGTTGCAGCAAAGCAAACAACAGAGGATTTAGTTAGTTCATTCAAAATAAAAATATACGGGCTATTGTGAAAGCTCCCTGGTAACTCAGGAAATGTGATATACAATGAGACCTAGGGATAACTACCGTCGACGAAGAAAAAACAAACTCAGCTCGAAAGCTAAGCATCAGACTTCATGGTCACTGTAACAATGCCATCCTCCAAACTTTGGACTTCAGACTTTTAGTACGCCGACTCCAATGTACGCACGCAATGACCGCACGATTTGACGCAATAGTAACAAACGACCTAACGAGGGTTATGGCAGGTAATTTTACCGAAGGTCTAACATCTTCAAAAGGAAACTACTAGATAAGGAAACTTAGTTGTAGCACAGGAAAACCAAAAAAAAGTACAAAAAGAAAAAAAAAATATATATGCAGTCGAACCACCACTTGCCACGAAAAAAAGTTATCAAAACTTCGAGTTACCAAGTAAAATACAAAATTGATATAAATATATATTTATCTGTGGTAAAACACATAAAACGTAGAGGAGTATAATTATAATTTTAAATAGTCCGTTACACATAACTGAAGAGCGGATTTTTTTATTTTGTTTTTTAAAAAAAAAAAATCTTCAGTGGAATTTGAACTGTGGGTCGCCGTGGCGTAGTGGGTAAGTGCGTCGACTCTTACGCAGAGGGTGCCAGGTTTGATACCCGAATTTACCACCCTTCATATTTCACGGCTCCACCTCTTTCGAGTCACTGACAATGCTCAAAGAGTACTCCTGTCTAGAAAAAGCTTCTCAACTTCGCCGTTCGGAGTCGGCATTAAACTGTAGGTCCCTTCCACTCGTGAGAGAACAATAGCACGCACAACACGAGTGGTTGCTGAGATGCTACGCCCAGGTCCGCCTCGGACTGTAGCGTCATCACTCAGAACTATTCGACTATCGTAAATCGAAAGTGCCACCTGAGCATATAAGACATGTAGATTTCAACGGATTAAGTGTCAGTTTATTGAGGATTGACCAATTTGCAATGTTATTCAGATCCTCATCCTCAGATCCGTCAGTCCTATCGGGCGTGTACAATAAATTAGGATGTCGTCTGCGTACATGTACACTTTTGCAGTGTGAATTACCTGTGGGCGATCATTGTTGAAGAGTGTGAATAAAAGAGGTCCCAACACAGAACCTTGTGGGACACCAATATTAGTGGTATAAGGATCACCAACACTTATTTCAGTAACCACAGTTTGAACACGGCTTAACAGATACATTTGCAGTAATTTTATTGACGAGGAAGAACAATTTAAGTTTCGAAATTAGTAAAGACTGATGAATACTGTCAAATGCTTTTGAAAAGTCAAGCAAGACTAGAAACAGACACTAGACAGAAATGAGCCTAAGAAAATTTGTTACCTTCATTACAGCTGTCTCACAGATATGTTTGTTACGAAAACCGGACTGCCAGCTTGACATCATATAATTTTCGCTAATATGTTCCAGAATTTGACTGGCGAGAATCGTTTGAAATGCCTTTGCAATAAAGCAGAGCATACTTAACGGTCCGAAATCCGAAGGAACAAACGCACCATGCTTTTCAGGTATCGGAACAATGTTTGCGATTTTCCATTATTTTTTTTTTTTAAATGTGCGTGCGCAAGGGATTGCTAATACCCTTATGTGTCCAGGATCAAGACACAGCACGGGGAAAGGGAGAGGAGGTACCTGTGCACATTGATCTTAAATATCTGCGGGCTGTAGTCTGTGGGAAATATTAGTTTGGGAAGAGCATTCCATATTCGTGCAGTGCGGCTGAAGAACGAGTCTCTGAATTTAACTGTGCGTCCTAAAGTAGACTTAAGGGTATACTGATGGGCATTCCTGGCGAGACGAGTATTGCGGGTGAATTCATGGAGAGGAGGAATGCAGTTGGCTAGCTCACTTGAGCATCGTTTGTTAAAATAACGATAAAATACGGACAACGAAGAGACGGTACGTCGATGTTCGAGCGAGTCTAATGACTCTGCGATATTTTTGTCTCCTATAAGTTTTATCGCTGGCTTTTGGATTCTATCAAGTAGGTGCAGTGTGGTCTTAGGGGCACCAGACCAGATATGAGCGTTATACTCAAGCTTGGGGCGGATGTACGCCTTATAAATTACAGCCAAATCAGAAGGGGTGAAATATTTCTTGCATCGATTAAGAAAACCTAAACATTTCGCAGCATTTTTGGCGACCTCAAATATGTGATCGCTCCAACTGAGTGTTGTGTTGATACACATACCAAGGATGGAAAGTTTTCCGGTTTCATCGACACAAGCGCCATTCATGAAAAATGGCTGATTATCAAGAGTTCGCACACAGCAACTGAGTTTTTGAAGCATTGAATTCCACTCTATTGTTTTATCCCCAGTTAATTATGCTGTCAAGATCGGAATTCAATTTGCTTAACATAAGCTGCCGTTCCAATAGGGCCGAAGGGCGGGGTCGTGAGTCTTGGAACGAATATGAAAAGCTAATGGTGCTGCTAATCAGCGAAGGAATGGATTGGATTAGAAGTAGCAGACAAGAGATCATTTATAAAAATGAGAAACAGTGTCGGAGACAGAACTGAGCCTTGGGGAACACCAGCATTTATTTGGTGTATATCAGACTTGGGCCCATCCAACACATCTTGAATTGAACGGTTCGAAAGGTAATTTCTAATCCATAGAAGAAGAGATTCATCGATACCATACGCACGCATTTTCGACAAGAGAGCTTGATGCTAAACTCTGTCAAATGCTTTAGAAATATCAAGCGCAACGATCTTGCTTTCGCCTGAATTGTGCAAAGATTGGTTCCACTTTTCCGTGAGATAAGCTATCAGATCACCAGTGGACCTGTCGCTGCGGAAACCATATTGTCGGTCATTAAGAAGTTTCCGCGATTCAAGCTATTTCATAAGCTGACGATTTATCAGCGTTTCCATGACCTTAGGAAGAAGGGACGTAAGTGCTATAGTTCGGTTCGAGGTGGGTGACGAAGATTCGCCCTTTTTAGGGACTGGCTGGACAAATGCTGTTTTCCATCTGCTCGGAAAGAGACCTAAAGAGTAGGATAGATGAAAAAGCTTACGCAGTGGTTTTGCCAGCACAGAAGAACACCTCTTCAAAAGTATAGGGAGAATACCATCCGGGCCAGCGGATTTGTGAACGTCGAGATCTTTCAGTACTCTTGCAACTGTACGAGTGCGGAAGTGGATTTGTCCCATGGTGAAATCAACGCTCTCAAGTACAGGTGGAGACATATTGTGTTGAGCTAGCTGCAAAAAAAACCGCAAGCAGATTAGCTTTGTCTGGGGAGCTGACAGCTGGAATGTCATTGTAAATGTACGTGGGAATTGAGGACGAGGCGGAATTCTTTACGTTTTTTACGAAAGACCAAAAGTTTTTGCTACCCTTGGGACATTTTAGCACTTTTTGCCTCAACTTTTGCTCATAAGAGAATTTCACACGTCTGATAGTTGCATTGCAGTCATTTCTGGCCCGTTTAAACTTCTTCCGGTTTTCCTCAGTGGGGTTGGCATTGTATGTCCGGAAATTCAACTCTCTCATCCTAATAGTCTCTTTAAAGCTCGAGTCATACCATGCGTTTGCTTTGGACCTGATACTCTTCACTTTGTGAGGAATGAAGGTTCTCATGCCCAGCAGAAGAATATTTGTGATCATATCAGCAACGGCACCCACGTCACTATCGAGGAAGCAAAGTGACCAGTTAAAGTTCCTAAAGAAGTTGTTAAGTTTGTTTCAATCGGCTTTCTCGTACAGCCAAAGTGTTCCTTTAGGAATTTGTTCTCTAACTGTGTGTGGTGATAACGAGAATTTTGCTGATACGACACAATGGCCCGACGAGCCTAGAGGTGACAGTATGTCAACAGAATATTTATCAGGATGAGAGGTGAGAAACAGGTCCAGGGTGTTGGCGGAATGATCTGCAATGTCAGGTATTCGTGTGGGATCATTTACTAGCTGGGTCAGATTGTTTACCTCAGCAAAGATTTCGACGTACATTCCTTCGGGTGTTGTCTGGCCTGAATGTCGAAGCCAATTAGAATTGTGTACATTGAAATCGCCCGCAATGGCAATTTCAGTGCGAGGATGCAGGGATACAATTCTTGAGATGGAATCGGATAGCGCATCAAATTCGTTAAAAGTTGAATTGCTTGAATTGATATCCAAGCTTGGACTTCTATAAATAAAGCAGTAGTCGATTAAATGCTTACGGAGATGGAGCTTAAACCACAGAAAATTAAATTCCGGATTGGAACAGAGGCCGTATTGTGGTTGAATTTGGTAAGCTACATCACTACGCACGTAAATGGCGAGACCGCGGTGTAAGAAGAAGAGCGGCACCAAGCTATATCCAGGCAAGTTCAAATCCGATAATTCGGTATTCTCACCTACCTGTGTTTCCCTCAGCGCCAAGACAGCTGGTTTGTAACGGGATAGGTGGACATACACAGCGAAGAGATTCGCTCTAAGCCCACGCACATTGCTCACATCAACCCTAAAACTTCCCGCAAAGGACAAAACGAAGATAGAAAAAAACCAACTCCGACTGCAATGGTGAAGAAGTGCAAATTCAAAATTAGCTTCCCAACAACAATCGATGTACACCAACAAATTCACACTTCTAAGATCCGCTATGTCAGATGCTACGCACTCTCAGTCATTGCTCATCGTCTCATCAGCCCGCGTGAAGAAATCAATCAGGAGTTGCGACCGAGTATGCGCAACAGTGGCTTGTGAGGGAAAGGGGCGAGAGGGAGCGGACCGGACGCACTCCACACCGAAACACTTCTCACTAGCAGTTGCACTTTTTTTATTTTATTTTTTTTTTGCTTTTGATGGTGGAAGGACCGCGGGGTTTTTTTTTTATGTTGCACTCGCGTAATGCACGGACGGAGACAAGTCGGAGGATGGCACAGACCTTCTTGGTCCGGGAACTACGAGCTATATACAGAGGTTAAAAATGTGCGTGACATAGGGAAGTATCTGGGGAAGAAGTATCTTCAGGAGTTTTGGGCTGGTTCCATCTGGGACCTTATTGACAAAATCGCTTGTGCTACGTCATATTCATTAATGCATTCGAAAGTGAAGTTATTTCATGTAACGAGGACCATACGATTAACGACTGGCACAACGTGAGACAGACTGTGTGACATCGGCTTAAAGACTTGACTTATTTCATTCGGACAGCAGTTTCTGGATTTTTTATTCTCTGTTGCAGCCATGTTTTTCAAGTTTTTCAACAATTCTTTAGAATTAATTTTAGAGTCAAGTTTGTTATGAAAATACGAGCGTTTTGAGATTCTTGTACGGGTATTTACTTTGTTACGAGCCATGCTGTGAAAGCCACTCTAGGCTCCTACTTCTTCGATAATCTAAGCGATCAATCAAATCGCTATTAGACTTTATTGATTTACCCCTCTCATTTTAGGCAATCGGCCTTCACGGCCTAAGTGCATCTAAGCCACTTACTACCTACCTAGCAGGAACTAGGAACTAGATAATTACATACAAATTCAATACGCATTAATTATGCGTGCCCTCAATCTGGGTGATCCTGGGCCTTAACCCTTAAGGAGTACGGTGTCTACTTTGTAACACAAAGGACGGATTGCGGGTCACCACATAAATCACTTTTTCTTTTACCTTAAAGTTGGCATTATGATATTGCAAGAGCTTTTAGTAAATTAAGACTAATCTTGGGGGACCTAGTCTTCCACTCCGTACTCTCAGGGTTAAGCAACAGGGATCTCCAACAGCGCGATCTCTGACTAGCTGTATCATATTTCGCACATTAATTGAAGACCTTGTCCCATTTAAGCCCCGTGTCCGCAGTTGCGTTGTCCCACGCGCATTAAATATAAATTAAAATACCCACGATGTGTGGTACCTTCCATTTCAGATATGTACTTCCAATTCATCGAATCGCAGCCAGCAATCATACTCTGACAAGTTGCTAAACCATCAAAACTCTGACGGGTCCACTATTAATCTCTCCCTGCAACCACAACGATTCGCTACTGATGCACACCCAAGCTTCCGCGCATCCCTCGGGAATCAGATCGGAATGCAATTGCTAACCTAAACATCGCAAAGTACTCCAAGGACGCGTACTCGACGCAATCAACTGGAACAATAACAACAATGACGAATACGAAGAGTATTTGATTACCTCTGACGATGGCCGATAGTGCTCGGTTTTCCAGAGTTCTCCTGCTTGCTAGTTCCGTAAACGGCAGAGACACACTCTCTCGCTACGCACGAGTTTTACTCGAAACAGATGCGCACCAGCACCACCACCAGCACCGGTGGAGGGTTGAGAGTCCGGAAAATTACGATATTTGAGGTTTGGCACTTTTCAAACAGGCAAGGGTAGTTTGTCGGTAATTCGCATCAAGATACGAAGTACACACGAAGCAGGTCTTTGCACACAGACGCGGGCATGGGCATGGGCATAGGCACGGGCACAGGCGCAAGCAGAGCGCATAAAGAGCTATTAACATTGATGAACACTGAACGCACAAAGGGGCTGGGGTGTGGGGGCCTACCCTTATCCATTCATCCGCTCTCCCTCAATCTAGATTGAGCAGGTTTTCCTTTTAACCTTTTGTTGTGTGTATTCTGAGAGACGGCATTCAGATACACAGAGCCAGAGTCGGAGTCAGAACCCGGACTAGAGCCAGAGAGGGTGGAAGTGGTCTCATCCACACAGCCCACTTGGATAATTTTATTCATGACAACGATGACGTTACAAGGGGGTGAGAGGGTGGGGGGGAGAACACGTTCGTTATTAGCGTTAAGTCAATTCTGATGTTTACACAAATTACAACTCAATTAGGATACTCTCGAAGTTTTTGTGTCCTGCTCTGCTCAGCTCTGGCATCGGGGGTGGGTTCGAGGGGTTGCTTCTGAGTGCTGGGACTGGTAGCCCCTTTTTTTCTTTTCGATTTCTCTGTTAATTTGGTAATTGTCGGAGTGGAGTTTAATTACTTGACTCTTAACAAAAACGTTGCTAAAAGCAATGAAATCCTGCCAGTGGAGTTGAGTGGGATTAAAGACGTGGTGTGTGGGGCGGGGTGGTGGGATGGTTTGTTGAACTGCGTGTACGTTGATAGTTGTGGATTACGTACGTACGTAATGTGAAATCAGTTCCTTCCAAATGGATGTCACACTCGGCACACATTTGCGGAGTCAACTTTTGCGAATGAAGTCACTATTCTCTGCAGTTGCAGGCACTTTCAGTGATGTTTTAAAGTTCTGTTCTGTGTCCGTTGGGGAGTGTGAGGGGTTTAAACTTAAGTGAGCGAAAACACGTTGAAGTGATTTTTGAGAGCGAAGAGCAGGAAGAAGTGATGTGTATTTATTGGTTAAAATGTCGATTATGTGTGTAAAATGGGATTAAAAGCTATACAATTCACATAGCTTTGATGATGATTTCAATGAAGCTCTAACAGTACGCCAAATTCCACATTCCAATGCTGCATTTTCCAGATAAAAGTTCATACGTCCAGAGTTGCCACCACAAAACATCATTAAAATTAAGATTTTATCAGAATCGAACCAAAACTTCGTCAAATTGCAAAGCGGTTGTAGTTTCAGATGGGAACTTACCCAGAATTCCAATATCAGCTGTCATTTACGTAGACAGCGATTGCTTTTCTTCTCACTTTAGTTTGTTAAATTTAACGAAACTTAACGAAACCAAGGAAAGTGGTTACAATGGTAAGCACAGTGCATTATTATTAATTGTCCATTACAATTGGTACATTACTTATTTGCTTATTAGGCATACGACCCATGGAGGGTCGTAATTGCAGCCTTCCATCGCTGACGGTCATGTGCACTCTGCTCCCAGTCATCAAGACCATTTATTATTATATTACTTGATCTTTATACCAGAGGTTCGGTCTTCCCCTCCTTCTCGCACCAAGAGGCTCGGATTTCAAGACCCTCTTAGCTCGAGCATCGTTGTCCATCGGCTAGATGTAACCAAGCCAGTGAAGTCGACGGATCTTTGCCTTCGGGACTACATCCACATCCTGGTACAGCGCATAGAGTTCGCGGTTGTGTCTTCTCCTCCACTCGCCTTCCTCGCAGACGGGACCAGATATCCGACGTAGAATTTTTCTTTCCAATGCAACCAGAAAAAAAACAAAGCAAAACGAAATATATGCTGTCATCGAGAAAGGATGCACAAGATCGACGACTTGGCCAAAACGTCACCATAGGCAGCTATAACTTCGAGGTAGTGAAGGACTTCGTCTACCTCGGCTCACAAGAAAACAGTACGAACAACACCAGTACCGATATTAAACGCAGAATTACTCTTGCCAATCGCTGTTTCTTTGGGCTCAAGAGGCAATTGAGTAGTAGAGTCATCTCTCGAAGGACCAAGCTGACTTTATACAAGACCTTGATCATCCCAGTCCTGCTGTACGGCGCGCAGGCATGGACAATCTCAAAAGCAGATGAAGAAGCACTTCGTCTTTTCGAGAGAAAAGTTTTGCGCTCAATCTTTTTTTTTGAGTTATTGGAGAAGAAGATTCAAACACGAACTGTACGGGCTGTACAGCGGCATGAGCCTACGGATTCAACACCTAAGATGGCTGGGCCATGTTGAGCGCATGGACAACACTGCTCCAGCCCGAAAAGTCTTCGACTCGGAACCAGTGGGACAACGCAATAGAGGACGCCCACGGCTAAAGATCGTGCCGGCTGGAGAGGCTTACTGGTTGAGGCCCAGGTCCACTCCGGACTGTAGCGCCAACAGAAGAAGAAGAAGAATCGCTTTTGGACTTTGTCAGTACGTTCGGAGAATGTAATCAAAGCTGTGTTCCAAACTATGACAGCATATTCAAGGAAAGGTCGCACGAGGGACATATACAGCGTTAACAGGGCGACTGGATCAGAGAATCCTTTAGTGTTACGTTTAATCAAGCCGACTGCCGAGTTAGATTTTGCTAATATATGGCTGATATGAGCATGAAATGTAAACGAGGAGTTTAACATAATACCCAAGCCTTTGCCACTACTAGTATTCGAGAGTCGTGATTTCCCAGTCGAATAATTAAATTGGATTTGAAGCGCAAGTTTGGTGAAAGAAATTGAGTGTCATTTGCTTGAATTAAGCTTATGGTCATTATTTACGCACCACTCCAGGGTGCTTTTAATATCCGACTGTAGCAAAACACAGTCATTGACATTTTGAATACTTTTGAATACTTAAATGTCGCCAGCATATAGCAAAGATTCCCTGTGCTTAATTGAGAAAGGAATATCATTGATGAATACTAGAAATAATAGAGTACCTAGGTGACTACCTTGCGGTACCGCAGAACTACATTTAATTGCCTTTGATAAGGAGTTTCCAATTTTAACTCTTTGTGTTCTATTTAAGATGAAGGAAGATATCCAATTTAGGAAATGGGAATGAAATCCAAATGCTTAAAGTTTCTTTATCAGCAGTGACTGGTTTGGCATCAAATGCTTTACTGAAATCCGTATAAATTGCATCAACCTGTTTTTTGTTTTCTAACTCATTTATAACAAAGGAAGAATAAATTGAGAGGTTTGTAGAAGTTGAACGACCAGATATGAATCCGTGCTGCGCATCCGATTTGAAAAGTAGGAAAGGTAGAGGAAGAGGAGATAGAAAAATTTGGAGCCTGATTTCTGAAATGGAATAAAAAATGATTCTTTCCAATCATCTAGAAAAACACCTCCAGATAACGAACGATTGAATATGTGAAATAGAGGGCTGCACAGTGATTCAGCACAGTATTTAAGAATAATAGATGGTATTCCATCCACTCCATAACTGGAGTCCGGCTTCAAAAACTGAATTGTAAGAAGGATTTCCGTCGAGCTTAAAGCTAACGAACCAATGTCAACCGAGCTTGGGAAGCTACAAGGAGAAGGGTTATTGGGGTTTGAATTGGTAAAAGTAGATTCGAAAAAAATTGCAAATAGTTCAAGTGTTTTTTTTTTAACTCATTTTTAGTTCAAATTCATAACAAATTTACATACTAGACAAAATGCTTGAAACTAGTTGGCCGAACAGTATTACTATACATATAACTTACTGGGCCTCGGCGGGCACTCTAAGCTAAACTTAATCTTATCCTATGCCTTTCGACTTAAGCTAAAAATCCATGCATTTAAAGAATACCTACTTTATCTGTACAACTTAATATTAAGAAAAATTTAAGCAAAAAACTTAATTACTGTTTAGATCTTACAACTACCGTAAAAACTACCCTAGGCTATGTAGGCCGACCGTAGGTTGCAGCTTATAAATTTGCCGGCTCCCCCATTCGGAGATACGTAGTACCCTTTCTACCCCGGGTCTAAGGGGTTCGACGACTTTGCAGTGCAACATCCCGAACATCTCTCCTTGATACCGCCGTACTGAACCGGAGGAGACCCTCCTCAGCTCGTTGTGCGACGGAACGGTCGTGGTTGAGTCGCCCATCCACAGTTGAATGGGCTATGTGGAAGATGAGCGGTACAGCATTTAGATTTTGTAACAGTCCGTTCTTGTCTAAATGGAGAAAGGCTTCTGGGGGAACGAAGCCATTGTGCCGTACCCGTGGTATTAGGGATTGGGGTAGTAAGCCCCTGAGATCAAGTTATTGGACGAGTTCATCGCTCTAGCAGTATGACCTCGAATCAACTTCAACAGGAAATTGTCCACTCTTATCAGGTTTGCCCTGTTGTATAAAAACTCAGTGGAATAGAATTTTATGTACTGGGACTCTGGAGTTCGATAAAGACGGAGGCAAGCCCTAAGACAAGCCCCCTCAAACAACAAAATCTTTTCCATTAAGCTTGTACTCACGTTGAACCACACGGGACAGCCATAGGTGAGCATTGGCCGGATGATGGCCATGTAGCAGATAACCTTCACCCTCACATCGAGTTGGCTGTTGTAAAACAAAGCAGCATCTACATGTTTGTTAAAATATAGATACTGATCTAGCCAGATCCCCAGTTATCTGACTACAGTCCTTTGCGCCAGTGGTTCCCCGCCTCGTCCAACGATTGAGAACTGTCGCCAATTCTTTTTCGTGTCCGCCGAGGCCTTATACAACGGCGTCCTGAACAGAATGGTTTCCGACTTCTGGAAGTTGATACTCAACTTCCAGTCATTGCAACTTCTCATGAATGAATCGAAGTCACCCTGCGTGAGGGTAGTGATTTCCTCGATCTTTTTGCCTGATCTGTACACGATCAAGTCATCGGCATACGCAATTGCATGAGGAAGAAAACTTAACAGACCGCTCAAGTAAATGTTGAACAGGATTCGCGAATTAACGGCACCCTGTTAGAGACCATTTTTAACTTGGAATATACCTGTCGAGGTCACGTTGCCATTCTTGACTACGAACCGTCAACCGGTAAGCATGTTACACAGTAGGTACAGCAGTGGTTTGCTAATGCCTAACCGATTGAGCTTGTAGAAAAGTCCTTCTAACCATGCGGTGTCAAAGGCCTTCTCCAGGTCAATCAAGCAGGCACCCGTACATTGTTTCTGGTCTTATTACATTGGATATCCGACACCAGTTGCGACGCGGCATGAATAGTGTCATGCCCCGCTTTGAAACCGAATTGGTTATCGGGAATAACATTTTTGTCCTTAGTCCAGTTGTCTATTGATCACCTTCTCGAATACCTTGCTGATGTTCGGAAGGAGACTAATTGACTGGAGGTTGCAAGGATTCGAAGAATCTTTTCCTCTCTTGGATATGGGTTGCACAATCGCAGTTTTCCAATGCTCTGGATAATGTGCATTATTCAAAGCATTGTTAAACAGGATTGTGTACATATTAACCACTTCCAGGGGAGGTGTCTTAGCACAATGTTGGAGATCCCGTCGATTCCAACAGACTTTTTCTTCTTTAATGATTCGAAAACCGCTTGGAGTTCTGTCTTCGATATGAACGGGGGATGAACCCCTTCGTCGGCGATGGCATTATCTGCCATGTTATCATCATTGAACACGACAAAGCCAGTGTTCTCAGATCGCCATTGCTGCATGTCTTCTCGAAGTTGAAAGTTGCTCGCCATTACGCGGTTATCCAAGTCGTGGTTCGGGCGAACGCTCCATTCACCTTGTGCACTTCTTGGAAGACCGCGCCTAGTACCTCCATTTTTTCTTGCGGATCTTCGACCACAAATAAGTTATCGTCTAGTACGACGTTATCTGGATCAATACCTGCTGTAGTTAGTATTTGTTCGTTGTCCGTCGTTCTAGGAAGCTTAATGCACGGAATATCGCTATATTTGCTTCGAAAATAGTTCAAGTGTAGAGTCGATATTATCTGACTCATCTTCTTTGAACTTCATTAAATTAGGAATTTCCACAGAATTTCTTTTTGAATCTCTAAATTGCCAAAATGATTTGCTATTACCTTTCATATTTTATTCAACGGAAATAATGTAGTTCTTCTATAGAAACTTATTAAGAATATAAAACTCGTTTCGTAATTTACTAAATTGATCATATTCGGATGGACTTTTGGAGTTTTTAAATTTTTTGGTTCTTACGGTTTTTAAGAGTTGAACATTTGAAGAGTATGTTCAGGGCAGCGGATGGTGTTTCACGTGAATGAACAGATTAGCTTTTTTTCTATTCCATCCTAGCCAGGCAATCGAATCGCATTATATCCTTGACAAGAGCCTAGAGTAAATCAAAGACGCATATTTGTGGATAATGGTCTACTAAATGCAGCTGAAAGACATATATACCGATTGAATTTTTTCCTGAGCTCCCAACTCTCGCACTGAACACCGATAGTCTGTTGTCTGGCGCCCAACGCCGATCGCTCCACTTTCACCACCTCCACCCCCGCCGCGCCAACTCAGTCGTTTCATCGCCCTCTTTAAACTACAAAACCACTCCGATGAATAAAATGATGGATTAAGTCGTTAGATGATTTGAAAACAATTACAAACCATAAAAACACGTGGCTGAGAGAACCACCCTCAGTGCGCCACCCCTGCAAGCACTGCAAGTAGCCCATCCACCACCCCATTGTCACTCGCTAACAACGTAATCGTCCTGTTTGGCCAAGCACCGTCCCAACAGTCAAAACAGACAAAACAGACTCGCCGGATGAAAGGGAAATTCAATCTGTCAAGATTACAGACCAATTACCCGGCCAGAGATTTCGCTTTTCCTCGTCTAATGTTTCGGTTTCCGCATCACGTACTTGGCCCCCGTGCCACCCCTTACATCGCTGACTGACATTCTATTTCATTTTCCAATTCCTGATTGTTATCTGCTTCATCTTTGTCACATTCGCCCCTGGTCATGTGTAGAACGACTATATGCGTGTGTGAGTTTGTCTATTCAGTCTGCGATGCTGATGGTGGCTGATGATGGCTGGTGGTGGTCTGTCTCCTTTTTCCGCCTGTAAAAGTCGCCGCCACCGGCGATGGGGTGCGATTTTAATAGCTCAGATGAATTTAATAGAGCAAATCTTTTTGATATCAAAACACAATGAACGAGCAAGAGCCGTACAAGCGAACGAAGAATGGCGGAGACTCGATGTACGAGTAAGCACCATTTAAGGGTGATAATCGCGAACGCCAGTCGAGGGTGAAAATTGAGTACACATGCGAGGATTAAGAGTGCATTTGATTCAAAGCAATCTCCCTGGGGGATGTCTTGTCAGTGGCTTCGGTGGCGGCGATGGCGGTGGAGTATGTAATCATCACCGCAGGACTCTTGTTGTCGGCGCAGCGGCACAAAAGTGACCGAACCTAATGACGTTCATCGTTTGATTCGAATTGCGGGGGCGGTCAGGATCTCAGAATAGGGATGTACAAGTAATGTTCCTTTGATGGTCGATTATTGTGGCATATGCTGGCGCAGAATGTGACTGCAAAGTCCGCACCCTGTAGACGGCAAGAGAGAGTGGGAGAGAGAGATCGCAACAAGGATTCCGTGCAGCGATGGAATAACTCTGCACAGATGGAATGCACGAGTCACGATAAATATCCTTCGAGGCAATAAATAAATTTTCCGTCTTCTGGGCGAGCTAACTCCCGTCGACGTTTGTGTGCAGTTTGATGTAATTCTCTAATTGAATGGCTTTGATAGCTGAATGGGGAGCGACTGACACCGGGGATGGGTGCACATGTGTTAATTAAAATTTCAATCGGTTTCGAGTGCAAACCCCGCTGTGAGCTTGGAGATAATACAGTCTTAGCGGGGACTTAATCAATTCCGACTGACAGGCAAATGACTTTAAAATCTGATTCATCCCCAATGCGCCCCCATGGATTCCTGTGGGGCACTCTTTCGAAAGTCGTTTCAAACCAATTGAAGGCATTGTTGTTTTCGGCTACGCGTTCACATAGGTTAGGTTAGGTTAGGCAGGGGGCTGCTAGTGCATTCACCAGCACACTTAGACCATATTGGTCAGTTGTGATACCCCTAGTCAGACTACTATCACTGATTGACTACTCCAGTGATAGTGCCGTTAATTTGATCCCAATGGCGAATGGTGACTGGACCAGATTTGAGAACCAAATAAAAGCGTATTAACTTTGCTTTCACTGGGATTCGAACCGGGGACCCCGCTAACCAGGGGCAGGCACTCTACCAACTGAGCCATCCAGTCGTGTTTACGCGTTCACTTAGCTCTCTATCGGGTAAGGCTATCTCAACAATCAAGACAGACTTTAATTTTTGGCCCATACAGCACCATAACAGAGCAAACACAAAACACTACGTTCTCTTAGTATATGCCCTCAGTTGCGCTTTACACACCAGATGTTTGCGGCGCGACTTCGGATCATCTATCGATTTTGAATCTCATAGATTACATCAAATAAAAAATATTAATTAAAGGATAGTGTATTAATACATTTTTTTAAGCTCCAATCGATACAAGCTAAAATCAATTTCGTTCCAAAGTTCATTTAAAGTTCTTATACACCTTGTAATTGGTTCATTACAACCATAGTTGGTTCTATGCCTCTTATCGTAAATTTCTCACCCGAAGAGATCTTTGGGGAGCATATTGTTGTATAATAATATGTGCCTCCACAATTCACCAAATCAGATTTGCCGACTGGGCAGGCTTAGTATTCGAAAAAGCTCGTTTGCTAACTTTATCTTCTTCGAAGAGAAAGTTGGAGAGCAGCTTTTCAGCTTGAATGCTGCTTTTCTTCAATTGCTGCGATTCTTTCAAATTCTCTTTTGTGATCTCAAGCCACTTTCACACTGGAAATCTTTCAGTCTCTGCAATTGTGATCTCAATGCTGAACCTTTTTTGTTTTCTACCCCCTCTCACAAATGCGTCTCTTTCTCACACTTGTACAGCATGCTTCCAATACCCAACATTGAGAACATAAGAATAAAGCAACTCAAAAAAAAAAGGAAGAGAGAAAAAAAAAGAATAGAAAATCTAAAAGCAAACCCCGAGCACACGAGACGCGGGCTACCCCTATCACGTCCCACCTCCCTTGCCAACAAGATGGAAAAATTGCAGACGAAATTTTTCTGTGTGAAAGCGGCCTTAGCAACCGGGCCACGCTTGGGCCCGTGTAATAACTCGCTTGGTTACGAGCTTGGTATTGGTTTTTCTGAGGATGCTCGATCTCTTCCTCTTGTACTAGCCGTTGGTAAGGACGTGATTCGCCCAGCTTAAGTGAGAATTATAAAGTTTTTGGATAATAAGCAATTAATAAGTGAAGACAACAATAGTTTTTAAATAATAAATTTATTATATTTAAATTAAATTTAAAATATTTATCTAAATTTATAATATTTATTTATAAAATTTAACAATATTTAAAAACAGATTGTTTTAATTTATCCGATAAGGTTCGCCTGAACCTTACCGTTACTATATACATTGATGAGTATAAGTTAACGAACAACATTGTTAACACATCATTATATCCCACATTCCTAACATGATTGCTTCCACGAGTACAACAGTGGAAAACACCTGACACCATTCTACATTCCTAGCATCAAGCATCCGACACTTTCCCACATTTCAAATAGAAGATCCAACACGCTCCCAGTGTATTTCGCTGACTTTGCGTCTGGAGAAACAAACAAAAATCTTCAATTTCATTCTCCTATCTTTCCTTTGTTCCCACATTTCCGCCGCATAGGTGTTAAGTTAGTTTTGAGAACACTTTGTCTTAAGTTTTTAAGTAACTTCAATAAGAATCGGTTGAATAAAGAGGCGAAGCCTCAAAATAATATTTTTTTGAAGTTTTCTTAATACGAAAACTTAATTTATATACCCTTCACAACACCCGTTGTGAGGTGAACCAATGTATCCAGCGATCCCCTTGTGGTTTTGCGGAAGGCCAACAACCCGCCCACATAAAAAAAAAAAACGTTATGAGAGAGCAAGCTGCCTCGGATACACGGACGGACCTACAACGACGACACGGCGTGAAAAAGGACAATGATTTGCGAGTGTGCTCCTGGAATGTAAGAACCCTCTACTCTCCAGGAGCCGCCCATGAACTGGAAAATATCCGTACCCAGTATAAGGCGGAAATAACTGCAATCCAGGAAATACGCTGGATAGGACAAGCGACATATATTACAGCTGTCACAAAAGGTTGCACATATTTGGATGCGGATTCGTTGTGGGAAAACGGTTAAGGTTGAAGGTTCTCGACTTTAAGCCGATAAGTGATAGCCTGGCTGTGATCCGCATCCAAGGCAGATTTTACAACATCAGCCTCATATGTGCACACGCCCCCACCGACGAGGCTGAAGACTCTGTCAAAGAGGACTATTATGACCTCTTGAACGGTGCCTACGGTCTTTTTCCGGAGAACGATGTAAGTATCGTGCTCGGGGACTTCAATGCCAAGATCGGTAAAGGCAACATCTTTGGCGGAGTGATCGGAGAGCACAAACTCCACGACACGACAACAGATAACGGCTTCCGACTTACAGACCTTGCGGCAGCACGTAATATGGTCATAACAAGCACGAGGTTCCCTCGCAAAAGAATCCACACAGCAACCTGGTGATCTCCGCACGGTCGAACCGACAATCAAATCGATCATGTGCTCATTGACGCAAGGCATGCATCAAATATCCTGGATGTGCGAACATTCAAGGGGGCAAACGTCGACTCTGACCATATCCTCATTGCAGCAAGATTGAGAGCTCGACTGTCCAATGTCAGAAAGCTGCACCAGCCTGAGCACACCCGAGATTGCCAGAGCCTACGAAGAGCAACTGAGTGAAAGACTCTCCGGGATGCCCACCTCATACACCAACGCCAACGAGATGTGGTTGCATTGCCGCTCGGCCATCAAAGAGGTAGCTGAAACCACCTTAGGCTACCTACCACCTCCGACGAGGAATCCGTGGTATGATGGCGATTGTGAGGAGAAAAAACAACAACTAACAGGGCATACCAAAAGGCGCTGCAACGAAAAACTATTGCAGCGCAGGAGGAGTACCGGGCTAGAAGAAGGGAGGAGAAAAAGCTTCTACGTCTGAGGAAAAAGTTTCTCGCAACCTCCCAGCTCAAGGATATCGAAGAGTCTAGGGACAAGCACAAAATACAGGCCTTCTACAAAAAAGCCAAAAGCCTTGCCACTGGCTTTAGGAAAGGCACCCAGGCTCTTCGAAACTGTGAGGGTAACTTGGTTACTGACCCGCAGGGAATAGTGGATGTATTTAAGTAACACTTCCAACAGATTCTTAACGGGCCTGACCAGGAATCAAGAAATCCCAACTCCTAGTTTTGAAGAATTCATCACAGCCATTAAGAGGCTGAAGAAGAAGAAAGCCGCAGGCCTAGATGGCTTACCCTTTGAGCTCTTCAAGGCCGGTGGCGATGTTCGGGTAAAGAGGATATCATCTTTAGAATTTGGAGGGAAGAATGCATGTCTGACGACTGGAACATCAGCTCCCACAAAAAGGCGATCCTCCTACCCCTGCTCAACGTCGCGTCGCCTATAAAATCCTGTCCAGAGTACCATGTGAACGTCTAAAGCCGTTTCGCACCGCACTAATCCGCACGTACCGATTCCGCTTCCTGCCCGGAAAATGGAATATAGACAAAACAAGTTCAAATTAAGGCAGGAGAAGTCTAACGAGTTTCAGATTGTAACGATGACCGAATTCGGGACCCCAGGCAAATTGAAAAATTGATTGACAGTTCGGCTCAAGGACCTACGAGCCGTTAAAAACCTGCACCGGATTTCGGCAAGGAGATGCGCTGTCGTTACTTTTCTGGTACTGAAGAAGATAGAACGGCGGGCAACCGTAAACACGGAGGGCACTATCTTGCACAAGTCAATCCAAACTGTGGTATGCAGATGACATGGACATCGTCGCACGTTCCGAACGAGGAACAGGTGAATCGCGTTGGTCTCAACTTCAATGAGGACAAAACGAGATAGATGCTGTCGAGCAAGAAACGATCTGTGGAACACTATCTAGGGCAATCCATCAAAATTTACATCTACAACTTCGTCTATCTCGGGGTAAAGGTTAAATCCACGAATGACAACACATTGAAGATCCGACGTAGAATCACCCTTGTTCTTTACAAACTGGGCTCTAAACACCTGACTCGAGGGACCAAGATCATGCTCTACAAAACTCTTATTTTGCCAGTCCTGCTAATAGAGCCGAAAACTGGACGATAAGCAAAACTGCGGAGCTGATTCTTTTTGCATTCGAAAGAAAAATTGTGCGTCAGAGGAAGGCGACGTACAATTTTGCAGACGGACAAATTGTCAGTCCCGTCTGCGAGAAAGACGAATGGAGGAGAAGATACAACCGCAAACTCTACGAGCTGTACCAGGATGTGGATGTAGTCTGGAAGGCAAAGATACGTCGCCTAAGCTCGCTTGGCCATATCGAGCGCATGGGCTCCAACGCTCCAGCTAAGAGTGTCCTCCAATCTGAGGTTCCTGGCTTGAAAGGCAGAAAAACACCGAACCTCCGTTTATACCGTAGGACCAAGTAATCGCGGATGGAAGAGAGCTTCTTGAGCTTGATGACTGGATGCAGCGTGTCAAACAGGGGTGTTGCGAATATGCGCATCCACATCCGCAAATGCGGAACATCCGCATGGATTTTGACATCCGCATCCGCCGCAAAATTCGCGGATGCGGATGTTGAACAAGTCGGTACAGGAACGATTTAGCGGCGGGTATTTTCCTAGCAGACGGTGATACGAACCGAGTCTGCTTTGTTTTATTGTTAGTATTGTATATTGTAAATAATGAGATTGAATGGTGAAGCGTGTAAAAAAAGACTGGAATTTATGTAGAATTCCTTCCAAAGGACAGAGTAACAAGTCGTACGGTAGATAACATACGACCGACAAACAAACATGAAACTAACAAACATTATGAAAAGGACATTTGCAATAATGAACTGTGGACGAGACAATTGCAACGGTAGCTATACGTCGTTGACAAGCCAACAACGGCAAACAGGGACATGTGTAATCGCGATCGGGGATGGTATGCAACGACGAAGAGAGGATAAGGGATTTATGCCGATCGCACACATCATAACTTAAAAGAAGTTAAGCAAAAATGTAAGAAAATTTCAACTCATTTTAATCATCTATCATATTCAGGATAGACTTAATCAACAGCATCTCAAAGCATTCCAAGAGTGCGTAACCAGATGGAATAGTACTTTTTTGAAGATAAAAGACGCATTAAGTCTCTTCATGAATGACGGCGAAATGGACCCAATTATGCCAGAAGACTGAAAAATAATCGAATGCTGTGTCCAGTTGCTGAAACCTTTTAAAAAAGCGGCACGAGAATTTAACAGCTCTGAGACACTAATATCATCTGTTTTTCCAATAACTCAAATGCTTATGAAAAAACTAGATGAGCATTTAACTAAATCACAGGACTCTGATCCAATTAGGCTAGCTCTTCTATTCTTCATTTGGCGCTACAGTCCGGGGTGGACCTGGGCCTCAACCAACAAGCCTCTCCAGCTAGCACGGTCTCTGGCTAGCTGTCTCCAGTGTCGCACGCCAAGTTGGTTGAGGTCCTTCTCCACCTGGGTGAGCCACCTTAAACGCGGGCGTCCTCTGTTGCGTTGTCCCACGGGTTCGGAGTCGAAGACTCTCCGGGCCGGAGCTGAGTTGTCCATACGCTCTACATGGCCTAGCCATCTTAGGCGTTGGATCCGAAGACGCCTGACTAGACTCATGTCGCTGTACAGCCCGTACAGTTCGTGGTTGAATCTTCTCCTCCAGAAACCGTCAACGCAAACAGGACCAAAGATCGCACGCAGAGCTTTTCTCTCGAAAATACCAAGGACTTCCTCATCCGCTTTTGAGATTGTCCATGCCTCCGCTCCGTACAGCAGGGCTGGGATGATCAAGGTCTTGTATAAGGTCAGCTTGGTCCTTCGAGAGATGGACTTGAGCCCATAGAAACAGCGGTTGGCAAGAGTTACTCTGCGTTTGATCTCGGTACTGATTTTGTTTGTACTGTTTACTGCGGAGCCGAGGTAGACGAAGTCCTTGACTATCTCGAAGTTATAGCTGCCCATTGTGACGCTCTGTCCAAGACGTCGATGTTGTGTGTCCTTTCTTGATGACAGCATATACTTCGTTTTGCCCTCATTCACCGCTAGACCCATTTTAGCCGCCTCCACCTCAATGCCAGCAAACGCCTCATTGACTGCTCGCTGTGTTCTACCAATCACGTCAATGTCATCCGCGTATGCTAGCAGTTGTACGGACTTCTGGAAGATCGTGCCTCTAGTGTTGGCGTGTGAGTCTTGCACGATCTTCTCCAGGATGATGTTAAAGAAATCACATGACAGCGCGTCGCCTTGTCTAAATCCTTTTTTGACATTGAAGGTCTCGGTGAGTTCGTTACCGACCTTGATGGAGCAGCGAGAATTCTCCATCGTCATCCTGCACAACCTGACGAGTTTGGCAGGAATGTCAAAACTGGACATGGCGTTGTATAGCTCGTCCCTATGCACGCTGTCATATGCGGCCTTGAAATCGACATTAGGTGGCATTTCTTGGGTCTTTTTCCAGGATCTGCCGAAGTGTGAAAATCTGGTCGATGGTGGACTTCCCTGGCCTGAAGCCACACTGATAAGGACCTATCAGGTTATTTATAAACGGCTTCAGGCGAGTACACAAAACGGCAGAGAAGATCTTGTATGCGATGTTCAGGAGACTTATCCCTCTATAGTTGGCGCAGTCAAAGGGGTCTCCTTTCTTATGGATCGGGCAAACGATACTGAGATTCCACTCATCGGGCATGCTCTCCTCCGACCATATCTTACAGATGAGCTGGTGCATACGCCCAACCAGATCATCTCCAGCTGCCTTAAAGATTTCAGCGGACAGTACGTCCACACCGGCAGCTTTGTTAGATTTCAGTCTTGATATTGCTATCTTGACCTCGTCTAAGTCGGGGGGACGGAATTCTCGTTGATCATCGTCCATATTGAGTGGAACATTCTGCCTGACAGCGGTATTGGTGTCATCATCGCCGTTTAGCAGTCTGCAGAAGTGGTTCTTCCAAATTCTCAGTATCGACTGCGACTCTACTACTAGTTGTCCATTCTCGTCCCGGCAGGCTTCTTTCCGAACCTTATATCCACTGGATAACTGTGTCACCCTCTGGTAAAACTTTCGGACATCGTTCCTACCGTAGCACCTCTCCATCTCCTCGATCGCGCGCTTCTTGTGCTCTTTCTTCTTTCTTCTGAGAAGCCGGGTCTCATCCCTTCGTCTCTGTTCGTAGAGCTCACGAACAGCTCTCGTCGTTCGTTGCAGCGTTGCTTTGGAGGCTTCCAGCTTCGCTGCATGTGCCAGCCTACACTCGTCAAACCATGGGTTCTTTCTAGGTGGTGTCGTAAAACCCAGCACATCAGTGGCAGCATCTTTGATGGCTTCTTGACAACGCCTCCAATCTTCTTCGATTGTTTGCGATGTCAAACCGTGGTGTCCTTTCTCGACTCCGTTGATCTCTTCATATCCGAGTTCTTACCTTGTCTACAACAAGGAAATGGTCCGAGTCGATGTTGGCTCCTCGGAACGTTCGGACATCAAGAATGCTGGAGGAGATTCTGACGTCGATCGCAACATGTTCAATCTGGTTGACGGTTGATTGATCAGGGGACCGCCAGGTCCCTTTATGGTTGTTGAGGTGTGGGAACCGCGTGCTAGCTACAGAGAGATTACGTCCCGTGACAAAGTCCACCAGCCTGAGTCCGTTATCGGATGTAGTGTCGTGCAGGCTGTGTTTCCCGATGACTTTGGCAAAGATGTCTTCCTTACCCAGCTTTGCATTGAAATCTCCTAGAACGATGTTGGTGTCGAAGCTGGGGCACTGATCGTAGGTCCTTTCTAGGAGATCATAGAAGTCATCCTTGCGGATTGTTATGAGGCGTTCGCTTTTACAGACAAAGCTTAAGACTTTTTGCCTAAGTCTGCCTCGAACAACAAATCCACATCCAAATAAGCGCCTCTCCCTGTTGCAATCACCGTAGTTGATGTCGCAGTTTCTCATCCTCTTCTTGCCGGGCCCATTCCACCGCACTTCCTGGATTGCGGTGATGTCTGCTTTGTAGCAGTCCAGGGCCTCCGCGAGTTCGGCTGCACGTGGTCTGCTAAGGGACCTAACACTCCACGTGCAGAACCGAAAATCGTTGGCCTTGTAAGGTTTGCTGGGGTCATCAACATTAGGTTGGTTACCCCATCTTCGATCGACGGTGCTCGGCTCCCAGATTTCACCACGTGGAGGTGAGAGTAGGAGTTCGCTGATAGAGGCTGTACAGACGCTTGTGCCAGCATGAGACGCCATATCAACGCTTTGAAAGGCTAGCAGTCACCACCTTAAAAATAGAAATGTCTTCTAAATTCTCGGCATTGGACGAAAATAATTTATTTTCTATATCCACTTATTTAGATCCACGTTTTAAGCACAAATTTTTCAAACCGTTGACAGAGGAAAGGATTAAAAAAGAAATCTTGAGACTACAAAAAAATCGTCTTCATGATCATGACAGCACATGTTTTCCACATCCAAACTACAACCAATCTAAAAGAATGAAAATGGGAGATTCGTTGGATTTGGTGCAATCGATTGACCTTTTTTCATAACAAGCTAGCGCGTCCGGTACCGCTAGAAAAACCTGTTTGAAAAGTGATCTGGAAGCGATATTAGATTCGTCAAGTGAAGATGACGACCTTGTCCAAAGGTCAGACAGCCCCGGAGCAGACCTTAAAAAAGAGTTAGCGTCATACAGCAACAAAAAAAGGACAAATGTGTCGGAAAGTCCTCTTATCTGGTGGAAAGAAAATTAAGAGCTTAAGATGTTATCTGGCATATCACGAAGATAATTTACGATCCTTTGCGAAGTCGCCTAGACCCAGAAAAGGCAGCCAAGTTGCTGTTTATTAAATATAACGCACCTATGCTTAAGTTTACGTATTAAAAGCTTATTTTCATTTTAATAAAAAGGACTTAAATAGTTATAATTAATGTTTTTATGTACCAAATCTTACATCCGAATCCGCATCCGCATCCACGGATGTGAGCCTCTTAACATCCGCATCCGCGTATGTCAAAAAATCCACATCCGCAACATCCCTAGTGTCAAGGATCATCAACAACGGAAAACAGCTATTGCTCAGTCTCCTTGCATCTGTCGCCAGCCTGATAAGTAAGTACATACATAAATACATACAATATATAATGGGTACCAAGCACCAAGTGGCCGTACGAAGGTGTCTTTTTTTCTTTTAATTATTTGAGTTTTGCATATATCAGTAGAAAATACAATTTCAGCAAGGAAATTTCAAGTCGATAGCTTCATTAGAAATATCAGTAAATTACGCTCAAACATGAAATGTGTCTGGTCAGACCAGGCTCTCCGACGGAGGTTAAGACACAGACAAGTTCCGGTATACTCATCAGATTAATTTACATCCCTGAAATAGGTTACAACGACATACCGGTTACAACGACCAAATTCGTCAGTCGCTTGAAGGTCGTTATAACCGAGTTTTAATGTATTTGTGTTAGGCATTGACTGATGCAAATCGGCTTGGTCAGAAGTTTGGTGACAATGCCAATTTCTTATAACTTGTACGTTCCAAAATCGGTTGTCCCTTTTTACCACAGTCGTTCAGCTGCCTCTTCGGTCTTTCGATTCGACTTGGAAAGAAAGTAAGCGGTCCAGCAAATATACCAATTGTTGTTGCTTATTTGTACCAAAAATGTGTGGAAGTCGTTTGCAATCACCATCAAAGCTGCTTTTCTGGTCATCTGCAGATGTACCTTGTTTATTTTTTGCTGAGTGCCCTAATCTCTTCGGAAGTCTTTCCAACACCAACCGATGGTTCTACGTGGAGAATCCTGTGAAATGTCCTTTTGTCTCCACAGGACATGAATGGTTAGCACAAGATGCCAAGAAAAATCACTGCCAACTTCTCACGTTCCCATGAAATGAATGAACTCCCTCCACACGCACTCAGCATCTTCTCACCTATTCACACACAAATCAACGGCAAACTGCAAGCAACCTGTAATTTTCATCAATTGTGTCGCCATAACTCCAGCATCGATTAATTGTTTCCACGGCCCAGCCCATCGCCACCACCCAACGTTGCCGTAATTCCATGCCCAATGCCCAGCCAACAGCGCGTACAATAGCCGATAAAAAAAAAAAACAAGAACAAGCACGTAACCCCTTTGCAAACTCGCTCGCTCGCAGCCATAACCAACCAACGGCGACATGATACCAATCACTTCTCAGTCACCAAGCCCATTCTCTCGCCCGTTCTGGTCCGGGTGTTGTTGTTTTTTCGCCGCCCAATTTTACCCATTTTAACACCATTAACGTTGATTTCTTTTTGAATGCTTTGCAATAACCCGAGGACAATACCCGGTGATGAAATAACAATCCGGTCTCGGGTTCTAATTTGTGTAAATATATGTATGCCCTGCCAAGGATAACACAAATTTATAAAAACGCGCAACAAACAATGTCATCCGCTGCTGCCTCTCTCTCCCTCTGCCCGCGCCGCCGGCACGGTGTGGCTGTGTAAAACGATGGATTGTGTAAAACGAGCCCAATAGCGCTGCAAAAATACGAGCCCTAGGTTGCGAGCCGAACCCACTACGACTACCGCAGCACCGCAACGCGATGCAGGCAACCAGGGCGCGATGATTTCTGGAGTCCCTGGTGCTATAATGCCATAGTTGCGACAACACACAGCTTCCTTTGCTAAACACCGTGTGTTACACGCAGGACCGCTCTGATTGCATCCAGGAACTCCAGAGACAACTACTCGAAGCCGGCAAGCCGGCGAAAGGGACGAATCCATGGCCGCAGGCGTAATGCCATCACAAAAGCGCACGACAGAAGGATTTTTTTTTCCGCATATTTTTGTATTTTATATTCTCCTCTCTGTGATGGAAGGATGAATGATGGAAAAAATGAACAGAGAGCTGAACAACAACGCCAGGAATCGCGTTTACATGGTTGCCGAGGTTGCCGAGGTGGTGTGCAACGAACACAACAGGCACCGCCGCGCCGAGCCGCAGCGTCAAAGCAACAACCGGGCGACATTATACGGTTGTGTTCCTATTCTGTTGGCCAAAATTCCGGGGGAGGGTGTCAAATTGAATGGGTTGCCTGCTCTGTGTGTGTGAGAGTTGGAGTTTGAGAGAAGGGAGAGCGGGATCGACGACAGCTCAAATGACACGACGAAGAGTGTTATCGTTTCGTTCGAATCGCAGCGACAATAAAAACCGCCCGAGGACATCGTGAACAAACGGAAATATCCAAACTATCGAGTAAATTGGTTTTTGTCTGAACAAATTAGCCGGGTAATTGTGCGTTTGTCTGGTGATTTTATGGGAAAGAAGTGGGCGGGTTTTGTCGGATTTGTCAGGCTACACTTTGGCCTTCGTGCGAAATTCGAGTGCAAGAAGAGATTCTCGGGGATGTGTGCACCTTGGGCCCTGGTTGGGTCTCGGGTTCTCAGGATGTAATTTTGATTGAATGAAGTGTAAGGAGGCCAATGGATTTTTGTTCGTCGTGCAATTTGCGGTTCCTAATGTGAGACAATCAGCAATCAGGGCGGCGCGACAGTCCGAGTTAGACCTGAGCCTAGCTTCTCACCAACCACTCGTGTTGGGCGTACTATTGTTCTTCCACGAGTGGATGGGACCTTCAGTTTAATGCCCACTCCGGACGGCGAAGTTGAGAAGTTTTTCTAGCGTAGGAGTCGGCGCACTTACCCACTACGCCACGGCGACCACTTATGTAATACAAATGTGTAAATTCACTCAAATTAAACTAAAAAATAAAAATAAACGTATTTTTCAAGGGGAAAGCAATCGCAGTTTCTTAGCATTTTTTTAACGTTTTTGTCTAGCAGATTTAGCAGTTTTTCGTTCTAGCCTTAGCAGGTCTGAATAAAATAATCTGGTTTCACTACGGGATGTGCCATAGACCGGGCAGATTACTGATGTTAATTGCACGCCTCTTGAGGCAAATCGTATAAAGTGAAAAATATGGGCCCCAGGACAGATCCCTGAGGAACTCGGTTATTAACATTATAGATCGTTAGCTTGTCAATGGGACGTATCAGCTGACCTTGCAGATCTGAGCTGCCTTACATTGACAGTCCTGGTCCTCCCAGTCTTCTACACCAAGCTGTCGTGTGTCCCCGATAACTTTGTCTTTACAACGGAAGTTCGGATTCGAAAACCCTCCTATTTTTAGCATTGGTTACCATTCGCTTGACGTAGCCAAGTACGCCACGTCGACCCACAACAATCAGTAAGGGTTCTCCGATGTTTGGAAGAAAATATAACGCCCTTGACGAACGCACTAATTCATCAGACAGTCGTCAGGTCATGAAGAAACATAACGAGAACAAATTCTGCCGATCATCCTGCTTCCAATGCGTCAAAACCAGCGTTCCCTCCCGTGATACAATTGTACTTTTTGATTACATTTGTGCAGACAGAGTACGGTAAATACGATAAATCCGCGCGTACTACGTTTTTGAAAACGATAATTACTTTTTATTTTTTTTTTTGTTTGGACTGCTGTCAAACGTCTGAAAGTGGAACAAAGGTTTGAGAATTTTGACTCAAGAATTAAATTGTTCCCATATTTTACACTCATCAACTCTCGGTAAGTCGAAATCTCATTAAATCGAAACTTGCCGCATGTTCACTCGTGTTACTCTTCGTAGAAAATTCACTCTATATCTCATAATCCAAGGCCTATTCAAAGCGTAGAAAAACAAAAGGGACAAGAAAAAAAAAACGGACAAGCGTAAATTGGCTTGTCTAATATATATTAATAATCATCACATGTAAGTGTATGGAGGTGTCGCAGAATTATTCATTTATTAAATTAACTATAGATAAATATCATCAACCTACGGATTTGGACCATCGTCGCCAATGTATTAACTCATTAAACTCAGATCTTGATAAAATCGTGCAATGGGGAATTAAATATCGTTTTGAATTTAATGCTTCAAAAAACCGATACTGTCTTCTGTCATTAAAGTGAAACCTCTACTTGTTGCCACTGCCCATGAGTGACGATTTTGTAGTTGAAACTGAACAGCTACATAGCTATTCTTGGTAAGCGCGTCACTAACCATCCGACCACAAATTGGATGTCGCCATTGCAAAAAGCTTATACAAAACAAGACTTGCATACGCCCAAAACTTGAATACAACTCATACAACAGGGCTGCGACTTAGACTAGAGCCCAGTTTTGCACGATCGGCTATTTACAAAGATTCTTTCTTTAGGGATACCACACGGATGTCAAATGCATTACCCCACTTTGTCTTTCCATCTCGCTATGATGTTCAGAGACTTAAAATCAATCTGCATCGACATCTCATTTCTAACCCATTTCTAATTTCTAAACGTTCGTACTGTGTTCAACATTTAAAGCAGTCAAGCACAACCGTTTCATCACTGTGGGCCGAAAAGAAAGAAAATTATTAATTGGACAATCACAAAAAGTTAAACTCTAGAAGCAGTTATTGTTACATATATACTTTACTAGAAAACCCGGCGAACTCCGTTTCGCCACCAGATGGCTTCGTTTTTGTAACATTTCGTTTGAGGATTAAAAGATGAACAAAAATTCTTTTTTTTATATTTGAAAAGAATTCATTTCGATTACAAAAATGAAGTGTAATTTACACCCCTATTCTGGTTGTGATGTGGTCACAACGCACGAATGTCAGTGAGGCGAAAATTATGATGCCTACCTTGTGTGGTTTCAGCTATTTGGTATTCTGGCGAAAACCTCACAAGGAAACACACAAGAATAGTCACCATGGCGAGGTGAATTCGTTGCCATGTCAAAAATTGTTTTTTTTTTGACAATTATTACATTCGCGCTTTTTTTTCTTACTGAGCGAATTTACAAAATAAAGGCAGAACGTAGCGAACAAGGTAATATTGTGTATATTAATGAAATATGCATAAGTATTTATTAATAATGAATATTTTGCAGCAACAAGAAAATATCAGCGTACATCCCAGGAGCAGTTGGACCATTATACGAATTTCTTGCAAATGAATCCCGCTCTTCTATAATGTCCCAACATAATGTCTTCGGCAATCGGAAGAATTTGATGAAACATGCTTCATCCAATGCGATGGGAGAATACTTTTCACGCATATTTACCTTATTTAATTGTCTACAACATTATAAAAGGGAATTACCTTTTGTCTCTATTTTCTCCTTCTTCAATAAGTAACAAAATCAAAACAATGTCCTCCATTTATTTCTTTATTTTCGCCTTTTTGAAAATCAAAATCTGTTTATTTTTCCTTGTGTTTGACAGTTCTTTTGTTGCTATTTTTTCCTTGTGATGTGCTCATGAGAACATCACAACTTTGACGGTTCTTGTGATGTTCACAAGCTGTGAGGTTTTGCTCAGAATACGAAAACCTCACAATTTGTGACTCACCATGCTCTTGTGAGGTTCTTGTGACTTAAAACACATCACTGAGGTTTGCCAGAATAGGGGTGTTAGTTAGTTGAAAATGAAAGTGAATCCAAAGTAAATACTGAATCGAAGCGTTATACATGTCCGCAAATTATCCGTGTCATTGAAGTGCTATTTGGTTAACCACTTTTTTTGTTTTTTGGTCTGACGTTAACACAAACAAAGCGGATGGTTTTCCAACTCGTGAACACGCAACGTAGCAGCTTCTTCTTCTTCGTTTGGCGCTACAGTGCGGGGTGGACCTGGGCCTCATCCAACAAGCCTCTCCAGGTAGCACGGTCTCTGGCTAGCTGTCTCCAGTGTCGCACGCCAAGTTGGTTGAGGTCCTTTTCCACCTGGGAGCGCCACCTTAAACGCGGGCGTCCTCTGTTGCGTTGTCCCACGGGTTCGGAGTCGAAGACTCTCTGGGCCGGAGCTGAGTTGTCCATACGCTCTACATGGCCTAGCCATCTTAGGCGTTGGATCCGAAGACGCCTGACTAGACTCATGTCGCTGTACAGCCCGTACAGTTCGTGGTTGAATCTTCTCCTCCAGAAACCGTCAACGCAAACAGGACCAAAGATCGCACGCAGAGCTTTTCTCTTGAAAATACGAAGGACTTCCTCATCCGCTTTTGAGATTGTCCATGCCTCCACGCCGTACAGCAGGACTGGGATGATCAAGGTTTTGTTTAAGGTCAGCTTGGTCCTTCGAGAGATGGACTTGAGCCCATAGAAACAGCGGTTGGCAAGAGTTACTCTGCGTTTGATCTCGGTACTGATGTTGTTTGTACTGTTTACTGCGGAGCCGAGGTAGACGAAGTCCTTGACTACCTCGAAGTTATAGCTGCCCATTGTGACGCTCTGTCCAAGACGTCGATGTTGTGTGTCCTTTCTTGATGACAGCATATACTTCGTTTTGCCCTCATTCACCGCTAGACCCATTTTAGCCGCCTCCGCCTCAATGCCAGCAAACGCCTCATTGACGGCTCGCTGTGTTCTGCCAATCACGTCAATGTCATCCGCGTATGCTAGCAGTTGTACGGACTTCTGGAAGATCGTGCCTCTAGTGTTGGCGTGTGAGTCTTGCACGATCTTTTCCAGGATGATGTTAAAGAAATCACATGACAGCGCGTCGCCTTGTCTAAAACCTTTTTTGACATTGAAGGTCTCGGTGAGTTCGTTACCGACCTTGATGGAGCAGCGAGAATTCTCCATCGTCATCCTGCACAACATGACGAGTTTGGCAGGAATGTCAAAACTAGACATGGCGTTGTATAGCTCGTCCCTATGCACGCTGCCATATGCGGCCTTGAAATCGACAAAAAGGTGGTGGGTGTCGATTTGCATTTCTTGGGTCTTTTCCAGGATCTGCCGAAGTCACACTGATAAGGACCTATCAGGTTACTTATAAACGGTTTCAGGCGAGTACACAAAACGGCAGAGAAGATCTTGTAGGCGATGGTCAGGAGACTTATCCTATATTTGGCGCAGTCAAAGGGGTCTCCTTTCTTAGAACAACTTATACTCGACAAAAATGACATAAAAATCTATCTTAATATGTAACAATTCATGTATTTAATTTTATTTTACTGACACTTCGCGGTTACTCTAAAATAATCTAATCTAACTTACTATTTGCCTTTCGTCATCTAAACTATTAAGTTTCTTTTCTTTTTTTTGTCCTTATGCGAAACTTTATTATATAAGTCCGACTGGCCAAGAAAACTAAGAAAAAAAAAAACTTGGCGCTCTATACATTCTTATAATTACCTAACCTAAATCTAAGCCTAAACCTTTTAATTTATATTTATATATATTACCTATTAAAATGGTCAAGACTAATCTTGCATTCGCGGTGGCTAGGTGGAAGTTCGTCTTCCTTCTCCGTCATCTGCACTAAGCAATTACGGATTACGGCTTTCGTTACCCGAAGCGATAGTGTTTTTTTTTGTTCTAAATTTTTATCAGTGAATTCATGATGTACTTAAATACTAGACAAAAAAGCTTTAAACTCGTTAGACGAACAGTGATGCTAAACATAACTTACTGGCCCTTAGTGGGCACTCTAAGCGAAACTTAAACAGGTGCCATGTCTTTCGGCTTGTGGTCGCCATGGCGTAGTGGGTTAGTGCGTCGACTCCTACGCAGAGGGTGCCAGGTTCGATACCCGAATTTACCACCGAAATACCCGCAATTATCGGCTCCACCTCTTCCGAGTCACTGACTATACTCAAAGAGTATTCCTGTCTAGAAAAAGCTTCTCAACTTCGCCGTTCGGAGTCGGCATTAAACTGTTGGTCCCTTCCACGCCCGGGTCCACTTCTAAAGCTGCTAAAGAACAAGAAAATAGTTTATCGATATGTCGTACAGGGGACGGTATAACCTATAATGACCCAATCAAAGAATATAAAGCGCAACGGCGGAAGTAGATGTGAGACAGCAGGTATCGTATATATGGCTTAATTGCATGAGCATGAGTGTACATATACAGTCGAACTTCGATAACTCGAACCACGACTAGCCACAAAAAAAATTCGAGATATCAAGACTTCGAGTTATCAAGTAAAATTATTATGGGTTCCGACTGTTGAAAGGTTTTCACCAAGAAATATGCTACAGATTCGTCATGGTAGGTGGGCGTGTGGGACATTGATCATGACGTCGTCATATTCGAGGACATTTTCTGTGATCTCCCTAGTGCCAAGGGTGGGTGGCCGTGTCCAGTTTCAAGGGTGTCCGGTTCGATGCCGCCACAGGGCTTCTGTGTTTTTTCTTTCTCTTCCCCTTTTGGTGTGAACCTGTTGGTGTTTCCTCGGCTTTCGCCTTTCCCTGAACAAGCTAGTAGTTCTAAGTGTGGCGTGATGGGAAGTTAGCAGACTAGCTGATCGGGTGATTGCTCCAACAGGCGTACGCCCGGCAAGTGGAAGTGGGAGCGAACATCTGATCGGGGTGGCGTGGGTGGCATTGGGATGTAGGCGGGTTTGAGCGTGATTTGGGCGCAGTTGATAAGAAGCGTACGGTTGGGTTCGAACGCGTGAGTTCTCGGTAGGTTGGCCGCGGAATTAAATCAAAAAAAGAAGAGGAATAAAATAAGAAAGGGAGACGGAATTTCGTGCAGGGAATGACGTCATTTTGTTCCCATCGATTAGCTTCCGAGCGTTTTCTGGGTTTCGGGGAAGTGTTTTTGACCGAGCAACGCCGGTAAAGTGTCCCGAAATCGGATTGTATTCGCAAGCCCAAAGAGGAAAACTGGCCGAAAAGGCAACCAGTGCAAAAGTGATCTGTTCGGTAACAGAAAAAAGGGAAAATTGGATTTACGCCCAGTCCTGAAAGTGATAGAATGAGGTGACAAGATTTTGAAAATTACATACAAAAATTCCATTTTTTGGAAGCACAAGGGAAAAACAAAAATCACAAACGAGTTTCAGTGTCAGTGAGGAAAATCTCCAAGTATAGTGAAGATAATAGATAGTGTGCAGTTGCTATCTAACTTATGTGTGGAAATCGCAGAGACCTTGCTCGCGCCAAACACCGAGAAGTGAACGCACGTTGAAGAAGAAGCGGAGCTGAACGCCGAGGCCAGGAAGAGGACAGGTGACTTCTCCCACACGAGGGAAGGAGACTCATTATATTTTTTTTGTTTATCTCTTTTTCTTATTCTTATTTCTTTTGATTAATTTTGTTGGTTTGGTATAGTTGTTACCTTCTATTTCATTCATTTTTTTTTATTTGAATTGTATAGATTCTTTTTTTTTTTTGGGAAAGAAGTACACCTTGTCTATTTTATTTTTTCTTATAATTACATAATTTGATTTGTCGTGTAGTGAAGTGTATTTATCCCCTTTTTTGTATCGGTTTTCCAATAAGTTCGTTGGCCGAATTGTTAAGGACATGGCGCGAGGGTTCTTTCGGGCAGCGGCCACGTAGGTTCGAAACCTGGCGGTGACGCGTTGTATTTTGGGGATTTTTTTATTTTTATTTTATTTTTTTTTTTTTCCTGGTCCCCTGTGTTGTGTTCTGTCTCTAGGCTTGCCCATTAATTATTTTTTTTTATATAACTGAGATTAGTAATTTTAGTCTTTCTTATATACACCTATCCCTCGTTTTACACGCTACTCGTTCTGCACGTTTTCGATCTTACACGGTTTTTAAAATCAAAATTTTAAAAAGTAAACTTTTTAAAAAATGCCAAATTTTGACTGCACGCGAATTTATTTATGCATACTTAATTATAAATCTGGTAACACTTCAGACGTATACATGCTCTACTGTCATAAACTTATATATGTATGTATATGTTGTTCTTTGATAAGAACACAAAATAAAATGGGAATTCCCCTTTAAGTGTCCAAAGCCAAATTGTATGTGTTTATGAATTAATGGATTTTATTCAACAGAACGAGTATCATCATTGTTTACCTACTCATTTTAAATTTTTTATTTTTCATAATTTCGTATTAGTTTTCACAATTTATTATACATATTGTGTAAATTATTTGAAGTAAGTAACTAAATAAGAATTATGTTTTAAAACATCCTTTTAATTAATTTTAAATTTTAGTTTTATCATGGCAAAAGTAAAAATTAACAAAACAGAGATTAAGAGTAAAATTATATCTTTGGAAACAAAAATTGAAATTTTGGACCGTCTAAGAAATAAAGAAAGGATAGTAGATGTTGCTAAATTTTATTTTATGAATGAAGCAACAATAGGAACAATAAAGAAAAACGAAGACTTAATTAGAAAAAGTGTAGCAGCTGGAATGCATACGAGTATGAGTACAACTTCACATGTAAGAAATGTTACGATGGAAAACATGGAAAAGACTCTAATGATATGGCTAGAAGACCAAAATCAAAAAAGAATTCCAATTGATACGTATGCCATACAAAATAAAGCTTTAAAAATTTATGAGAAAATTCAGAATCAAGCACCGTCTACTTCTGCGAATAAAGTGCCTTTTCACGCGAGCCATAGTTGGTTCCAACGATTTAAGCAAAGACATTCCTTGCATAGTCTTAAATTAAAAGGTGAGCAAGCATCTGCTAATTTAGAAGCAGCACAACAATATCCCCAAAAATTTTCTGAAATTGTTGCCAGAAAGTCTTACAGTCTTGACCAGGTTTTTAATGCTGATGAATCCGGATTATATTGGAAGAAAATGCCTAAGAGGACCTTTTTAGCAAAACATAACAAGTCAGCTAGCGGCCATAAGGCAGCAAAAGATCGTATAACGATTCTTCTCTGTAGCAATGCTTCTGGTGATCATATTATGAAGCCATTGGTAATTAGCAAAGCTAAACGACCACGTTCGTTTAAAGGAATAAATATTAACAATCTTCCCGTTTATTGGAATGCGAATAAGAAAGCTTGGGTTACCGCCACGTTGTTCAATGATTGGTTCCATAACTTTTTCGTGCCAGATGTGAAAAATTATTTAAGCAAAAAAGGTTTACCTTTTAAAGCCCTTCTAGTTCTTGATAATGCTCCAGGTCACCCTCATGATTTGCAGCATGAAAATATTGAAATTGTGTTTCTACCACCAAATACAACTTCTTTGTTGCAACCACTAGACCAATGGATAAGTTCGACTTTCAAGGCAATGTATATTAAAAAGGCATTCAGATATATTTTAGATCATATGGAAAGTGAAGGATCTCTTTCAATTATTGATGCCTGGAAAAAATTTACTATGTTAGATTGCGTCAAGCATATAGGAATGTCATATGCCGAGATTAAACAATCAACGCTCCATGGGTGTTGGAAAGCAGTATGGCCTGACATATTTCAAGGTAAAAATTATAGAACATCTTTGGAGCAAGAGTATTCTCAGATAATTGAGTTGGGTCAAGAATTGGGTGGAGAAGGCTTCGACGATATAGCTGAAGCAGATATTGCTGAAATAATGGAAGACCAAGAATTAAATGAAGATGACTTAATTGAAATTATCAAAAATATTAGTGAAAACGAAAATGATGTTGAATCTGACGTTGAAAACTATGAACCCAATGCTTTCACAGCAAAAATCGTTAACGAGGGACTTGTGTTAGGAAGAAAATTAGGAAACTTTTTCAAGAACATGAATGTTGAACGAGCTCTCAAATTTCAACGAGATGTTAATGAACTTTTAAGTCAGTATGAAGAAGTCTACAAAGATATAACAAAAAATAAAAAGCAGATGCTTATTTCAGACTTTTTTCCTGACAAGTCTCAGCAAACTACATACGGCAAAAATCCATACAACAACTGTAGAAAGTGAATCTAATGAGATAATATCCAGTGATAAATCTGATATTATACAATTTCGTAAGAGAAGACTTATCGTTGAAAGTGACAGCAATTAAGTTTGATTAAAATAAGGAACATAATTCTTATTTATAATTATTATTATGAATGAAGTCCAATACATATGTATATTTTTTTTTGCTATGAAATAAATTTGTTATGCTTTTTTTTTCATTTTACAAATAAATTTAATTGTTTTTATGTTTTCTATGATTTAAATGATACTTTTATATTTTATTAAGTGTTTTAGTCATATTTTGTGTTCAAGAAATGTGTAAAAAAAAGCTTGTTTTTAGTTGTTTTCGTTTAACACGATTTTTCCATATAAAAATTAATTTTTCGAATTACACGGTTTTTGTCAGAAACGTATCTACCGTGTTAAACGAGGGATAGGTGTATATATTTTTTTTTTGAAGTAAAAATCAATCCAAGAAGCATTGTTAGTACTTAAGCTAGGCTTAAGTTTTTTTTCATGCGTTTGAATAAATTATAATTTGTGAAGTCAAGTGTCTGTGGTCCCTCTTATTTTTTTTTTTTTGCTTGCGTTGTTTTTTTTTGGACCGGGTGTTGATTTTTTGGTGGAGATTGGATTCCTCCCCCTAGTCGCACTTCTAGAGGTAAGAAGCTTGTTGAGCGGATCCATCTTAACTCACGGCCATTCTCCATTGAGCGGCTGGCGTTCTTCCGCCCAACCCCAATCGGTCTCGGGGATTTCGACGGTAGCAAAATACAAAATTGATGTAAATACTGATTTATCTGCGATATAACACATAAAACGTAGAGGAGCATACGTATAATTTTAAATAGTCCGTTACACATGACTGAAGGGCGGATTTTCTTATTTTGTTTTTTTTTTTTTTTTTAAATCTTCAGTAGGTACACAGAATCATTTGTTGTTTCAAGAGTGTTTTAATATAAACGCAAAATGAGTAATGAATATGTAACGCATATGAAGGTGGTTCTCTCAAATCATACTCTACTATCGCCTAGTCTTTCCCTATTACCTACATCACTGCCGCTGTCATCATTACTGCCCAGCTGAGAAGACAGTGTCTTCATCCTTGGGAAACTCCAAAGTAACAATACCGCCTGCAGAAAATCATCATACGCAACACCTTGTATATTTCTGCTAATTTTTGAAGCTTCAAATACCATCTGCAGTTGAATTTCTCCCTCAATTCTTTCGTTGTGGCTTTCAGTTCTGCCACCGCGAGACCGAGCAGGACACGGATAATCAAGATATTTTGTTGGACCTTGGAGAATCAATCGCCTCTTGAGCCCAACACAACAGCGATTGGCAAGAGTTATTCTCGGTTCTGCTGCTATTCGTACTGTTTTACTTGGAAGTGGAGGAAGACGAAGACCTTGACTACATCAAAAGTAGTTCTGCCCATGGTGACATTGTGGCCAAGTCTTCCCTTCTCCGCTCGCTTGACACCTGTTACTCAGCTTAACTCGATCTTTATGGATCAGTGAGAATTCTTTTTTGTAATGTTGCACAGCTTGATGCTTTTAGCAGCCATGGCAAAGCCAGATGTATAGCTCGGCACTATATACCTTCAAATCGACGAATAGGCATACGTGTGCATTTCGTATGTGATCTCAGTGATTTTCTTAACGCCGGATGATGTGAGGTTGGGTTAGGTAGGCGGACTGCTAGTGCATTCACCAGCACACTTAGACCATAGTGGTCCATTGTGATACCCATAGTCAGGCTACTACCACTGATTGACTACTCCAGTGATAGTGCCGTTGATTTGAGCCCAACGGCAAATGATGACTGAATCAGATTTGAAAACCAAATCAAAGCGTATTTACTTTGCTTTCACTGGGATTCGAACCGCTAACCAGGGGCAGGCACTCTACCAATCCAGTTGGACGATGTGATTGCCTTATAGATTCCACGATGTAAGAACAGCTAGATGCACCGGAAGTATCCACGAACTTCCCCAAAATCGCATAGAGGACATGTAGTCCGACAGGGTGTTTAATTATAAAACTTTTCTGTTTGAATTCTGGGTTGAATGGAAGTGCAAGATCGTTAAAACTTCTCCTCGATTTGTGATTCATAAAAAATAAAAACCTAGAAGGGCAACCTGCAACCGGCTTCTTGAGTGGAACAGCCACCCATCCATGAGCAGTCTTCGGTAAGTGTCTGCGTCCACATCGTCGGCCAAGTCAGTTAAGCCAGGAAGTCACCGATCGAGAATCCTTTGAACACATTTAATACGGACACGCAAATGCTTTTGAAATTCGCTCTACTTTCTCCTAAAGCAACCAGATCTTTGACATCATCTAAGTGCATACTTCATTTTGGAGAATTGTGTTTTGACAGATTTTCTATGTCTTCCTTCGCCCCTCGTTCCCTCTGCCAAGTCACCGGACTTAACAAGAACGGAAATTTAATTCTGCATCCCACCACAGGCACTCGAAGCCAAACGATGTGCTATACATCTCTCATCCTCCCCCGCCCATCAAAGCACAGAGTTAAACACATTTTCGACTCTCTTCAAGGGTGGCGAAGTGTGAAATTGAAGATTATCAGAGCGGATTTGTTCCTTCTGCGTGTGCACTTACCCAGCCGCATCCTCCCCGGCCCCGGGACGGGCGACAAACTGAGATGGAAGATGGCTCGCATTATGCGCCCAGATAATAAAAGCCACAGAGAGATGGCATTTCTCCATTCGCTTCCACTCCGTGTGCCAATGTGCTAATTACAGATTAAGGATACAATAAAATGGCAGACACAATGGCACAGATAGGCGCACACTCTGCCGGTATGCCGGTGTGCGTGTGTATCCTATTTTCAGCGTGGATTTCCCAGTGGAATAATCCAACGCTGAAGCGGAATTGCTTTATTTGCTGGCGCTGAATGATTTTACGTTTGACATTTGAGGTTAATTCGAAGCAACCAAGTGTGAGCCGTCGCATAGGCTGGCTATGATTGGCGCTGCTGATTGTGGTTTCAGGGCGACTTTTGCGTTCGATTAGAATGTGGGTGAAAGAGGAACTCATGATGATGATGATGATGCTTGGGAGGCACTGGACAAGGGAACTAATCGACATTCAGGAGAAGGACTGTTTCTTTTTTTGAAGAATCAAGCCTTCACCATCAGGACGTCCAAGGATCCTCAGATCCACGGAGACACAGACTATAAGGTGGCCATCTGGTGATCAGTGGGACAACTTAACAGTCCTCACCCAGCTTGTGTACGAAACTGGAAACGGCAAGAGTTCGTTGTAGTTACTTACTTGCTTAGGGCCTCAACTAACAAGACTCTCCAGCCAGCACGGCCCTTTAGGTACTCTTTGATCCGCGTGGTAGCACAATGGGCCCGTGCTGGCCCAAGTGTGGCGGCTGTCCATCCGTACAACAATCAGCCACTTCAAGCCAACCTAACCTAGGACGGGCTTTAGCTAGCGTACTCCAAGCCGGGTAAGGTCCCCTTCGAATTGTGCGCGCCACGTAAGGCCAGATCTTCCTTTTCCTTCATTGGTGTCCATTCGCTCTACATGTCCTTGCCATCTTAAGCGATTGATGCGCAGTCTTTTTGACTAGGTGCATGTAGCTGCACAGCTCGTTTAATCCCTTCCTCCAGAACGCTATCTTACTTATTAGGCCAGCTACCCAGGGAGGGTCCGAGCTTGAGCAATAGCTGCATTCCATCGCTGATGGTCCTGAGAACGCTGAGATGCGCTCGATGTGGCCATGCCAGTCTAGTCGACGTATTTTTGCCTTCCGGACTACATCCCCATCGTGGTAGATAGATTTACTTACCTAAGTGGTGGTTCGATGATAACCTAATTAGCACTATGTGGGAGGTGTAGAGATATTTAGGAAGGACGTTAGTTCCTTAATATCCTTCGCAGAAATGTCATCAAGTGAGTTAAACAAGCGGTTGCCTTCCGTCTTTAGCAAGAGCAGGACAGGCGAGGTTTGTATTCATTCAGGCTATATTTTGCCTATATTTTGAAGTAGTACAGATTTGTTTTCTGGGTCATCTGAGGTTATCTATTATAAGGAAGTGTGTAGTGTGATGTGTAGCCTTGGCTGCTTGTATTAGGACGAGCACCTCCTCTGCAAGCGAGCACTGAAGGGCAGATCCCTGTCTAGCTGTCTAGCATTTTCTGGGATGTCACTGTGACCTACAACCCAGATAAGGTAGATTTTGAGCTGGTCTTCTAATGACGCTAGCTCAGCTCGGCAATCTTGTAGTAGCTTTGATGGCTGCTTGGTTATCAATACAAATGGCTACCTTCTGCCCTGGCATGACATTTGGGTGTATTTTGACTTGACGACATGCTTCCCGGATTGCAAATAGTTCCGCTCGGAACTGTCAGGCAATCTGTACACTTTTACCCGCAATGACTCCTCAGCCCATCTTAGAACCGTCAGTGTAGATTAGCCAGTTAAGTTCCCTGAACACTTGCCCGCTGTGCTAATCAGTTCTTTCGGGTATTGGATAGTCTAAGATTAATGTTGGAGATTGTATAATCTGAGAAATGAAGGATGTTACGAGATCTCTTGGTAGGAGATCTAAGATGGTACTATGACCATAGGGTCTTGATGTCCAGCACACAGACTCCATGAGCCTGATGGCATTGTGGGCTGTAGGGTTTGAAGTGTAGGTTAAAAGGTAGGGGATGTAGCATTACCGTCAGTCGACCGTAGAGCGCCTGTGGTGCCAATGCATGCTGTTCTTTGTACCTTGTTGAGTTTTGTAATGTTATATTTTTTACTAAGGTCCGCCCACTATACTAGTGACCCATATGTTAATCGGACGAACTACCGCCGTATACATCCGTTGAGTCAACTTAGATGGGAGGCCCAACTTTTTTTCGAAGATTCTACTGCTGTCGTAAAAAGCTTGAACGTCTTCTTCCCGGTACAGCTGGTAGAGTTGAGTCGCTTGCGGTTGTGTCTTCTCCTCCTTTCGCATTCCTCGCAGAGTGGCGACATATATCCGATGTAGAATTTTTCTTTTGAAGGCATCAAGAATCAGCTCCGCAGTTTTGCTTAGCGTCCAGCTTTCGGCTCCATACTGGCAAAATAGGGCTTTTGTAGAGCATGGCCTTGGTCCTTCGAGTCAGGAGTTTTGAACCCAGTTCTTTTGATAAACCTAGGTAACAGCGGTTGCCAAGGGCGGTCTACGTCGGATCTCCACAGTGATGTCGTTTGTGGAGCTTACCTTTGCCGCGAGGTAGACAAATTCCTTTACTACATCGAAAATGTAGCTGACGATTGGGATATTTTGTCCTCATTAACCTTAAGACCAGCTCGCTTCGCCTGTCCTTCAATTGCCGTACATGCTTCCACTACGACACGTTGGGAACGCGCGACGATGTCGATGTCGTCTGCATGTCTCAACAGTTGGACTGAATTGTAGATGATGGTGCCTTCCGTGTATACAGCTGCCCGCCGCACATCCTATCTAGTACCAAATTGAAGTCACACGACAGCGCATCTCAAACGGCTCGGAAGTCCTTTTGCTGACCAGCGTCAGTGTCGTGCGACTCGGGATCAGTTTTTCCCGGGATCCCGCATTGGGCCACCGCACCGAATAACACCTTGCAAGGAATGCTGTCGTATGGTGCTGCGTATCGATTTGAAACTCGATGGTCTTATCCAGGACTTGCCTTAGTGTGAAGACTTGGTCTATAGTCGATTTGCAGGGCCGGAAGCCGTACTGGTACGTGCCGATTAGTGCGGTGCGTAGACAGGATCTTGTAGCCGACGTTAAACTGTATGTCCTGATGGTGCTAATGCAGGGAAACTCTTTTATTAAACGTATATCTTTAAAGGTGTTTAATATTCTGGAATAATTTTATAATGAACTGATTACAAACTAATTACAAGCATGAGATACATAAACATACAATATTGTGTCCCTTCGGCATGAGCACGCTGCATCAATTAAATACAATGAACGGGAGAACAATTTTCGCTTAATTCAGTGCGTTTACATAGCTGCACAAAGCCTACAAGATTCATATTCCTTCAGTGCCTTCATCTGATGTGCGTTTACATGACTACGAAAAGCCTACTAGGTGCATTTTAAATTGTGTTAGAATTCAAATGGATGATTTTAGGAACACAATACTACTAGATCAAAAATTTCAAAAGAGTAAACAAGTTTATAAGTTTTGGGACACAACACTGTAGCTGTTACCAGAGGTACAATCGTCTTTCTTGTGGATGGAACATATGGAGCTTATATTCCAGTCGTCGGCATGCTTTCCTCCTCCTAAATTCTTCAGATGAACTGGTACATGCTCCTTACCAGCTCTGATGGTAGGCCAACCGATCCTGCGGCTTTGTTGTTCTTCAGCCTTTTATTAGCTTGACTGACTTCTTCAACGCTGGTTGGGTGGACTACTTCGTCGACTAGAGTTGGAATTCCTTCCTATCACTCTCACTGCAGCTGTTGGTGCTGTTTAATCACATCTACTATTCGCTGCGGGTCAGTACTAAGGTTAACCTCACAGTATTAAAGACCCTGTGTGCCTTTTCTTAACCCTCATCTCATACTCATGTGGGATTTTAGTATGTTTTCCATGATTTTTTTTTTCAAACCTTTTTTAAGAATTCTACGGAAGGAGAGAGAATGCGTAAAATAAATCTTGCACTAAAGTCAGAAAATTTTGAAAGTTTCCAATATGTGCTTTTTGAAAAAGAATGTAAGACAAAAAGTAGTTCTTGAGTAGTTTTCTATGCAAGGATGAGATGACGGTTAAGCCAGTTTGGTGTGGTAGGACAAATATGTAGCCTAACATGTAAGCCGACACATACATGGGTATGTTGTTCGGAGGCTGTTCAAATGTTGACTCGTATTTTGAAGAGATTTTTCTTACATTGTAATATGGACATTCGTGAATAAGAATGTATAGCAATGACCATTTAACAGAAACTATTTAACCTAAAATTAATTCTTAAGTATATATACAGCCTATTCATAAACCATGTCTGACAAATCAACTCAAAAATTGAATCGACTTCATTAACAAAAGCTTTGTTCGTTCGTTTACCCCTCCATACTGTGTTGAACATATAACATCGAAATTTGAAAAAAACGTTCAAATAACGAGTGAATTTTCAAATAAGAACTCTAATTCTCCCCATTACTAAGGTGGGGAAGGGTATCAGCTGTTCCACAGCTGTTCTCAAGAGCTCACACGTTTTCACAGACACGGGACAAGAAGCGTATAAAAAACGCTGTCAGATGAAATCAAGGGGCAAGGGAGGTAGAAGTTGTGTATCTCTATTATAGGTTATCTCTGATTAAAGCAATCTGTTCTTTAAACAGCTCGAAGGCAAAACATGGGGACTAAGCCCAAATGGTTGGATCTACAACCAAATAATTAAACCAAGCATGGAAAAATTGTGACCAAAAAACTGCCGTAAACAAACTCAACAAAGTACAGCGGCTAGTGTGTATTTCCACAACTGGCGCTATGAAAACGCCGCTACCAGCAGGGATGGAGGCAATACTTAACATCCCAGGACTACACACAGCCCTACAGGCTGCAGTTGCAAAACGAGCCTTAACATCACACTGAACCTACAATTACAAGGAAGGAAACCTGGTGGGACACCTAGATATCCTCAAGAGAGTAAACAATGTCTGGGAGTTAACACGGGTAAGTGATCTGATGTCTCCTAAGTTAATCTTCAAGAAATACTATGAAATACTCTGAAAAATGGAGCCCAAAAATGGTATACAGACGGGTCGAAATCTGGAAGCCAAGTAGGGGATGGTGTGGTAGGACCAAGATGTAGCCTCCACATTCTTCTCTGCAAGGGAGCAACGATTTTCCAAGCTGAACTGTTTGCAATTAACGAAGCTGCACACAGCATCAGTAACAGGAAACCATATTAAAATATATTAATTCTCAGATAGCCAAGCGGTCCTTAACGCATTTGGGAATGTCGCAATAAACTAAACACACTGGCAGAAAATAATATACTAAATCTAATCTGGGTGCCAGGACATGAAGACCATGAAAGCAATGAAAAGGCTGACATACAAGCCAAGGCAGGTACACAACCCTTCTTTGGGCCCTCCACTCTTTATGGAGTCAACAACACGAACACAAATCTTCACATACACAAATGGATCATTGAAAAAATTATCCAGTTTTTGAACAACATGCCACAAAACTACAATTCCGTACGTGCCAAAGAAGTCCTAAGACTTAACAAAGCTGACCTAAGGATGTTGTGTGGAGCACAGTTCACGGAGCATGTAATTATGAGCTCCATAAAATGTGTCTTATCAGTACAGAAGTCGGTAGGCACTGTGGCCAGGCGAAAGAGACTATGGAACACCTATTAATCGACTGCCCAAGCCTTGCCTGTAAACGATTTAAAATGATACACAAAACACTTTTAACAGGGAGAGGCTTTCATGAAATCCCATCTAGAAATATTATCAAATTTCAAAGGACAGCACATAGGTCCTAGACCGAAAGAAGGGGGTACAATAGATCTTTATGGCCGCAGTACAAGCGTCCTATAATCTTCAATTCAATCCAAATTCCTTAAGCCAGTGACAAGGTTTTTGGCTTTTTTATAAATGGCCTGGATTTTCTGTTTGTCCCTAGACTCATCGATATCTTTGTGCCGGGAGGTTGTGAGCGGCCTTTTCTTCAGGCGTAGAAGTTTCTTCTCTTCCCGTCGTCAAGCCCGGTACTAATCTTGCGGCTGCTTTTGTTTTCTATAGCAGCGCGACGAGGCATACCCGTCGGTTGCACATTTCTTCTCCTCACACTCGCCATCATACCACGTGCTTCTTGTCGGAAGTGGTAGGTAGCCTAAGGTGGTCTTGCCTACCTCTCAGGAACAACATCTGGCGGCCAATTTTGGCTGCCCGGAAAGTTTGGACATCCAGAATACTGTGTCGATCGCAATGTGATCAATTTGTTTGATGATCAGGAGATCAGGAGATCAGGAGACCGCCATGTCTCCTTATGAATATTGGGATAAGAAAATCGTGTGATATCGTGTGCGTTGCAGATGGAGAGGGTTTTTAATTTTTCTTGGGTCTTTCCATGTCTTAGCTGATCGAACTCATTTAGATGCACAAATCCATCTCTAACACACCCCCAGCCTGCTGACTATAAAGGCTTATTTCTCCGGCAACTGGCGGAGCCCCACCCAACAAAATCCATCTCTTTATAGTAACCACCAAGCCAACCGAAACCACAGCAGATCTCTTAATTAGCCCGTCAGTCCATCAACTGGGCCAAGTAATCGCTTCAACTTCACTTCGCCCACAACAAGGGAAACCCATAATACGACAAAAAAAAATGCATGTATATTCAAATCATTCATTTCACAGATTTTTTAGTTGACACACTTATCTCCCGTGACATACACACACTCGCGGACAGGCCCACTTCAGAGTGGCGCACTCACACACAAGCCTCGCACAGAGCCAGAGGACATCAGTTGTTCCGCGCTGAGCCTAGCTTTTGTGCAAATAGATAGCGAGCGAGGGACGGCAGGACTGACGGTGGAGTGCGCGCTTTTAATTAGCATATTCGTGTGTTTGAGGTTAGTGCTGGCGCGCTGACAAAAGGGACTGAAATCATGTTTAAAAATGTCGTTTTTATTTTGAAATATTTTAATTAATCGCGAGTGGGACACAGAGCTGCCACTGCGGGAGATGAGTGAGTGTTAACGCGGTTTTTTTTGTTTTAATTATACTACGTTCATGGGATACTCTTGGATTAAAGCCGGTCGGGTGGGAAATTTCGTTGTGTATCCTTGTGCCTGTGTTCGTACTTTGACGGTCCAACATCACGGAATAATGATGCCAGTGTTCGTCTATTAATTAGCACGGACACGCTGTGCAGCAGGAGGACGCGGCGCCGGGATGATAGATGCAGATTGATGCGGCAGTCATCGCTGGAGGAGATTAGATGCAATCAGCCGCGATTGGTAAAAGAATCGGTTTTTTGGGTGTTCCATACTTAGCAAGGATTTTCAGTGAAATTATGGGATGTTTTTTTAGTTCAAGGTTGGTACGGCAGTAAAGATACAACTTCGGGTGCCTGTGATAGGAGATCTTTTGGGTTGCCGATTTTGGGTTTTTTGAATAGATTCAGAATTTACAACGTTCATGGAACATTACTTCGTTCCACTGACTATTTCCCAGGCGAATGGGTTGACGATGGTGTGGATGGATTACATTTCAGACTAATAAATGCTCACGGTGCTGATGAAACGGTGTGCTCTTTGCTGAATTTATGAAGCACTATATGTTAAAATCTTTTAATCGTGAAATGAAAGTAGTTATTAACAAATGATGGCATCAGTCTTATCAAGGAACTTCGTGGGAAAGAGCACTGTATGGATCGAAAATGGGACTATGCAGGGTTCTATTTTAGGTTGGGTTTGGTGAGTGGACACGCGGTGGGGCCACGCCTCGCTTAAGTCCGGCTGGACCCATTGTGATGCCCATGGGAGGAAAATGTTTAACCTCCTGTTTCCTACTCGTGTCCTCCTTCAGGTGTTGATGCGATTATTTAGTCCGGCCATTCGGAAAACGTGATGAACCTGCAAATAGATGTTAGTGGAATTTCTGCAAGTTCCTGCAGATCTTGGAATTCTCCCAGTGTTCTATGTCTCAGTTTTTGTTAGTACCAATTCTTTTCTTGGTCAAACGTTAGTTGCTATTGAAATATAAAACCGGCATCCGCAGGGTTCTGCAATGAATGTGTACGTGAGGACCAAAGTGGGATCCCGCAGGTTTCTGTGTTAGCACCGCTTCTTTACTGTTCATTGCCAAATGATGACAAAATGCACGCAGAAGTGTCATAGCGAAGTAAGCGATTTCTTACGATAATGACAGTCTAAAGAGGGTATTGGGCAGAGTTGTTAGAAGCAAAAGTAGTAAATTGTAACATCTCAGAAAATAATGAATCGTGTAAAAGAGAAAAATGATCACTTTCTCCCTAGCTTTTGGACTTCAGGTGTACCTTCTGTAATAGTACGAGGGACGTCCGTGAAAAGGCTGCTAGTTGTGGTTGATTTCTTGGCCCTCGTCTTCACACGAAAGTGATGCACATACAGTACTGTGTTCCCTCTTTTGTCTGAAAGTTCATGACGGCGCAACATTTTAACATGTGTCTGTGGTAAGATTTACGAAACAGCGCTTGCTGTAGATTAGACCTAAGACAATAAACAAGGCTATTCATTGAATCCTCAGTTCGCAACTGCTTCGACACCTCTGTGCTCACCGGGACTTTCAGGACAGCAGATCTTTTCTTTTACCCCAGAATTAGTTAGGCCGTATCCAAAAGCAGAAGCTAGGGCCAGGTCCACCTCCGACTGTCGCGCCACCCATATTATTATTATTATTATTATTATCCAAAAGCAGAGCAAAGGATGAAAAAGGTTTCGCGGAGGACACAAAAAACAGAAGTTACAAGGATCAAGGCGACCATCGCTTTTAGTGACGCCCAAACCTACATAGCTCATGGCATCTTTTTGGTTTGCTGGTATAATCAAAATAGAGTGTTATGATGTTTGGTATAGTATCCTAAAAATGTGAATTTTTCTAACAAAACCACTTGGACTGCTTCATGCCATGAACGTTGTTCCATGTATCTGCCCGGTTCCTTTTTTCTATTTGCCTAACCTCTTCCCTGAAGATGTGATCTTTAACAGCGCAAAATGGTTCGAGGCGAAGCCTATAAAGGGTGCCTATGATCCTTTCGTAGCGAGGGAGTCGGCCGTTTCATTGCCTTCTTTCCCTGTATGGCTGGCTATTCAGCAGAGTTTTACCCTACTACGCCTGCTCAGCTTCTTAAGCTTCTGTAGACCTTCACACACGAGCATGGATTTGATGATATAGGAGTCTAGTGCCAGGATAGCGGCACGACTGTCCGACATTAAAACTATGTCGCAATTGGTATAGTTCCTGTCAAGATTGATTTGAGCGCATCTGTCTAGATGGAGCAGCTGCCCATGGGCTCGTAGTATTTTGTCAGGTCAGGTCAGATGAGTCTTTTAAATCAAACAATTTAATTCTGAACATATAATCGGCTAATACCCTACAATTTTCAGAAGGTAGTAGCTGACACATCACATCTTATCATGTTTTTCAGGTTCATTTCAGGTTAAAATTGGTGATTTCGTAGGCATTGAAGAAAAGCTTGATTATGGTGTTCCACAAGGCTACAAACTAGGTCCACTTTACGTCAATGACCCACTGTCTGTGATAAAGTATAGTACGTATGCGGACGAAACAGCGATCTTAGTTAGCCATAGGAAGCGGTGAACCTTATGCAATTAGATTTTAATAGAACCGCAGCTTGGTGTAACGACCATGGAATAATTTCCAGAACGCCGCAATTTCCTGTTTGCACAGACATAGCTGTGATAACTGATGATGATGACTGCATCGAAATTATTGCTTATGTTTCAACGTATAAGTATCTGGGACTGACGATTGTCTAGAACTCTAAATGGAACTACCAAATAGAGATATTGAAGAAGAAATTGTGCCAATCTGCGTATGCCCTTTTCCATCTATGCAAACTCCGTACACCAAGAGTACTCAGGGCTACATGGGCTTGGTGCAATCACATCTAAGGTATGAAATATTTGCGTGGTGAAGAGCGTCTCAATTGCAATCCCTACAAAAAGTGCACAGAAGACTACAACAGCTTGTGCTGGAAACAGGAAGTACCAGAGAAGTCCATCAACAAGAAGTCAACCGACAAGTAAGCTCAACATCTGCCAAATATACAATTTAGATATCTTGGACAAATTCGGTGACAACAACACATACAGGAATTAGACACAGCAGATGGTGAACACTAGAAGGCGACAGCAGCAGCTATATAAAGTTCCGAGATACTGGAATGAATATCGTCGAAGGACATTTAACGTGGCACTTTCGATGATCCTTAACGAACTCCCAAGGGAAATTCGCAATCAACCAAAAAGAGAAATTATTGAAAAAGTAAAAGAAGTCAATTTAAACTCTTCAAACTAAAATACTAAAATGTGAATTTAAATACGAAAATCGTAATTTCTTGAATTGTTATTACTACACAACACAACATGAACTGTAAATTGAAATATCTTTTAATTATTAACTGTCCCATGATTTTGAATTTTTTATTTTGTTCTTAAGTATACGTAATTGAATTTAAATATTGGGTCGCCGTGGTGTAGTGGGTTAGTGCGTCGACTCCTACGCAGAGGGTGCCAGGTTCGAATCCCCAATCTACCAACTTTCATAATTCACGGCTCCACCTCTTTCGAGTCACTGACAATGCTCAAAGAGTATTTCTGTCTAGAAAAAGCTTCTCAACTTCGCCGTTCGGAGTCGGCATTAAACTGTAGGTCCATTCCACGCGTGAGAGAACAATAGCACGCACAACACGAGTGGTTGCTGAGAAGCTAGGCCCTGGCCCTCTACGGGCTGTAGCGCCACCCATATTATTATATTATTAATTGAATTTAATGAATTTGAACATTTATTATTGTAAAATGCTTTTGTGGGTAGTCATCTGCAGACAAGCCATTAAGGCTTGGCAGATAAACAAGTGTAAGCACTGCAAAAATCAATTATAAACAAAATTGAAAATTGAATGTGTTTATTTCTAAGCCTTGTAAAATAATTTCCTCGTTTAGTTTATATTCAACGCTTTTGTTCGTTCAATAATATCGAATAGTATCCAAGTCCTCTTGACATAAAACCGCATCTATTGCATATTTGGATAAGGCAGACTTAACATAAGGTCTGCTTTTCAAAACAAAGAGGCTCACTAAAAATGATGGTGCGTAATCACATCCTGTGAAGCTGTGAAATCAAAAGACAAAAAAAGGGTTTCATTTGAAAGGAAAAAGTAGACCGAAAGCTCCGTTCATCTTTCTTTCAAGAAAAAATTTAGTTTTATCTTAAAAAACAAACAAAAACGAAAAGCTGTTCATAAAAGGTATACAAACAGATTCATTTAGACGTTTTCTTAAAAAAAAGGTAGGTTGTTGCCCGGATGAAAGTTGTCTTACACTTGCGTTCCTCTTTCCGAATTGTTCATCTTTTCGAACGCTTCATGTGTGCTGTAATACAATGATGATTTTATGCCACTATGACAATGCATTAATTGGGTCTCGAGTCACTTTCAAATAGATCCCAAAGAGTGAAAATTGGTATGTGTCAATCCAGAACTATCAAGGTGTTATCTGGGGTTCCCCAAGGCAGCCACCTAAGGCCATTACTCTTTATTTTATTTGTTAATGATATTCCGTCAATTCATAAATATGTAAATAGTTTAATGTATGCTGATGATTTAACTAAAGGCTTAGACGAATTATTCAGTTCGAATTAGTCAAAAAGTTAAATGTAAGTAAAAGTCATTTCTTTTTCTGCTTTCCATATTTTGTTGCCAACTCTCTCCGACTATATACCATAAGTGGGACGACTATGTTGAGGAATAATGATATGAATCATCTTGAGATAATTTTTGACATGAAATTGACGTTCTCACTTCAAATAGATTACGTACTTGTCAAAGCAAACTCAATGCTTGGTTTTCTTAAACGTAAGTGTTACGAATTTTCTAATCCGTATGCATTAAAGTTTGTCTAGATGTCTCTTGTACTTCCGTAACTGAAGTATTTTTCTTATGTAGGGAGTCCAGTCTATGTAAAGCATGTACACTCAATTCTCTTTTTATGCGGTAGATACGTTCCAAAACTAACCGCACAAAAAAAAATCGCATAAAAAATACACTAATGTAGTGTAAAAGAAGGGATGTGTTCCATTATTTTCAAAAACGCATAAAACCAAAAAATCATATAAAAAAAGACATTAATTACATTATAAAATTAGGGTTACGTTCCAAAATTTTTTAAAAGTTCATAGGACCAAAAAATTGCAAAGAAAAGTCGATATCAACTAATAAAAAACGAGGATATCTGAGAATTTTTGAGCAGAGTATAAAGTTTGGTAAGTTCAAATCAAATACATAACATTACTTTATTTTTAATTAAATATATTTATTTCACATTACTTTAATTAGTAGTTTTATAAAAATTTTATATTTAGTCATTTTTTCACTTTCTGATAACACCCGCAACCTTTTGTAAACTGGCGCGAAATCATTATCATCACTAGAATAGACAGTTAGTTCATTTTGTGACGAGATTGCTACTGCTTCAATAGATTCAACGTAAGTTTCGCCTGCTGAAGGTTCTCCTGATTTGATAAGAAAATCAGTTATTAAGCTTTGCGAATCTTTCCGTAATTCTTTATGAAGTTCTTGATACTCAGAAATGCAATTATTCAGCTCAAGCTGGAATTTGAATGCCCGCTCAGTATTCGGGTCAATATTAAGAAAATGTGTTTCTAATTTTTTGCAAAGTTGAAGACCTTCTCGAACTATTTTTGCAGTGAATGGGGAAGGATTGTTATCTTCTTTCTCACTGTTATTTTCTGGTTCTTCGACTGAATCAAATAACATTTCAATAATATCATCATCACTTGGGGGCTCATCTACAAGCAACTCATTGATGTCAATCTCGTTAAGGCTATCAAAACCTTCGCCACCAATTTCATGTGCCAAAGCAATAATTTCAGTTGAAACCGTCATTGCTTGATTAGTAGCATTGTCCCTTGCAACGCATTCAGGCCAGATTGCTTTCCAGCTGCCATTTAAAGTTTGTGGTCTTATTTCACTGATTGCAGAAGAAGAATGATTTGTGCAGTCTAAAATCGAAAACTTTTTCCAAACGTCGGTTACTGTTACTGGCTCACTATCAATTTGCTGAAAAATAAAATTAAAAGTATGTTTTACATAATACATTTTAAACTTAGCAATTATGCCTTGATCTAGTGGTTGAATAATGCTCGTTGTATTAGGTGGAATAAGAAGTATCTGAACATTTGGATGTTCTAAATGCGGATGAGATGGAGCATTATCAATAATTAATAAAACTTTAAAATTTAGTGATTTTTCCTGCATATAAGCTTCTACTTCTGGAACCAAGCATTGATTAAACCAGTCAGTGAAAACCGCAGATGTTACCCAAGCTTTTTTTATTGGACATCCAATGCACCGGTAATTTTTTTTAAATCTTTGCCTTTTAGTGCCCGTGGTCTAAGAGATCGATTAATGAGCAAGGGTTTAAGTATTCGATCACCTGATGCATTGCTACAAAGTAGGAATGTTACTCTATCCTTGGCTGCTTTAAAACCACTTGCTTTTTTTTCGGCTTTCGAAATGTAAGTTCGTGTAGGCCTTTTTTTTCCAAAACAATCCTATTTCGTCTGCGTTGAAAACTTGATCGGGGCAGTATCTACCATCTTCAATAATTTTAATCAACTTTTCTGGAAAACGTTTTGCAGCTTCTTCATCTGCTGATGCAACCTCGCCGGTAATCTTCACGTTGTGAAAAGCATTTCTTTTTAGAAAACGAGTCAGCCATTCTGTGCTCGCTGAAAATTCTGTACCAGACTGAGTGCAAGAAGTAGTAGATGGTTCCACTTGCTTTAGCTTCTCGTAAAAGCAAAGAGCATTTTTTTTTATTAAATTACCATCTAAAGGAATCCTTTTTTTTGTAAGTTCTTCAATCCAAACCACCAGCGCTTTTTCAGTTTTTTTCAATTAAAACACTTCTTGAATATGAAGAAAATTTGGAACTTAATTTAGTACCAACTAGATATTACAGACTGCCTTATTGAAACTTCATTATTTTTAATGGCTCTTATTGTCGATTCACTGTAGGCAAAACGCCTCCCAACATCAGTAAATCTTTCTCCTTTCACTAAGCAATCTAAAATTGCAATTTTTATTTCTAAGGAAATTGCTTTTCGTTGCTGCTTCTTTTTTTCCATCTTCAAACAAATTTTTATTTTAAAATTTAAAAAATTAAAGTTCTTAATCAACCAAACGCGTCTTTACTAAACGAAAGCAATATCTCAAGTGATAATTCATTATTACACAAATAGCATTGAGCATATGTAACTATTGTTTGCTTGCTCTGTATAGAAGAAATATTTAAAAAGTGGAATCCCATACAAAATACTATAGAAAAACAACGCATAACTTCAAAATCTTGTACAAAAAAATCAGAATTAGATTCTCAGGCAAAATCGCATAACTTCAAAACCGCATAAAAAAGATTCGCATAAAAAGAGAATTGAGTGTATTATGTTTAAAGAGGGTGGAAAAGTCGTTTATAATATTCCTTATAAACCGTATGAAATGGAATCTTGATCTATTCTCTATGCCTCCTTATCAACCGTATAAACTGCTAAGCTCTAAGGCCTAGAAAGAAATCTTCGATCTAGAAGTCTCTTATACCAACCAAGACACTTTTATAATTATGGTTTTAATAATTCACCAACAAGATGCATTGAAATCTTTAATTCTGCCTGTACTGAAATAGATTTAGAGATGATAGATTGAAGTTTGAAAAATCAATACCAGACCTCTGATTTAAGTCCATTTCGTTAATTTCTTAAATATGCTTAAGCTTCACACTGCCTTATTAATTAATAAATAAAAAATAATGTCTTAATAAATAATAAATAAATAATATTTATTATGACTAATTGTCCACTTACCCCAAGAAATGCAGATCGACACCTACCACCTATTCGTCGATTTCAAGGCCGCATATGACAGCGTGCATACGGACGAGCTTTACAACATTCCTGCCAAACTCGTTAGGTTGTGCAGGATGACGATGGAGAACTCTCGCTGCTCCATCAAGATCGGTAACGAACTCACCGAGACCTTCAATATCAAAAAAGGTTATAGACAAGGCGACGCGCTGTCATGTGATTTCTTTAACATCATCCTGGAAAAGATCGTGCAAGACTCACACGCCAACACTAAAGGCACGATCTTCCAGAAGTCCGTACAACTGCTAGCATACGCGGATGACATTGACGTGATTGGCAGAACACAGCGAGCCGTCAATGAAGCGTTTGCTGGTATTGAAGCGCAGGCGGCCAGAATGGGTTTAGTGGTGAACGAGGGCAAAACGAAGTATATGCTGTCATCGAGAAAGGACGCACAACATCGACGACTTGGCCAAAACGTCACCATAGGCAGCTATAACTTCGAGGTAGTGAAGGACTTCGTCTACCTCGGCTCGCAAGTGAACAGTACGAACAACACCAGAACCGAGATTGAACGCAGAATTACTCTTGCCAGTCGCTGTTTCTTTGGGCTCAAGAGGCAATTGAGTAGTAGAGTCCTCTCTCGAAGGGCCAAGTTAACATTATATAACACCTTGATCATCCCTGTCCTACTTTATGGTGCGGAAGCATAGACAATCTCAAAAGCGGATGAAGAAGCACTTGGTTTTTTCGGGAGAAACGTTCTGCGTTCAATCCTTGGTCCTGTCTGCGTTGATGGTTATTGGAGAAGAAGATTCAACCACGAACTGTATGGGCTGTACAGCGGCATGAGCCTAGTTAGGCGTCTACGGATTCAACGCCTAGGATGGCTGGGTCATGTGGAGCGCATGAACAACACTGCTCCAGCCCGAAGAGTCTTCGACTCCGAACCAGGGGGACAACGCAATAGAGGACGCCCACGGAACCGATGGCGCACCCAGGTGGAGAAGGACCTCAACCAACTTGCAGTTGGAGACAGCTGGCAAAATATCGTGCCGGCTGGAGAGGCTTACTGGTCGAGGCCCAGGACCACCACGGACTGTAGCGCCACCTGAAGAAGAAGAATTGTCCACTAAACTATTTATATATAAAAATGTTCCCTTTATAATTTAGAAGATCCTTGTTATAAATATGTATCTGCAATCTGTAAAATACAAACTTGGTAGATGAAATAAAGCCATAAACACATACAAAATTTGGTACATTCATGATATCGACTTTCGAATCGAAGACCATTTCCGCGTCGCTGGCTTGAACGGAGAAAATTCCTGATTTTTCAATTGGCCAATTGTGGCTATAATGTGCAAAAAAATGTAAGAGTATAAGGAAAAGAGAGCTCTGAGGGCCTCAAAGATTGTTACTTTGGTAATTTGCAGGTATTGTGGGTTACGCCACTTTTGCGCTGATAGCCTCAATTATATATTGCCTACATGAATCATTTTTGATCGACAGTTAATGATTTTTAGCTGGATTTCAAACATTTTAATTTTCAAATAAGAGATCCAGTGATCCAATAGTCAAATGTGTTTAATCTTTTTGTACAAACTTCAAGACTAGGAGCGATGCCGCAACAGGGGACTGTCGGGATTAAGGTCGTACAGCCGTGGTCGTGGGTCATTGGGAGAAACGTTAACTAACTTGGCCTGTACTAGAGAGAAAAATTGAAACAATTTGCACACACAGCAAAAAATGGCTTGGCTACCCAGCAAAAAATAGATGGGTTATATAAGTCTTACTGCAATATAATATAAGCCTTAGTACGTAAGTGTTATTATTCAAAAGGCGTCCAGACCGCACGCAGTATTCCTTATATTATTCCTAATTTTAACATTGACATCTCACTGGGCATAAGGCTTAAACTTTCGCTGATGTAGGCCTCATTATATAAATTATATAGTCTAATATGCACATTATAATAAGGAGTATTATAGTCCATTTCGTTTATTAGATATCTATTAGACAAAAATAATCATATTACAGAGCAAAATAAGAAATAATTCATTAATATTGTACGTATATAATATAATACAGTGGACTCCCACTAAGTCGAATTGTCACGGAATACCAAAATTTGTTCGAGTTAGAGAGAGGTTTTTGTATGGAAAGTTGAGGGAAATTTATGTAAAATATGTCGAAAAAGTTCGAGTTAGAGAGAGTTTCGACTTAAGGTCACTGTATTTTAAAATAATATATAAAAAATAATTAATTTATCTATATATCTTATAACTACAGTTATAGTTACATGTATACTACAGATTACATATATGATATTATATTTATAAAAAAATCAAACTTATTTTGATGCACCATCTCTAAATAAAAATCAGACAGCATTTAATTTAAACTGAAATTTCCTTTGCTATGGTATACTCTGTATGAATATCGCTGCCCTTGCCTTAGAATACTTAACCAACCTGAAACAAAATAGAATTGGCCAATACAACTCGACTTGCCCCATTCCATAATCCAAATTGATTGCTTTCAGTTCATCATCAAACCGAGTTCGTCAACCCGGGTTACAACTCGGTCTGTTTCTATTTACTTTAACTCGGTTTGTAAAACTTTCGGGTTGGCGCACCACTAGCCTGTACAAGTAGCCTGAAGATAAGAGGGTGAAGAATCAATCAAGTCCAATCCCGCGTCGGAGTGCATCACAAAAGAATAAGAAGGGTTTGATTGTGATCTCCTGTCGTTGTTCTCTGGACATCACGAAGGACGTTACTGTACACCATTCATACCGCTGCAAGCCACATGCAGACTGTCAGCATTGGAAAAGACAATTTTAAGTTTCTCCCATGAATTTCACGCTTTCACATACGATCACACATTTGCACTGACATGAATTACCACGCTCCCATCGCTTCAGTGTGCGCATGTCAGTAAATTAATTTAAACCTAATTTCCCGACCTCAGAGCTGCTATGAAATAAAAAGAGTTCTACCGTCCCCGTTCTTTCTCTCATTTTTTCTTTCCGCCAACTAACACAACACACTCCACCCTCGTATGCTCATTTCATAAGGATGCTCCACAAAATTATCTTCAAGCACAGCGCGACTGTCAAAGAGGACAAGCACACGAGCCCGCACACTGGGGCTGGTGAAATTGAGGCGGTGGCGACGACGGCGGCGGTGATGGGTGCTTACATTGGCCTATTATGCTCGCATAAGCAGATGAAATACTTATTTTTTTTGCCTCTGCACATTTTAGGCGAATCCTATCAAATAAAAGGCTTTTCATCCTTTTTATGAGTCAGGAAGGAGGGGGTGGCTGGCAGCAACCGAATGAACGACAAAAAGAACCCAAACAGGACGAGAGAATAAATGCACAGCGAAACGGTTTCGAACGAATGCTAATTTTTCACAATAAATTTTGGAATACTCGTACTTGCCAGCGTTTGCTTGCGGGCGGGGGCGTCGGTTCATCTTGGTTGGCTTGCAAAACAGTGTGGTACACAAGTTTTCAACCGAATATGGGGTTCCGATGATTTTCACACTCTTTGAGGAACAAACTTCGTTTCGAACTTGGTGGAATAGGAATGAGAGCAGTAACGGCGACTTTTTTTCGTTGTCGCTATGCGGAGTTGAAAATTGAATTGTTAAATTTCGCAGCACGCGTTTTCTTACTTTCATTTCCCCTTTCGACTGTTAACGACCACATGTCTTCTTCAATGATTTGGTGTCATATAGATCTTTGATAATCTGCTGGAGAGGAGAAGTAGAGAAACGCTCTCATCTTGGTACTGTCCACTCCGTAACGTCTGTACGATGGAATATGGTATAGGGGAAGCCAAGCCTTGCTTTGTGATCTCAGAGTTATTATTCCCTTAGACTCCTTAATCCACTTTGAGTGTGTACCTGTTAAGTCCGGTAATTGTTATGAATTGCTATTCCTTCCTAGACATATAATCTGCAAACCTGTAACCCACAAAGCCCAAACACTTAGGGGGTAACTCATTTGTTTCAGAGTAGAGTTGGCTCCGGACAAGTATAGATCATTGTATTAGATCATTTCAGTTTCATTCAGAACTCGATCACGACAAGACCTCCTCAACGCCTAGAGCCAGCGACAGGCTAAGAGTGACAAAACCTGAATGATCGCCGTTAGTTAGCATTGTGTTTTCCTCTGTCGGAAGCATTTCCTATTGCGCCGTAAACTCAACCTAAGCATGTCCATATCCACACAAGCAGCAAAATTCTACACAAGCGCACACAATATGACATGCGCTGGGTAAACGGTTTAAGTTACGCGAAAACTATGTGTGATGGAATTTTTCCTCTTTAAGGGTTTTATAAAAAAAAAGTCCGTTACAGCATACGTCTATCTTTTAACATTTTTTATGTAAATCAAATTTGTTCGAAAGAAATTTTATTCATCCTACCGCGATAACTCATAGTCACGCGGACGAAGTCGCGGGGAGCAGTTAGCTTACCAATAAAATCAGTTTTCAAGCCTTTATATGTATAACATGCTAGGGGAAACTACCCAGTTGCGAGCACCCTTAACGAAATTATTGAGTTCGTTGCTATCTCAAAATTAAATACTTTTATATATGAAAAGAATTTTACCGTTTAAGGAAAGCTTGATGCATAACTGATTGATATAAGCAACAACTTTTTATAAGTATTGGACTCAAATTTCATAAATTTAAGTAAAGTACAAAATGAGACATGAGCCAGTACCCCCCCCCCCCCACTCACCCCCCCCCTCCCCCCCCCTCCCCCCACCCAACACCTTCCTAATTCGAGCCCTTAGCGAGCCCTCCATCTAAATCACATCATACTAATGAAATCATCGTTACTTTATAGTTCGTTTACTTTAAAGGTAAAAGGGAAAACATTATTAAATAAATTCATGACAAAAATTTAAGAATAGCACACATAAGCATAAAAAAAGAACAAAAATAAAAAACATTGTATTGTCTTTTTGGGTCCATTCTTTTCTTGTTGATAGATCAATAGATTTTTAATGTAAAATCAACGGATGGAGTGAAAAAATTCTAGCTCCAAAACATAATTTTATTTGATATGCTAATTATAAAAATATTTATATTTACACGTTAAAAGCAGAATATAAAACATATTTATAAGGGGTTCTTGATCTTTATGATTCTGTACGAAACAGCAACAAAGAGGAGAGTTAAAATTCGGAAAAAAATAAGGGTCTTTATAAGTAAACATCAAAAGTTTGCGTGCTTATGACGGGTTTTTATAAACATCTAATCTGATTTTGAATCTAAGACGATCGATCTAGGACGGTCGGACAAAAATTGCATTGTGTCTTGGTTGTGAAAACACACCTAATCAGACTTTTACAGTTCAAATGGCATTATTTCTATGCGTAACAGCTTTTATAGCAAAGCATGGAATCAATATACTTAAATACTTATCACATATTGCAAAAAAAACATTAAGAAGAAATGCAATTAGTAAAAAGTCTATCTACATAAAATGCGGTATTTTAATATTTGGTTGAAAACTGGGCATGCTTGTTAGTGGATCTTGATTATTTTTAGTTAACCCAATAAAGAGATTAGGATTTTCTCATTCTTGCGTCCCAGTAACAAGCCCCCAATATATTTTAATAAATAACTATTTTTTCTTAATTTTGCATTTAAAGTAATAAACTTATAGATTATTATTCTCACATTAAGCCTTAATTAGGTAACTAAAAATTAAAGAAACTCAATTACCTTATTAGTCAAAATTTCAAGTTTCTTAAGAAATTTCACAAACTACACTGATTTTTTCTGACTTACGGAAAACTGCTGAACTCTCTGAATATCCTGAAAATGAATTATTCGATACAAAGAAAAGATTTTTTTCTGTTAAAATACCGTTATTGTCTGAAAGATGGGGGCTTAGCTTTTGGATCAAATTCATGAAGGGGGCTCGCTATTGGATTGAGGCTCGAATTAGAGTAGTTTACCCTATGTAGTTTTATATAACACTAGATTTCGTACCCGGCTTTGCACGGGTTTGTTTCTTCAACCGGTACTTTACCTGCATTATTACCGCACTTTATAATTTAAAACAATAATAAGACTGCTCGAACCAGAACTCAGAGAAGAATTTGAATTTTCTTTTGTCATTGATGCATATCCCAATCTCTCATTCACATCCCTACTCAAAATGAGTAAAATTCGTCGACTGTGTGCATACATGTTGAAGTTTGAATTATCAATGTGTGCTGAAGCAAAACGGACGGAAATTACGGTTTTTTTCTCAACCATTTACACACAACGTGGATGGATATCAAGCGATTCATAAAAAAAAAGTTCTTGGAAATCCTATCTATGTACCTGCACGCGGTGTTCACTTGTTGTGCAAATTGAACTCAAACTTCATGAACCATGAAAAAAATTAGGGTATCTTGTAACACATTATGTAATAAGTCTATCTCTAAAATTTTATCTAAATCGGCTAATCCGTTCAGATATTTAATATTCAAAATTTCAGCAAAATTGAATGATTTGTGTGTAGCTGTGTTATAGTTTTCTAGTGTTATATAAAACTACATAGGGTAAACTAAATTAATTCGAGGCCCACTCCAATAGCCAAAATGTTTATTGTTTCCTTTTCGTTTGGTGACTCAGGCAGTCGTTCGTATATGTTCGATTGAGACGTGGAAAAAAATGAATGGTTGCACCAAAGCAAAATATCAAAAATGTGTGTGTATATATGGAAGTTACAACACACTGGGGGATTGGTTGATATCCACGACTACGCAACTTGAAATGGTTTCATACCGGTTTGATGCAACCACCCTTATTTCGCGAATTTTATTCCCGTTTAAAAAGTGCTCGTTACTTCCGAACTATATGTCGTACCGACTTAAAAATTACATTCAGCATCTAAATTTTAAAATGATTTTTGTTGAAAATTTCAGAGCTCTGCGACGTGTAGTTTCGAAGCCTCTGTCGGCCAGACACACAAACTTTCTGCTTTATAGTTAAGATATTCCCTTAACACAATTCAATTGCAGAAAGATGAGAGTGTTTGCACGAAACAATATTTCATTTTTAAGTGTTTTAGAAGCAAACTATATTGTATATTGCAGTAAAATTATGCAAAACCTTCCAAAAAATAGTAAAAATCAAAATTTTGTTAAAGAATTCTTTTATTTTTCAGCTCAGCTCCACATTGTCTTATTCTATGTTCTCAATGAACGAAACCGCGAGGTTTCCTCAATTTTCTCCAAATTTCTCAAAAGTTGGGTCGTGACTTTACTATTATTCCGCGACAATTTAACTAGACGTCAAAATTCAAATAGATTTGGCAGCTGCTTGCCAATGCTTGCACAAATTTGGTTTTATTCTCTAGAAGCGATTATAAATTGGCATACGATATCTATATCGAGATTTAAGGCACCAATGCCAAAAATTCTGCTGCATTTGCAAGAACGAACTGCAGGCAGAGTTATCTTCCAGTAAAGGTGTGAGTGGGTGTTGTTGTTGGTTTTCCTACTCAGCTTTCTGAGTATCCAGGCCAGATAAGACGGGACTTTTCCTTGAACATTTCTTTTGAACAACACACAATTCAGATGTTTTTGATTATTCACATATGTAGATTACTTTCAGTTTGGGTTTATAACGCATGAAAGCATTTCAAATTAAGACTTTAGTGTAGAGGAGGATTGCGTATCGGCAAATCGGTTGCGACGAACGGACAGACGAAGCTTGTGATGACAATGTGTTCACGGATGAATGATGGAATATTAAAAATAATCCCAGTTGGCTTAGTGTTGATGTCTCAAGTGAAGATGAAAAATCGGAAGAGTTTGAACCAATCCGATGAATAAATTATCAAAGTGCTATAACTTGTGATAACAATATAATAATAATATGGGCGGCTATAGCAGGCAACAGGCTACAGCCTGTAGAGGAACAAGGCCTAGCTTCTCAACTACCACTCATGGTGTGCTATTGTCGTCTCAATGGAATGGAGGAGAACTGTTGTTTTATGCAGGCACTGAACGGCCAAGTTTATGCAGCTTTTTCTAGACATTACTCTTCGAACATTGCCAGTAATTCGAGAGAGGTTGGACAGTGAAAATTATCTTCCTCATACCGGCTGGGAATCGAACCTCTGCAGCGAGGTTCAGTTGTGCAGGGGTCGACGCGCATACCCACAACGACACGGTACACCACCACGAAGCGACGAACGCCGAAGACTGAGAAACCTTATAAATTCCGATTCTATCTTCGATCACATTTTGAAAACATCGTGCGTTCTTCACTAAGGGGGTACCCTCATTTGGAATGTCAAAAAAGTATGATTTTTGTTATTTTTTTTTTCGTGGTCACACATTAAAACAAATTGATGCCAAATGTTTTCCAAGATGAATAATATATATTTAAGAAAAATAATATAATTTTTGATTACAAAATCTACAGGGTAAACTTCAGTTTGTTTTGGTGATCATTTTCTCATTCCGTCTCTTTTTATTTTGTGTGTTGGTGTTCTCACACTATTATTTCCTGTCAGCAGACAGCTGTTCTAATGGCCATTTTAAGATTGAGAGCGAGTGACATTTATTTAGGCGGAAACTTACAAATTGAGAGCGACTGACTTGAAAATTGAAAGCGAAACCACTTCAAAAGGCGGTGGGAACGGCCGATTGAGGTTTCGGTAAAATATAATCAGAACCTTCCGGTCTCGGTTCGGTGGGAACGCAGCATTAGAAGAGTTTCCACAGCATCGTTCTTTAGATACACAATTCAGATGATTTGAATTCGGTTTGGTGCATTTCTTGTTCTCACAGGTTTGATGTGACGTTCTCCATCGTTCCACAGGTTCTCTATCACATTCAGATCGGGAGACTGGGCAGGCCATTATAAAATGGTGACATTTTCATCGCTCAGAAAAACCTTCACAGGGAAGAGAGAAGTTTGCTAAGGTTCATTATCATGCATAAACAGTTATATTGTCGGCATATTTTCCTCGGCAAATGGGGTGGTCTTAAATATGTTTAAGTAGATAAGTGAGTCGCCGTGGCGTAGTGGGTTAGTACGTCGACTCCAACGCAGAGGGTGCCAGCTTCGAATCCCCAATCTACCAACTTTCATAATTCACGGCTTCCACCTCTTTCGAGTCACTGACAATACTCAAAGAGTATTCCTGTTTAGAAAAAGCTTCTCAACTTCGCCGTTCGGAGTCGGCATAAAACTGTAGGTCCCTTCCCCTCTTGAATGATCAATAGCACGCACAACACGAGTGGTAGCTGAGAAGCTAGGCCCAGGTCCGCCTCGGACTGTCGCGCCACCAATATTATTTATTATTATATAGATAAGTAGATAAGTCCATTCCGTAAAATCTTCGGTCGATCAGTCTTCTTCCCTGCATAAGCAAGGTTCTTGAAAAGATAGTCATTTGAGTTCTGAAGCAATGGGCTGATAAAAAGAAAATCAACCGGACAACCAGTTCGGATTCCGAGCTGGGCATGAGACCATTCATGCCGCGTCAAAACTGGTGTCCGACGTACAATGGAATAAAAACAAAAACCAGTGCACGGGTGCCTGTCTGATTGATTTGGAGAAGGCGTTTGACACCGTTTGGTTGGACAGCCTCTTCCTCAAGCTGGTCAGGCTTGACATAAGTAAACCATTGCCATGATTACAGCTAGAAAGTTCGTTGTGAAAAATGGCGACGTAACTTCCACTACGGTCTTTAACATTAAAAACGGTCTGCAACGGGAAGCCATCGGTTCCCCGATCTTGTTTTCTATATTCACTGCAGATCTTATAGGTTCCATGCCGCACTTAATTGCGTACGCCGACGACCTAGTTCCGTACAGATCTGGTCCGAAGGTCGAGGTAATAAACATCTTGTTGCAGCGTGACTTAGAGAAAATCCAGCGATTTTGCGACGACTGGAAGTTGCTTATCAACTTCCTGAAGTGCGAAACTAGTCTTTTCCGGACCTCGTTGGACAGGGCACCATGGGATTCGCGCTAAGAGTTGACCCGCATGGTCAGCTCTTAGCTGTGAGAAGTATAGTTCGTTATCTTGGCATTTGGCTGGATCAATATCTGTTTTTAAGGCAAACATATAGATATTGCTCTGACGAAAGCCTGAAAAGTCTTTGCTGCTGCAAAGAGGTTGTTTTTCGGCAGCCAACTCGATACCAGACTGAAGGTAATCTGCTACGTGGCCCGTACGGTTGTCCTTACGTGAGTCCTTCCAAGATGGAAAAGATGAGGTTGTTCGAGAGGCAGTGTCTAAGGAGCTGTCTCCGTCTGTATCGTACACCTGAGTCTGAGTACAAGAAGTACTATCCTAACGAGGTCCTGTACAACGAGGCAAACGTGATAATTTTATTATTAAGCTGATCAGAAGGCACACTGCACGAGCTATGACCTCTTCCAACCATTTGATCTCTGGGGCTTAGTACACTTTTAGTATGTACCATGAAAGGGTGCGCCTTAACGGCTTTATTCCTCCCGAAGCATTCCTTTATCTAGACACAAGTGCCTTATACAGGATCCACAAGGATGTCCTATCATATTCCATGTCGTACGCCGAACAGTGGACAAGCGACTCCAATACGAACCGGATGTCGCTTGCACCCACGAGGATCTCCTCCGGTTCAGTAGAGCGATCCCCGCTCGAGATAGGAGAGAGTCGGCCAAAGAAGGGCAATTTTGCTGGTGGTTACACCAAAACCAGCCTCCGCCACCGCTAGCTTTTCCACAGGATCAGATAGTCGACCATAATGGCCAGCTTACATAGTTTCTAAGGTAGTTCTTGAGAAAAAAAATAATAATAAAAATTATAAAACAAGGATAAAATCAAAAAAAACAAAAAATAAAAAAAAAATAAATAAAAAACAAAAAATCCAAAAAAAATATAAAACAAAAAAATCAAAAAAATAAATATATATATGAAACGAAAACAAAAAAAAAGGTGCACCACGGCGTATACATTATATTTGTGATTCATATACATAACATATACGCCCTAGTGCACGTGTCCGTACTGTTACGGACATAGTTAAGACAGTCTTAAGTTTTATGTTAGTAACTTAAGACTGTCTTAACTAGTACGGACACGTGCACCAGAGCGTATATGTTATGTATAAGGTAGCTTAAGTAGTTCAGTTAAGCCAAGTTTTTTATAAGTTTTCTTGGCAAATGAATAAAGACAGAACAGATAATCTTAATGACTAACAAAAGCGTAGATTAAGCCGAAAGGCACATTTATAAAGTAGTTTAGATTAGCTTAGAGTAGCCGCATAGGGTTAGGAGGTTAGTATTAAGAACATTTGTAAGTTCTTAAGTAAGTTAAGCTAGTTTTAAATACTTTTTTCTAGCAAGGACGTAACATGTTTTGAGTTAAATAAAATTACATTAAAAAAAAGATGTGTGTCGACCCCTACGCAACTTAACCTCGCTGCCTGGTTTCGATTCCCGTCCGGTACGACCAAAAACTATCTTCACTCTCCCGCCCCTTTCGAGTCACTGACAATGCTTAAAGAGAGAGTAATAAGTGTCTAGAAAAAGCTTATCAAACTTGGCAGCTCGGAATCGGCATCAAACTGTAGGTCTCTTCCACTCGTGTGAGAAAACTAGCACGCTCAACACGAATGGTTGCTAAGAAGCTAGGCCCTGGCCCGATACGGCAACACATTTACGGACTGTAGCGCCACCCATATTATATATTATTTTTATTATAAGTAAATGTGATCCATTTCGTTGTCTTTGAATTGTGTTAAATTTGTTATAACCTTACTTTTTATTTCATACTGCATTTTACAATTGTTCCCACACAAAGTTTACATACATTAACGCTGCACAATGTTATGTCTTTCAGTCATTTCCTTGTCCTTTCTTCTTCCTTCAATCAAGTGAATGTCAAGTCAATGTTTATTTCCGCATGGACTAAGGTTATGTTCCATCGTCATGCCGTTTGCATGCCTGCATCATCAAATATATCGCAATTGCTGATATGTTACTCCATCTCCACCGCGGTGCACATTTCACAGCCTCTGCAGAAGAAAGCGCTGCCATCAGTCCCAAACCCCACCGATCACAAGGAAAATCCTCGTTCTGAATAAGACTTCCATGCAGGTTCAATTCCAGCGATAGAATTTTGATTCCCATTTAATCGGCGATGGCTGGGCGCTGCAACCATTCTTCTCCTTCCCAGCATCCATCCATGAATGAGGATATCCACATAATCCCGCTTACCAGAGCAAGCGAGCTGCGCCCTTATTTCGCCAAAATGTAAAAAAAGAACTCCTTTCAAATGGTAACCATTGTAATATTTGCATATGTGCCAATGGAGTGGTCTCCGCCCCCGCTTGCCGGGATTGTGCATTCAATTCACAGTCTCCCCCAAGCGGGCTCTTTCGGGAACAACAGCGACCGAAAATGAAATTATTCATTTTTTGATTTCTCCTTTTTTTTGGCTTTTCACAAGAATTTACTGGCCCGATAAAAATTTGGCTTCTTTCCATTTTATCCACTTAACGTAATCAGAATTTCCCGACAGAACGCTGCGGGGCGGGGGGCGTACGCCAGCGTATGGCTGGGTGGTTTTATGCTTTTTTTATTTTTATTTTTTCGTTGATTTTTTGACGAGTCCTGGCCCGGCATGTGCAGGGATGAACTGGCAACGGTATGCATCCAATTTATATGTTTGCGGTTTCATAATGGATGCAGTCAACTGGTTGGATTTTACGTTTTTATTTTACATAACTGTTCTCTAGCCATAATTTAATGGGCGTGTGCATGTGTCTGACGGTATGAGTCTGTTTTCTTTTTTTTTATTTCGAAAATGATAACTTTCCACGTCCCTTGCTCCCATTCATTCGGTGAGGTGGTGGTGGCTTAAAGGATTTTCTTGTGGATGTCTGCAGTGAAAGCTCAAAGAATCCTTTCTCTTAAATTGAGGATGGCTGCGGTATAAGTACAACCACATGCAGGTAAGCTGTGAGCGATGCTTGCACTCACACATCCACATATTCGTCAATTTAATTTGATGGAGCTGAGTGGAGAGGTGTCGTTTCGTCGGATCGGCTCAGCAGTTTCTGTACTGACACTGCAACAAATTCTTCTAAGGATGATGTGAAATTGCCTGCCGTTTTTGGGAAAAGTCAACCGATACTGCAAACTTGAAAAAATATATTGTTGAAAAGCAAAAATTGCTTTGTAATACACCGTCCGTAATTGTAGGTTCAAAAAAGAACGAGAACGGCTTGCAGTCGCTTCCCGAAGGCTTTACGCCATAAAGAACGACCCATTTCCGAATATTCGTCGCAGAGTTTTGCATCCACTCGTCGCTCACAGTCACTAAAGGTCCAAATAAGAGGGCTTGTACGTTCATTAAGGTGAAAATTTGGCCATAATTTAACCACTTCGCTCAGTTTGAGTTTCGTTCACTTTTCATTACTACATTTACACCGCACCTAAATTCAACATGTGACGAAAAATATGTCGAAATCCAATTTCGAGTTCCAGTTAAACTTCCGCATTTCAAATGACAGCTAGTGTCAATATTGATTGCTGTTATTTTTTAGAATCAGGGTAGAATGCATTTTTTTGTAGAGAGGTCATTCCGAAGGGGATACTCCTTAAGGTCAGATTGAGATATCGTCGTTATTCCCAGAACGACGGACAACGAACGCATACTGACTGCAGCTGGTATCAATCCAGATAATGCCGTACTTGAAGATAACTTCTTTGTGGTCGAAGATCCGCAAGAAAAAGTGAAGGTTCTTGGCGCGGTCTTTCAGGAAGTGTATAAGGTCAACGAGAGTGTTCGCCCAAATCATGACTTGCATAACCGCGTAATTGCTAGCAACTTTCAACTTCGAGAAGACATGCAACAATGGTGATCTGAGAACACTGGCTTTGTCGTGTTCAATGATGATAACATGGCAGATAATGCCATCGCCGACGAAGGGGTTCATCCCCCGTTCATATCGAAGACAGAACTCCAAGCGGTCTTCGAATCACTTAAGAAGAAAAAGTCTGTTGGAATCGACGGGATCTCCAACATTGTGCTAAGACACCTCCCCTGGAAGTGGTTAATATGTACGCGACCCTATTTAACAATGCTATGAATAATGCACATTATCCGGAGCATTGGAAAACGGCTATTGTGCAACCCATATCCAAGAGAGGAAAAGATTCTTCGAATCCTTGCAACCTCCGGTCAATTAGTCTCCTTCCGAACATCAGTAAGGTATTCGAGAAGGTGATCAATAGAGCTTTGATCAACTGGACTAAGGACAAAAATATAATTTCGGATAACCAATTCGGGGCATGACACTAATCATGCCCCGTCGAAACTAGTGTTGGATATCCAATGGAACAAGAGTCAGAAACAATGTACGGGTGCCTGCTTGATTGACCTGGAGAAGGCCTTTGACACCGCATGGTTAGAAGGACTTTTCTACAAGCTCGATCGGCTAGGCATAAGCAAACCACTGCTGTACCTACTGTGTAACATGCTTACCGGTTGACGGTTCGTAGTCAAGAATGGCAACGTGACCTCGACAGGTATATTCCAAGTTAAAAATGGTCTCTAACAGGGTGCCGTTAATTCGCGAATCCTGTTCAACATTTACTTGAGCGGTCTGTTAAGTTTTCTTCCTCATGCAATTGCGTATGCCGATGACTTGATCGTGTACAGATCAGGCAAAAAGATCAAGGAAATCACTACCCTCACGCAGGGTGACTTCGATTCATTCATGAGAAGTTGCAATGACTGGAAGTTGAGTATCAACTTCCGGAAGTCGGAAAGCATTCTGTTCAGGACGCCGTTGTATAAGGCCTCGGCGGATACGAAAAAGAATTGGCGACAGTTCTCAGTCGTTGGACGAGACGGGGAACCACTGGCGCAAAGGACTGTAGTCAGATACCTGGGGATCTGGCTAGATCAGTATCTATATTTTAACAAACATGTAGATGCTGCTCTGGCCAGGGCCCGAGGCGCTTTTGCCCTTACAAAGAGACTATTTTACAACAGCCAACTCGATGCTAGGGTGAAGGTCATCTGCTACATGGCGCTCATCCGGCCAATGCTCACCTATGGCTGTCCCGTGTGGTTCAACGTGAGTGCAAGCTTGATGGAAAAGATTCGGTTGTTTGAGAGGGATTGTCTTAGGGATTGCCTTCGTCATTATAGAACTCCAGAGTCCCAGTAAATAAAATTCTATTCCAACGAGGTTTTATACAACAAGGCAAACCTGATAAGAGTGGACAATTTCCTTTTGAAGTTGATTCGAGGTCATACTGCTAGAGCGATGAACTCGGTCAATAATCTGATCTCTGGGGCTTACTACCCCAATCCCTAATACCACGAAAGGGTACGTTACAACAGTTTTGTCCCCCCAGAAGCATTTCTCTATTTTGACATGAACGGTCTGATACAAGATATACATGCGGTACCGCTCCTCTTTCATACCGCCCGTTGAACTGTGGCTGGGCGACTCAACCACGACCGCTCCGTCACACAACGAGCTGAGGAATGTCTCCTCCGGTTCAGTATGGCGGTCTCAAGGCGGGATGTACGGGATGCAGCAACGCAGCATCGAAAATTCTGGTGGCTGGGGACCGAAGGAGCTCCCTCGTCGAACCCTTTAGACCCTGGGTAGAAAGGGTAGTGCGGATCTCCGTGTGGGAGCAGTCGGTCACTGTCTTGCAGAGAATTAGATGCAAATCTAAATCAGCAACCTATGGCCGACTTACATAGTGTAGTGTAGTGTAAGGTAGATTTCAAGATATAGAAAAAAAAAATACATAAATAAATAAATAAATAAATAAATAAAAATAAAAAAAAATATATATATATATATATATATATTAGTATAGGGGTATGTATTTGTATGTATCTTCATATATTTACATATGCATATGTATGTTATTTAGTTTAAGTTAGTTTAAGTTATTATTAAGGTAGTATGTAAGTTAGTATAGTGGTCGCCATGGCGTAGTGGGTAAGTGCGTCGACTCGTATGCAGAGGGTGCCAGGTTCGACACCAGAATTTACCACCTATGACAATTCACGGCTCCACCTCTTTTGAGTCGCTGACAATCCTCAAAGAGTATTCCTGTCTAGAAAAAGCTTCTCAGCTTAATTTAGGCATTAAGCTGTAGGTCCCTTCCACTCGTGAGAGAACAATAGTACGCACAACGCGAGTGGTTGCTGAGAAGCTAGGACCAGGTCCGCCTCGGACTGTCGCGCCACCCATATTATTATTATAAGATATAATAATATAAGACATTGCGTTTTAACCACTATTGGTCTGTTTTTCAGGTTTATTTTGAAAAAGAGGTGATTTAAATAATAAACTAATCTTTAACGATAGCTTCAGAAAAATGATTTTTTTTTTAAAGAATAGCAAAAATTATTCACCTTCTTGAAAATGGTGGAAATTTTTTTTTTCTAGATGTTTTACTCGAAACATCAAATTTCGACAACATCCCACGAAAATTTAAATGCAATAAATTAGAGTTAAATTTCCCCATTTTTTGCACAGTTCGTAAAGTTTTGACCCGAAATAAAACACCAATGCCCCCATTTTTTCCGATTCTAGCAATTTACACTGCTATCATCGGATCCGGGGATAACACATTTAAATCAAAGACAACAGATTCACTTCTACTAAGCAATGAAGCGAATGCCTTATTAGACTTAAATAATATAAAATATAAATTAAAGTAATTTTATTGAAAGATAAATTGTATACAATTAATTTAAAATGTAGATTATGTACGTACTTTTATCATTCTGAAGACTGAAGACATTCGACATCATAAATGAGATAGAAGAATATATCCCGTATTCAATCAAAAATTTATCTTATCTCTTTATTAAAAAATATTGTTTTATGTATTTTACACCTTAATTTGGCAGCTACCTATACAATTGTAAACACTCCAGGTCCTCCCATTCGTATTACGTTTCAAAATTTCATTAAAATCGGTACAGTGGTTTTCATTATTACATTTACCGCCGCTCTCTTGGAATAGAACAATTGTGCGGCGAGCTCTTTGAGTGTACTACAAGAAAGAACCAACTTTTGATTAAGCGCAAGAAGAGGTTAGAGTAGCATACCGTAGTGGAAAAACGTATAGTCCTGTGATGAGACAAAAGATAATCACCCCGATATCATAGAAATAGAAATCATATAGGCATTTCGAGTCAAGGCGTTAAACGTCTTTCGTAATCGGGGTAAATATAGAACTTTATCAGATTTCAAAATCACTGTACACCATCCAAAGCTTAAAGATTGTGGTAGAAGTATTTTCATGTGGGGTGCAATGTCGTGGCGTAGTCTTGCTACAATTCAAAATATAGAAGGGCGGATGCTAATTGGACACTTCAATGCTGTCATACACTGACGTTCAACCTCGCACTACTTGGAGTTTTCAATAATAATAATAATAATAATGTGGGTGGTGCTACAGTCCGAGGCGGACCTGGGCCTAGCTTCTCAGCAACAACTCGTATTGTGCGTGCTATTGTTCTCTCACGAGTGGAAGGGACCTACAGTTTAATGCCGACTCCAAACGGCCAAGTTTGAGAAGCTTTTTTTAGACAGGAATACTCTTTAATCATTGTCAGTGACTCGAAAGAGGTGGAACCGTGAATTATCAAATGTGGTAAATTCGGGTATCGAACCTGGCACTCTCTGCGTAGGAGTCGACGCACTAACCCACTACGCCACGGCGACCCACAATCTTTCTAATCGCGTTGGAATTTTTGGTTTCAGATGTTCCAGTGAGCGGCGACCCAGTATTCAACAGGATCTTCAATCATCGGAAGCATTCGTCGGCCAACACGAAAGAGCGGTTGAAAGAAGAAACGGTGATGATCTTGCACTGACGTTCATTCGGTCCTGATCTCAAATAAAATGTGCATAACGACTTAAATAAACCTTTTCTTTCATGTGTCATTGGTTCCTTATGCCAATAGCCAGACTTTTGCAATTACAGTAAGTTTCACCTCCTGAAGTCCACTTCACTTTACTGAGGCTCCTTAAATAGATGCGACAGCCTTTCGGTGATTTTTTTACTTCACTGGCACTATTCAAAGTATTTGTTAACTCACACTACCTCCGACGCACAGTGTGTCATTTTAGGTATCTAGCGGAACTTAATTTAAAAATCAAAGTCGTTTGAATAACAAAAGTTTGGTATCAAACGACAGGTGAAAACTCAAGTCTTAACGTTCTGGGAAAAAAATCCTGGAGACAGTAATTCTCTTTGTGTAACATCGCAGAATACTATTCTTCCGAATTTTTTTTCTTTGTCGGTTATTAAAATAATCCTTTATGCAAGTTTTAACCTTGTTCTTCGATGGAAGCTCTTTTGCGGAGGGTAAACATAAAAGAATAATAATAATAACTTTTCAGTACAAATAATGCGCTGTGTATGTAAGTATGTAAGTATGTCACAGACATACCGAATGTGGTCGAAGAAAAAACTCTGAAACTAATGTGGTTCGGCTGCGAGTTCGAATCCGACTGGAAGTAATTTACTTTTTTCTTTTTTATAGGAAAGGCGAAAGATTTATTCGACACTGCAGAGATATTTATTTATTAATTTATTAATTTATTTTTTTATTTATTTATTTATTTATTTATTTATTTATTTATTTATTTATTTATTTATTTATTTATTTATTTATTTATTTATTTATTTATTTATTTATTTATTTATTTATTTATTTATTTATTTATTTATTTATTTATTTATTTATTTATTTATTTATTTATTTATTTATTTATTTATTTATTTATTTATTTATTTATTTATTTATTTATTTATTTATTTATTTATTTATTTATTTATATAATTAATTATTTATTTATTTACTTATTTATTTGTTTATTATTTATTTATATTAACATATTTATTTATTGTCAATCTTTTTTGTGTTTTCTAAAACATTCTAGTCAGAAATTTGAAATCAAGACTAACCACTTCTCTCTTCCCTCCAACGGAATTAGAATTTTTTTTGCCATGAAGGTTTTTTAAGTGGCTTAAGTGGTTTTTTATAGGAAATAAAACTTTTTTTTTGCTTTGTTTTCATCAGCAATCCTTCTACTAGATTCATTTGGGAGTCAGAAATCCATAAACCTCCAAGCTGTTAAAATTTCTAATCTCAGCAGGATATTGGTACAATTTTGATATACGCCTGCGCCTATCTTCAACAGAAACCGCTTATTGTTCTTTAATGAGAGCCGGGAGCATACAATTTTCCACTTTGCGAAGCCCTTTTTACCAATTAGAATACCAATTTTTAAGGGGGTCGGAGTCCCTAGAATTATTCTCATATCATCATTAACAGCATTATTTTTTTATCTAGCTCGGTCAGTTTGAACACAGCTTGAGAGATCTGTAATCAGGAAGGCAGAGCTTAGTGTGTAAGCTAAGTTAACAGTTTTCAACACAGTATTTGTTCCAACTCTCACCTTTGGTCATGAAATTTGGGTAATGACCGAAAGAATAAGATCGCGAATACAAGCTGCTGAGATGAGATTTCTTCGTGCTGTTGTGGGAATTAATCGCCGGGAAACACGACAGTGCGTGAAGAACTCAACGTTGAGCAGCTGCTTCTCCGAACGGAAAGAGCTATGCTTCATTGGTTTGGTCACGTAGCACGTATGTCCCCACCATCAAGACTTCCGAGGGCATAACCCCTGAGGAGTTAGAGTCGATGGCGGAAAATCGAGTTGCCTGGAGATCTCTCGTGCGTGGTTTACCGCCGCTCCCCCTTTAGCGGATCATGCGGGTCAGAAGATGATGATGATTATTTACCCATAATAATTAACAACACCACTCTGGTCTATTTCAGTGAAGTCAAATATCTTGGAGTAATCCTGGAAAAAAGACTCAACTGGAATTCACACATCAAGCCAGTCGGAAAACGTGCTACTAGAGCACTGTGGGCCAGTAGAAAGACTTGGGGTTTTTCTCCCAAAATTATTCAACGCGGCCATCGTCTGGTGGCCAAAAACACTCCAACAGTCAACGGCAAACAAGTTGCAAGAGGTGCAACGAATTGCCTGTCTTGGAATAACAGGTGCCATGTGCACCTGACCCACAGCAGCTCTAGAAGCTATAGTCGGGCTAACTCCGCTACCGATCTTCGGCAGGTAAATCGCTGTCAGATACGCTATTAAACTGCAGCTGGAGTCAATTAAGAACTAGGTAACCTAACCGGCGACCGGTAAGTATACTCAACGCAATTCCTAATAGAGACATGTTTTGTACAATGCCGGGATACCTTGGTCAGGCAACATTGTTTCGGTAGGCTTTTTGAAGTTGACATCTTGTACCGCGGAAAGTGGACCAATGGTATCCCAACACTAGAGCCTAGAAGTCCGGCTTGGTACACAAGATGATGACAAAATGATTATGACTACTTGATGGCATAGTTTGTTGATTGCCTGCCCTTGTTCAGTGGGGTCCCCGGCTCGAATCCTAGCGAAAGAAAAGTTGATACGCTGTTATCGAGCTTTCAAATCTGGTCCAGTCACCATTTGCCGTTGGGATCAAATTAACGGCACTATCACTGAAGTGGTCAATCAGTGGTAGTAGTTCGACTGTGGGTATCACAATGGAACACCAACTAACCCCTCTACGTAACCTAACCAAACAATATGATTGACCTGAGGCCTGAGGCTAGCTCCTAAATGTTTATGTCGACTTCGAGAAGCGTTTTTCTTTTTCTTGAGAGATGGGATCACTTCTTAAGTATTGTTATTGACTCGAGAGAAATTGAGGATTTTATTATACAAGATGTACTCTGGGGTGGTGGCAGGAGTCTTTGGATCCAACAGAAGGATTTCCGTTCCTATAGTGTCGAATCGTAAAGTGTTCCAAGCCAAAATCCACGCCATCTAGATCTGCACCAGACATAACCTCTACAAAGGTCACAATAATACAAATATTCTCAGACAGTCAAGCAGCACTATAGCCACTTTCGTCCAATCTAATGGACTCCAAAACAGTCAAGTGCTGCTATAACGCCTTGCAATCCCTGGCTGGGTCCCTGGACATAGAGCGATTGAAGGCAACGAATCCGCAGCAGAGCTAGCGAGAGCTGGCTCTCAATCAGCGTTTATCGGCTCAGAACCGTTCTGCAGTATAAATTGGACAGCACCTACAACTCTGATTAACGAATGGGAAAACAAACTTCGCCTTGACCAGTGGACACATGAGCATGGTCTTAGGCAGGCCAAGATATTAGTCAGGCCTAATTCACATAATGAAATACTTACATACTTAATGACTGAAGACCCATGCGGGATCCGAGCCTGAGCGATAGCTGCTTCCATACCTGACGGTCCTGGGAACGCTGCTTCTAGTCATCAAGACCAAGTTTGTCTTGCATCCGCGACTACTTGGTCTTTCTACCGGAAATTCGGTCTTTCTCTCCTTCTCGAACTAGGAGACTCGGATTCGAAAACCCTCTTAGCTGGAGCATTGTTGTCCTTGCGCTCGATGTGGCCGAGCCAGTGCAGTCGACGGATCTTTGCCTTCCGGACTACATCCACATCCTGGTACAGCTCGTAGAGTTCGCGGTCATGTATTCTCCTCCATTCGCCTTCCTCGCAGACGGGACCTTAATTCCGACGGAGAATTTTTCTTTCGAAGGCACCAAGTATCAGCTCCGGAGTTTTTCTTATCGTCCAGCTTTCGGCTGCATATAGCAGGACTGACAAAATAAGAGTTTTGAAGAGTATGCTCTTAGTCCTTTGAGTCAGGAGTCTTGACGCCGGTTTTATTTATAAACCGAAGTAATGCCGGTTGCCAAAGGCGGTTTTACGTTGGATCGCCACAGTGATGGCATTCGTGGAGTTCACGTCTGCCCCGAGGTAGGCAAACTCCTTTACTACCTCGAAATTGTGATATTTTGTCCTAGGTGGTGTGTGTCGGATCGTTTTTTGGTCGACAGCATATACTTCGTTTTATCCTCGTTGACCTTAAGAGCAGCTCGCTTCGCCTCTTCTTCAATTGCACTAAGGCACGTTGGGAACGCGCGACGATGTCGGTGTCGTCTGCATATCCCAACAGTTGGACTGACTTGTAGAAGATAGAGCCTTCCGTGTTTACAGCTGCCTGCCGCTCTATCTTCTCCAGTACCAAATTGAAGAAATCACACGACCGCGCATCTCTGTGCCGAAATCCGCTGCAGGTTTCAAACGGCTCTGAAGTCCTCGAGCCGAACTGCACGGTGCATGGCGTGTTTGTTAGCGTAGTGCGACACAACTGGATCAGTTTTCCCGGGATTCCAAATTCGGCAATGAAGTACTCCATCTTAATAAGGATAATTGCTAACAAGCTTTCTTACCGACCACTGCAGCGTGAAATATCACCTTAACAAAGTAAACCTGTGTCGAGACACGGTTTGTCGACTTTGCCTCGAAGAGGTTGAGACTTCCAAGCACATCATGTGTGTCCGGAAAAGGAAACGTATCTTCCATAGGGAGATGCTCGTGAAATTAAAAAACTGCACTACAAAAGATTTACCGTCTTTCAAGAGGAAAGTGGTTTGTGTTATGTCTCAACTCCAACCCGTTGAGTCGTTGCCTACACGGCATGGGTTGTACAAGAGGAACAACAAAAAAAAGTATCCAAGAGCAGTTGATGCAACAGTTTCAACCAACTCCGCCACTTAACAGCTTGACCCAAAATGCTCGCACTTAACCCCACACCTGATCCGCATTTGGATTACGTCCTAAGACAACACGTCCATCTGCATTGTGAATAAATTAATTGCACACACAATCCGTTTGCCACAGCACAATGGAAGCAGCCAGCATTCATCATTCAACATTCGAGCCACGGCCGCGTCAGCAAAAGTGCCAAAAACATTTTGCAACTTTCAACCCATTACCATGTCCATCCCCATTACCATGCAATGTTAATTAAATCCCCCGATGTAGAGCGGAGAGAGTACAACAGAATGCAGCGCACAGTGACGCACAAAGTAACGCCACAATGACAGCATTCACAGTCGCATTCACAGGGGAAAACACAAAAGCGCACGTAAAAAAAAAAGAAACGCGCAGATATAACACTCAGATACATAAATAAGGTTTCCAGCTAATTTATTGTTAACTGAGTGGCAATTACGTGCTTCCAGCCTGTGGCTGATTCCCACAATGATGCCGAGATAAATAATTACTCGCAAACAGTATTCAGCGCGCGATGTAACAATTTGTAAGCGAAAAACAAGCTGAAACACACACGAGACGAGTCACAGAATGCGACACCGATGCATCGGTACCGGTTGCCGGCGCGGCAGCAGCGCAGCGTGGCGTGCGAGTACATCACCGTTGAGCGGGCTTTGTGTGCCTTAAACGCACACGAATACTCCCCAGGGGAGGGTGGGGGCTGACTGACTGGTGGTTGCAATTCACATTTGCATTTGCAAATCCGGACGACCGACGGTGGGGTTGGGCGTGTAAGGCTTAGTAGCGCCCCATTAATCGGCATTTAGTACAAATCGCTGATAGTTGAACGAAAACAATTGCATCCGCGCATTATTATGCACAAGGACGTGTGTGCGTTCGCATGGGTGTGCGACTGTGTGGCAGAGTCGGTGGATCGCTATGCAATGAATCCTTGTTTTTGCCTTCCCGCAGGAATTAAATGTGAAACAGAAACAAATGCTGGCGAATGCATACATAAATCGCTGAAAAAAACAAGCAGCGCCGCTAAACGATTATCCGATAGCGGGCCCGAGAGTGAGTGGGTGGCGTGGGTGGAGTGTGGGTGAAGTGGGAGTGGATTCAGCCGACACCCTTGAATTTTGCCCGCAAATGAATTTTCATTTAAGCGCGCACCCACCGCAGCGCAACCACCACCCGCCATGCCGCGCCGCCGAAGCGGTAGCAAAATAAGAAATGAATATCCTCGCCGCCATTTTATGAATATTTGAGTTGCAATTAATCGTGATATAAGCGTTTTGTTTTGTTTCCTCTAAATGGAGGAGTAAAGTTGGCTTTTATCGGTGAGCACGCCATCCACCCCACCGCCGGTCCGCTACCCGCGGGCGGGGAAGGATGGCGGTTTTTGTTCGAAATGAGGTTACCATTCAGTCAGTGATGCGGGTGGGAGCTTGTGTGCGTGTGTGGTTGTTCGATGAATCCGGCGGAACGGCACATCTGTTCTGCTTTTCTCCGAAAGCAATGAAAACCGATCGCGAGTTCCCGTTCAATGGAGTGCGCTGGAGGGTTGTGGAGGGGCCAATGATTGTGATGGTTATCTGGTTGTGCACAAGCCAGGGCGGTGGGTGGGTGCAGACTCTTAGAAACGGGTGAATAGTTGGTTGATTGCCTTCATGAACCGTAATTTTGCTCGATTGCATACGTAATTGCGAAATGTGAACACAACGTTTGATTTTACACATTTTGTGGTTTTTATTGTGCGCACTTGTCGTCTGTGTGTGGCGCTGGCGGGAGGCGCGGCGTGGCGTGGGGTGGAATAAGTGGTCGGGAAGCTGAATTGCTATCTGCGGGCTTCGTTGGAACGGTGATGTGAGCTCGATCGATTTGTCTGGCGGGGAGGCGATGGAAACTGAATGCTTGGTGGGCTGCACCGCAGTGATTAGCTGATTTGCTGGTTTTGCCTTGGCGGGATTTGTGTTGGAGTTACTGTCGGCGGTGCTGGTGGCAGATGTTTAACGCGCACCTTTTGACATTTTGGAGGGATTGTTGTGCGTTGTGTTGTTACACAAAAGTGGGATGCGAAGATTGGGGCAGAGGCTTACCTAATTCCACAGAATTTTGACACGGAAAAGTCGTGCACTGGACTATTCCCAGAATATACCCCGGAGGATGGTAAGTTTTAAGCTATAATGAGTTTCGGTATAACTCTGAAGCTGAGTGCCTTGTAAGAAAACAGGAAGCATCGCCTTTAATGCCCGAAGAGCCCAGACTTTTTCTTATTCTACAGACTATTTACAGAATCCCGGAGGAACAGTAATTTTTCAATTGCCACAATCGTCTCAAGATTAAGAAAGTAACAAAATGATTATGACGACTTGATGGCGTAGTTGGTTGAGTGGTCAGTGGGGTCCCCGGCACGAATCCCAGCGAAAGCAAAGTTAGTACGCTTTTATCGAGCTTTCAAATCTGGTCCAGTCACCATTTGCCGTTGGGATCAAATTAACGGCACTATCACTGAAGTGGTCAATCAGTGGTAGTACTCTGACTGTGGGTATCACAATGGAACAACAACTAACCCCTCTACGTAACCTAACCAGACAATATGATTGACCTGAGGCCTGAGGCTAGCTCCTAAGTGTTTATGCCGACTTCGAGAAGCGTTTTTCTTTTTCCTGAGAGATGGGATCACTTCTTAAGTATGGTTATTGACTCGAGAGAAATTTAGCCTTTTATTATACAGTGGACTCTTCCTATGTCGAACTCTCCCTAAGTCGAAATTCCCTTTATCTAGAGCTTTTTCGACTTATTTTACAGACACTTCCCTCGTATTTCCGTATAAAAACCTCTCATAAAGTCTCTAACTCGAACATCCACTACTGTCTACTGTATTTATTATTATTATGCATTCTTTATTAATCATTTAGCCTGTCTTTTTATACTGGGGTTGGTGAACAATTTCAACAAGGCACTATGTGACCCGTTTTTTATTAAGTTCATTTTTATTTTGACAATTCATAACAGACTTAAACTGTAGACAAAAATGCTTAAAACTAGTTCGATGTACATTGTTACTACTTCTAACTTACTGGCCCTAGGCGGGCACTCTAAGCTAAGCTTAGTCTTATTCCATGCCTTTCGACCTAACCTAAAAATTAATATATATGACATCAATGAATGTTAACATGTACAGCTTAATAATAAGAAAATTATGGAAAAAACTTAATAACAGAACTGTTTTACTTAAGACTTATATACTATCTTACATAATAATAATATAATATGGGTGGCGCTACAGCCCGTAGAGGGCCAGGGCCTAGCTTCTCAGCAACCACTCGTGACGTGCGTGCTATTGTTCTCTCACGCGTGGTAGGGACCTACAGTTTAATGCCGACTCCGAACGGCGAAGTTTAGAAGCTTTTTTTATACAGGAATACTCTTTGAGCATTGTCAGTGACTCGAAAGAGGTGGAGCCGTGAATTATCAAATGTGGTAAATTCGGGTATCGAACCTGGCACCCTCTGCGTAGGAGTCGACGCACTAACCCACTACGCCACGGCGACCCACTATCCTACATAATACTTTAAATATATATATGTACCTTTTCTATATACATTGTGTATACACATAGGTATACTCAGGTGTACACTTGTGTATACTTACTTATCTATATTTTTTTTGTTTCTTATTTTTTTTTAATATACATCTTAAGACTACCCTAAGATATATAACTCGGCCATAGGTTGCGGCTGATAGATTTCCATTTAATCCACTGCAAGACAGAGACCGACTGCGCCCCATAAGGGGGAACCCACTACCCTCTATACCCCGAGTCTAAATGGTTCGACGCTGGCGTTCCCTAGCTCCCGTTCTTGGTCTTTATTTGGCGCTACAGTCCGGGTTGGACCTGGGCCTCAACCTACAAGCCTCTCCAAGTAGCACGGTCTCTGTCTAGCTTTCCCTAGTGTCGCCACCCGAAATTTTGGTGGTGCCTAGCAACATCCCGAATGTCTCGGCTGGATACCGCCGAACTGAAGCGGAGGAGACCCTCCTCAGCTCGTTGTGCGACGGACCGGCCGTGGTTGAGTCGCCCATCCACAATTGATCTGGCGATGTGAAAAATGAGCGGTACCGCATTCATATCTTGTAACAGGCCGTGCTTATCTAAATGGAGAAAAGCTTGTGGGGGAACGAAGCCACTGTGGCGTACCTCTTCGTGGTATTCTGGATTGGGGTAGTAAGCCCCTGAGATCAAGTTATTGGACGAGTTCATCGCTTTAGCAGTATAACCTTGAATCAACTTCACCAGGAAATTGTCCACTCTTATCAGGTTTGCCCTGTTGTATAGGACCTCATTGGAATAGAATTTTATGTACTGGGACTCTGGAGTTCTATAAAGGCGAAGGAAAGCCCCAAGACAAGCCCTCTCAAGCAACCGAATCTTTTCCATCAAGCTTGCACTCACGTTCAACCACACGGCACAGCCATAGGTGAGCTTTGGCCGGATGAGGGCCATGAAGCAGATAATCTTCACCCTCGCATAGAGTTAGATGTTGTAAAACAGTCTCTTTTTAAGGGCAAAAGCGCCTCGGCGCCTTGTTAAAATATAGATACTGATCTAGCCAGATCCCCAGGTATCTGGCTACAATCTTTGCGCCAGTGGTTCCCCGTCTCGTCCAACGACTGAGAACTGTCGCCAATTCTTTTTCGTATCCGCCGAGGCCTTATACAACGGCGTTCTGAACAGAATGGTTTCCGACTTCCGGAAGTTGATACTCAACTTCCAGTCATCGCAACTTCTCATGAATGAATCGAAGTCACCCTGCGTGAGGGTAGTGATTTCCTCGATCTTTTTGGCTGATCTGTACACCATCAAGTCATCGGCATACGCAATTGCATGAGGAAGAGAACTTAACAGATCGCTCAAGTAAACGTTAAACAGGATCGGCGAATGAACGGCACCCTGTTAGAGACCATTTTTAACTTGGAATATACCTGTCGAGGTCACGTTGCCATTCTTGACTACGAACCGTCTACCGGTAAGCATGTTACACAGTAGGTACAGCAGTGGTTTGCTTATGCCTAGCTGATTGAGCTTGTAGAAAAGACCTTCTAACCATACGGTGTCAAAGGCCTTCTCCAGGTCAATCAAGCAGGCACCCGTACATTGTTTCTGGCTCTTGTTCCATTGGATATCCGACACCAGTTGCGATGGCATTATCTGCCATGTTATCATCATTGAACACGACAAAGCCAGTGTTCTCAGATCGCCATTGTTGCATGTCTTCTCGAAGTTGAGAGTTGCTCGCCAGTACGCGGTTATCCAAGCCGTGGTTCGGGCTAACGCTCTTTTTTTTTTTTTTTTTTTTTTTAAATTCATTTTTATTTCTCAATTCATAACGTATATTCTTACATACTAGACAAAAATGCTTAAACTAGTTGGACTAACAAAGGATCTATTTTAACTTACTGGCCCTCGGCGGGCTCTCTAAGCTAAACTTAATATTATACTATGTCTTTCGACTTAACCTTATTTAACGAAATGAAAATCAATTTAAATGTACAACTTTATATTAAGAAAAAATGGAAAAAAAACTTAATAAATGAACTGTTTTACTAAAAAATTTTATATACTAACTTACATGCTACCTTAAAAATAACTTACACTAACTTAAGCTAAACTACATACATATGCATATGTATATATATGAAGATATATACAAATGCATACCCATATACTAAAATATATACATTGTATACACATGGGTACACACTCGTATACGCATGTGTATACTTATTTTTTTTTTTTTTTTTTTTTTTTTATGTTTTATCTTAAAATCTACCTTACACTACACTAGACTATGTAGGTCGGCCGTAGGTTGCTGCTACTAGATCTGCATCTAATTCGCTGCAAGACAGTGACCGACTGCTCCCACACGGAGATCCGCAATACCCTTTCTACCCAGGGTCTAAAGGGTTCGACGAGGGAGTTCCTTCGCTCCCCAGCCACCAGAATTTTCGATGCTGCGTTGCAACATCCCGTATATCCCGCCTTGAGACCGCCATACTGAACCGGAGGAGGCCTTCCTCAGCTCGTTGTGTGACGGAGCGGTCGTGGTTGAGTCGCCCATCCACAGTTGAACGGGCGGTATGAAAGAGGAGCGGTACCGCATTTATGTCTTGTATCAGACCGTTCATGTCAAAATAGAGGAATGCTTCTGGGGGAACGAAGCCGTTGTGGCGTACCCTTTCGTGGTATTTTGGATTGGGGTAGTAAGCCCCTGAGATCAAGTTATTGGACGAGTTCATCGCTCTAGCAGTATGACCTAGAGTCAACTTCAACAGGAAATTGTCCACTCTTATCAGGTTTGCCCTGTTGTATAAGACCTCATTGGAATAGAATTTTATGTACTGGGACTCTGGAGTTCTATAAAGGCGAAGGCAAGCCCTAAGACAAGCCCTCTCGAACAACCGAATCTTTTCCATCAAGCCTGCACTCACGTTGAACCACACGGGACAGCCATAGGTGAGCATTGGCCGGATGAGCGCCATGTAGCAGATGACCTTCACCCTCGCATCGAGTTGGCTGTTGTAAAACAGTCTCTTTGTAAGGGCAAATGCGCCTCGGGCCCTGGCCAGAGCAGCATCTACATGTTTGTTAAAATATAGATACTGATCTAGCCAAATCCCCAGGTATCTGACTACAGTCTTTTGCGCCAGTGGTTCCCCGTGTCTTCCAACGATTGAGAACTTTCGCCAATTCTTTTTCGTATCCGCCGAGGCCTTATACAACGGCGTCCTGAACAGAATGGTTTCCGACTTCTGAAAGTTGATACTCAACTTCCAGTCATCGCAACTTCTCATGAATGAATCGAAGTCACCCTGCGTGAGAGTAGTGATTTCCTCGATCTTTTTGCCTGATCTGTACACCATCAAGTCATCGGCATACGCAATTGCATGAGGAAGAGAACTTAACAGATCGCTCAAGTAAACGTTAAACAGGATCGGCGAATGAACGGCACCCTGTTAGAGACCATTTTTAACTTGGAATATACCTGTCGAGGTCACGTTGCCATTCTTGACTACGAACCGTCTACCGGTAAGCATGTTACACAGTAGGTACAGCAGTGGTTTGCTTATGCCTAGCTGATTGAGCTTGTAGAAAAGACCTTCTAACCATACGGTGTCAAAGGCCTTCTCCAGGTCAATCAAGCAGGCACCCGTACATTGTTTCTGGCTCTTGTTCCATTGGATATCCGACACCAGTTTCGACGCAGCATGAATAGTGTCATGCTCCGCTTTGAAACCGAATTGGTTATCCGGAATTATATTTTTGTCCTTAGTCCAGTTGATCAAGGCTCTATTGATCACCTTCTCGAATACCTTGCTGATGTTCGGAAGGAGACTAATTGACCGGAGGTTGCAAGGATTCGAAGAATCTTTTCCTCTCTTGGATATGGGTTTCCAATGCTCCGGATAATGTGCATTATTCAGGATCGTGTACATATTAACCACTTCCAGGGGGAGGTGTCTTAGCACAATGTTGGAGATCCCGTCGATTCCAACAGACTTTTTCTTCTTTAATGATTCGAAGACCGCTTGGAGTTCTGTCTTCGATATGAACGGGGGATGCACCCCTTCGTCGGCGATGGCATTATCTGCCATGTTATCATCATTGAACACGACAAAGCCAGTGTTCTCAGATCGCCATTGTTGCATGTCTTCTCGAAGTTGAGAGTTGCTAGCCAGTACGCGGTTATCCAAGTCGTGGTTCGGGCGAACGTTCTCATTCACCTTGTACACTTCTTGGAAGACCGCGCCTAGTACCTCCATTTTTTCTTGCGGATCTTCGACCACAAAGAAGTTATCATCGAGTACGGCATTATCTGGAGTGATACCTGCTGTAGTCAGTATACGTTCGTTGTCCGTCGTTCTGGGAAGCTTAAGACACGGAAGATCGCTATTTTTGCTACGGAAGAATTTGTTTATTTGCGGGAACATGCTCGGGTTGTTAGATCTAACAGCCCGAATCTTATCATTCCAATAAGAATTAACAGAAAGTCTGTAATTCTGGGCAATTAATGTCTGAATGTTCTTAATTAGCGATTTCAGTGTCCTAACTTCCTCGTCTCGTCTGTCAGTAAACCAGTCAGTACAAGGTTTTTAATCTTGACAGGAGTCTACTTTTACGTTGGTGGAGTGCGTCGATTGTTGCATTGCGGTACAAGTTTTCGTTGTTTGTCCGTGTATACCGAGGTATAGTAATGTCCATGGTTCGTTTAATTGTCTCGTCCAATTGAATTAGATACATGTCAATCTCTTCGTTTGACAAGTTTCTATTGGACGGTATGTGGAGCGCGTTCGAAGAGAGTGCTCGTGTCATTTGTCTGGAGAAGCGTGTCCATCGTGCCCTACTGTAGTTGTAGGTGTACGTTTGAACATACTCTCCTAATTCCGCAATGTCGTTGGGGATCTTGAATTCGGCACTGAGTCCGCAATGGTCACTGAGGTACACGAATGTGTTCAAACAGTTTACCGTTTGTGCGTTTGTGTCTGTCAGCTGCAGTCTTGCGTCTAACAACAGTAGATCCAGATAGGAGCCGCTCCTGGGATAGGACGAGATCTCAGTTGCTTTCAAATCGAGTCTATACTCGACATTGTGCAAGCAAAACCAGCTATATAGCTGGTCCCCCCTGTGATTGGAAACCATGTTCCCCCAATATCCATGCCGGGAATTTAAGTCCCCGGCCAAAATGAAATAGTTCTCCTCCGAGTCCAGCCTCAGACATCGAAAGAGTGAATCTAGCTCTGATATAGTTGTTCTGGAACTAGGGTTGCCAGAGGAGTAGACCGATACCGCATACAACCTCCTTCCACTGCGGAGCGAAATGCACACGATGCAGGCCTCCAACTCCTGAAACCTTCGTACTTCACCACTATACACTACTTTATGTTTAATATTATTTTTTATGAAGATCGCAACACCGCCTCCACCACTGGAATTGGGCCGGTCTCTTCTAGTAACATTATAATTGCTGTGCTCCAGTATGCCTCTCCGAGTTAGCTTGGTTTCGCTAATCAGCATCAGCTCTGGGCTTTGATCGTCTAACAGTTTATAGAGCTCATTTTTTCGTGGGACCCCTATCAATGAATTTGCATTCACTGCAAGGATCTTATAAGAACTCTCCGTCTGCGCAGCCATTAGGACTGTAGACGTGCTGGGTTCTGCAGGAGCGCCAGAATTTGGCTGACCTGCTCCTCTAACCGAGCCATACGCCTTTCAATGGACGCTTTCCATTCGGGCGCTGGTTCGTGTGCTTTTGGCACTGGGGCTTGCGGCACTACCTTTGGTAGTTGCTGCTTTTCCGTGCTCCTCTGACTAGACGCCATTTGGGCGTAGGTCACTTGAGGCGTTACGGGTATGGCTGCCCCGAGTGGATTTTTCACTGGGGGCTGCTTCTGCAGAACCATTTTTGATTTTAGCTCTTGGAATTTAGGGCAACCCCGATAGTTGGCGGTGTGCCCCTTGTTCCCGCAGAGTACGCACTTAAGCTGACTTTTGTCAGTTGTTCCCTCTTTTCCCAGAGGACAGTCCTCAGCCTTGTGGTTTTCACTACACTTCACGCATCGAGGCTGCATTCGGCAGTTCGACGCGGCGTGCCCAAACCTTTGGCAGCGAACGCATTGGAGAATGCCATCGCTCCTTTCTATGCTCTCCCATATGCAATCCCAGTCCTCTAATGTTTCGATGTCATATAGATTACCGGGCTTGCTGTCTGGTGTCATCTGAACAATATAAAAGGGAAGTTTCCGCCCCTCCCTCTTTGCCTTTGCTGTGGTGAAGGGCTTGACCCCGACGATCTCGACACCATCACACACTTGCTCTTTGAGCAGTTGGAAAACCTTTTCCGGTCCAAGCGGCACGGATAACTTCAGAAGCATTGTCTGGAGTTTTTCGATTTTGGGTGTGAAGGAAAAGAACTCCGTCTTCGAAGCCTTTAGAGCCCTTTTCACCCTGTTATGCTGATTCACTGTCTTGCAGCGGATTGCATATTTGTTAACACCTTTATTTTTGCGTATGCTAAAATTACCACTACCTACTGCCGTCCTACATACCTGTGCAGTTTGTAGAATGTCCTCCTCGAAAACGTTGATCGGTGGAACTTTTTCCTTTTTGGATGACTGTTGCTGTTGTTGCTGTACTGCTGGCTGCTGTTGTTGGACCGCTGCTGTCTTATTCTGCTGCTTTGGCTTATTTTTTGGTGCTTGTTGTTTTTGTTTTTTCTCTTGAGCTGCTGACTGCTTTCGAAGCTGGGCATCTGCTTTTTGTTGCTGCTTCTTAAGCTTTTTTGCCGGTTGCTGTTGTTGTTGCTGCTTCTCGTTTTGCAGCTGATTGTGGTCAGGCAACTGTTGTTGTTGTTGCCCGACTCGTAGTACCCTTTGTTCTTCCTCCCTCTTTCTTCTCGCGAGAGTACTTTCCCGGAGTTTTCTGATCTCGTAGAGGAGTTTTTGCGTCTCCTCCTTCAGATCAATGACCTTCTCTTCTTTGGAGCGAATTATCGCCTCCACCTCTTCTTCAGTATCGGAGGGAACCGATTCAAAGCTAAAACTACTTACTGCGAATCGTCCCTCCCTCCCATCAGACACATATGAGTATGCATCATCTTCTGCGTCAGCCTCGTGTGATGTCTCTTGCGATGACGTAGATGATGACGCTTTCTTCCTCACGGGGCTTATCACATGACGCCATAGTGCTGCGCCGCTTTGAACTGGAGGAGGTCTGTTTTCTCCTCCTCCTCTTCGTGGTGCCATCTTTAGGAACCGTTGGATGGTGGCATGACTCTACTGCCACCGTTTGCTGGTTCTCGCCGTCCGTTTCTGGGCGAGCGGACTGCCCTTTCTCCTCCATTGTTTGCACTTCCTCACTTGCAATTACTTAGTTGGAGGAACTAAACGTGACGAAGAAAAAAAAAAAAAAAAAAAAAATGATCCGCCCACACTGGGTCTCGAACTCAGCCCCCTCAGGTTCACGGCTGTGAGCTCTACGCACTTGTCCACGGTCTTATTGCGGATCCTTCTATCGGTTGCACTACTTCACTTCACTAATGTTCTTGTTTGATTTTACACGGTCGAAACACTTGTGCACTGTTCCACGGTCTGTGAACGACTGAGGGGGGCTAACGCTCTCATTCACCTTGTGCACTTCCTGAAAGACCGCGCCTAGTACCTCCATTTTTTCTTGCGGATCTTCCACCACAAAGAAGTTATCGTCGTGTACGGCGTTGTCTGGGTCAATGCCTGCTGTCGTCAGTATGCGTTCATTGTCCGTCGTTCTGGAAAGCTTAAGACACGGAAGATCGCTATGTTTGCTTCGAAAGAATTTATTTATCTGTGGGAACATGCTCGGGTTGTTTGATCTTACAGCCCGAATCTTATCATTCCAGTACGAATTAACAGAAAGTCTGTAATTCTGGACAGTTAAGGTTTGAATATTTTTGATGAGCGATTTCAGTGTCCTAACTTCCTCGTCTCGTCTGTCAGTAAACCGCCTGTACAAGGTTTTTAATCTTGACAGGAGTCTACTTTTACGTTGGTGGAGTGCGTCGATTCTCGCATTGCCGTACAAGTTTTCGTTGTTTGTTCGTATATATTGTCTCGTCCAATTGAATTAGATACATGTCAATCTCTTCGTTTGACAAGTTTCTATTGGACGGTATGTGGAGCGCGTTCGAAGAGATTGCTCGCGTCATTTGTCTGTAAAAGCGTGTCCATCGTGCCCTACTGTAGTTGTAGGTGTACGTTTGAACATACTCTCCTAATTCCGCAATGTCGTTGGGGATCTTGAATTCGGCACTGAGTTCGCAATGGTCACTGAGGTACACGAATGTGTTCAAACAGTTCACCGTTTGTGCGTTTGTGTCTGTCAGCTGCAGTCTTGCGTCTAACAACAGTAGATCCAGATAGGAGCCGCTCCTGGGATAGGACGAGATCTCCGTTGCTTTCAAATCGAGCCTATACTCGACACTGTGTAAGCAAAACCAGTTATAAAGCTGGTCCCCCCTGCTATTGGAAGCCATGTTCCCCCAATATCCATGTCGGGCATTTAAGTCCCCGGCCAAAATGTCCAGCCTCAGACATCGAAAGAGGGAATCGAGCTCTGATGTAGTTGTTCTGGAACTAGGGTTGCCAGAGGAGTAGATTTCACTAACACATTCTCATTTCAGTTTGCGAACAAAACTTACAAAGCCGACCTGTCACTCTAAAAATGTCTCAAAAGTGTTTACTGAAGATACTGAAATAGGTATTGCCAAAAATCAGTCGTCGATGACAGTTTCCAGTCCACCCGAAGCGGGCAAAAGAAAATCTCTCAAACGCTATCCTTTTTTATGCTTACGTGAAGCGAAACTGTCGTCGAATGCTAGCCCGATTGTCGCCCTACGCGATTAGAGCCCAGGATGGATCAAACGGGTGATCCGAATTCAATCACATCCATCCAATGGTTGAAGCAAACAGAAGCCCAAAACACAAACTGTCATCTGTCACCATTTGTGCTCAGCCAACTGTCAAAGTAGCCGGGAGATTTCTGTCACTGCCACGAGCAGCTCTCTTGCTCCATTATGGCTTTCAAACTCACGCCTTAGAGAACACACACTTGGCTCCGACGCCCTCCCGATTTAGAGAACAGATCGACGAAAGAATAACACAAAAGAATAACTAAAGCGGTGTTGTATATATTTTTCATCTCTTTTTATGTTTTTTTTCACTTTTCGTTTTCTTTCAAATACAATATATAATATAATTTATCTATTTGTTGATTTATTTTTACAGATACAATACAGTTAATTGTTGTTTATAATTTTTGGCTTTCTTATCATGACTTATTCAATTTAAAAACTAAAATTTTGTGTATTTTTTTTTTTTGGGATTTTTCTTTTAATTATTTTTTTAATTTTATTTTTTAATTTATACAACTACAAAAATGTACGATTAATTTTGTTAAATACTTATGCACTAAATATATAGTATTTTATATAAATTACAATTAGATACAGTTTTGCGTAATACTATGGCCGTCTATGCTAGGGGATGATGTCGGTTGGGGGGGATGGGTAAGGGGTGGAAATAAATTACATAACATTTACAAACACGCTCACCTCAACGAGCGGGGATCAGAGGATCTAAAAACTGGGACTGATACGTGGTTTTTTTTTTCGAAACATCATCATCTAGATTTTTGTACCTATGTCTTACTGCATCGCTTTGTTTTGGTTTTGATTTTATTTTTTTTTATTTTTTTTATTCATATGTAAACTAAGAGCGACGAAGTAAACATTTGAGAGTTTAACTTGCTTGCAGCTTCTCGACCACAGGACAGACAATAGAGAATAGAAAGAGAGAGAAAGAGGCAGAGAGATAGAGAGTGTATCTATACATAGTAGGAACAAAGATATAGTACATATACATTTTACATATATTTTTTTTCTCTTAATTCGTTTTAGATCTTGTTTTGTTTTGTTTTTTTTTTACGAGTAATTTATGTGAAACCCGTTCGTTTTGTTACTAAGTACATGGCTAACAAGGAAGTTCAGAGCATCATCAATCCTTTGGCATTAATTGGCTGTGGAATGGGCACACACACACATGCACAGCAGCAGCAGGAACACGCGCCTGCAAGTGCGGACACAAAACATATCACTTAACTCCCCCCACCGTAGGGAGCCATTGACATCGGCAACGACATCGACATCGCCATCGACGTCGGCATCGATAGCAGCGACGACGACGATGACGGAAACGACAGCGACAGCGACAGCGACGATGATGACGAGCACGATGAGGATGTCGTCGATGTTGATGCTGACGTTTTCGTTGAATCCATGCAGCCATTATCAATCGATTTACCATCGACAGTGTCCACCACCACCACATCCACATCCTCCTATACGAGCGACGACAATGGCGGTCTGGGTGGGCTACCATTTCTGGTGTAGTACATGGGCGCCCCATGATGATGGGGCGGCGGTGGTGGCACAAAGCCCGTACTCGAGCCGTCGTGATAGAGGACCGGCACACGAACTAATCGCTGCGCCGCATGCGCCATATTGGCTATGTTGGCTGCTTCAAGTTCGGCGGCGAGCTGTCGCTTCCATTTGTTGCGACGATTCTGAAACCAGATTTTCACTTGCGTCTCAGTGAGGCGCAGTGATGCGGCCAAGCCGGCACGCTCCGATGAGCTGAGGTAGCGCTTCAGGTCGAACGTCGATTCGAGCTGGAACACCTGCGCCCGGGAGAAAACAGTGCGCGTTTTCTTTTTTCGCTTCGTCTGTGAGGAACTGTCGCCGCCGTGGGGCGAGGAGCCGTCCGAGGGGCCGTCCGTGTTGCACCCGTCATCCTCTTCGATGATCTCTTGGCTTTCGTCGTCCGATTCGTTCGAGCTCTGAAGGTAGCCCGAGTGATTGTGATGGTGATTGCTGATGCTGATGCCGTTGTTGTTGTTGTTGTTACTGTTTGGATTGTTATTGTTGTTGTTGTTGTGATGCAAGGACGACGGCGACGGTGACTTCGTATTCGACGGCGGTGGACTGAGTGACGGCGAGGGGTTCTCGGTTGTGTTGGTGGATGAACTGTCTGCAATGAAAGAAGAAAAACAAGGATGAAGACATTTTCTATCAGTGGTTGATGGTGGTGGTTGGAGCTGCAGAGGGTGACTACCCGAGCGAACTGCGCACACTCCGCATAAATTGACATGGGGGTTGATATATGATATTAGCTTTGGTTTCTCGTTGTGCTCTATTTTTTTTTTCTATTCGCCCCCCGGACTCGGTTCGCATTTCATGTGGGCGTGTAAGCGATTACCTCAGACTCTAGACTGGTTAAGTGAGAGACACGATGCCGCCGCCACTGCTGCTGCCATCGAGCGATATTTCGCCGGCACAGTTGCCAGGGCGAAGTGAAAGGGATTCCCTTTGTGGGGATTACGTCCATTTGCGGATACAATTGATTTATTATTTTTCTTTTGCTTTCTTCCATTTTCCATTAGCTGCCCCCATGCGTGTGTGTATGTGTGTGTGTGCGGTGGACGTGGGCAAATCGCTTTGCTTTGATATCTGGTGGACCGCGGCGAATGCTTTTGCTTTTCAACTCGAGTTCAATGGATAAATGGATTTGTGTGAATGTGCGAGTTGAGGTGGCATAAGTTAATCAAATTTTCGCTTTGTTCATGCTGGCAAAGGCGAGGAGGCGGTTACGCGGTAAAAGGCGGATGGTAAGAGTAAATGGCACAAAATGGCTGACGATGGTCTTGATGGAAACGATTTTGGAGGCAAGGCATAAGAATGTCAGGGCAGTGGGGCAGCATCTGCTGCCAGGGCAGAGTTGAGACTATGAGGTCTAATAGCAGCTTCAACTGATGGCTCCGTGGATCGAGACCATTTTCTGACCTAAGTACGCCACTGATACGTAGGGAGCAAGATGAGAACAGAAAGCGTTGCTTCGATCGTAGTAACGTTTCTGGCATAAACTGAATACAAGATGTAGACAGAATACCAATATTTGCAAAAGTTGGTCAGATGCCAATAAATCTAAGGAGAATGGAAGAAAAAAGGAACGAGCTGCATCTGTAGGGAAGGTCTCAGTCTGGACAACCGACTAGAAAGGTGACTAGGTGTCCTGAGACTTTGAAGCTAAGTGATCCGACGTATTGGATCCATTGTGCTTACTACAGAGGACCTGGGTTCAAGAATGCAGTCGCTGCTTAATCTTTCACAATCCTCACACAACAGCTGGGGTTCATCTAACATTTTCATGACCTCAAGAAACGTGGTGAGACAGTGTATAAATGCATCCACATCCTCAAAGCCCGACCCATTTGTGGCCAGGATTTGTAGGAGGATAGGAAATGCTCGATGCAGTGGTATCTCGGTCAAGGACGATGGCAAAATGTTCGACGGTCCAAGAGAGTTGCCCGTCAAGAGCCTTGTTCCCCTCAGGGAGGTCTGTCCGCCTAGGAAAGCATTCCGCAATAAGACCCTTCACATTTTAGAGTGATCCGACATGAAGTGTCATTAGAAATCAATAGTAGCACTTGGAAAAGTTCAAGTGTCTTGGGTATTTTTTTCGCGAATGACGGGAATTCTGAGCTTTTGAACAATTTTGAGGATCCTTAATCAGGAAGGCGGAGCTCTGTGTCGGATCCAAGATAGCGGATTTCAACTCAGTTTTTGGAGTAATGACCGAAAAAGGATCGAGTTACCTAGAGATCTCTCGGGCGTGCTTTACCCCGAAGACCATCAGAAGATGATGGTGATGATTAATATATTCGTATTCAAGTCTAGAGTAAAAACCCGCAGAGAAAACTTTACAGCTACGGTATGAATCTGCTTGCGTTGAGGACACCTCGCGGACAGCATTCAACCATGATCTCCAGGGGCTGTACAGTGATATGAGTCTGGCTAAGCGTCTAGGCTATGTAGACCCTGTGGGCAACTAGATTTCAGCGCAAATAGCCTTGACAGTGTGACCAAGCAGCAGATTTCACCTAGATCTAAGGCTGCTTTCACACGGTCAAATTTCGTCAGATTCCGTCGCATCAACCGAAAGGTTCGCAGGCAAGGGAGGGCTCCTGCGTCGTGTTTATGCAGAAATAGCAGCTTTCGAGCGAGCTTTTCCTTTCATTTTTTGTATTTTTATTGACGGCGTGGGAGAGAAACACAAAAAAAGCGTGCTATTGAAATTTAACAAATTTACCGCATGGCGCAAGGTACGACTAATTCCCATAAATGGTGGCATTTATTGCGATGAAAATGGGCGGTGAAAATGATGCCAAAGGTGGCAAACAAAAGTCAACGGATCTGATGTGCAATTGAAAGCACATACGCTAGAGACTACGCAACAGATGTCGCCCGGGTTTAATAAAATTCACGAAAGTAGAGAAAGTCCTCAAAATAAACCAGGACTAGAGAGGTACGTTGTCTTAGATCCAGTTGCGCGTCGGACAAACAGAATAAAGAAGAAACTCAGAGCCTAGTAAAATCGTCCAACCACTTTCCCTGCAACCTCTCATTTCATGACATTAACAAGTTTTCGCTTAATTTACTGCCTCAGATTGTATGTGATATTTAAATCTTAGTGCATTGTTGGGGAGTGCAGAGAAGCTGGAGCCATTAATGGTCGTTGTTTCACCAAAACGACCAGTGACGTGGAATAAAGAGTCATCCAACTTGTTGTCCGGATTTAACATCCCTGTTTCAAAGGTGTCAAACCGAACTGTCATCTAACACTGCGACTTACGGAATTTACAAATATATGGATGGCTTGTGAAAAGCTGGCGCAAAAATAGTGCATCTTTAGACGGTACGCGCATTAGGGTCGGATTATGGTCTGCATGGCTCAAGGTGACTGACCCTGTGACAGATGTCTTAAGGCACATCCCTCACCGCATTGCACACTGCTCGGAAAATGTGGCTGCAGTTTGTGAAAATGATGAAGTTGGGCTTATCTTATGACACATTTTTGTGCACTCTGCGATTGTCAATCTTACTCAAGAACTGAACTCAATTGACCACGGAAAGTGAAGATCACATGCCGATTAGGTGCTTGAACATCAGCTTTTGACTACTTATTGATCAACACGGCTCATTTTTTATGAGTTCACATATTGTCAGATCATATGGGGAAATGAAAACGTGCAAGAGGACGCTGTATGCTATGATCAGGTGGTGTCGTTGGTTTATACAGTCAGTCGCAAAAGTGAGAGTACATCATTTAGTTGATTTGTGTTCTCAATAAAAATAGAATTCAAACGGGACTCCAAAGGAAAAATACTGTTTTCAAAAGCAATTAGAAATTAACATAAAAAGAGTTGAATCTCAAAGGCCATAGGGCGTGTAACTAAGAAATGAACATCACCAATAAATTACCCATCTAAACTTTCGCTCTAAACGCATCTTCCACTTAAGATTGCTTAAGATTAATGGACACTTAACTTACAAGGTTAGATGCTGCCAGGAATCCCCATCTTAGGGCAGATCTGTCTATGTGACTTACGTGGGAGAGATATGCTTACTTTTGTGATGGGCTTAATTTTCTCATGACTTGCTGTGCCTAGAGTTGCTACGCTATCCTCATATTTTTGGATATTTCCTATAGAATTACTATGTACTTTAAAGAGCTAAAATCGAGTTTTTTTTTCTTGAAGTCGCATTTAATTTTTTTTTATTTTTGCGAACTAGGGCAACTTTATGCTGTATTCTCACTTTTTCGACTGACTGTACTTTCCTCAAAGGGGAGGACTGTTAGACCGTCACCGTCTATATCCAAATGTTAACCTATTTTCTTTATTTTTTCTTGGCTTGATCAGGCGTGTTGCATCTGATACCAATATCCTGATATTTGACGTCCCCAGCTTTCTTTTGGTGGGGATATGCACAATACCATGTTTATTCAAAAGAACGGTAGCTCTTTATGCTTTGAAAACGAATTTTGATCGACTTATTGCCGATTTGTGTTGAAAAGTCATCGAAAATGAACTTGCCAGACTTGAGAGGACTATATCTCTTTTGATCCCTTTGATAACGGCAAGGTTCACGCAAAATAATGAACGGAACTAGATTTCCATCGCAAGTGAGTTTTTTTTAATTTACTTTCCAAAACACAAAGTAGATGATCATATGCAACAAACCACACCAAATTAGACGTAATTTCGTCCAAAATTCCACGAGGGACACAAACTAATGAGGATCCGTCACGTAAGTTTGAGCATTTAACGCACCTTAAGGCAGACTCCTTGCAGCTCACGATCTTAATCAGAAAACTGTTGGACTGTGGCACTGTTGGAATCAAAGGAAAAATACTAGAAACTATCCTCATCATCCTCTGTCTTCCCAGAACCGCAAACCACTCAAATCTGAAGTTCCCTTATTGCAACAAAGTTCGCGACGATGCACGGCCTAATTGTCAGCCCTCTCAGCCATGCGTAGTGCTCCCAATCGCCCAGCGACTATCCTGACCTCCTCAGTCGCCCAGGGGCACAGCTTACATCATTTACATACGCACTCTCTGTCTGACTAACCTTTTAAGCTAGTCCACCTCCACGTGCACTCGGCGCTGCACAACACTCCAAGTGCGCACAGAATTATGTTCGCACCGTCAAAGCAGCGCCAATTGGACTGTGCTCTGTGATGGCATTCCCCTCCCGCCGCAGTAGCGAGTGTATTTCAAACACAAATGCGATTACGCATCATCCCCACTGTGTCAGCCACCTGCATCGCAACAATTCTACCGAAGTTATTCGCGCGCTCAACTGTTTAACTATGCTAATGCCTTGTGAATACTGCAGTGACTAATCCAAAGTCCAATGCAAGTATCTGCGGACAAATTGCAAAACGCTTAAGCCGCGGATTCCAACAAACGCATTCCGATTGTTGTGCCATTCCCATGCGTGGCATGTCGAACACAATACAGCCGGACACCTTCGACTATGACAACAATTTGCAGGCGCGACACTTTCTGTGGATCAACCCACAACCCACTCGACACCCCACCCCAGTGGCGTACTTGTCAGTGCCTCGTCAAGCACCGAGACAGCTTCAATTAAGTCTCCGATTAATTTGTCTTCGCCACCCTTGGTGCGGCAGTCGAGCGCACTTGCTAATTGGCCTGCTGGCAATAAATTTGTAATTAAATTCCATTCCACTGGAATGCATTGTTCTAGCGATTTCCTATGCAGACCACCATGGGGCCGGCCCCTGTTGCACTTGCCATCTGAGTGGCACAACCGAAATCATCGCCACGTTAAGTGGATGAGGGTGTATCGCCCAAGGTATGCGGCAGGAATTTGCTTCGCAATTTAAAAAAAAGCACACAAACACCCAACCACTGCAGACGCAGTGACGGTGGCCAGAGGAGAGCGTGTTAATGGCGGGTGTGCACTAATCCTTCAGTTGAACAGCCCACGGTTGATTAATTGCATTCGCTCGATACTTCTGCTTCGTTTTGGTTTATTTTTTGACGCTTCTTGGTGTGTTCTTTCTTGTCATTCCAAGTGACACATAATTTGATGTCATGCAATTTACGTTAAAAGGCGGCTTAGCAGCGCTAGTGTAGCCCCGGGGGCGGTCATGGGGCTTCACCTCAACTGTTTAACTGCATCGGCTGCTGTTTTGAACTTAACGTGTTCACTTTGCCGCTCTTTGTGCGCGAGTGTTTGAGGAACGATACTCTGAACGAGGGCCAGGGCAAGTTTCGCGGCAAAGTGACGGTGTCGGTTCTGGTGCCGGTACAGTGACAGGTGATGGTGGTGCCACTGAGGGCAGTATTGCAACATATTGTCGTCACAAGATTGTAAGGCTTCTTCCTCGTCGCCCGTCTGGGATGGGCGCACGAGCGGGGTAGTCAGTTAAATCTTTTTTTTTACGGTTTTTTCTTCTGATGTATTGTCGCACCGATGGCGTTTGTATAGAACTGACCGATGATCTATGGCCAAGTGAAAGGAAATCAAATACAATTGGGTTGGACATAGATTGCTTCCACTTCAACGGGTGTCAGCGCGAATTAGCTTGTATCAGAGAGCGACTGAAAGGTCTATTCCGCGTGAATTCACTTAGAATTCATGAGCAGGCTTTAAAGGATGCCACTTAATTGAACGCTCGTGTGTTTGTCGAAAATAATTGACTTTGGTTGGGCGCCACTTTATGAAGGATGGGTCTTGTCACTTTATCTTGGGCTAAATTAGAGGAGAAATGAAGTTAATTACTTGTTCGCTAAACTTTCTTTAGCTTGCGGTTAAGGGGGTTAGATGATACGGGGTCCATCGATAAGGCTTGACTTTGGTTGGGCGCCATTTTAAGCAACATGTCTCTTATCACGTTATCCTAGACTGTTTCAGAGAAGGAACGAAGCCGTTAAGGACGAAACTTGAGAAATGCCGCGTGTTCGCCGAAAAAACTTGACTTCGATCGGGCGCCATTTGAAGAAACAAGTCTTTTGTCACTTCATCTTTGGCTGCTTTAGAAGAGAAATGAATCTATTAATGAAGCTGGTAAGCATATAATTTAGCTCGAAAAGGCGTCGTGTGTTTCGGGGAAAAGATTGACTTTGGTTGGGCGCTATTTTAAAAAAGGCACTTCATTTTTGGCTATTATATTAACCTAGTTAACCGTGCACTAAACTTTCCTGAGCACGCGGCTAAGGTCTGTTAATTGACTTATCTGTTACATGGCACACTCGAGTATTTGGTTGGGCGCCATTTTAACAAACAAGTCATTTGTCATTTTACCCTGGGCTGTTTTGTAGTAGAAATTTAGCAATTAAGGGTGAGGTTAAACAGCTAATTGAACTCTCGGCTAGTTCCTGCGTATTCATTGAAAAGGCTTGACTGGGTTGGGCGCCTTTTGAGAAATAAGCCTTTTGTCACTTCATCTTGGTCTGTTTTAGAGAAGAAATGAAGTAAGTTAATCGTCAACTGAATGCAGACCATGACAAACATCCTTGTCGGGGTTGCAACCCATGGAGGCCCATAGACTGTGACCCACCGCCGAATTTATGAGTTTACACGGATGGTTCGAAATTCAGCAGTTTTAAAACGCCTAGTCTTAATCTTTCGCAAGCATTTCACAACAAATTTTGTTCGTTTCAGGTTCGTTGACTGATATCTAGTCAGTGTCAAAGGGAGTCGAGAGAAAATCTCTGTCAACACTCGTGTGGCCCCTAGATTCAGCAGTGGATCCAATGAGCTTACAGGCTTGTCATTCCGAAAAAGTGGAGGTTTGTTTGTCGTCGCGTCGACTCTTAAGCTCGATGTCAAGGCCCCATTCTTGACACGAAATTTCGCGGTTCCTCTTCTCTCGAACCAGAGAAAATCATTCAGAAAGTACACACGCCTAGAAAAAGTTTCTCAAACTTGGCCGCTCGTAATCATTGAACTGGAGACCACAGCCACTGTTGCAAGACCAAATGCACACACACCACGAGTGGTTCCTCTAGAATCTAGCCCCAGGTCCACCACCTGGTTATTGTAACAAAATACGGCATCTTGTTCAACAGCATATCATCGTCACTTCCAGCTTCAGTCGTTTTCAACGACCCCTTTGTCAAAAAAGCATGCACGTTCCATCAAGAATGAAACCGAATATATTCCGATAAAACACAAACACTTACCATGAGTTGGACTATGAAAAGGCATCCTTTGCGGCGCCCACGGCCATCCGGGCGGACACAGAGCTGCATAACGACCGGCCAACGCTCCCCATTGCGATATGAAACCCAATCTGTAATTAAAAATTGAATAGCATTCAAATCAACGATCCATTCAAGTCATCCCCCTGCGGGGATGTGTTCGATAATACGTAAAACTTTGCCAAAATGTTTTGCTTCTTTTTGCCGTAAACTTTATCTCGATAACCACCTTCGATACATTACCCTCCTTATTCCAAACCACATCCCCAATCATTCAAACACACACACACGGACACATACTCATCGCATCACAAAGCAAAAGCACACCCTAATGGAGGTAAAATTAAATAAATATGTCTTCTATTAGTGAACATACCCGCAGACAAAAATCTCTCTTTCTCCTTCTCTAGCCACTCTCCCTCCATCGCTCTTGGCAAAGGAGAACAAAAAAAAAAAACAGAAGGAAAATCAGAAAACAGACACAAGACGCGGTAGCGGAAGAACGTTCAACCTCATTACTTATGGTAACAGCATTTACTTAAAAGCATCTTTTAATACATTTATGTGCTAAATCAAACAGCCCTCGAACGATAAGGCCGATACACAGGGGGATGATGATGACGATGATGTGATGTGAGGATGTGCGGGATTGGAGGGGACGAGAGGTGTTCTTCGAAAGTTGTTCGCCTTGGAAGCACTTAAGATGGTTGCTGGTTTAACTTGTTGTTGTTCGCCCGACGACTCAACGAGGGGGATGAAGGCTTTTATCGAGGTTAAATAGGGGAGAAAAGGAGATTGGCTATGACTGGATTGGATGAATTTTTTTTTTCTTCCTCCTCTTCTTCTTCGTCGGAGAATCATAGGGTGATCCGATGGGTGCCGGTAATTCTCTGATTTTGTGAGTGCCCAGGGAGAGCAGATGTCGGTCGTGGGGAGGGTAAAACGTATAAGTTTGCGATTAATTAGGGAAGTCCTTTAATTTCTTATGCAAATTTAAGGGAGTTTATTTCGGACTTGCCTTTTGTCTTGTCTGATGTCTTGAGAGTTGATGGCGATTTATGGATTTGTTCCATTCGCTTGTCTGGGATGGAAGAGGGGGCAATCATTTTGGAAGCAAAGGGCTACTGCAACAGACCTATAGATCTGAAAGCTCTACGTCTTTGAAATCAATGACTGATGCGTGAAAGCGAAGAACAGATCCATGGGTTCGTTTTTGAGCACAAGGTCCAATGAGAACGGGCCATGTAAGGACCCATGAGTCTGAGTAATTTTCAAAAATATGCTAGTTTTTAAGTGACTTCGAAAAGGAACAGTTCCTAAACGACAATTGCAATTTTTAGACTGCGAAGTCTGGAGTTTCAGACAGAAGATGACGGTTTTCTTCGACAATTGAATTATGGTTGGTACCCCCTCGCCCGCAGTCAATTCGCATATTTAAGACAGTCTGTTGTGCACTCATACACCCAGATCATGAAAACTTGGTGATTTTCTGATAATACAAAATAGCCTACAGGCCAAAGTCAACATGCAATTTTATATCCCCGGTGACATGACTGTTCAGTAGACGCCGCCGTGGTAGCTAGTAGCAGAGTCGACCCCTGTAATGATGGTCCGCGGTTCGATTCCAGCCCTACCAACTTTCATATTCTCGTCCCCAAATTTCTCATGTCACTGCTCACCTTTAGAGACTATCACTCACATGACAAGCTCATCAATCGGCGTGTTTTTATGTACCGTTCATGGGTAGACACTCTGGAAGATGGCTTGTGTTCAAGGAAAAGTTTGAAAACTTGGTTCGGGCGCCATTTAAAGAAAGATGACTATTTTGAAACTCATACTGAGCTGTTATAGAACTGAAGTGAAGCAAGTTGATCGCCAACTGGGCACCGATCATGGTTCAATATTTTGTCTGGCTTGCGACCCATGGGGGATCACAGACCATGACCAACCACCAACCTTATGAGAAAAACTGAACTTGTACTAAATGTCAAAAATAGAAGTCCACGTTTAACAACATGTCACCCAAAAATATGTACCACTTGCATTCTCTTAGTCACTTTTGTCAGCCTTACCGCGATCCAGTGTACTCCCTTAGTCACATTTTTTTGAAATGTTCTCGTCATAAATTTGACAAAAGTCGCATAAAGTGACATAGAGGAAATAGGTGACACATATTTTTGGGTGACACGACTAAGAGTGTGTGAATATTTTATGAAAAATTGGTCGTTCTCCAGTTGATTCCCTGATACCTAGATTCAGGATCAAGGAGAATCAGGGGAAACCAGAGAAGATACATGTCACCAGCCATGTGGGCCGTGAATGTATCGTCGGACCAGATGATCTTGTTACGTTTCGAGTGACATTGCTTACTGACTAGTCACTCTTACAAAAGGTTGTTGTTTTTTGTAAAGATAGTGTACACAACACGAATGGTTGCATGAGAAACTAGCCCCAATCATTATTGAAACATTGCAACAATTGTGGTGGATCTACTTCTATTTCGCCCAAATGTGCCAATGTTTTGAAATTGATCATCTTAAAGACTCTTTTTATTAGATTGAAGGATCTTTAAATTGGCAACAGTATGTTATTTGACAGTTTTCGGTTGTTTTTGAGGTTAGTTTTGTAGCAGTACCAGAGTAGACAATATACTTAAACACATAAGTGATCCCTTACTAATATCTCTCTACCTCTCTTTCTCTTACACTCTCTCTATCTCTCTCACTCTCTTCTCAACGGTTTTTTGTATACTCCCTAAAAATAAGTTCAACCAAAATGAAAAATTACAGAGATGCCCGACTTCCACCTCTCTTGCCTCTCAAAATTTTTGACAACTGTTTTTTATATTATTTTCTTAAACCAAATTGATCAGTCAGAGAACGGCATTCACGTTATTTCGTGAATAACCGTCAACAATTCATGAATATCTGTCAAATAGGCACTCAAATTCGTCGATGGTCTAGGAGGTCAGCTGTGAAGTCGACTTCCTCTGTAATAGTTCATTTCTGAGTTCAACTATGTAAAAGAGAACGATTAGGACTTATTCTGTAAGTGACAAGCGAAGTATGAACCCTTTAATGCCTACCATATTCTCAAGTGTCAAAAGGTAACGGTTAACTTTTTTCGGAGTGCGTTTTGTTTCCAAGCCAAGTTCGTTTAATGTCGAAAAACACATTTTGGACGAAAACTTTTTTTTTTTTGTGCAGGCAAAATTTTGAACCAACAAAATTAAAAAATTGTATAATCAAAGTGGAAAAATAATACAAAAATGATGCAATATTATCAAGAATTTTTGGTTTGAGGCGATCTCAAGGCAGCTTTGGATTTTGACCTATTTTTACTTGTAAATGGCCTAAAATTAAATTTGTTTTGAAATTATGGTTGCAGATTCATTATTGTTGGCTGCATAAGATTTTATGAAAAAAAAAATTGAATCGAATACAAATTTAGACTTAAGACGTGACTTTTAATTCTTCTTAGTTCCTTTTTATTTTTTACTTAATTTTGGTTGTCAATTCCCCATGAAAAGACTCACGCCGGAGAAGCGATTACAAATTGCTCAAATCAAACGAGACACCATACCATCCAGAAAAGTCAAGCATTGATGCGGTTTATGGGCCGGTGGATGTCACCTTTTTATATAAAAGTCCAAGCGTATGTTTCCTCTATCGCCGGTAGTTTTCAACCGATTTAGTGTTTTTGCCTTTTAAATGTAGATAATAACTGTACGCAGGTAAAAGGCAGAAACCGATTGATGTAGACTCTATAGGTGGGGCTGTTATTGTAAAATCATTTTTTAAAAGCTTTGCGAAGCGCACCAGCTTGGACACACCTAATTTGTTCATATGTCTACAAATATGATGATAAGCGGTACTGGAGACTTGATTACTAACATCTCCGTTCCCTGGACGCCACCTTACGACTTGTTATTGCCGAAGTACAGACCGCTGTTCCGTGAAGATAACTCCACTAACCGCGGCGGTTACATGCTCGAAACATACTTAAACTTTAATGCCGTAAAATTAACTGTCAAACAAATTCAATTTGATTCATATTCAAATAAATTTGCTATGTTTCAGTTCGTTTCAAATTTCTTCGCCTTTAAAAAAAAACACCCTTTATCGACCACATTTTGTAGCTCTTCCACTTGAATTCATTTATTGCTACTTCTTGTTGCTTAATCCCTTCTCTCAGCTCGAAAGGAATATGTTTTGCGACTGACGACTATGTTTTAAAAATGCGAACGCAAGGGCGAGTGAGGAGATGTTTCACTGGACAGCAGTTCACTGTAGTCAGGTTCCTCCATCTCTGAATCAACGAACTACAAAAACCTCCCAATTCCCACGTGCCGTCATCGTAGCGGTTAGCAAAGCCAAGCAATGCTCTTGTGCAAGTCCTAGAAACTTTCAAGAAGAACTTCAAGACAACTTCTCCGAACAATTCAATGGCCAATCCATTCAAAACAAACCCCTCCACCACTGAGTGTCACCCTGTATAGAACAAAGAGCCCCCGCAAAAGGGCAGAGTTTACTGTGCAGCGATTTCCAACGTTTGATTTATTCAAAACATCGAACATCGTAAAAACTTTCCATCGACTGAATACTTAAGCCTCCTCTCGTGCTCCCGACCGGAAAACTCGAAAACTCTCCACTTAACATTAAATTTTCAAACAAAGTAAAAAAAAATAAATAAATCCAATTTTAGACGGATCTTCGACTGACGCCCCGGGGGGACTGTTTGGTGACTGAAATTGGCATTAAATTTAGACGCCCCCTCAGCAATGATATTAAATACTTTCGACAGATTTCCTTAATTTTCTCACAACTTTTCTGTTCGCATTTAATCCGATTTTGCTCATTTCCATTTCGTTTCTCAAATTCATTCATCCCAGCCCCCACTGGTAGCGCGGTGACAGTATGTTGTTCAGCGGGTGGGTGTACCTATGCACTTGAAATCAAAGTAAACGGGTGTATGTCAAGTCGGTGTCTGGGGCGGGGGTGTTCGTCGAACAAAAATTATATCAGTTTCACCCCATTCGTTGGGGTCGTTCGCATGAACTTTGTTGTCAAAGTTTCTCACGAGTTTGGTCGACAATAAATGCAAGACCGGTGGGAGTTTGCTTTAACCCCGGAATGTTAAGACAGACTGTGACCCATCTGGTCACAGGGAGGGCCAGATGAGAATCGATACGATTGTGGGCCAGCTTGAGTCACCTTTTCGGTGTTGCATTCCCATTCGAAAGGGAAACAAAAATAAAAATAAAAAACTGCCCCTCTGGCTGTCAATGACAACATGACATAAGTTCGAATTGATTGCTTGCGTTTGCCTGTGTGTGTGGCTTAGTTTTCTGCGTGAAAGGGTGGCGCTGGAATCGTCTTTGAATTATGAGAAACGTAATGATGCGAGTAAGGAATGCATTCAAATGAAAGAACGTCCATTTATCATGTGTGCTGAGCAGTTGTCTGGCAAAAAATGTGCTTCACCAGGCAAACGTCTTTCACTGACTGCTCGGTACAGCGCAAAGTCGAGAATGCCAATGGGTTCTAGTGACTCTAAACATAAGCCTGGTTGCATTTACCACCATGCCACAAGCTTATGGTAAAGCCCTGAGATCTCCGAGTTTTAGTCAACGAAGGAAGAATTAGGCAATAGACGGCAAGGGAAAATTCTCATTCCAGAAAGATTGCCAATTTATTCTAGGCCCGGTTGCGTGCATAAAGTTGACACAAACTAAAGAGTGAGGGCTAAAGGCTGCTGGCTAAGTTATCGGTACATCTCGGCCACTTTCAAGCGAGGAAAGGGTCACATTCGAGAAAGGTGGCCATCAGATTTTGACAGTGGATGCCTCAAAATGATGGCAACAACCTTAGATGGGCTTAAAACACGGCCTCCTCATCAAGCAGAAGAAATAAGCCGTACTGACTGTCTGGCTAGGCCCAATTCAGCTGGTCGTCGCAGAATTCTGGGACTTCTTCGATGTTGGTCACTGTTTCGTTTATATTTCCTTAACTTCGCACAAGCCTCCAACTTGGTGTTGGCTTAAAGAAAGTAAGAGGTAAGCTCAACGAAAAGGGTATACTCAACATTAAAGCCGTGACTACGAACGTATACAGTGAAAGCTCTTCTACCTATCTATCTTCTTCTATATATTCCATTCAGTTGAAGCGGAGGGTATATTAAAATGAGTAACAAACATACGTCAATTGTTTGTTTCTTTATATCTCGAGTTTGGCACCACCGAATCTTATGACTCTTTTTTTGCTAGAAAGATATTCTTTTGGAGCAGGTTTAGATGTAAAAACAAAAATCGTCAGCCATTTTAATGATGACGCGTCGCGTCTATCAAATCCACGCCAAGCAGGTTCATTGATTCAATGAAGTGAGTGAACAGAAGCAAACATCGTTTCTTCGTTTCTACTCTGCACCCTCCATTCGAGTGTACTGCTATGTGCGTGTTGGATACAAGTTGAGTTATTTTTCTTTTGTGTTAATCTAAATCAAGTGCTATTAATCAGCGTTTTGTGGTTTCATCATTCGAACATCATTATTTGTGAAACATTTTATTATTTGTGAAACATTTTATTCAAATATTTGAAGTGAATTTTGTTCGGTAAAACGCCCGTCGGTAGATCAATTGGCCTAAAAACACGACCAACAAATTTCTATTGTAAAAGAAATTTAGAGACAAAATTGGTTCAAAGTGTGTTTCCAAGTTTGGTGGGGAACTATAAAAAAAGCATACTTAGTTAAGTGAGTGAGCTATATTCGTTGGTAAAGATAAAGATGTCGCTGGAATAAATGTATCTTTTTTGGAGGAAGTGGATGGACATTTTTTCAAATCTGTTGACACTGTAATAAATGCGGATGAAGTGTATTACCCGACGGAATTTTTGAATTTGGTTGATTTACGGGGACTGCCACATCATTATTTAGCGCTAAGAGTTGGATCCCTGGTTGTACATTAATCAACCAAAACTATGCAATGGTACAAGACGTGGTGTAAAACAGAAAACAATCTGATTGAAGGTACGATTCCGAGTGCAAATGTAAAGGGAAAGACGAATTAGTTCCCAGAATTCCAAAGAGTCCACCTAATTGCCCATTTGATCTTAACCGTCTTCAATTTCCTATACGCTTTGCAAAAATGCACAAAGTCAGTCTTTGAAAATTAGCGGTACAGATTTAGAAAAACTGGTGTTTTCTAATGGTCAACTCAATGTTTGGTGTTCTTAATAATAATAATAAAAATAATAATGCGGGTTCGCGACAGTCCGAGGCGGACCTGGGCTTAGCTTCTCAGCAGCCAACCGCGTTGTGCGTGCTATTGTTCTTTCACGAGTGGATTGGACGTACAGTTTAATGCCGACTCCGAACGGCGAAGTTGAGAAGCTTTTTCTATAACGGAATGCTCTTTGATCATTGTCAGTGACTCGAAAGAGGTGAAGCCGTGAATTCTGAAAGTGGGTAAATTGGGGATTGGAACCTGGAACCCTCTTCATAGGAGTCGACGCACTAACCCACTACGCCACGGCCGCACTTTTAAATATTTTTAAAACAAATTTCATTCAAAGTTTTCTTTCTACTCTCATAAGTTTTAGCAGCAAGAATTCCACGCCTCTTAACTAAACTGCATTTTTTTAAACATGGGTTTTCTAATAATTTCCACACATTAGGCAAAAGTGACGATGCACGAAGAAATGGGAAACTTTGACGATTATTTTGACAGGTTGATGGTAGCATTCGTAGCTTTGACAGTTGCTGAAACATTGCTTTCTGGTCACCTTTTACACATAAAAAGGAGATGATGACTGACTAATATTCTCGATACAGTACATCGCCACTTTCAAGCGAAGGAAACGGGCTCATTCATAAAGGTGTGAGTGCAGTGCGTCATGTCCCCCACAAAAGTGCGGTAAAAGCTTGAGACCGGCCCAGAGAAAGTTTTAAAAGAAGGTATGCAGTTGCCGAAAAGTTGGAATCTACTCAGATTTAAAAGTCGTTCACGGACTATTGCCTGCTTGTCGTAAGCGGCTAAACTTGGCAAGTGGTCCAAGCCGGAGTCTGAACACACAAACACTTATTCCCCACAAAAGCCTCACTCTTTTCAAGAAGAACTATGACACCGACTGATTCACACACATCAGAGAGAAAAGCAAAAACATTGAATGTGCCAGCCACCTAACGCCCAAGTGCTAACTGAAACCTCAAGCGACAACTTAAGACAACGCAAAACCATTCAACTGCCAATGATTGCTGCATTTATGAAATATCACAAATCCCCACTTGTCAGTGCCCACAGCCGACGGGCTTCCCAAGACGCTGTGTCCGAACTGGACGATTACTCTAAATCATGGCATTTGTCACATTTGATTTCCAGAAACACGGTCAAGAGAAGAACCAGAGAACAGAAACACAAGCAAGTGGCAATGAACGTAGACAACTGTCAAGAGCACTCGTACGGCTTCCATAATTCCACCCGTTCATGTGCGGATTAGTTGCGTCGACCCACAAACACACCCGACAGGCGCACCCCCTGCACTCAGCACCCCAACCCCAGGTGATTCTGTCGTTTTATTAAAACACAAAAATAATCTTTTGACGAACGAGGAATCAGCAGGTAGCACGGTTCATTATCCCAGCTCCCACTCGAAATCTGTCACATTTCCTAATCCCCGCGATAACGTTGCAATAATATTTTCACCCGAGAGCGAGAGGAAGCCAATAATCCGCCTTAAGTGGCTCAAACTGTGTGCATTGACTCAGATTGTCGCACAATGCAGCGACGACACACAGCAGCAGTAGCAGCGTCAAAATATTGTGATCGAACCCGGTGACATTGCGAATGAATGCGTCCGAGAGTGCGGTGAGGGTACTTGTGTGTCTCACCGCAAAAATATGGGTCCCTCATCATTGAGAGTATCCTTTTGAGGTCACCTTAGTGCTTCACATCGCATTGCCAATCGACAGAGAGAGAGAGAGAGTGAGACGAGAGTTTGCACGCATTCACAACAAAAGCCCCGGCCAGCTAAAGAGCCAAAGGATTGCTCATGCATGACTGAGCAGGATGTATGCGCAACAATCGCTGGATTCAATGAGCCGTGCGTGAGCACATGCAGGAGATGAACATAATCTCGTCCCATTCACATTTTCGAGTGAAAACACTCGGCACCTTGATTGTGCTAATTCCCGCGACATCCTCTTTCCGTCGCATCCGCATCATGCGAATCATCCCCACGGGGAGACGGCATCTGGCACAAGCTAACTTGACATGTTCGAGGAAAAACACAAACGACCGCTCCCCTTGCAAGTCTCCGCTCCATCCGGCTAATCGACATGACATCCAGCTACTTAAGAAAATCGGCTAAGTCCTTAAATTCCTCCTTGGGTCTCGGGTATCCGTGTCCCGGGCGATGAGCGGTTTCTTGGGGAATTTCAAATTCGAATAATGTCAGCTTTGATGCGAAAAATGTCGCCCGCCCCACGGTGATGTCGTCGAATTGGGGAGCTCTCCCTGTTTCTCTGCTTCTTGTGTTCATCCCTAATTACGTTTATTATTTATTTTCATCTCTCGGTTAGCTCAGTCGGCTTTCCAACATCCGATTGTTGTTGGGTTTATTCGTTTGGTGAAACAAAAGAATTATGATGCGGATCGTGGGATTGCGGTGTGAGTGAGGGTTGCCAGCTCTGGCCGGAGGTTATTAAATGTTGACAGATGGAGGACGTTTGTAGCGGTCTTGTTTACAGTAACAAACACTTTTACTTTCATCTTGTTGTTGTCATGTCGGCGGTAATTGATAAATCAACTTGACTACCGGACTGGAGTTGTCCGCCTGGAGGTGAGCTATGGCTTTCCTAGAGTCGATCGCAAGTGATTGGGTGGAGAAGTGAATGAATTGCGGGGCATTTTAGCAGATGCAGTCTTTTGGTAATGACATTTAGTCGACGGGAAAAAGAGAAAATGACGCGTTTGGCAGCGTTGAGCGATGTGGCACGGAAAACGTAGGTAGAACAATCAAGGAAAAAGAAGTGGATTCCATTGGGAACCTTGAGGGATCACAATGTAGGAAGAGGTTGCTCAAAAGGCACATAGTCTAAAAACAAAAAAGAAGTGGATTCCGTCGGGAACCTTTAGGGAGACCAGTATTAGCTACAAGTAAAAACAAGAGTGGTCGCAGTTTTCAGCCTTGAAGGATAAAAAAACGAATGGGACCGACGGCGTAGCCTTGAGGGATACCAATGTACGAATGATGGGGAACAGAAGTCGTAGCTCTACAATCAAGAAAAAATATGGGGATGCCGTCGAGAGCTTTCAGGAATAGCAGTGTTAGCCGTAACCAAGAAAAAAAAGGGACGCAGTTGTCAACCTTGAAAAATGCCAATATTTAAAGGATATAACACAAAAAGACTTTGTAGCGCAATCAAATAAGAAAGAAGTGGCCCAACTGGGTAGACTTGAGGGACACCACACACAGCTGTATAGTCAAGAAAACAGAAGTGGACCTATTCAATTTTGTGGAATCACGTCAAGTGTCACACGTCAAGACGTAGCTGCACAATCTTAAAAACAAGTGGTGTATGCCGTCGGGTGCCTTGAGGTACACCAGTATTAGCCACAACAAAAAAAAATTAAGTGGACTCAGTTGTCACCCTTTAATGACTCCACTTGTAAGACCGCTTTGGAGCACAATCGAACAAAAAGATTTGGGCCTACTTGACAGCTTTGAGGTATACCAAGGTTTTGAGGGACATGACTCAGAAGTAGCCTCGGAAAGAACTTTGTCCCACTTGACAGCATTAAAAATTACCAATGATTGATTGATACAACACAAAAGGCGGAGATGCAGAATTAAGAAACGAGAAGTGGACACACTCGGAGACCTTGAAGGATACCAGTGTTAGCTTCAACCAAAAAAAAAAGAGTGGACGCAGTTGTCAGCCTTGAAGGATGCCAATATTTAAATGATCTGACACCTTGGGGATAAATTTAAGAACGAAGTGGACCCAATGGGTGGCCTTGAGGAATACCAATGTACCAATGGTGCATCACAAGAAGACGTAGCTGTACAAACATAAAAATGAAGTGGATTCCACCGGGAGGCTTGATGCTGATTGCATGCATGAAGTTGCACAAAAGGCGCAGACACACAGTCAAGAATAAAGAAGGGGACCCACTTGGAAGCCTTGAGGGATTCCAATTTTAGAATGATGTCCCTGGAACGGTTTGCTGCAAAATAAAAAAAGGAGAACTGGCCCAAATTCTCCACTACTTCTCTCAGCCACAAATTCTCACCCAAACCGACACCCAATCCATGAGGGCCCATCACAATCGGCCCGTCATCAGAAAGAACACAAAAAAAATCCAAGACATAAAGAACTTGCAACGACTTCAATTAGATCAATCCGACATCAATCCACAATCGTTCGCAACAACGTCAATCTACTCAAACAATTTCGGATAAAAGTGAAATTAATTTCCCACAATGAAAAACTGACAGATTGTCCATTGAGATAGCCCGACAACTCCGCCGGGTACGGATTGACTGTGCCCCGTCACTGACGCTCACTCATCACGCACTTAATCCGCAATCGTTGTCGTCGCCGAATTGTCTGCCAGTGCCCAGTCGGAAGGGTGAGACTGCGATAGAGTCTCGTATCCCTAATCCGATCTAATTCCGTGATTTCACATAAATTCGCCTTTGCATTCTCAACCGTATTGAATTACAAGGATATTCCCATTATTTTCCCGATTAAATGCGTTCTGCTTGAGCAGCATATTGTATTCGCAAATCGAATGAACGTCACACAAAAGGCAGACCGAGTGTCCCTCGATGGAAAACCATTCGAGGATACCACTCGGGATGTGAGCTTGTGTTTTGGCACCTTTCATGTTTATCCGCTGGAATTATGCATAAATAGCGGTAAAAATGGGCATTTATTCCATTCGTTTAGTTCCGTAATGCAATCAAGAATCCGATAACGTCATCTGTGCGCGCACACACGCATTCTTCTGTCAAAACACGTCGCGACTGCGACTCGCAGAGGACCCACGAAAAAAGCACAAACATCAAAAAAAAAAAAAAAGAAAAAAAAAAAAACCCAGAGTCACACCACGTCGTCATTCTTGTTGTGGCAACGAGATCGTTAATCAAAGGATCGCCACCACGAGGGTCCCGTTGGACACACGACGAACGCGCTATCGAGCAGCCATCAAATATGAAAATTAAATTGGTACCTATCGTCCCCCTCTGGTGGATGGGACGAGTTGCTTCAATCAGATAAGGATCATCAAGGAGGCGTGCGCACGCACGATGAAGCGCCAATCTTGTGTCCGTCCGTCCGGTGCGCTCGTCTTCGTTCTTGCCGAAAAGTTAATTACCATGTTGGCACATTTGCGGACTGCGAGTGTGATGTGTATCTTTCAGTGGCTCGTCCACTCGGTTAATGAGAGTCTCCCGGCCGTGTTCGCCAGGATTAAGAGACGCACTCTCGCTGGCCGTTTTGTGAGCCATTCAGGTTCGTTAATCGCTTGACGTAATTTGATCTCTGATTACAAGGTCCTTAAATGAATGGTTTCAGTGCGCGTGTGCGCTCGCCGCGCCACGCCGCACCGCTCGGCGCTCGATGAGGGTGTTGCGTTTGGAATGTTGCCATTTGAGGTCAGAGCTGTCTTCAATGCCGACGATGATGATGTGGCTGACGACGTGATGAGGGTGAAAAATGCAATAATTGCCATAAGAGATGTTTGCGTTGTCCTGCGATACGGAGACGACCCCTCGAGAAAAGGCGTGTAATTCAATCCGACATTCGAGCCCAGCGCTGCAAATGTTCATCCGCGCCTGATGGCCGATGTAATGGCCCGTTTATCGATTCGACCCAAGTGCTGGCCAACATTCGATACCCAGTCGAACGATTAATTACTTTGAATTTCGCTAATTGAATGTCGAACAGGGGGATAAATTTACATGTCCGGCGCTCAGGTCGGCTGATTGATGGCTCGTATCTGGTAAGTGGATGTCGGTTCAATTAATTCTCGCAAACACTTATCGATTCTGCGGGGTGTTTGGTTATTTGTGAGCGATTTTATCGATCGATTGTAATGATTATGCTGTTTGCTCACTTTTCCGGAGGGATTTTCATTGAAAATCAAGTTCATGTCGGAGAGCGAATGAACTTTGGACGATTAAATCGCCTTGAAAGTGTCAAATAACCGGATGGAAGATGACAGACTGGGACTCAGATAATTTATGCAGCGACGGATGATGATGACGAAATGAGGGTATGATGACAAAATACAGTCGATTAGTTGAACTTCCTTTAACTCCGGCTAATTTTGATATCCCGAGAAAATACGACATGGGGGGAGGCGACTGTATTTCAAGAGTATTCACATGAAGAGACTTAAAACCCGGCAAAAGCTCAGCGGACTCGTGACCTGACCTTCGGAAGGAACATACAGTCGGTCACAAAAGTAAGTAACGAGCATAAAGTTGTAATTGCGGCTGGAAAAAAGGCGAAAGATTTATTCGATACTGAAGAGAAGAGCGTAATAAAATCGAGTTAAAATGACTCGAAGGGACTCGAAGAACTCATGAAAACTGTTTTTTTTTTATAATAATTAACAGTACACAACAAACAAAAATGTATTAAGGCAGATTCAAAAAATAGATGGATCACGAACAAACCAAAAGCTGGCACTAGCACCAATCAACATCTTGAATGAGATCCCTATTCACTTCTAGGCTCCCGTCGCCTTTGACACACGTTTGCCAATTCATGGAAAGGACAATTTCCAGGCTTATGTCCAGAAATGAAGTATTACACAGAGATGCCCCACTTCTACCTCTCTTGCCCCTTAAGATTTTTGACAACTGTTTTTTATATCATTTTCTCAAACCAAATTGATCAAACAGAGAACGGCATTCGCCTTATTTCGTGAATAACCATCAACAATTCATGAATATCTGTCAAAAAGGCACTCAAATTCGTCGATGGACAAGGGGGCAATCAGCTGTGAAGTCGGCTATCTCTGTAATACCTCATTTCTGCTCATGTCTATTCACAAATCTTATTCACAGAATGATACTCGATAGCTTAGAAAATTCAGATGTTCAGTTTTTGAAGCCAAGGCGCAATTCAGTTGAAGACCCTCTTTGACTGTGACACCTTGTGGATTCTATCGATGACATGGAGCTGGCACAGATGGAGATTTAAGAATAATGTCACCAAATTTTCAATTAATCCAAGTCTAGTCTGAAAATAAGGTAATGGGTGACATTATTTTTGCTGTGTTCTATTTTTGACAGCTCACTCGTTATTCGAAAAAGTTATTTCACTTGTAGCGAACGACCTGTTACAGGTTCTAATCTTAGCTGACTGGGCCTTAGAAAACGAGCGTCTTGGTCTCGGTCATTCAACCCCACACGTGTTATAAGCAAGGCACCAGCCAATATCATCGACAAAGTGCCTTCAAATTGTGCTCTCTGTATAGACCATTCAAAATCACGCTCTTGGCCAATACTTGCATGAAATCATCATTAGAAAGTAAATGGATATAAATTAAAATATAAATTAAAAAAATAAAATAATATATACCTTAAATTCTATATACTTTGGAAATTTGCCTCGGATTTCATTTTGCAATATAAAAATCAAATCCTTTAAAAATCAACCTCTTTTCACAAGAGATGGCGTAAGTTTTACTACACGTACCAGAACCTGTCCTGTCACACTTTATTCAGGCTGTACTTAATCCTAGTCAAAGACAATATCAATTTCCCTGATTGGAAAAAATCATCGTCAAACGTGTCATCTTGTCATCATGTCAAGTTTATTTGTCCCTAGCTAAACTAAGCTTTTCCTTTTGAGTCGAAAAATGTACAATACTGCTGAAATACACCGAATGTCCTCCTGGACGCATACGGGGAAACATGCGAGGTCTGCTATCGGGGCTATACAACTGGATATTTTGATACCGAGGACATGGAATATCCTGTCTAAGAATAGGAATAAGTGGAGGCATTAGAATCCAAAGAAGACTCATGTCAGACGCTTGCGGAAAGGCGTTGGCGTTGGCTTACAGACTTGTTGAAAGTGACACGAGCAGCAAGTTACAAGCGCCTGAAAGAATGATAGTCATTTTTTCATCATTTTAATTCATGCTTATTTGTAGCAAAAATATTACGTATGTCTGCGTGCATTTTAATTTCAATTACGTAAACAAAATTGAACGAAACTTAACGAAACTAAGCGGAGTGGTCATAAGGTCACTTTGTATCATCTGTATACATTCACTCGATTGTTTAAGTTGCCTTAAGCCTCCTAACCTCCATTATGGTTGAGTCTTTGAGAGCTAATTGAGAGAAATTAATGTTATAGCATTGAAACCGGCAGTCAGAAACTACAGTATTGTGAACAACAATGTATCAGCCTGTGACTGTAAAGTTGTATCAGCCAGCGACTGTCATTTGTCCTCAGGAGTTCTTGCAATTTTGTCGTATAAACTAGAAAATTTGGTTGCAGATTAATCGATTTCGCGCAACATTTCCCTAGCCAACGTACTGAATAGAATACTGTTTCCGTTCAAAGAAGATCAAAATTTACCAATCCCACGTCGTCAAGCCTATGGGCGAACTGAAGTCGAATGACCATCGTTTGTGGCAATATTACGTTAATAATTGCATGAACGAACTTGGTATGGCGCAACTGTAGGCAGCTGTTAGCCGAAGATCTCTTTGCGCAATCCGATCTGTAGCAATAACATATTGTGACCATGTGGTAAAGAAAATAAGTTGAGCTGGACATTGAGGAGACCCTGACACCACTAAGTTTTCATATAACACCTCTATATTGACAGAATAGATGCGTTGTTAGATTAGGCCGGAAGACATAGCATATGTTTAAGTTTAGCTCTAGCTCACGGTTTTGGGTAAATTGTGAGTAAACATCAAAAAGTACTGACTGAACATGACAAGTGCTGGGATAAAGAATTTTTCAGTAAAGGGAAGAACCTCCTGAATGCCAAGAGAACTAAAATTTAACTTGGGTTGGCAATACTGTGACCGACGCGAAAATGCGAAAATGTTGACTTTACCAAACACAAATCTTCTGAAGCGAAGGTCTGATGGAGACAACTAAGAAGCAGCTTGGATCGCTTCATAGTGATCGCTTCATTGCCGATCATTATAAAAGTGGGCAAGTTATTCACGTTCTTATACGTAAAATTTATATGAACGGATTTAGCTATGGAGTATAACTCCAACGCCTTCTTATTTGTATGGTAATAAAATATGAACACGCATATACAGTCAATCAAATCCATATTTGTACAGTATGTTCGAAATTAACTTAACACTCTTTTTTCCAGTAAATTTAAATCACCAATTATTCTTAATCATTACATTCAAATTCAGGTACATAATGTCTAACAACCATTGTGGTTCACCTGAAAATAATTATCTACAAAATCAGATCAAATGCATATTCGTACAGTGTTTTTTTTATTCGCACTTTTTTTTGCAAGGGTAGGTGAAAATCTTCAAAAGACACTATGGGGACCGTTCCCACGAATCTCGAAAGGAATTCTTACCCAGTGAAAATACCTCCCTTCAAACAAAATATATTTCCACTACAACTAAGTTTTACACTTATCCAGCATTTTTACTTTTTTGGCTTGGACGCATTTGGCAAGAGATTCTCCATTGAGAGATCTTGCTAACACCGCAGCTAGGCGCGGGTTGAATTCACCGTGCTAGGTCGAGGGATTTAGTCCTTTGAAGACCTCGAAAAGAGTTTCTTTCCTCGACAATTGAAAGGACAGCAGAGTTTATATGCTCTTCCAGGCGACGCTTGTGCTTACGAGCAAAATTCGTAACTTCAACTTGGACTGATGAAATTCCAAGATCTCTGTGGATATTGCTGTTTCGTATGTACCACGATGCGTTGCACTTTATTTTGAAAAGTTTGCAGTATGTTTCTATGACTTTCTTTGGTACAACCCCATAGTTGTATACCATACGTCCAGACGGGTTTTAGCACTTGTATATAAGCAATTTGTTGTCAGTACTTAGCTTGGAATATTTTCCAATAAGCCAGTACATGTCTTGGTATCTTAATTGGAGCTCCTCGCGTTTATTTTTGACGTTCTCCTTCCATTTAAGCTTTTCATCGAGAGTCATTCCGAGGTATTTCGCTTCATTGACTAAGGGTATTTGAACATTATATAGATTTAGCTTCGTTAAGCTCAACTCGCTGACTGTTCGTCCAATTATTTATTATTATATTTGTCATTTTTCGCATACTGTTAAAAAATCTGTGAAATGTGTTTGTGTTTTTTAGCTTATTTGGTTCTGTGTTTTGAATTAAAAAAAAAAAGAAATTTACAAAATGGGAAGGAAACAATGTGAAATGTCAGCCCCAAAAAATAACTTGTCCAATCCATGCCAAACAGACTTAAACATGTCATTAAAAATAAAGGATATGCCACAAAATATTGAATTGTTTGTTAAATTGAAGCTTGTACCATGAAATGTTATATGTATGAATATGAATTTGTTGCCTGTTAATTGTTTTTGTGATTAAATGTTCTGAAGGATGGTGCTTTTGTGTTTGACAGCAGATGAACATTAGATCTTTGATTCCACAAACAAATAACACTAGCAGTATTTGTGGTTCTTGAATAATTCGTAAAAAAAGTTACTTTTTATCTACTGAAGGCATGTGAGATTGATTGACTGAACAATGTTAAAAAGGCTATAGTCCATGTCAGATTTGGATCTCAAACGAAAGACTCTCCAACTGACGCGATCTCTGGCAATAGAATGCATACAAATGACTGACTTGAGGGCAGCCTAAATGGCCTTATCATGGCTTTTTGATGTCTTTCCTGGCCTTTGATGCCATGACAATTCCAAAAATGCTTGAATCTTTTCACAGCACCTCATTCGTCGTGCTTAATCGCTGATGATACGCAACCTCTGTGCTTAAGCAGCACGTACAGTTTGAGACAAGAACCTTAAATTGTCTTAGAATCATTAAAAATGTATGATGTAGTGATTTTCTGAACACAGAGGTCCAGCAGATGTTAGAAATGTCAGAAGCAGTGATGCCAGATCCACAACCACTGATCCACAGATGTCAGAATTAATTAAATGAATAAAACTGAGAGGTATACTCTGGGACTGGATAAACAGGGTCTTAGACTAAAACCATCGATTGTCCATTTCGGTGGACGAAGATGATAGAGAACACACTGTGAATACGAACGATTGACAATTGCTGGTGAAGGACATCACACACGTTTAGAATTTTAACGTTATATTCCCACCGAACCGAAATCACGAGGTTTGGATGAACTTCAACTGAAACCTCAAAAGGTCATCACTGCTGTGTTTGAAGTGTTTTCAAATGTCATAAGCTATCAATTTACAAGCGGCCGCCAAGACAGCTGTTTGTTGACAGAATATAATAGTGAATGAAAACAAGAAAAAAGAAAGAGACAGTTGAAATTAGCCCAAAATTACAAAAATAAACTGTAATTCAAGCTGATCCGTTTGACAACCTCTCAGGGCCGGATGAACTCAAGGGGATTTCAACAAGCTTTCTCAGAAGGCGCGAAATTTCGACACTCCGCAAAAGTATGGCAAAACCTCGAAGATTTTGAGAAATTTGACGAAACATCTCGAGGGGATTTCAACTAGATTTCGCGAAAAGCGCAAAATTTCCACATCCGCAAAAGTATGGCAAAATCTCGAGGATTTTGAGAAATTTGAGGAAACCTCTATTTCGTTTGATGGATTTTGGATTTCGTTTTCTTTTGAATGTTGCAAATTTTGAGAAGGAAAACTCTTTGTTGGACTATAATTCTGTAGTCAAGCACTTCTTGGACAAACTGTCAAGCATTTCCTTGAACTCGAAGTCTTGGGGCTATGCACTTAGACATAAACAGGAACACAACTTGTCTCAACTCAGGTCAGTTCCTAGCGCATTTAAATTACAGTGGACTCCCCCTAAGTCGAATTGTCACGGGCTACCATAATGTGTTCGAATTAGAGAGAGTTTGACTTAGAGAGAGGTTTTAGTAGGGAAAATTGAGGGAAATGTATCCAAAATTTGGCGACAAAGTTTGAGTTAGAGAGAGTTTAACTTAGGGAGAGTCCACTGTAACTTCTTTTCTTTATTTTGCCTCGTTTTTGAATTAACCAAGAACTGCCGTGACCTAGGAACGGTGAAAATCAATCGAAATATCGTGCAAAGTGGTTGCCATGACACCAACACTGAATCCTCCTCAGTTACCAACTTCTCCAAGACTATTTGTGATTCCAAGATTCCAGGAAGAATTCAGGAAAAAGAGGGTGCCTCCAAAGCTTATCTTTGCCACTTTGGACGCTAAGTGATTTAAACTCACAAAGCCTCAGCCATCTCTCACATCCAATAAGACACCTTTTCGAACTTTCATTCCTCTCTCCCGAGGCAACAGACCTGATGACCAAAAATATTCCAAAATGTGTACTTCTCTGCCACTCCCAATGGCTTCTAACGACGGTGTTTATCTGTCAATCCAACTCATTCTCCACAGCCGAGGAAACCACCCGTTATATTATAGAATCTGTGCCCCAATTCAAAACCGCAACCGATCCAGAGCACTCCCATACCCTCATCTGGTTGGCAAGCAATTGGAGGAACTTGTGCGGCTGCTGGCTTAATGCCCGAAAAATTAAAACATCACACAGTTCCATTCAAACTAGCACAAGCCGCTTAGCCTCACCTTCCAAACAAAGGAGTCCTCCACTTGAACCGGGCCCAGAAAAGGACACGCACCCACACCGCCAGGGCACTTGACGACACAAACAACAACAAATCACTTTACACGTCCTGCTGTCTGTCAGATTCGACAGATAAGCACCCGCAAAAGGGAACCAGCATCAAATTAGGGATAAACGAAGGATGAGGCATCCTCTGCAGATCGATCTTAAGAAGAACTGTGAACATACCTGGAAAGCATGGCCGCGTCCTGGGGTCCGCCAGCGCCGGGCTGTGGCAACTGTGGTATCGGCGTAATCAGCGACGAACTGTTGTTGTTGTTGTTGTTCGAGGCGTTGTTTGGCTTTTTCGCTGGCTCATTCCGACTGAGGATGCTGGAGATCGAGAAGCTCGTGTAGCCGTTGCCCGTCGTTGACTTGCCGCTGGTGTCGTTGCAGTTGTTCTTCGCATCCCGGTCGTCGGGATTCCCCGTCGGTGAGCATTGCGGTGATTTTGAATGCGACTGCTGTGCGTTTGCCGTCGCCGGACTTAGGCGAGCTTCGGCGTTGGCGGCTGCCGCCGCAACAGCAGCCGCCGCGGCTGCTGCGTGATGCTGGTGCATCTGCTGATGCGCATGTGACTGCGACTGACCGTGCAAATGACTGAAATTGCTATGACTAACTATAAGACCGGGGTGATGGAGCGCAGGGTGACTTAGGCTGGTGAGGTGGTGATGCAGCGGATGGTGGACCACTGTTGTCACCGACGGATGCTGAGCGGGTAGAGTTACGTTGTTGTGAGCGCTGCTGATGGGCGACGATGTTGCCGACGGCCGCATTCCTGACGATCGACACGGACTCTCATCTCCACCGCCACCGCCACAGCCCTGTGGGCTGGGCTCCGGACTGGACACCACGCTAATGTCCACATCGGCCTCTGATGACGACATCGTCTTTGATTTGTTTTCGGGGAGCACTTGATTTGAAATTCACACTTAAGTACGTTCGGGGGAAGGAATCTCGAGACACACTTTTAGACACAGATTGGCATTTTCAAGTTGCCACAATCACACCACAAAACAAGCACTGATCAGGGAAAGTCGCAAGAGTATCGGTTCGTTTGTAATCCAAAGGCGAGAGCACAACACCGGAATCACTTAGAGTCTGGCTAGAATGTACACTGAGCTCTATCGGTTGCAGGAGAACGCGCGAAACATGTGCACCGTATCGTCAACGTATCGCATTTAAAATGAAATAGTCCGGACGGCCACCGACGTGAAAATGATTAACCCCCGTGAGTTCTTAAACACGCCAGCACACTAGACTGGAAAACACACATTCACCCTCATAGGCGTTCGCCGCAAAACAAAAAGAACACACTTATCCAGAGCCGGAGAGTAACCAAAACAAATATACACTCACGGTGCCGTACCGTCGTTTAGGGGATGAACGGAAAAGAAAAACACAACCAGACAGGGTGAGCAGTAAGGAAAAACAACAGAAACAAATGGAAAAAGGACAGCGAAAAAAAAAAGAATTCAAACATCACCCCAATGAGCGAATGGCGAATGCGAAAGGGACAACCGCATCCCGGCCACACAGCAGTGCGTCAGAGGAGAGCAACAGCACGCCGCACAGAGAATGACGATTGCTGGGAATGAACACGAAGAAACCGAGCCAAACAAACCCCTAGTCAAACGAAAGAATAAATAAAATTCTTGAAGAAGAACAGTTGAAATGAAATAAAATACTCTCTCTCTCGGCACACTTCCCCCGCGCGGCATGACAAGCACGCATACAACGAAGCGCTATCCTTCTCTCCGGCCAACTAGGGGTTGCTGGGCGAAATGAACTTCTCAAGACGCAAGGACCACCAAACGAGAGAGAGAGGAGGAGACTGCGAGTGAGAATGAATTCCGCTTTGCAACCCCTGCTGGCAGGGATGGAGTTCATTCTGCACGCACACGTCGACGAGGCAGCGGAATGCATTGGAACATGGAACACTTCTCTGTCGAGGGTTGATGGTGGGGCAGCCATTTTTTCTTTGCGCCGACAAACACACGCAGAACGAGAGAAAGAGAGAGAGAGAGAGAGACAGAGCAGCCAGCTTGAAGAGGGGTTGAAAATTTCAACAACTGCTTTCGCTTTTATTCGAAGCCGTGGTCGAGGCCGAGGCACTAAGCCAGACATCCATCCATCCATCCATCCGCACGGCGCACGAGGAACAGGGACACCTCTACATCGGCACCACACTGGATCCTGTTTGTTTTTTTTTTGTGTTTCGCGTTGCGTTTCGTTCGTTTTTTTGCCCGCTTCAGTGTTGTTTATTTGAGAGAGAGAGAATCGCTTGGAATTTGATTGTGTGTGCAAACACCCCTCACAATTGCGAGCACAACTGTTGCGGGGGGTGTGTTCAACACAGCCACCAAGCAGCCAATCCGAGGCGAAATGGGGCGGTTTCCTAGTGTTTCCCAAAGAGGAAGCAATTCATTTCATCCCCCACCTGCACACACTCACACATAGGCTCTCTTGTAACTGTTACACAACACATCCCGTGTGAGGGTGATGCGGTTGGATACTCTTGAGGATTTAGCCTCTGAGAAGGTGAAGGAAATCAAAAGAATTCTACTCAGCCCATCGACACACACACACACACCACCACCACCACCACCACACCCGTCGGTCGGGGAGGGTGCAAGAGAAAAGCAATTCAAAAGTGTATTCATGCGCAATTTCTTTTATCCTGTTTAAAGGATATTATTATCACAGTCGCTCTGTGTGCGAAGAGAAAGACGTGTGCACACTCTGCGTACCCACCGTGTCGCTGTTGATGTGAATCATGTGACCACCACTCTAGCAAACGGTCACACGGGGAGAGCTGAGCAGTCCAGGGCGGGCTATGCCCGTTCACGAGAGCACGACTGAGAGGCGAACAGGCCAGCCAGCCGAAGCCAAAGCCAAAGCACAAAAATAAACGAAAAACGTGCGAAATCTAAAGAGAAAAGCGATCATCGTATCGTGTTTAACCTGAAAAACATTTATGTTATCTTTTCTCTAAATAATGGCTGATGTGGTGGTGATGGTGGCGTTTATCCCCTGTGGGGCAGCGGGGTGGTCGTCGATGTGCTGGGGAATGTCTCCCACTGTGCCCAGTTCTGGGATGTGAAGGCGCAAGAGCGAGACAACGGGACAATGAAATAAGAAGAATGGACACGACATGTGGAATGGTCGTGGTGGTGTACGCAATTTTGTGTGCGCCCCCCCCCCACCCACCGGCCCTAGATGCACACACAGGACATGCAAGGAGGTGCCTTCTATCAGAAGGCAATTCACATTTTGAGTTTTCAGTTTTGAGTTACCTAATGCACTTTGGACGAGGACTTCTTCTTCTTTTATGTGAATTTGATAAAGGAGTATGTTTGTGTGTGTGTGTATTTGTAGGGAATAAAGGGAAGGGAAGGTGGATTCTTTTGACTGAATGTAAAGGCGTAACAAGCTTTTGTGCGAAAATAAATTGACTGACGAGTGTTATGGGAGTTTTTTTGATGGAAGCTTGAGGTGCTCCTTGGTGGTGGCAGGAGGTGGGTTTGGGGGGGAACCGCCTTATTGTCAAATACAACTTTGCCTGGTGGGTAGAGATTGTGCACTGGTTTGTTGCGTTACGTCGCAATGAATAAGGAAGTTGGTCTCGACGAAGGGGTGGTATGGTCAGAGGAAGTCTGGCTTTGAACTTTGCCAGCGACGCGGAGTGAAAAGATCAAACACAGGTTTGTTTGAAGTTTTTCTTTCCCCTGTAAATCGCCACATTTTCCCCTTGCCCTCTTTTCATCGCTCTCCCGGTTGATGTCGTGTCCATCGAAAGTCGAGGAAATAATCCTTTTTCAATTTTGCGGATGAAAACGTCACTGTCCGCCCACTTGTTGCGGCCTCGTGAATCATTTTGAGACAAAGAAATTCACAATTGAATTGGAAAATACTCTCTTCCGACGTTTGACTGTTGATAGCGGCCATATTGTTGAAGCTAAATCTGTCAAATTGGCTGTCATTTAATCACTGCGTTTTGACAACTCATCATAGACGGACAGAGCACGTGCTAATGATAGAAATGTTTGATCAAAATGGGCGTTCTGTTCTTAATTCACCTTCTCAGAGAGGAGTATTCATAGTGTGGTGAATACATTTGAGTCAATTTGGGACGATTCCAATCCACAAGAGATCCAAGATCGTCCAATGCATCCCAAAAATAAAGTCACGGTTTCGGATTTTGGATTTTGTGCTGCAGGCAATATCCATAATTCTTTGAGAATAAACAACTTTGGCCAGGCCATTATCGTCAACGAGCGAGCAGTTTAGATGGACTATTGCCAGCTACTTTTGACTCGAATTAGATGATATGGACACGAACGACATGTGGTTTCAACAGGATAGCGTTACGTACCACAAAGCTTTGGCACGAGCTATTTGAGGGATTAATCTTCTCACGTAAGGCCTCCGACATGAGCTATTTAAGTTCCTAGTCATCTCACGTGAACTGGCCACGAGGATCATGCTATTTCAACCACTTAGACTCTTTCTTGTTGGAGTCTTCCGAAGTCGTAGGTCTATACGAATAACCCGCGACGGCTCCTACGGGCAATGGTCTACTTAAAGAATCCCATACCTTACCTTAAAAAATCAATAAATCGATTGTGATAACATTCTACAGTGAAAGCTCCCATAGCCAGACAGCAACGGTCTCAGCACTTTTGTCTGGTTAAGGGAATTGTCCGGCCATGGGAAAAAATTCATTCTGAAATTATTTCATACGAAGTCCAAAAAATGATGCAGAATGACGAGCGGCGCAGCAGCGTCACCACATTTGCGTCTTAAGTGTGATGCACACATACGTGCGACGACGCTTCGGTATCGCGCGTCACTCTTGCAGTTAAAAAGACTCGCAGGTTTCGTCGAGACCGCTGCGTCGCCGCAGACGCAGTTGCGTCTTTCAGTACATTCTTTGTTGTTGAGCAATGCACACATGCGCCAATTTTCCGCTTAATAAAATTCGAAAAAACACTTCAAACACGGAAGAATTTGATACAGAATTCTTTACGAATGAGATAAAAATGTTTTCAGAAATATGGAGTGTCGCTTCCGAGACATACCATGACCGGCAAACAAAATATTCCTTTTGTTAGCCGATGATGAACAAAGCGGTGTACCCAATAACTGCTTTTCTGTTTAAGAACATTGTTGTTATGCGCTAGGTGCTCAAAAATTACTCGTTTCCTTTATAAACATCCACTCTAGACTGAGTCCAGCGATACCCGCATGTGTGCATTGAACTATTGCGCCACCAACGCAGCGTCACTGCTGCGGCACCGCGCGTTAAAATGAAGCAAGTGTGCACCAGGTCAACAAAAAAATGAACATAAAGACCCATAGTATCCGTCGGGTACGTTGCGTTTGGAATCCACAAGAATCGTAGTTGCCGGGTTGCAAAGAGGTATCTAATGCCTACGGTTTTACGCTGATTCTATTAATTTTTAATAAGCAAACTCGATAATCTTTACTTAAACTCAATGGATCGACGGTTGATCTTAGAGTGATCTTAAAGAATTACATGATATGTCGACGATATGTATCTAATAACAAAACAGCCGTGAATTTAGAATTTTAGTACATAAAGGTACAAACGTATTATTCATGACAGCAATAAATTAACACCCCTATTCTGGCAAACCTCAGTGATGTGTTTTAAGTCACAACTACCTCACAAGAGCATGGTGAGTCACAAATTGCGAGGCTTTCGTATTCTGATCAAAACCTCACAGCTTGTGAGCATCACAAGAACCGTCAAAATTGTGATGTTCTCATGAGCACATCGCAAGGAAAAATAGCAACAAAAGAACTGTCACACACAAGGAAAAATAAACAGATGTTGATTTTATTTTGGCCCAATAATTCTGCATCCTATTCGGGTCAGTTGAAGAAAATCGCGATTCATTTGCAAGAAATTCGTATAATGGTCCAACTGCTCCTGGGATGTACGCTGATATTTTCTTGTTTCTTGTTCGCTATGTTGTGCCATTATTTTGTAGATATTTTCCAAAATCAAGTATTATTAGACCGACCGATATAATAATTGTCAAACAAAAAAACAATTTTTGACATGGCAACGAATTCACCTCACCATGGTGACTATTCTTGTGTGTTTTCTTGTGAGGTTTTCACTGCAATATGAATATCTTTTACACAATTTTGGTAATAAGAAACAACTACGTTGCGTGCGCAATCGACTCTTGCATAAATCCAAGAAATACGAAATATTAAGGTTCCTGAATTATTAGGAATTATTTAAAAACAATTTTAAATGGAATACAAAGTATTCTTTCATTCGCAAAATATCGTAAAAACAATAACAGGGGAGAATTTCCATGGAAACATCTGTAAAACGCACAGAAAGGTGAAAGTCCATCCGTCGTGGTGAATTTCACTTGTGGGCTGTGTTTGCTGTCTCTCTCCCTCTCAAAGGCCTTATGAGTTGTCAATTTTTTGACATGACGTAACCAACATGTTGGATTCTATGGGTTTGGGCCTTTAGTCTATTTTTTTTTAAATTGAAAGGAACTGCATGCAGGAGCTGGTGATGAACACTGAGAACTTCCTTTGTTTCTATTATTTTTTCCAGCCTAAATAACATCCAACTCGCCGTTGTTATCATTCGCGGTAGTTACAAACTGATAAGACCAAGCAGCTGCATAATCCTAACGTGCAGTTAGGTAGAATTTGCCCACAGAAGGGTTATTGATGATATTTTGTTTATTTTACTCATATTTTATGGCATTCCAAAGCATTGGGCCTAATAGAAACCATTGTTTTTATAATTTTTTCCACCTCTGTACGTACTTTCTTGCTTGCGTACTAAAATTGACAACGAAGAACCTCATTGTTCAAAACAGCTGAAATGAAAATGCAAAGTAGAAATAAAGTATTACAGAGATAGCCGACTTCACAGCTGATTGCCCCCTAGTGTATCGACGAATTTGAGTGCCTTTTTGACAGATATTCATGAATTTTTGACGGTTATTCATGAAATAACGTAAATGCCGTCCTCTGATTGGTCAATTTGGTTTATGAACACGCTATAAGAAACAGTTGTCAAAAGTCTTAAGGGGAAAAGAGAGGTAGGAGTTGGGCATCTCTATAATACTTCATTTCTGATGCAAAGTTGCTCCTTAGCAAAATGACAAAAGGTTGTTTTTTTAAATTCATCTTACTTCAAAATTCATGCCATACTTACGTACTAGACAAAAATGCGTAAAACTAGTTAGACGAACAGTATTACTATGTATGTATATAACTTACTGGCGCTCGGCGGGCAGTCTAAGCTAAACTTAATCTTATCCTATGTCATTCGACTTAAACTATTTTTTTTTTGAAATTTTAAATTTGAAATGAACTTAATTGCTGAACTGGATTTACTTAAAACTTATCTACTTACTTACACACTACCTTAAAACAAACTTAAACTAACTCAAGCTAAAGTACATACATACACATACATACACTCATGCTCGTACAATTAAGCCACATGTGCGATAATGAAGTACCTACTGTCTCACAGCTACTACCGGCGTTCCGCTTTATATTCTTTGCCTGGGTTATTATAGGTCATACTGTCCACTGTTCGACATATCAATAAACTATTTTCTTGCTCTTTAGCAGCTTAAACATATTTCAGATTCATTCATTGCAACAGTAGTAATTGCTACTGCAAGTACTTCTTTATCGCATAGGTGGCTTAATTGTATGAGCATGAGTGTATAAGTTAACGCCAAACTATATGTAACACCAAAACACAGTTCCCACACTTGTCGCTGCATTTCGCTGACATAGCGTCTGGACGAATTTCATCTGAATTCCACAACACAGTAGCGGATGCAACCCAAGACCACCTGTGGGAACATCGCGACAGCGACAGCCAAGAATGCACATGAACGAGGTCAGACATTTAGAGAAATATGTAATGTAAATCAGTCTTAAGTTGAGTCGAGAATAAAGAGGTTGATCCTCATTAAAATAAGAATTTTTTTTTTTATTCTTCCACCACCTTTGGTGTTTTAATTTATATATTGCAACATCCCGAGCATCTCTCGTTGATACCGCCGTACTGAACCGGAGGAGACCCTCCTCAGCTCGTTGTGCGACGGAACGGTTGTGGTTGAGTCGTCCATCCACAGTTGAACGGGCTATGTGGATGATGAGCGGTACCGCATTTATATTCTGTAACAGTCCGTTCTTGTCTAAATGAAGAAAGGCTTCTGGGTGGGAGAGAGCCGTTGTGTCGTACCCCTTCTTGGTATTCTGGATTGTGGTAGTAAGCCCCCGAGATCAAGTTATTGGACGAGTTCATCGCTCTGGCAGTATGACCTCGAATCAACTTCAACAGGAAATTGTCCACTCTTACCAGGTTTGCCCTGTTGTATAGGACCTCATTGGAATAGAATTTTATGTATGGGGACTCTGGAGTTCTATAAAGGCGAAGACAAGCCCTCTCGAACAACCGAATCTTTTGCATTGAGCTTACACTCACGTTGAACCACACGGGACAGGAATAAGTGAGAATTGGCCGGATGAGGGCCATGTAGCAGATAACCTTCACCCTCGCCACGACTTGTAAAACAGTCCCTTTGTAAGGGCAAAAGTGCCTCGGGCCCTGGCCAAAGCAGCATCTACATGTTTTTCGCAAAAGGTTTGATAGCTTGACGTGATAGCTTTGGTATTCCTTCCGACATTGCTCAGAGTGGAGAACCGCCAAGTCGAGTCACTTTAAGCACTCATCCAAATGAAAATAAATAGTGCACTGGTTCAAGCGGTATAATTGCTTGCAGTATTCTGTCTTGGAAGAGGCTGCGTTTTGCTGTCCATGTCAACAGAATTTATTTCACGGAAGCGAACAAACTATTCCATTCAATCTGGACGATGTTGGCCGAGAATTCCATTCCCCCGACCTAGACGAGGTAAAGAAAGCAATATCAAGACTGTAGTGTAACAAAGCTGCGGGAGACGACGCACGATCTGTCCCGCTTTAAGGGAGCTCGAGATAGCTAGGCGCATGCACCAGCTCATCTGTTAGATATGGTCTGAGGAAAGCATGCCCGATGAGTGGAATCTCAGCATCGTTTGCCCGATTCACATGATCAGAGGTCCCCATTTACTGCGACAACTACGGCGCAATAAGTCTCCTTTTTTGTATGTCAGCCCGAAGTCAGTTATAAGCAATCTAGTCTATATCAGCGTGGCTTCAGGCCAGGGAAGTCCACCATCGACCAGATTTTCATACTACGGCAGATCCTGGGAAAAAAAACCAAGAGATACAGATCGACACTCACCACCTATTCGTCGATTTCAAGGCCGCATATGACAGCGTGCATAAGGATGAGCTATACAGCACATTGTCTAGTTTTGACATTCCCGCCAAACTCGTCAGGCTATGCGGGATGACGATGGAGAATTCTTGCTGCTCCATCAAGGTCGGTAACGAACTCACCGAGACCTTCAATGTCAAAAAAGCTCTTAGACAGGCGACGCGCTGTCATGTGACTTCTTTAACACCATGCTTGAGAAGAACGTGCGAGACTCACACGGCAACACTAGAGGCACGATCTTCCAGAAGTCCGTACAATTGCTAGCATACGCGAATGACATTGACGGGATTGGCGTCAATGAGGCGTTGGTTGATTGAAACGGAAGCGGCTTAAGTAGGTCTGTATTTTACAGATTCGATTGCAGTGCGATGGGAATCTACGAGAGGTGCATTCAGTTGCTTACACAATTCAAAAATGAGGCATAATGCCTGTTCATGGAGGCTTGCCGCGTTCAAGGGGGCATCCTTTCGAGTAACGATTGCAGAGTTACCATTCATTCGGTTTCATTTCTGACAGATGCGATTTTCACAGGCGCCCAACAAATCCATGGCTAGCGGCCGTATAACCTTCGCCTCGTTCGATAACATCTTTTTTTATGTGCGTCCACCGCATGACACTTGCAATCATCACTCACTGTTTGTAAACCGTCACGCTGGTTAGTTATATATTTTTCTTGTTTATTTGCCTTAACCTTTATATTATTTGCATTATTTAAAGAAAGTTCAATTTTGTTATGTTACATCTCAATAATTGTTAATCACTGAAATTTTGTACAAATAATCTGTGAGTCACTGTACGATCTACATCGCGCCATCCGAAACCAACTGCATCTGATCGTACCAATACGCGGGCCTTAAATCGAATCGGACGATGCACGCACACTTATAACGTATGCATACGATAGATGCATTGCACTGCATACAACGACGACTTGTGGCTGCTAATGGTGAATTGCAGAGTGTCTAGGTCACTTGGCTCGTGATCGCAGAAGACATCGGATGGAGCAAGGCAACGAAGCTTGTATATTATACTGTATGAAATAAATTTGTAATGAAATCGATTGCATGAAACTTTATTTCTTAATCACTCACAGAGTTTCCAGAACCCTCCACCGTGTTGAACTCTGCTGTTTCATCGGAAGCCTACACTTCTGCCGTTCATGTCAACTACCCAAGAACGTGAATATGGTACGGACGTCCCACCAAAACGCGTTGGAGGGATCAGTTGATGCAGTTAGCGGGGCTGGGCAGACGACTCTGGGATGGCTTTCGTTAGGCAATATTGTTGAGATGACCTTGTGTTTGCGATTAACCCCCAGCCCCTTACAATGACTTCAGTGTCACTTTATTTTGAGCTCGTTTAGACCAGCCTATCATCGTTGATCGGAACATGGTACCTAAGAGCGGTAAAAGGTCTCAGATTGCAAGTCCAATTTTCTTTCATCTCTCCGTCTCCATGTGCTTTTCATGCTCCTTCATTTCCTCCTGAAAAGCCGGCTCTTTTCCCATTCGTAGAATGGATGCTAGATGGGTCGGTAGGCAGGTAGGTGTGACTGGCAAAGATCCTCCATGAATTTGCCTTACTTAAGCCTCTGATGCTCACTTTCTCCTTCATTTCCTTCCATCGAGTTTAGGAAGAAACAGCATCTCGTCACCTGCTTTCTGTTGGAGCGTATCAGGAATAAAGCGGCGCAGACGAGTCGAGGGAAGCAATGCCACCAATCACCATCCAAACAAAGAAAATCGTGACGCCATAAGGCCTATGAATGTGCTTTTCAGTTGGTTCTGCTCCTCACTCAACTCAATAACCCAGTGGATTGATAAACCCAACCTTCCCTAAAGATACCATTTTTCATGTCATCTCCTCACGGCTACCGCCCTATCCACCCCCAAGGAGTTCCATCTTCTTTTGAGGAAGATCACCGAAACTTCCCTGCCATGACGTCAAAGTATCCGTACATCGCCCCCAAATACCCGATATCCCTGCGGCCAAAATCTCAATCACGTACCCAACCAAAAGCCCCACACGCACGATACAACTACTCTCCCACACACCGTAACCATCAAATCATCGCTGAGTCTGTATTGGTTGAACCTACAATGCTGTACTGGGGGGCGGGGGTGGACAGACATTTTAGGTGTGGCTGCTAATTGGTATTTCGCCTGCTAACGCATAAATCCATCCAACCACGAAGTGCATTTAATTTGCGGACAACAGTGGTGGCGGTGGCGGTAGCGGTGACGGTGACCGATGCCTGAATCCATAATAAAATTTATTTTTATGTTTATTATCCTGATAACGATGGATGGCCATACGAATAGTAGAACACATAGAAACACACGTTTAAATAGAAACTACCCCCGCGGCTACGGGTGGATGCGTCCCTCTGCCACCGCACCGCGAGTCATTGCCTTCATTGTGTTCTGTGTGACGTCCTGCTATCTAAAATGTATCAGATACACGCAATAAAAATAAAATGGAAAATATCCAATTTGTTTAAATAAAGACGAATGCCGGCGTCACGTCACACATGCCAGGGGACTTGCTGGAGAGCGCTACCTAGTGGGGATTGTGTGTTTATGTGTGTGCGTGTTTGAGTGTATTTTCGGTACGTGCGACTGTGTGTATCCGGGTGGATGATGTCGGAATTAAAAGGTTTTTCAGTTCAACACAAAAGGTATTCACATAAATTTCCATAATCTTGTATGTGTCAGAGAATTGTTTGGGGACCGTGGGAGGGGGCCGTGGCCCTCCTTCGGAGTCCTCTTTCCGCGGTGCCACGTCGAAGGAGAATGTAAATCGGGGGGTTGTACGTTGGTTTTGAGTTTGTCTCGCATTCCATTACCCGAAAACGGTGGTCGAGATTATTGCTTCAGTCCGTCGAATGGACTGGGAAATGTGAAAATGTTTGACTTATAGGATCTGTTAATTAAATTAATTTATTTATTAATTGTTTGTTAGCGGATCAGTATTTCGGGAGTGGTTACGTACATAGGCGCCCGAAGAAATTTTTCCCAAGAGGGCCTCATTTATTTTTAAAAATTCTTTTATTGTAAAAAAATTAACTTGTCATCTGCGCAGGGCCTACATCAACTAAATTTACCATGCAAAAATTTAGAAGAAAGATGGAAAATTGAAAGAAGCCGAAAGATGAATGAAGGATCAGAGTCCAGGTTCGAAGACTCTGATCCTGTGGCAACGTCGCGCCGTAGAGGCCATCCGCGACTAACGCTTGAAAAGTTTTTTTTGGAGTTACTCGCAGTGATAAAGTGGGAAATATGCAAGTAAACGGCCTAGATATGGTTAAGAACATCTATCTTAGGGAGTTACCAAAACGTGGGATTAAGATGGTGAAGCATCTTATAAATGCTTGCCTCAAGTTGCGGTATCTTCCAGCTAAATGGAAACTAGCCAAAATTGTAGCGCTACCCAAGGCTGGTAAGTCACCAGATAACATAGGTAGCTACCGCCCAATTAGCTTACTGAGTAATTTGAGTAAGATTCATGAAAGAGTTCTTAAGGAGAAGATCATGAAATTTTTTGATGAGAAACACATGCTTCCGAATGAGCAATTTGGTTTTAGACCTTATCACAGTCAAGAGAATTTGTGACTATGTAAAAAGAAATCGATCAAGCTGAAAATCAAGTAGCATAGTCCTACTTGACGTCGAAAAGGCTTTCGATAGTGTGTGGCATTACGGTCTATTATACAAAATAATTAACCTAAAATTTCCATCTTACCTGTGCAATATTGTTTTAAGTTTCAAGTGCATGTTAACTATGGTGTTTCTAGAATAGTTTTTTACAATGCTGGAGTACCGCAAGGTTCCGTTTTGGCCCCCATATTGCATATGCTGTATACATCTGATTTTCCAAAGATACCTGAATGTGAAACAGCGATTTATGCTGATGACACGGCTAATTTTTCGTCGCATGAACCTGGTTCTGTTATTGAGACCAATCTTATGATTGCGATAGAAATTGTACTTAGCTGCTGCAATAAATGGAAAATTAAAGTAAACGAAGACAAATTGCAAGCCATCTTTTTCAGCCGAAAAAGAAAAGCTTGTTTTCTCCCTTCCAGTAGCTTGCAGGTAAATGGAAGAGATTTAGTATGGCGAAACTCCGTAAAGTACTTAGGAGTATATCTAGACGCCAAAATAACTTTTCGTGAGCACATCGCACAGGCCGTTAATAAGGTTAAAATTGCAACGACAGTTTTATATCCATTTATCAATAGGAAATCGTTATTATTTATATCAAACAAAAGCATAATATTTAAGGTCATATTCCAAGCTATTCTTTTGTATGGATGCCCGGTTTGGGGAAAATCCGCACAGTGCCAAATTAGGAAATTACAAGTGGCTCAAAACAAAGTCCTTAAAATGATGTTAAATCTACCACATGATTTCCCTACTTCAAGACTGCATGAAAGAGCGGGTGTTGACCTAATCACCACACGAATATTAAAATTAACAAATAAATTTATAAACTCATGCTTTTTTTTTGAATTCATTTTTATTATTTAATTCATAATAAACTTACATACTATACAAAAATGCTTAAAACTAGCTAGACGAACAATGTTTTTATTTCTAACTTACTGGCCCTAGGCGGGCACTCTAAGCTAAACTTAATCTTAATCTATATCTTTCGACCTAACCTAACGAATAAAATATAAATGTAAATTTAAAAGGAACACATTGCTGTTAAGAAAAAATTGAAAACTTAACTACTGGACGGTTTGCCGAAAATCCCTTAATTAATGACCTGTGTACCAATAATTAAAACATATACATATATACTTTGTTTATTTATTTATTTAAATTGTTTTCATTGTACATTTTTGTTTTGGTTATTTAAATAAATATAAATATATATATATATATATATATATATATATTTATTTATTTGTTTACTTATTTATTTAATTATTTATTTATTTATTTATTTATTTATTTGCTTATTTATTTATTTATTTATTTGTTTATTTATTTATTTATTCATTTATTTATTTATTTATTTATTTATTTATTTAATTATTTGTTTATTTATTTATTTTTTCATTTGTTTACTTATTTATTTGTTTATTTATTTATTTATTTATTTATTCATATACTTATTTTTATACACGAATATAATCATGTATTTTATATATATATATATATTTTTTTTAAATTTTTTTCTCTTATTGAATGTTTTTCTCGTATTTTCCTTCAATTTTCGACAGTTTCCATCAAATATAAATAACTTAAAATATAAATATAAACGTTTTTCAGAAGAAAGATACATAATTCATCACATCTCTGTAATATATATTGTGCGATGAACTAAATCAAATGTAAACTTTTTATACGGCAATAAACTATCTATCTATATATCATGCAAGTACACGAGAAGCTCAAGTTTGTGCGCGTATCTTCGCACGGTATCGTATCTTCGACCGTTAGTAGGTGACCATTGTTCGCCGAGCAACACACGGGACAAAATATCAAACAATTTGAAACACGAAGAAGAAAGGTTGCTTTCATATTTTCATTACCATTATAATAAAAAATAGCCAAACTTACAATGAAAGAAAACTTAACATCTTAAAAATCTTAAACCTTACATGTCGTAATTACATTATTTTACAAATATTAATGTTTGCTTATATCGTTCATCGCTGTGTATGGTTACTTAAGGGTACTAGCTTTCGCCGAAAGCACAAGTTTTCGAAACCCCGAAAATGAACGAAACTACGGAGGATTGCAGAAATTTGATGAAACCTCGTGATTTCGTTGTTTGGGACCATAGTACTATCCAATTCGAAACAAATTGCACATACACATCCTCACAAAAGTAATCACACAGAGACATTACAGCCGAATTTATTTAATATTTTCTATGTACAACTTAAAAAGTAACTGTTTTTTATATTATACATCTGCTCTATATATTCACTAGTCATATTCAAGGTTCAAACTGATGCAATCAACCCTAAGGGTATTTTTCTTTTTCGACTTCTCCGAATACGGCAAGAGGAAAGCAGACACAAAATAATCCGCACAAACTCAAGCGTTGTGTTATAATAACCGCTCATTCTGTTGAGTGCTGTGATCGAGGCAACAAGCAGAAGGATAGAGGATATTTCTGAGAAAATAAAATAAAAATAACGTAAAAAGAGCAAAATGGGACCAAAACAATCGGAAACTTCTATAGAAGAGCCAAAGATTATGTTAAAGTTAGTTTGCGAAGGCAAAACGTACCGAGAGACTGGTGAACTTGTTGGAAGATCCTATACCGTAGTTAGGGATGTTGTCCACAAGTTCAGAAATGAGGGTTGTTTAGAAAATAAGAAAGGTAGGGGTCGAAAAAAAAATATTATCGGAGCCCAATGAGAGGCATATTGTCAAGAAAATCAAGAAAACCCTAAGACGCCAGTAAAATTATTGACCGCAGAGATGTCAGGAATCATTAAAAAACCACTCTCTGTCGAAACAGTAAGGCGGACTCTGAGGTCAAATAACTTTAACGGTAGAGTTGCACGTCGCAAACCCTTTATTTCCAAAGTTAACAAAGAAAAAAGACTCGCGTGCGCCAAAGAGTATGTTAACAAGACTCTAGACTTTTGGAACACCGTTATTTCTAGTGACGAAAGCAAGTTTAACTTGTTTGGCAATGACAGGAAGCAAAGGGTTTGACGAAAACCAAATACTGAGCTGAATGAAGCTAATCTTCATGGCGGTGTGAATATCATGATGTTGGGGTGTATGTCCGCGCGGGGGGTTGGTCAAATGGAGTTCATTGACTATAGAATGAACGAATATGACTACCTCGACATCCTAAAAAGAAATTTGTAGCAAAGCGCTACTAAAATGGGTGTAGGGTCAAATTATGTCTTTCAACAAGCCAACGACCCAAAGCACACTGCTCACAATGTCAAAATGTGGCTGCTTTTCAATGATCGCTCGCACTCAAAGCGCCTCCATAGTCACCCGACATCAGCCCCATTAAACATTTGTGGGCTGAGCTTGAAATCGAGCTATCAGCAGCAAAGCTTCTCTTAAAAAAGCTCTACAACGAGAATGGGAACTTTTACGCCGAGATTTTTGCAAGAAACTTATCGGGATTATGTCAAAACGATTAAGAGCCGTTATTGATGCTAAGGTTGGGGCAACTAGATACTGATGTGCCACTCACCTACTTTATTTTATGTATTTTTTCATATTTTTATTTTTGTGCGAATAATTTTGTGTTACGTTTAATTGAAGTCAGTTTGTTTTTTTTTTGTTTTTGCCTACTTGGATTTATTAATATTTGATTTTTTGTACTAATTTTTAATCTTTTACTATTTCTATTTTTTTTTAATTTTATTGAATTAATTAAAGCTAGTGGAATTTAGCTTATTTCGTTAAACGAAGTCTTGTGCGAATAATTTTGTGAGGATGTGTATCTATATATATATAAATGAGTCGCCGAAATATATGTAGGTCTATAACTTCCGAACCATTACACCAATTTTTTTTTTTTTTTGCGAGGGTAGGTGAAAATCTTCACTTGGCAGAAATGACGTCCGAAAGTTCTACCAACGCGTAAAACAATTATCCAATGGATAAAAAATTCGGACAGAAGCCTGTCGTGACGCAGAGGGACAACTCGTAGTAGATTCGCAGTCAATACTGAGAATCCGAAAAGATCATTTCTGTAGACTGTTAAACGGCGAGGAAAACTCCAATACCGCTGTCAGGCAGAATGTTCCACTCCACGCAATTGACGATGATCGACGAGAATTCCGTTCCCCCGACCAAGACGAAGTCAAGATAGCGATATCGAGACTAAAGTCGAATAAAGCTGCTGGTGCAGACGGACTGTCTGCGGAACTGTTTAAGACAGCTGGCGATGAGCTGGTAAGGTACATGCACCAAATCATCTGTAAGATATGGTCGGAGGAAAGCATGCCCGACGAGTGGAATCTCAGTATCGTTTGCCCGATCCACAAGAAAGGAGACCCTTTCAACTGCGCTAACTACCAAGGGATAAGTCTCTTCAACATCGCCCATAAGATCCTCTCTGCCGCTTTGTGTGAGCGCCTGAAACCATTCGTCAACAACCTGATAGGTCCTTATCAGTGCGGTTTCAGGCCGGAGAAGCCCACCATCGACCAAATCTTCACATTACGGCACATCCTGGAAAAGACCCAAGAAATGCAAATCGACACCCACCACCTTTTTGTCGATTTCAAGGCCGCATATGACAGCGTGCATAGGGATGAGCTATACAACGCCATGTCTAGTTTTGACATTCCTGCCAAACTCGTCAGGTTGTGCAGGATGACGATGGAGAATTCTTGATGCTCCATCAAGGTCGGTAACGAACTCACCCAGACCTTCAATGTCAAAAAAGGTTATAGACAAGGCGACGCGCTGTCATGTGATTTCTTTAACATCATCATGAAGAAGATCGTGCAAGACTCACACGCTAACACAAGAGGCACGATCTTCCAGAAGTCCGTACAACTGCTAGCATACGCGGATGACATTGACGTGATTGGCCGAACACAGCGAGCCGCCAATGAGGCGTTTGCTGGCAATGAGGCGGAAGCGGCAAAATGCGGTGAATGAGGGCAAAACGAAGTATATTTTGTCATCAAGAAAGGACACACAACATTGACGTTTTGGACGGAGCGTTACAATGGGCAGCTATAACTTCGAGGTAGTCAAGGACTTCGTCTACCTCGGCTCGCAAGTGAACAGTACGAACAACACCAGTACCGAGATAAAACGCAGAATTACTCTTGGCAATCGCTGTTTCTTTGGGCTCAAGAGGCAATTGAGCAGTAGAATCCTCTCTCGTAGGACCAAGCTAACATTATATAACACCTTGATCATCCCTGTCCTGCTTTATGGTGCGGAGGCATGGACAATCTCAAAGGCGGATGATGAGGCACTTGATCTTTTCGAGAGAAAAGTTCTGCGTTCAATCTTTGGTCCTGTCTGCGTTGATGATTATTGGAGAAGAAGATTCAACCACGACCTGTACGGGCTATACAGCGGCATGAGCCTAGTCTGGCGTCTACGGATTCAACGTCTAAGATGGCTGGGCTATGTAGAGTGCATGGGCAACACTGCTCCAGCCCGAAGAGTCTGCCACTCCGAACCCGTGGTACAACGCAATAGAGGACGCCCACGTAACCAATGGCGCACCCAGGTGGAGAAGGACCTCAACCAACTTGGTGTGCGCAGTTGGAGACAGCTGGCAAAATATCGTGCTGGAGAGGCTTACTGGTTGAGGCCCAGGTCCACCCCGGACTGTAGCGCCACCAAAAGAAGAAGGTAAAAATCTTCAGGAGACAATATGGGGACCGTTCCCACATAGCGAAAGGGATTCTTACCCAGTAAAAACACCTTCAAATAAAATATATTTCCACTACAACTAAGTTTTACACTTATCCAGCATTTTTACTTTTTTGGCTTGGACGCATTTGGCAAGAGATTCTCCATTGAGAGATCTTGCTAACACCGCAGCTAGGCGCGGGTTGAATTCACATAGGTCAAGGGGCTTAGTCCTTTGAAGACGGCAAAAAGAGTTTCTTTCGTCGAGAATTGGAAGGACAGCAGAGTTTATGTGCTCTTCCAGGCGACGCTTGTGCTTACGAGCACTTCATCTTGGACTGATGAAATTTCAAGATCTCTTTACTTTATTTTGAAAAGTTTGTAGTATGTTTCTATTACTTTCTTTGGTACAACCCCATAGTTGTATACCATACGTCCAGACGGGTTTTAGCACTTGTATATAAGCAATTTGTTGTCAGTACTTAGCTTGGAATATTTTCCAATAAGCCAGTACATGTCTTGGTATCTTAATTGGAGCTCCTCGCGTTTATTTTTGACGTTCTCCTTCCATTTAAGCTTTTCATCGAGAGTCATTGCGAGGTATTTCGCTTCATTGACTAAGGGTATTTGAACATTACTTATAAAAACGGGCAAGTTATTCACGTTCTTAAACGTAAAATTTATATGAACGGATTTAGCTTCGTTAAACTCAATTCACTGAGTGTTCGTCCATTCGTGTATCCGGTCTAAAACACATGGCAATTTTCTAGTTGATTATTTGACCGTTTTGACAGTTGCCAAAATGGCGGCGTAGTCAGCAATGAGTCTACAATGAGTGAGTCGCCGTGAAGTAGTGAGTAAGAGCGTCGACTCCTATGCAGAGGGTGTCAGGTTCGAATCCCCAATTTACCAAATTTCATAATTCACGGCTTCCACCTCTTCCGAGTCACTGACAATTCTCAAAGAGTATTCCTTGTCTAGAAAAAGCTTCTCAACTTTGCCGTTCGAAGTCGGCATAAAACTGTAGGTCCCTTCCACTCGTAAAAGTATAATAGCACGCACAACACGAGTGGTTGCTGAGAAGCTAGGCCCAGGTCCGCCTCGGACTGTCGCGCCACCAATATTATTCTTATTATTAAAGGAGGGGACCAAGAACACTTCCATGTGGTAATCCAGCTTGTATAGATTTAAATGGGGAGTATTCTTTCTCATTTTTCACACGGAAGATTCTATCCAATAGATAGTTCGATAAAGTTGTGCAAAGTTTTCTCGGGAGGAATTGTTGAAGCTTGTGTTTCAAGCCTTCGTGCCAAACCTTGTCAAAGGCTTGAGAAACATCGAGAAATACAGCTGAGCAGACTTGCAACGAACGATTTCAAAGGATTTTTCTATAACATCAGTTTTGCGATGTACTTGGTCAATAGTTGAATAATAATAATAATATGGGTGGCGCTACAGTCCGAGGCGGACCTGGGCCTAGCTTCTCAGCCCAGTTGTTGTGTTGTCTCAATAGTTGAATGCTTGCTTCTAAAACCGAACTGGTGGTTAGGAATAAGTCGTCTTTCTTCTACAACCGGGGTTAAACGTCTAAGTAATAGTCGTTCGGACACTTTAGACATTTTCGGCAGAAGTGAAATCGGTCTATAAGCCTTTTTGTTACCTGTTTTGGCACCATTATTATTTCCACTACTTTTCACTGACTAGGGACATGTTCTAATCTAAAGGCGGCGTTAATAATGTAGAGAAACATAAGAAGCGCTTTCTGAGGTAATTCTTTCAGAACATCTCCTGTGGTTAAATCATAACCAGGAGCTTTCTTGGGTTTGAGTTTTTTTTCAATTCTTCCTTAAGTTCTGTCAAAGTAGCATTTCTTATAGAAAAATTGTCGTTATTTGAGTCTGAACCGTAGGAGTATACAGGAGGTGTTTGTCCATCGCGTGGTTTAAACGTTGCTTCCAAATGATCTGCGAAGAGATCTGCTTTCTCTTTATTTTCTTTGGCCCACTCGTGTTGGTTGGGGTTTTCTTAAACCGTTGGCTGCTTTCCAGAGTGAGTAGTTGGTATCTTTTTTCGCTGCCAAGCCTGTTAAATAGGCATTCAGAATGTTAGACAATTGGTTGATGCGTGTTTTGAGCTGCCACTTCTTACGAGCTTTACGTTTCTCTCTTACTAATTCTCGTATTTCCGGTGGATATCGTAATACATGTTTTATCGTCGTTTTTCTAGCGAAAGGTGTATTGCTCCACGCAGCGCACTGTATGGGGTTATCAGCTGTACTCTGAGTTCGATATTATCTTCCAAGTGATTTCTAAAAGCTTGCCAATTCGTACGTTTATTAGTTAACGTAGGTGGAACTTAATTTTTTAAAAGGGTATCATTTATACATAGTACAATCTGAGAATGATCTGAACTAAGATCAAAGCTTTCATCAATTCGTAAGTAGTTTCGAAAACACCTTTTATGACAAAGAAATCAACAACGTCAGGTATTTTTAAATATCCGACGGCCAGTAGGTTGGTTTTTTCCTGTCGAGTAAAAATCACAGTTTAGTTTCATACCAGCTCTGTATAAATTTCTTCCTTTCTGTGAGATTAATCTTGACCCCCAAAAAGTGTGTTTCGCATTAAAATCTCCACCAATTACGAAATTTGGGCCTAGAGTTTGGAAAGTTCGATCGAGCTCTCCTTGATCAATTATACTGCACGGAGGGCAGTCAGTCATGTATAACAGACCATTTTGTATACAGTCGACTCTTCCTAAGTCAAACTCCCCCTAACTCGAACAAATTATGTCATCCCGTGACAATTCGACTTAGGGGGAGTCCACTGTAATAATTATGCTCCTCTACGTCTTATGTGCTATATCGCAGATAAATAAATATTTATATACATTTTTTATTTTACTTGATAACTCGAATTTTTTGGTGGCAAGTGGTGTTTCGAGTTATCGAAGTTCGACTGTATATAGATACAAAAATGTATTGTGTAAGCAATTAAACTTGTTCGTACCACATGAGGAAAAAAAAACTCGTGACAGACTGTAAGAATAGGGACTGTCCCGGGCAAACGGGGACGTATGGTCGCCGTAACTATACTTCGGTAGTTTGGTTACGTGGCACGAATGTATCTACCATCACGACTTCCGGCGCGTGCCTCGAATGCGATTACACCAAGTCGTCGGCGACCGCTTGGTAGATCCAATGCGAGGTGCTTGGAACAATGCGGGTCAATAAAGATGAGACAGATTGTCGCTTCCAACATGGAGTACGTTGCTTTGAATCCAGAGCAGCTTCCATTACACACCTTACTCCGTGAAAATGCTCTGAAAGTGCAACTGCCTCGTTTAGCTCTTCAGATGCGATTGAGAGTCAAAATAAATCTCCAAGTGCACTGTGTGTGAGAGAACAAATAGTGCACACAACAAGTGTGGTCCTTGTAGAAGCTCTACGCAAATCGGCGTCGGACTGCAGTGCTCTCCAGAGCCCAAATGGTGAAGGCATTGGATTCGGATTACCGGAACTTGATGGCAACTTAAGACGATGGAACCCCTGTTGTGATGACGTTGCATCTTGTATTTCTCGAAATAAATGGTATGTGGGCACTATGACGTGGACCTTAGATGGGCAGGACATGGGGAATGAGTGCACCGACTTCGACGCACACCAAGTGCTTCATTTCACAGCAATACTCCGAGAGTATATTCGTATACTCGCCTGAGTTCAGCATAAAATAGCATATCCATCCGTTTGTTTTTGAAGCATAGTGACTCCTCAAGGAGCCTCCGTTCTTCCAGGCGAATATACGAGGAAGTTATTATTTTCGCTGACAAATCGATAAATTCTCAAGTGCTTTCAGCTGTGGTCCCCTCTGCCCAGAGACGCTCGGAATTCTTCAACCGATGCGAAGACGTCAGACCTTGCCCTTTTCAGATTTCGCCAGTGACATCGATGTGCGACCTTCGTCCTTCCATTTCCCACCGTGCGACGCACGTCCATCCCCTTCCCCATCGATAGGTTCGCCCTTATCCATCCACACCCGCTCCATGTATGCTTTGCCGCCGCTGCTGTGTGCGTGCGTGGAGCGCCCCACAACCAGTCCAACAGTCAAAAAAAGGAATACTTTTCGGATACACATCCCAACAACCACCTATCTGCACATACATCGCCATAAAAGTGTTTGTATCTAGATAACGGTGTCTATAACAAATTCGCGCTTAGCTGGAACACGGTTACATTTGTGTGGTCGGCTCGTTCATTCGCCAATTTCGTTTCATTGCTTTCAGGATAAACAAAGAGCCTATTAAGGATAACTACTCAGCAAGGATATTGCACAATCAAGCCCGTGAATTAGCCACTGGAGAGAGATTTAACGTTTTTTTCCTTGTTTTTGTTTTCTTTGCCGCTTTTTGTTGTTTCGCTTCGTTTTGTTTCTGGAGTGTTGTTCTCGCTTTTGGTTACGAATGAAATGGTTGATATAATGAGCACCGGATGATGATGTCTCTGGTGGATAGGCTTGGGAAGGGATGCGGCCTAGAGATGGCTGCCTTGTTTGTTTGTTTTTTTTATGGCCGGTTACAGCTTTTGTTTCGGCACTCTTCATTTGTGCGTCTGTGTGTTTGGGGAGAGGCATGTGTGAGGATGGCTCAATTTGCGGGCCTATTTGAGTGATGAATGTGGGCTGCGACGAGTGGATGGGGTGCACTTCGAGTGGGTTGTTATTTATTTGGTGTGTCTACCCGATCACCAACCAAGGACTCGTTCACGGAACGAGTCGGAGTAGTGTGTCAATCTTCGCTCCTCCACAAATGGATGCTCCGATGAAATCACACGAAGGAATACGTCTCCATCCCACCGAGGAATCCAAGAAAAATCGAATGTGTCATCGCATAAAGGCAAGCTAAGTGATTACATCTTCATTCCTTCTCGGGCCGTGCCCAGGCCGCTCAGGAGCAGGCATCCCTCGAGCGAAGCATGAAATGCACAAAGCACAGCCATTATCCCTAAGAAAGAGGGAGGACTACACACAAGGATACCGACACAATTCAATCCACTCCCATCGTCGAATCGATGTGACATCTTCACATCACCGACACGCCGCACAGAAAATCGTGCACTCACATGTGATTGCACCTTGCACACCCGAAGCACCCGAACGAGGGAGATAAGTGCACTTCGGGACGTTTCGCCCAAAACGGACGACATCGCATTCTCCCGCGGTCACAATTGAAAAATTGAAAAATGCGCTTATGTGGTCCAGCCCCTGGGTACAAAGTGGTCTTTCTTCGTGCCCGGCGGCGGCGGCAACACAAACAGCGGTCACCTTGTCGCACGCCTCACAAGCAACACACTGGCACACTGGCTCACACACCTATGCCTCTGTGTTCAGCGCTTTGTTGCAAATGCCTAAATATTTACCGAAATCGAACAATGGTAATGAGATATTAGCCCGAGATGGACACACACATATCGTTGGTGCGTGCAGCATCCATGCATCGCCGAGTTCGGTACGCTGCACTGCACTCGAATCCAGGACATCATCAGATGCAGAGACAGCGCGGCATCGGTTCTTGTGTGCGTTTTGTTTGGCGTATGAATGCTAATCCAGTAATGCCGCAAATCGGCTTCTTGTGCCGAGCCGATGCCTTCGGAGAATTTTTCTAGTGCGGTCCGGCCCAGCCATTGTTTGGGCGCAGATCCTTTCTTTTCTTTTCTTGTCTTGTCTTGTGTGTTGCGATGGGGGATCACGGCGATTAGGGCTCTATATGCATATGTGAGCTGTAGTGTGAGCTGCACTGAGAGCTGGAGTTGAGTTTAAGGAGATTTGAAGGATTTTGTTGGCAAAACATCTGACATACTCGCATGCGAGCTGGATCTTTGGACTTATGCCTCGGCCACTTAAGACTTAATCGATGAATGCTCTAGTTTTCTTTTAACTTGAAACAATGCAGATGTTTTGTTTGACCGAAGGTGTAATGCATTCAAATTCACTGTGCGAAGGGCGGTGTCCAGCTCACGACAGACAATGAGACGTCCTTTGAGACGAGTTCCTCTGTGTTCTGAGACATTTGATGACTCTGAGGGAGAGATGTCGACTAGGGAAGAACTGAACAAGGGTAATTGTCAAAAAAATGGACGATCAGTGAATACAGACAAATATTAAGTACGTTGTAGAATTACGATTATGAAAATATCCTTATTTTGCCTTATATCACACACACCATGTGTCCAACATCACATCCACAATCTGAACAGCCACCCGCGATATTTTTTTCGTGGGCATTGGGTAAGATCAGAAATGAAGTATTACAGAGATAGTCGTCTTCACCGCTGATTGCCCCCTAGTCCATCGACGGATTTGAGTGATTTTTTTTACAGTTATTCATGAATTTTTGACGGTTATTCAATGCCGTTCCCTGATTGGTCAATTTGGTTTGTCGATTTCAAATTTTGACGATTTTCAATCTGCTGGTAAATGAACATAAGTTATTTCATGGGCTTGTAACTTTGCATACATTTAGTTAAAGACTTAAAAAAGAAGAAAAAATGTAACATAATTTTTGCTGTTGCTATTTTTTGTGATCGAACAAAAGACCTTCTTTTCGGCGGCGCATGTGATTTCCGCTCACTGGAACATCTGAAACCAAAAATTTCAACGGGATTAGAAAGATTGTGGGTCGCCGTGGCGTAGTGGGTAAGTGCGTCGACTCCTACGCAGAGGGTGCCAGGTTCGATACCCAAAATTACCACCTTTAATAATTCACGGCTCCACCTCTTTCGAGTCACTGACAATGCTCAAAGAGTATTCCTGTCTAGAAAAAGCTTCTAAACTTCGCCGTTCGGAGTCGGCATTAAACTGTAGGTCCCTACCACGCGTGAGAGAACAATATCACGCACAACACGAGTGGTTGCTGACATGCTAGGCCCAGGTTCACCTCGGACTGTCGCGCCACCCGTATTATTATTATTATGATTAGAAAGAGTACATGTTTGACTCTGGCATGAACTAGGATTATTAATTTCGCACAAAAACTAACAAAATGGCGGACCTTTGAATTTTTTTTTTTTGAAAATCGCCTTCTTTTCAGCCGCAAATCAAGATAAATAGTAAAGAAGATTTTCACCGATTTGATTTATCCTAGTTAATACCAAAGTTATATATGTATAGACAAACGTATTAAAATTTGGAACCGATTGGATTAATAATTTTTGAGTAGCCTCATGCGCCAGTCGTAAAAACACGGCTTAGAGAAAAACGCATTTAAAGTTTTGATGAGCAAATTCTTGGGTATAAAACCTACCTACGCTTCCACCAAAAATCAGCTATATTTTCAAGAGTTTTTGAAATTTTTTTTTACTTGGAATTTTAAAGGAACATTACTAAATTATAGTTATAGGTTCGAATTAAATAAAAAAACAAACAGATTTATTGAAACCAAGAATTGGGGGGGGGGGTCCCCTTCAACGTTGGCTGCGAGGGAGTCAACATCAAGAAGCGAGCAACCAACCACCAATTAACGAGCCAGATCCAGTGATGGGACTTAGAAACTGAATAATATATATATATCCAGAAAAAAGGTGGTAGAAAAGTGGTAGCAAAGACAAAAAAGGTTTCCATGTTAATAATATATAATATGGGTGGCGCGATAGTCCGAGGTGGACCTGGGCCTAGCTTCTCAGCAACCACTCGTGTTGTGCGTTCTATTGTTCTTTTACGCGTGGAAAGGACCTACCGCCGACTCCGAACGGCGAATTTGAGAAGCTTTTTCTAGACAGGAAATACTCTTTGAGCTTTGTCAGTGATTCGAAAGCGGCGAAGCCGTGAATTACGATAGGTGGTAAATTCGGGTATCGAACCTGGCACCCTCTGCGTAGGAGTCGACGCACTTACCCACTACGCCACGGCGACCGGTTTCCATGTTAAGTCACTTTATTTTAACAAAATAAACAAAAATAACTTAAAAACAAAGTAACATAAATAAAAAACAAAAATAAAAACAGCGAAGTAAATAAATTAAAATCAGTCCGTTGGTATATTGTTATTACATATATAATATATGAATGTTAATGGATATTTATATGTATTTACATATTTTTCGGTATTAAGTAATTAATTAAAATTACAGTGGACTCTCCCTAAGTCGAACTCTCTTTAAGTCGAAACTCTCTCTAACTCGAACTTTTTCGCCATATTTTACATACATTTCCCTCAACTTTTCTTACAAAAACCTCTCTCTAAGTCAAACTCTCTCTAACTCGAAGAAATTTTGGTATCCCGTGACAATTCGACTTAGGGGGAGTCCACTGTATTTCTTTTTGCTCAATCAATTATCCTTGGTTAAGAGAAAACAAGCAAAAAGGGACAAAGGCCACAATACCAGAATGTCCCGAGCTGTACCCGAGAGCAGAAAATAGTTCCAGGCACTTAGCACTTCTTGAGTTGGAGGGCATGAGCTTTATAGAAATTAATAACTTCCCACGGCTTGCAATGTATCCGGATGGCCTTAGGAGTTCAAGAAGGTCTTATGAACAAGCCACGGCCATATGAGCACCCTTATACCTAGGCTAGGTTAGGTTGAAGTGGCTGACTGCAGCTCATACAAGCAGCAGACACACTTAGACCAAACATAGGCCCATTGTGTTACCACGAGGATCTTAGGCTACCTATTCAGCAAACCAATCTGTGCTCTTGATAAAGCGAAGAAGAGGGCTGATTTTAATGCTGCTCAGTTCAGCCAGATTAACAAAGAAAAGGGCCCCCAGAAGTCTGAATCTGCGGGATGAGAGAGCACTGCAATTACATAGCAAGTGTTCGATGGTTTCTTCCTCATCCTCGTTCAAGCAGCTTCTAAAGAAATCATTATAGGGAAGGCCTAGTGCAGAAGCGTGAGTACCGATGGCACAATGCCTTGTTAGAACGCCAATACGAGATCTGAGATAAGGCCTGCTTAATCTGATCAAGCTAAGCGATCGTTTGGGATCGATCCAGAGTTATTTGGTAATGAGGCATCCTGTGCCAGATGTCCATCTGCGGTTTGTTTGTTCAAGCGTTTCAAGCTTTAATAGATGTTTTATAGTAGCGATAGGCATGGAGGGTGGGTCTCCACCAGCACGGAGTTTGTGCCCTTTCTAGCGAGTTCGTCCTTTTCGAAACTCTCTGGAATGTCACAGTATCCCGACACCCACATCAGTTGAATCCTAAAATACTTGGTCATCTCGTTCAAAGATAGGCGGCAATTAAGGGAAGTCTTGGAATTAAAGGTGACTGAATCCAGAGATTTGATCGCTGCCAGGCTATCGGAACAGATGACGATATCTGTGCGCGATATTACATTGTTTTTCAGCCGGGACAGGGCTTCCTTAATCGCTATAGTTTCAGCCTAAAAGAAGCTACAGTGATTAGGTAGTCCAAAAGATTGCTGGAAATTTAGATCCTTGGAAAAGACATCAGCGCCCACACCTACTACACACACATAATTTTAGGCGACGATGGGAATCCTCCTCGTTTACCAAAACTTCTATCTTTGGTTGGCAGCCAGTTAGCTGCAAAAACGATATCATCGAAGTGAATCAAAAGGACGATAGTCGTCTGAACGTCTGAAAAGTTACTCAATGAGAGTCCAGGCTCAGGTAAAACAATTATGACCAAAGCCATTCCTTTGTAAAACGAACGTTTTAGTAATAATTAAAATATCCATCCCTTCAAATAATTCGTGCTACGTGCTATAATTTTCAAATTCAGCATTCGTATCTTATTCTTCACATATTTCTTTTCGTTTTATGTCACTCTCAGTGCTAAAGCACAACTTAAAGGCCAAAATTTCTTCCACTTAGTTTAAGTTGGACATCTCTGACAGTTCGTAATCACTCATACCAACATAAACATATTGATCTCTCATCTGTCATTCTGACATAACCCTTTTTGTCTTTATTCTTTTCTTTACCGTTCATTGAATTTTTTGTGTTTTATTGTGGCATGTATTTTACAATTAATTATTTACAAGATTTGATTTTTATTTAATCTTACATCTACAAAATAATACAATTTTCAATCAATATACACATTTTATAGTTTTTATGATGATTTGAAGGAAAAGCCACTAAAAACCTTCATTAAACAAAAAATAGATAAAATAATATAAATAATACGGTAGAAATAGTGCAAAATATGTATACGTCGGGGGAAAAGAGAAGTGTTGACATGAATTGATTTCCAAGTTCGTAATAAGTGCGTTCAAGAGAAACATAATAAATAACAATAAACAAGCAATTTAATAAATAGTTGATAAATAACGGAACAAATCGACAAAGTTATAATAATATAATACGGGTAGCGCTACAGCCCTTAGAGGGCCAGGGCCTAGCTTCTCAGCAACCACTCGTGTTGTGCGTGCTATTGTTCTCTCACGCATGGAAGGGACCTACAGTTAAATGCCGACTCCGAACGGCGAAGTTGAGACGCTTTTCTAGACAGGAATACTCTTTGAGCATTGTCAGTGGCTCAAAAGAGGTGGAGCCGTGAAAGTATGAAAGGTGGTGAATTCGGGTATCGAACCTGGCACCCTCTGCGTAGGAGTCGACGCACTAACCCACTACGCCACAGCGAACCACAAAAAAAATGGACAAAGTTAATAAATAGAAAAAATTTAATTAAATTAATAAATAAATAAATATGTAAATAAATAAATAAATAAATAAATAAATAAATAAATAAATAAATAAATAAATAAATAAATATAAAAATAATAAATAAATAAATGTATAAATTAATAATTAAATAAGAAAATAAATAAAAATATTAATAACTGAATACAGGTATGAATTTTCAAGTTGAAGACTATATCAAAGGTATATAATGAATAGATTGACACACTTGTAAGGACGCTAAGTTTGAATTCAATTCATTGTCCGATGATAAGCAAGAATTCATATAACGTTGATAAAGTTGATCATTTCTTGATGATATGAAGTTCATTTGAGGAGAAAACCCAATGCAGATTTAGGATCATTTTAAGTAATTAGTTTTGAGCAGTTTGTAGTTTGCGTAGATGGCAGTTGCTCCACTAATTTAAATCTATTACAGTTGAAGTAATCATTTAATGGTGTCGTTTGACTTTGCGTATCTGCTCCACAGTTTAAGTTAAACTTATCCGACTTTATGATCTTCGATTCGTTGAAACCGATAAGTCCTTCTTAACTTGTAAAGTCAAAAAAAATCATGTTGAGAATCCATGCAGCCAGCCACTGTTAATTAACCTAAGCTGACCTACCCGTGTGCCTGTAAGCGCTCTGAACCTCCCCATAAGTCTCGACAGTAATGGCTTTACAACCATCGGATATGCTGACGATATAACCATAATTATTAGAGGAACAACTTGAAGACATTATAGGGAATCTTATGCAAAGAGCCCTTGAAATAACCAGGAACTGGTGTGATGAAGAATGTCTCTCAATAAATCCCAGCAAAACGAACATCGAACAACAAACAAACTTCAAACGCTCAAATTTAAAGAAACCAGCATTTCACTAAAGGAAGAGGTACAATTTCCGGGCATAAGATTGGACCAGAAACTCTCTTGGAATGCTCAAATTAACAAAACATACACAAAGGCTATTAGAGCCAGAGATAATGGATGATATCCAACTTCGGCCATTTTTACCCCCACAACGAAGATGCAGTGGTAATCTCTTGTATTCCACTTATACTTTTACAACGCTCGTCAATTCACCACAATATGGCGGCCGATTCGTGAACTTTGTGGAAAATAGCGGCAGATTCATGAATTTAGTGGGATAATGGCTGCTGATTCGTGAATTTTGTGGGAGAATTGCCCAATGTAACATACATGGGCATGTTGTTCGGAGGCTGTTCAAATGTTGACTCGTATTTTTAAGAGAGATTTTTTTTACATTGTAATATGGACTTTCGTGAGTAAGAATGTATAGCAATGAGCATTTAACAGAAACTATTTGACCTAAAATTAATTCTTAAGTATATATACAGCCTATTCATAAACCATGTCTGACAAATGAACTCAAAAATTGATTCGACTTCATTTACATAAGCTCTGTCCGTTCGTTTACCCCTCCATACTGTGTTGAACATTTAACATCGAAATTTGAAAAAACGTTCAAATAACGAGTGAATTTTCAAATAAGAACTCTAATTCTCCCCATTACTAAGGTGGGGATGGGTATCAGCTGTTCCACAGCTGTTCTCAAGAGCTCACACGTTTTCACAGACACTGGACAAGAAGCGTATAAAAAACGCTGTCGGATGAAATCAAGGGGCAAGGGAGGTAGACGTTGTGTATCTATCAGGATGTGAATTTGCGACATATGCTGATGACACAGCGATACTTTCGTCGCATAAGTTCGGTCTCAATATTGAGACGAATCTTAAAAATGCGGCGGAAGTATTCTGTGATTATTGTAAAAAATGGAAAATTAAATTGAACGTGGGAAAAAATTCAAGCAATCTTTTTCACCAGAAAAATAAAACCTTGTTTCCTCCCATCTGATCAAATCATGGTTCTTGGGCAGCCGATAGCCTGGGAGAACACAATTCGATACCTGGGTATTCATCTTGATAAAAGACTGACTTTTCAAGAACATAAAACAAAAACTCTGCACAAAATAAGCATTGCTGTAAAAATACTATACCCTTTCATAAATAGAAAATCTCTCTTGTCCGATCAAAATAAAATAATTATACATAAAGTCATATTTCAAGCACTCCTGCTCTATGGTTGTCCTGTGTGGGGAAATTGTGCTAAGTGTCATATTAAAAAGTTACAAATCCAGCAAAATAAACTTTTAAAAATGATGTTTAACTTACCTTGGTACTATTCTACTTGTGAATTGCATCGACAAGCAAATGTTGAATTGATCTCTGACAGAATAGAAAGGCTAACTAACTCTTTTTTTATAAGATGTAACATACCTGAAAATCCACTCGTTAACGAGCTTAATGTCACTTAGCATTGGTTGAAATATTTAACATTTAATTTCTTCTTTTTTTCTATTTCTTATTTATTTATCTCATTATTTATACATATTATATTATTATTTTTTTTTTCGTAATTATTGTTATTAATTTATTATATTGTTTATTTATTTATTTCTTTATCTATTTATTTACCTATCTGTATATATTATATCTATTTATTTACATATCATTCTTTTTTATTTATTTACCTGTTATTTGTTTATTTGCTATTTATTTACATATTTATATATTTATTTAATTGTTTTATTACATATTTATATTATATTATACATTTTTTTGATGTTTTCCTCTGACTTTTTTTCCTCTGACGTTTTTTACCCTCCAAAATACTCAAAATTTAATAAATAGTTCTTAACAATAAAAAACTACTTTCTCAGTTGAAAGATGTATTAAATATCATCATATCACTGTATGTAAATTGTGTGTTGGCAAACCATGTAAAAATTTTTTGAAACGAAGAAATAAATATCTATCTATCTATCTATCTAAGTTGTGTATCTCTATTATAGGTTATCTCTGATTAAAGCCATCTGGTCCCTTAAACAGCTCGTAGGCAAAAAATGGGGACTAAACCCAAAGATGAGCATGTGGTTCGACCAAAACCAAGCATGGAAAAATTGTGACCAAAAAACTGCCGTAAACAAACTAAGCAATGTTTTTTTTTTTTTTTTTTTTTTTTTAATGTAATTTTATTTTTCCTTTCTGAATAATTTTACTTACATGCTAGACAAAAGTACTTAAAACTAGCTTAACTAACTTAAGACAATGTTCTTAATACTAACCTACTGACCCTATGCGGGTACTCTAAGCTAATCTGAACTACTTTCTAAATGTGCCTTTCGGCTTAATCTACGTTTTTTTTTTAGTCATTAAGACAATATTTTATTTATTTATTAATTTGCCAAGAAAACTTATAAAAAACTTGGCTAAGCTTAACTACTTACACTACCTTATTCTAACTTAACCTAACATAAAACTTAATACTATCTTAACTATGTCCGTAACAGTACGGACACGTGCACCAGGGCGTATATGTTGTGTATATGCATGACATATATAATTTATACGCCGTGATGCACCTTTTTTTTTGTTTTTGTTTCATATGTATTTTTTTTTTTGGATTTAATGTTTTATTTTTTTTTTTTGGTTTTTTGTTTTATTGATTTTTTTTTTTTGGTTTTTTTTTTTTTTTTTTTTTTTGTTTTTTTTTTCTCTTAAAGCTACCTTAAAAACTATGTAAGCTGGCCACTATGGTCAACTACCTGATCCTGTGGAAAAGCTAGCGGTGGCGGAGGCTGGTTTTGGTGTAACCACCAGTAAAATTGCCGTTCTTTGGCAGACTCTTTCCTATCTCGAGCGGGGATCGCTCTACTGAACCGGAGGAGATCCTCGTGGGTGCGAACGACATCCGGTTCGTATTGAAGTCGCCTATCCACTGTTCGGCGTACGACATGGAAGATGATAGGACATCCTTGTGGATCCTGTATTAGGCCAATTGTGTCTAGATAGAGGAATGCTTCGGGAGGAATAAAGCCGTTAAGGCGCACCCTTTCATGGTACATACTATTGGGGTAGTAAGCCCCAAAGATCAGACTGTTGGAAGAGGTCATAGCTCGTGCAGTGTGCCTTCTGATTAGTTTAATTATAAAATTATCTACCCTATTCACGTTTGCCTCGTTGTACAGGACCTCGTTAGGGTAGTACTTCTTGTACTCAGACTCGGGTGTGCGATACAGACGGAGACAGCTCCTAAGACACTGCCTCTCGAACACCCTCATCTTTTCCATCTGGGAAGGACTCACGTTGAACCACAATGGACAACCGTACACCATAATAGGCCGTACTAGGGCCATGTAGCAGATTACCTTCACTCTGGTATCAAGTTGGCTGCTGAAAAACAACCTTCTTGCCGCAGCAAAGGCTTTTCTGGCTTTCGTCAGAGCAATATCTATATGTTTATCAAAATACAGATATTGATCCAGCCAAATGCCTAGATATCTGACTACACTTTTTACAGCTAACGGCCGACCATGCGGGTCAACTATGCCGAACTTACGCCAGTTTTGGCGCGTATCCCGCGATGCCCTGTCCAACGGGGTCCGGAAAAGACTAGTTTCGCATTTCTGGAAGTTGATAAGCAACTTCCAGTCGTCGCAAAATCGCTGGATTTTCTCGAAGTCACGCTGCAACAAGATGTTTATTACCTCGACCTTCGGACCTGATCTGTACGCAACTAGGTCGTCGGCGTACGCAATTAAGTGCGGCATGGAACCTATAAGATCTGCAGTGAATATGGAAAACAGGATCGGGGAACCAATGGCCCCCTGTTGCAGACCGTTTTTAATGTTAAAGACCGTAGTGGAAGTTACGTCACCATTTTTCACAACGAACTTTCTACCTGTTATCATGTCATAGACCATGTATAGCAATGGTTTACTTATGCCAAGCCTGACCAACTTGAGGAAGAGGCCCTCTAACCAAACGGTGTCGAACGCCTTCTCCAAGTCAATCAGGCAGGCACCCGTGCACTGATTTTTGTTTTTATTCCATTGTATGTCGGACACCAGTTTTGACGCGGCATTAATGGTATCATGCCCCGCTCGGAATCCGAACTGGTTGTCCGGTATGATTTTCTTTTCATCAGCCCATTGCTTCAGAACTCGAATGACTATCTTTTCAAAAACCTTGCTTATGCAGGGAAGAAGACTGATCGACCGAAGATTTGTCGGAATGGACTTATCTTTGTCCCGTTTAGGGATCGGTTGAACAACAGCTGTTTTCCAGTGCGTGGGGTAATGTGCATTACTCAGCGCATTGTTGAACAGGGTTGTGTAAGTTTGGACCGCTTCGGGGGGAAGATGGCGAAGCACAATGTTCGGTATTCCATCGATTCCCACTGACTTTTTCTTCTTCAGCGAGTGGAAGATACCCTGGAGATCTTCTTGAGAATTCAAGATGTGATTCCCATCATTGGCGACGGCACTATGTGCCATGTTCTCGTCATTGAACCTCGTGAAACCTGGATTCTCTGATCGCCATTGACTTATCTCATTGCGGAGATAGAAGTGGTTTAGCAGAGCTCTGTTCTCCAGATCGTGATTCGGCCTACTAACCTCGTTGACCGTATACACTCTCTGGAACACTGCACCAATAGCTGTAACCTTCTCCTGGGGATCTTCCACCGCAAAGAAGTCATTGTCTAGCACTGCCTCATCTGGATCAATGCCAACTGAAGTCAGTAAGTGTTCGTTGTCTGTCGTCCTGGGAAGTCTTACGATTTGAATGTCGTTTTGATCTTTCCTCCGAAATATTTTATTTACTTGCGGGAACATACCCGGGTTGTTGGATCGTACAGCCCGGATTTTGTTGCCCCAGTGCAAGCTTATAGCCAAGCTATAGTTTATTCGTATTAACTGTTGGAGGTTCTTGATCTCCGACTTCAATGCTCTGACTTCCGCGTTTTGCGGATCTGTAAAACGCCTGTGCAAGAGTTTGAGTCTTGACAGCAGCCTACTTTTGTGCACGTGAAGTGCGTCGATGGTAGCATTTCGATAAACATCGCTGTTGTCGATTTGAACTACCTTCGGAATTGTTTTGTCCATCGTACGTTTGATTACGTCGTCCATTTGTATGAGGTACCTGTCAACCTCTTCGTTCGTCAGGTTTCTGTTTGTCGGCGGATGGATCCCACTCGAACGTAGTTCTGTGGATAAAGTCCTGGAGAAGCGTGGCCAGCGGGCCTTATTATAATTATAAGGGTGCCTCTGGACATACTCCTCCAGTCCTTCCACCTCGTTCGGGAGCTGAATAACTGCGAAGAGCCCGCAGTGATCACTCTCGTACTCAACAGCAGTTAGACAGTTCCGTGTGCGTCTTTCCACGTCTAGTATAGTCAGTCGTTTGTCTATCAGCATCAGATCCAGATAGGACCCGCTTCTGGGATACGATGGCCTATCGGTTGCTAGCAAATCTAGCTTGAACTCAACATTGTGTTCTCCCAACCAGTTATACAATGAGGTCCCCCTGGTGTTATGCACCACATTGCCCCACTCTATATGCCTCGAGTTCAAGTCCCCGGCTACGATATAGTAGTTCTCCTCCGAGCTCAGTCGAAGGCTAGTGAAAAGAGTATCGAGCTCTGAAATGAAATATTGGTTGATGCGTGACTTGTCAGTCGCATAGATAGCGATCACATATAGCCGCTTACCACCCCGAAGGGGGATGCGTGCGATACACGTTTCTATGGCCTGGAATCTCCGCACTTCACCGCTATACACGACCTTATGACAAAGGCCTTTTTTGATTAAGAGTGCGACTCCACCAGCTAGGTAGTTTCGATCTCTTCTAATGATATTGTAATTTTTGTACCTGAGTGGGTGCGTCTGGCTTAGCTTAGTTTCGCAAACCATCAACACATCAGGATTATGGGTCTGCAACAAGTTACCGAAATTTAATTTACGTTCAGGGCGGATCAGTGAATTCACATTCACTGCTAGAATTTTCAGGTTGCAGGCTGCCTGCGCAGCCATTATACCGATGTTGCGTTTGGCTCTCCAAACAGCGTCGAATAGATGAGGTCTATTCGCGCTGCTTGTTCTTGTAACTGGTTTTGGAATTGAGTTTGGAGTTGAGCGATCTGCCTCTGGATAGAGAGCAGGATCGTCTGCACATCCAAATTTGCTTCTGGTTGCCTGGCCACAGGGACCTGGGTAACTTTCGGCACTGTCTGTTGAACCGGTCGCCCAGCCGATGCCACTTGGGCATAGGAGACTGCCGGTGTAACAGTGGTAGCTGGAGCACGAGGCACTGGCCTCGCTTCTACCATTTTTCCATTACGTTTGGCCTGTATAATATTTCTCATTTCTTGGACCTTAGGACATCCTCGATAGTTAGCAGGATGCCCGCTGGTCTTACAGAGCACGCACGTCAGCTTGCTCCTATCAGCAACTTTATCGGTCCCTAAAGGACATTCCCCGCGATTGTGGGTTCCTGCGCATTTGACACAGCGAGACTGCATATTGCAGTTCGCCGCGGCATGCCCAAACCTCTGACAACGAACACACTGGAGCGTGTTCTTTGTCTTTTTTATTGTTTCCCATGTAACAGACAGAGTGCCTAAATGGGTAATTTTTTTTAGGCTCTCTAGTTTGCTGTCTGGGGTGACCTGAACTAGGAAGAAAGGAAGTTTCCTATTCTCCCTTCTCGATGCCGCAGTGATGAAGGGCTTAACCCCTACGACCTGGACATCGTCGCTCTGCGCTTGGCGCAGAATAGCGAGGATCTCATCGGGATCAGTGTCGGGATCCACGTCCTTAAGGAGCATGGTCTGCACCTTTTCCCCTTTCGGAGTGTACGAGAAAAACTCAGCCTCCGACACCGCTAACCTTTCTTTGACTACGTGATAGTCTGCCATTGATAAGCAATGGACAGATACCCGTAGTGGACCCTTATACTTAATGAAATATGACTCTTTTGTGGCCAACTTACACAGTATGTCAACGTCCTTCGTCTCCAGTCCGAAGACGTTGATTGGAGGGCATCTCTCCGTTTTGGCTGGCTGCTGCTGTTGCGGTTGCTTCTGCTGTGCCTTCTTCTTCTGATGTTGCTGTTGTTGTTGCTGCTGCTTCTTTGGCTGCTGCTGTTGTTGTTGCTGCTGCTTTGGCTGCTGCTGTTGTTGTTGCTGCTTTTTTGGCTGCTGCTGTTGTTGCTGCTGTTGCTGCTGTTTTTGTAGCTGCTGTTGTTGTTGTGCAGCCTCTTTGGCTGCTCTCCTGGCCCTTAATTTAGTTTGGAGGGCTTGGATGTGGGCGTCCAGCTCCTCCCTCTCTCGCTGGCTCTTTTCCAGCTGCTCCCGGTCCTCTTCATCTTCGTCCTCCGATTCAGAGGACGTTAGAGTGTGGAAGGGGTTCTCTTTCCCGCTGTAGGAGAATCTCCCCTCCCCTTCAGTCGACTCGTATTCTACGTCGTCGACCATTCTGGATGTTGCTGCTTTTGTTGTCGCTGCAATTGTTGTTGTTGTTACTGCTGCTGTTTTGTTTGCGTCACCTGATCCAAGGCTGGAACGGCGCTTTATTAGATTGGGTTGCGGCTGGAGCTTCTTCCTCCTCTTCTTCCTCCCCTCTTCGTTTGTTGACTGGTGGTCCGATGTCGAAGCCACCGGTACAACATCACCCGATTTTTTGAGCTCGGGTCGCTCCACTGGTTCCATATCACTTGTTTTTCACACTTTGTGTCTTTATTTTGATTTAATTTAGAAAAAAAAGTTTTGAGTTTTTCTTCGGGATTCGAACCCGGCACCGCGAAGTCACCGGCGATCACTCTACCGCGAAGCTATCGGGTATTGTAACTTTTTTGCACCACTTTACACACTTGATCTGTCTATGTTCGCACTAAGCCGAAACACGTCTGCACTGCGTGGAGGTCTGTGAACGACTGCAATGTACAAAGGCTAGCGTGTATTTCCACAACTGGCGGAATGAAAACGACGCCACCAGCAGGGATGGAGGCAATACTGAACATCCCAGAACTACACACAGCCCTACAGGCTGCAGTTGCAAAACAAGCCTTAACATCACACAGAACCTACAATTGCAAGGAAGGAAACCTGGTGGGACACCTTGAGATCCTTAAAAGAGTAAACAACGTCTGGGAGTTAACACGGGTAAGTGATCTGATGTCTCCTAAGTTAATCTTCAAGAAATACTATGAAATACTCATACCATGTAGAGAGGAATGGAACAACGACCCCCCTTGGATGAAACATGGAGCCCAAAAATTGTATACAGTCGGGGCGAAATCTGGAAGCCAACTAGGGGCTGATGTGTTACGACCAAGATGTAGCCTACACATTCCTCTCTGCAAGGAAGCAACAATTTTCCAGGCTGAACTGTTTGCAATTAACGAAGCTGCACACTGCATCAGTAACAGGAAACTAAATGATATTAAATTATTCTATACATGTTCTCAGATAGCCAAGCGGTTCTTAAAGCAGTAAAGAGTTACAATAAACTGAACACACTGGCAGAAAATAATAGACTGAAACTAATCTGGGTCCCAGGACATGAAGACCATGAAGGCAATGAAAAGGCTGACGTACAAGCCAAGGCAGCCAAGGCAGGTGCACAGATACCCTTCGTTGGGCCCTCCCCTCTCAACAACACGAACACAAACCTTCGCATGCACGAATGGCTCACTGACAAATGATCCAGTTTAGGGACAACCAGGAGGGAAGTTCATGCCACAAAACTACAATTCCAAACGAGACAAAGAAGCTCCAGAACTCAACAAAGCTGACCTAAGGATGTTATGTAGAACAACAGGTCACGGAGCATATAATTATCGCCTCCATAAAATGGGTATTATCAGTACAGAAATCTGAAGGCACTGTGGCGAAAGAGATTATGGACCACCTAATAATCGACTGTCCAAGCCTTGACCGTGACAGATTCAAAATGATAAACAAAACACTTGTAACAGGGAGAGACTTTCAAGAAATCCCATCTAGGAATATTGTCAAATTTCTAAGGACAGCACTTAAGTCCTAGACCAAAAGAAGGGGGTACAATAGATCTTTACGGTCGCAGTACTAGTGTGTTTATGGCACTCCTCAAAATCCTCAATTCAATCAAGTCTCGATAAGTCGGCTTACTTCTTTATTTGACCCTTTTACGATATCTTCAGTCAACAAATACCGCCATCTTCACAATTTCTCGTGCTAAATACCGACTAAATAGTTTTCCTTCTTATCATCCACGCGCCACCTATGTTACATACAAGCTTAACTCCAAGAAAAATACCCTATCCTATGGTGAATCCATAATCCCCTAACCTCTTCTCGTCACTTTAAGGTCTGTTTTCACAGAATCACCCGCAACTGCTCAGAGAAGTTTAATTGATGTCGTTTTCTCAAAAGTCCAATGCTTACACAGCCAAAAGAATGTTCTCCCAATTTTATGCATCAAACTTCAACGCCTTGATCCACTGTATTGGAATTACGCATCGTTTCTCGTTAAATACCTTTTAATGCGTTGATAAAAAAAAAAGATTTTATGGCTTATTTGCTGGAATTGCAACGTAATCGATAGCATTTCATTCCATCTGAATCGCCGTGGAATGCGAAATTGTCTGAATTGCGAGGATGCGTGCACTCCGAGGCTTAACTGTCGGTGAGTGCGTGCATTACCCAGCCATGTATGCCTTTAATTAAATAATGACAACATTGCATCAATAAATGCATTGATCCAGTATCTATACCTGTTCTGGCATGTCGAATCGATGAAAGTGCGGTAATTTTTACCAAAACGCGGGGTGTTGCTTCTGACTGAAAAAGGAGTAAGTGCGAGGACAAATAAATTGAATCAGCTTCTGTGTGAATTGAGGAAAAAGGGAACAAAATTATTCGCAATCGGAATCATAATAATATATACAGTGGACTCTCCATTTAACGGGATACCATTATTTGTTTGAGTTGGAGAGAGTTCGACTTTGGCAGAGTCCACTGTAATAATAATAAGAGTGGCTCTACAGTGTCCGTAGAGGGGCCAGGACCTAGCTTAGTATTTTGCTTGATATTATTCGCCCACAAGTGAAAGGGACTTACAGTTTTATGCACGGTTGCCACATTGGTCATTTGTGACCAAAAAAAAATGTCTCTTTGTCACATTGTCATTTTTTTTTCCAAAAAATTAAAACGAAATAAGAAACAACTTGAATTTTTATGTAACCAAGCACTATTCTTTTGTCTGATGTAAATGGTGCCTTAGGTCCTCTCTGTCGTTTTGTGTGAGCGCCTGAAACCACTCGTCAACAACGTGATAGGTCCTTATCAGTGCGGGATCAGGCCGGGGAAGTGCACCGTCGACCAAAGCTTCACATTACGGCAGATCCTGGAAAAAACCCAAGAAATGCAGATCGACACCCACCACCTATTCGTCGATTTCAAGGCCGCATATGACAGCGTGCATAGGGATGAGCAATACAACGCCATGTCTAGTTTTGACATTTCTGCCAAACTCGTCAGGTTGTGCAGGATGACGATGGAGAATTTTTGCTGCTCCATCGAGTTCGGTAACAAACTCACCGAGACCTTCAATGTCAAAAAAGGTTTTAGACAAGGCGACGCGCTGTCATGTGATTTCTTTAACATCATCCTGGAAAAGATCGTGCAAGGCTCACACGCCAACACTAGAGGCACGATCTTCCAGAAGTCCGTACAACTGCTAGCATACGCGGATGACATTGACGTGATTGGCCGAACACAGCGAGCCGCCAATGAGGCGTTTGCTGGCATTAAGGCGGAAGCGGCCAAAATGCGGTGAATGAGGGCAAAACGAAGTATATGTTGTCATCAATAAAGGACACACAATATTGACGTTTTGGACAGAGCGTCACAATGGGCAGCTATAACTTCGAGGTAGTGAAGGACTTCGTCTACCTCGGCTCGCAAGTGAACAGTACGAACAACACCAGTACCGAGATAAAACGCAGAATTACTCTTGCCAATCGCTGTTTTTCTTGGCTCAAGAGGCAATTGAGCAGTAGAGTCCTCTCTCTAAGGACCAAGCTAACATTGTATAACACCTTGATAATCCCTGTCCTGCTCTATGGTGCGGACGCATGGACAATCACAAAAGCGGATGAAGAAGCACTTGGTCTTTTCAAGAGAAAAGTTCTGCGTTCAATCTTTGGTCCTGTCTGCGTTGATGATTATTGGAGAAGAAGATTCAACCACGACCTGTACGGGCTGTACAGCGACATGAGCCTAGCCAGGCGTCTACGGATTCAACGTCTAAGATGGCTGGGCTATGTAGAGCGCATGGACAACACTGCTCCAGCCCGAAGAGTCTTCGACTCCGAACCCGTGGGACAACGCAATAGAGGACGCCCACGGAACCGATGGCGCACCTAGGTGGAGAGGGACCTCAATTTTGCATTAATGTGTTTAATTGACCGCACTGATTACACATGAAAAACATCGAATGCATGTATTGCCTTCATATGACAATTTATCGACAGAAACTCAAAATTGTGTGTATAAATAAAGCCCGAACTTTTTACTTTAAAACATTACATTATACATCTAAATTATACATATTCTGGAGCAAATCTAACTAACCGCACACACCTTGATGAGACTGACTATAATGGAGTCCATGGCATTTCGTTAAGCATAAGCCAGCGCGATGTAAACTGCACCGCCACCGCGCATAAGAAAACGCTGAAAACGATGAAAAATGGACAAATCAGTTGATACTGAATTGGAATCCGTGATTCAACTGATGGCTATGTAGGCACATGTTAATTATGGCTATTCATGTGTTTTGTGCACACATAACGAAAAATCTCATTCAAATTTGACACTAGCTCATCCACGCTTAGGCCTAACATGCATAGTTGGCCCTTTAGCTTCCCCTTGAGGGAGTAAAAATGAACTTAACGAATAATATGTACGTATTCGTTATAGTGTTGCATTTCTGTGTACATTATTTTTGGGCCTTAAAGTAGAGTGAATCAAGAAAAAACTGGGACAGTCACTTGGAATGATAATTCGTGTGATAATCGATTAATACAACATCTCCGGAACATCTCGATTCTCAATCAATCATTCGAATGACTACTAACTAACTACTAACATAAGAGAGTTCGAATTTTTTATTTTTTTAGTAACGAACCGAGTAAAGTGGAGTATTACTTCTGATTATGTTCGCATTTCTCGACGATAAACATTTGTTACTTGTTCTCTCGCTTAACTGAGACATTTATCGAGTTATCTTGTGTTAATTAAATGAGCTAGTAGTCATTCGAATGATTTGGAGAATCGAAAGGTTATCTTAATCGATTATCACTCGAATAACCATTCGAATGCGCCCATCTCGAGTGATAATTCGATTATTAAAATATCTCGATTACAAAAGACCCGAATCTTAAAATCATTCGATTATGCCCATCACTAGTGGTAAGTCCCACTTCAGTACCTTTCCTAGTTAGAAATATTTAGTATTCTCTTCTCTTCTTATTCCATTCTAATACCTTAGGACGTTGTTGAGAATAGTGAAATCATTCACTGTATTTATTTAGAGGTCAATTCTTCATCTTCTTCTTTTGGTGGCGCTGGATCTGGGCAAATCATTCACTGTATTTATTTAGAGGTCAATTCTTCTTCTTCTGGTGGCGCTGGACCTGGGCCTCAACCAAGAAACCTCTCCAGCTGGCACGGTATTTAGCCAGTCGTCTCAAAGTGCACACGCCAAGTTGGTTGGGATCGTTCTCCACCTGGGTTCGCCATAGGTTCCATGGGCGTCCTCTATTGCGTTGTCCCACTTGTCGAAGTCTCTTCGGGATGGAGCAGTGTTGTCAAACGCTATACATGGCCTAGTCATGAAGAGGTCATTTAATGAACGAAAAATAATATTCAAGTGATACAGTCCGGAATGGTTGCATGCTGTTGTTCTCGTGAAAATTGTTTGCCGAAGTGTCACTGGTGCCGTAAATTATCCAGAACCCAGACACTGGACAGCGTAAGAGTCGACGCACTTAGCCCATTAACCACGTTGGCGACAAATCTGTTTAACTGTTCACCTGCTTCTTTGTGCTTGCGGTTTAGAAGTGATATTTCACTCTAGAGGTGAGCATTCTCCTATTCTTCTTTGACCAAGCCATCCTTACGCCGAAATCTTCAAACTCCTACTTTAACTCGTCCTCATCACTTCGGATCACGATGATTTTTGTCATTCAAACCTCTTAAGAGTCAATGAAACTCTAGAGTTCAACAGGCAGCTCTGACTTTCTCCAGAAATACTGGATGATGTAATTTCTCACATTCGACAGAGAATGACTGAGAAAAACTCTCTCCCATTAAACAGATCAAGTTACCGTCACTCACTCAGCATCGAACAGATAAAACGTCCAATTAAAAGAAAGTAAAAAAAAACAACAACAATAATTTCCCATTTTTGCCTTTTTTCATTTCTCAATTAGCTCGCCAACATATCAGTCCTTTCATCTCCTCAGTGCGTCCATCAAAAGGACACATTCTCGCACTCGGTCTTGGCTCCGAGAGGAGGCGTCACCCTCGGAGATCGTCGATAAAACATAAGTGCACCTCGTCGAAAGATGTCACTAAGCTGGCTTAGGGAGAGGGACAATGCAAGATGCTGGCATTTTCTTTCGCTTCTCGGGAAGACAATTGAAAGAAATCTGCTTAACAGGGTGACAACAAAGGAACAATTGTTGATGTAATATCGCACCTCAAGTGTAATCCTTGTCACAATTGCTAACCCCGACGTAAATGGATGACAATCGGTGGAATGGGAGAATGGACAAGGAACAGAGGACACTCTGGAAAACCACTCCTAATGGATGCGACAATGCATGTTTGATCTCAGAGATCTAGATTTGGATCGGGATTTAAGGAGAACTCCGGTCCGCACTGATGAGCTGGCCAGACACAATGGCGTGTTGCAAGGAATGTAGCTCGTAAGATGATGCAGAGTCACCTTGTCGTGAACCGGAGTCATTCGGAGACAGTGGCTGTCTGGATAAAGGGGCGGGAAGTGATTGCATTTATTCACTTATGTTCATTTTTGACGATCGGGGAAGTTACTTAAAGGCATAAGCACTTTATTTCTCGTTACACAATTAGGTTGAAGCGGGGCAAGGGTAAGTAAATGCAAAGAAATAACCAGATACCCCAATAATTCGGTCTGTGGACTAGGATTTAGTTTCCAGATACGTATGGAAACTACGGAGACAGGTTGAGAAAGTCAGTGTTCGAGAGCCTCCTGATTCCTAACACTGTCTGCAAATAATGAGAGACAAGTTGATAAACACGACCCTGTTAAGCGGACAACTCGCATTAACGGACAAAATAAATTCGAATGGTTGGATTCTACTATTTCCTATTGATTTAATGTTCTCAATAGCGGACGAATCTGTTTAGACGACACGGACAATACGTTACTTGATTTTAGAAATATCCTTGTCTTAATAATAATAATATTGGTGGCGCGACAGTACGCGGCGGACCTGGGCCTAGCTTCTCAGCAAACACTCGTGTTGTGCGTTCTATTGGTCTTTCACGCGTGGAAAGGACCTACCGCCGACTCCAAACGGCGACTTTGAGAAGCTTTTTCTAGACAGGAATACTCTTTGAGCATCGTCAGTGACTCGAAAGAGGTGGAGCTGTGAAATATGAAAGGTGGTAAATTCGGGTATCGAATTTTTTTTTTTTTGTATAATTTGCGCGTGCTTAAGGGATTGCTAATACCCTTATGCGTCCGGGGTCAAGACACAGCACGGGCCGAAGGTATAGCGGGAGAAAGGGAGAGGAGGTACCTGTGCACATTGGTCTTAAATATCTGCGGGTTGTAGTCTGTGGGAAATATTAGATTGGGAAGAGCATTCCATATTCGTGCAGTGCGGCTGAAGAACGAGTCTCTGAATTTAACTGTGCGTCCGAAAGTTGGCTTAAGGCTATACTGATGGGCATTCCTTTCCGAGACGAGTATTGCGGGTGAATTCATGGAGAGGAGGAATGCAAATCACTTGAGCATCGTTTGTTGAAATAACGATAAAGAAGAAGAGACGGTACGTCGATGTTCCAGCGAGTCTAATGACTCTGCGATATTGTTGTCTCCTATAAGTTTTATGGCTCGCTTTTGGATTCTATCAAGTAGGTGCAGTGTGCTCTTGGGGGCACCAGACCAGATATGAGGGTTATACTCAAGCTCGGGGCGGATGTACGCCTTATAAATTAAAGAAGGGGTGAAATATTTCTTGCATCGATTAAGAAAACCTAAACATTTTTGGCGACATCAAATATGGCCCCTTCTGCGTAGGAGTCGACGTACGACGTACTACGACACGGCGACCCCATTTTGAATTGTTATTTGCCAACGGAATATTCCCTAAATAATTGTTGTTACGCTAAAAAAAAATAAATAAGGAATACAGTGGACTCTCCGTAAGTCGAACTTTCCCTAAGTTGAAACTCCCTCCAACTCGAACAAATTATGGGATCCCGTGACATTCAGGGAGAGTCCACTGTATATCGTTCTTAAATAAGTCTTATAAAAGGTAAGGTTTATTTAGGGTTTTTTTCTTCTGCTGGGGAATTAAAGTTCTCTTATAGTTTCTTACGAGAAGAGAGATTAAAGTTAAGCTTGGTGACACCAATATCTGCAGAGTGGTTAATAGAGGCTTTCCACAAGGCAATTCACTCTCCGTGGTTTCTAGAAAATTTCATCTCTACGTTCATACACATCTGACATCATGCAGGTGTCATTGTATGCAGCGACTTAAAACACACCTATTTCAGGAGCATATTGAGCCCTCAACATCACAAGCTATCCCGAGGAACTTTGCTTGATTTCCAAACGGTATTTGTAAACCATTTATGAATACGGGCGGCCGACTTACATTTTCGTATGCGACGTTAAAATGGTATTGCTGCCTCTTTGGCAGTGTCGGCCTTCACAAAAGTGCCAAGATTTATATGAATCGTAGATAACGACATTACTATGATCTTGATTCTTGATTAATGAAATGAAGTGGAAATAATATGGACACCTGAATTTAGCTTTATGAAACACCATTGACATCACCAAATGTTTACTGTTTCAAACTGTATAAAGTAGGCTTACTAAGGAAAGTAAACTACGAGAACATTAAAGGAAAGGGTTATTATTTGCCCAAAATATTAGAAGATTCAAGGAAACCGAACCGCGAAGTTTCCTCAAACTTCTCCAAACCGCCCAGGTTTCTCCTATAAATTTTTATGGTATCGAACTTTCGGCGAAAGCTACTTGAAACCCGATCATCCGGCCGTCAGAGGTTGTCAAACCGAAAAAGCTTACAGCGTGCATTTTTTAGTTCATTTTGGATATTTTGGGTTTCACTTCCACTGTCTCTTTTGTGGTGGTCAAGCACCTACTGCTCAGGTCACACTTTGAACTCAGTGGGAACGGCCTATTGAGGTTTCAGTAAAAGTTCATCCAAACCTGTCGATTTCAGCTTGGTGGGACATAGCATTAGATGCATTTAAGTCCATGCTGAACTTCGCTATTGGTGGTGTTTATTTTTGAATGGTGTTGGCTATGTTATCAAAATTAATTGCAACATTTTTTCATATGGCCTTGGGTGCCGATATGATCGCTGTATTTACATGTGTTTCCGTCGAAGATTTTAAAAACTTTGATCTCTACTCAATTCCCGAAAACTCGTGGAAATGTACAGCCAATGACAAAAGTAAGTAGACAGATAAAGTTAATCACGATCGTCTCGAGAATGGCCTTATCAAAGGTCTCGTTGAAATCTTTATCGTCCTTGACGAAGCAACGGTTATTCCCAATCGTCATTCTGCAAAAATGGACAAGTTTTCCAGGATTGCCCAAACTCTGTATAGCTCGTCTCTGTAAATACTCTCACACACGGCCTTAAAGTCCATATCTAAATTGAAGGTGGGTATTAACTTGAAAGTTCTGGGGTGGGATTTCATTTTCACTGATATTGACCAATCAGGCCGTTGAGGTAGGGTTTCAGGCGCTTACCTAAGGCGACAGAATATATCATATGTGCACTAATCAGAGGGCTTTTACCTCTGTAATTAGCACAGTTTAGAAGGTGACATTTGGACTCTATTCGTCGTGCAGTTCGATAAATCATAGCCAGTTGTTTCGCCAAAAGTTCGACAGGCAGTCCAGCGGCATTAGCAGTTTTGTTGGACATTATTTTTGCGATTGCTGCAGTTACTTCACTGAGGTTGCGCAAGTCTTGTGCATCACGGCCATCATGGATTCGGATGGATCTCGAAAGTTTTACAAACCGAGTTAACTCGGGTCCAATAGAAACATACCGAGTTGTAACCCGGGTTGACGAACTCGGTTGAATGGTGAACTGAAAACAAAAAGGATTGTGGAATGGGGCAAGTCGAGTTGTATTATCCAATTCTATTTTGTTTCGAGTGGCTTTCGGTCTTCTATGTGTACCCTCGATTGTGTTGTGTTGGGAAGCGATAGGCGCACGGGGTAGCCAAGCCAATACCGACTGTGTGTCGTTTAGATGTTTCCTCACTTACTTGCTTTGCCACGTCACACAAGAAAATAGAGTATATTATGTATACATACAAAGCACACAAAACACAGTTGCCGATATGCTGCAGCCTGCTGTGGTGGCTAAGACCTGAACCAATATGGAATGAGGCAAATCGATTTGTATTGTCTAATTCTATTTAGGGTTGGTTTCGGTTCGGCATCATACACTCACACCGGGTTGTACCGTCTACAAATTTTGTATGTATTCGGTTCGTTTCATCGGTTGTGCCAATTCGGTTTGAAAGAAATGTCACTCGGTTTGAGTCGGTTTAAGTGTAACCCGGGTTAATTCGGGTTTTAACACCTCAAGATCGAAGCCCTCAACTTCTCAAATTTTTTAAAATGTACTAAGAATTAAAGTACTCACTAAACACCTCCTACTGAATATTCTCAACGCTATCGGTCGCCATTCAGTTGATCACCTCCTTCGTCCCTATCCTTAAGGATGGATGAGATCTGCTAAGTCTAACTATCCCTTTCACGCTCTCTAATCTTGATCGTGCTCGGTTGCCTAATCAGAATATTCGATAAAAATTTATCAAAATCCTTAAGCGCTTATAGTTTTTAAGCAATCAGCCAGGGCTGACAATGGATACGTCTCACGGAGCGAGAGTTCAACTTCCGCATCAACAGAGTACATCATACTGTCCGAGGCACAGTCCAACTTGGATCTCAGTTCCTTCATTTGACGCAACCTTCTGTCGGCTGCTCTCAATGCTTTTAGGAATCTGGCTCTTTTGTTTTAATAAAGATGCTTGCATGAAACATTCTACACGCCAATTACTCGAAGTTCATTCGGCCTTTTGGCCTTATAGCCTTAGGACCCAATTGAGGCCGCGGAACTGAAAATCAGCGAAAAATTGTATCAATTATGGCCTTACTTATGCCCGAATAATTAATAATTGATTTAACTGGAAATCGAAGTCAATGAATACTATACAATCAACGCAGACGCTGCCATAAACTCCTCCAAGGCACTTCAAACCTTGGACTTGTCCCAGTTGTGTTGTGACTACAGTCAGTCCTTAGCACTCACCTCCGTGCATTGAGTCCTCTTTGTTGTGGAGATCCTCCGATGCTGCAGCGTTGCAGCCGGAAAAGGGACTAAGATTAATCCGCAGTGATCCCACTTAGTCCGTCCTTCATGCACGGACTACCATCCTTAATTTTGATGTGTAAAGAAATTGTCCCATCAACAGCATGCGTTGTCGTAAAGTTCGTTCTTTTAATAACCGACCAAAGTGTTTAATGTGTTGGCCATTGTCACGACTGAAGGGTGTGCGTCCAATCGATCGACTTTCGATGACTCACTAAGGTTGAGCTTACATCGCCTCCACTCCGCACTCGATGAGTGGACTCTTTGAAGTGGCATACCGTTTCGTCGTTTCTGGCTAAAAGCAATTAATTCCTCGACACTGACAAAAAAAAAAAAAAAAAAGACAATTTTAATTGCCCCCCAAGCGACGAAGCTGTCAAGCACTTCAGATACGTGTGTAGCCTCGGCCGAGAAATATAAAATTACCAATCGTCTGTGCAACTGCTCCCTGCTCATCCCGGCAACCTTGACAATTTCCCAGAATCGACTGGGCAGGTACATGCTTTTCATTCCTTTCGATATCGCACCGAATTAGACAAACTAAACGAACTGGATACCACTGTTCGATTGTGAATCCTTTGTACTGACACCGACAACATCGATACTGCACACGCTTTATGCCGGCACCGGCCGACATCTTCCCTCAATGACGAGGGCAAAGCGGGCGAAAGAATTGCAAGCCACCAGCAACAAATCGATACACCCGAGCGGTTTTCCAATTAAGACAGGAATCCACGGAGATAATCTTCTCAAGTAGCTCGCTCGGCTCACAATCAACTCGGCAGAGACTACGGCATGGCGGCGGCGGTGGCGTTGATTTTCCAGTTGACTTTCCACAAGCAACTGCGACCCGTCCGTGGGGTTCGCTTGGCGAGGACACTTGCAAGTTGCAAGGCAATGCGGCGCGGTGCATTAACGTGGCACAGGCACAATCGGGCACTGGCCGAACGGCAATTGCAATTGTTCTTCTTTTCTTTTCGGCAAAAAAGTATTACTTTCGATTCGATATTGATTCCAGGTGGGAAATGTATCGGTTTTATTTTTCAGTTTTCTCGTAGATTTGCCTTTTGTGTTCTGAGTCGGCCAGCCGCTGTGGGGAGTCTTCGTACGTGGGTTCGCAAATGTGTATTCCATTACAGAGGAAGGTCACGACACCAGAGTACTGTTATACGAACGGAATCACATCGTCGTGGGAAGTTGAGCGGTTTTATGAGCAACTCAACAGTTGCAGTGTGCATTTGTAGGGAATACACTTCAGTTGGAGGGCGCTGGATAGGTTTTGTTGGCTTTTGTGGGTGTGTACTTAAAATGCGAGAGAAGACCTTCTAAAAAAAATGCTTCTCAAGCTCTCCCAGTAGCAGAGAGGCTAAACAATAAGCCACGGAACCACAACCGATAGCTTCTGATGAACTTTGTCACCTTTGTTGACAAGCCAAGGCAAGAGCACGAACATCGACAGAACGACAGGGGCCAACACCATTGCTTGACGTTGGAAAGTCACAATCGGAACGGCTTGACGGGGTCTTCGCCGATCGAGTCTTCCAGAACTACAGTCGAACTTCGATAACTCGAATGAAATTGGTTGGCTATATCGCCAAGACTGAAATGGAAATGGAATTTGACTTCGATAACTCGAATTTCGGTGGGTCGCCGTGGCGTAGTGGGTAAGTGCGTCGACTCGACGTAACTTCTAGCACGGTCTTTGATATTAAAAATGTTCTGCAACAGGGGGTGGTTGGTTCGCCGATCTTGTTTTCAGTATTCACTGCAGACCTTGTAGGCTCCATGCCGCACTTAATAGCGTACGCCGACGATCTAGTTGCGAACAGAACAGGTCCAAAGATCGAGGTTATAAATATCTTGTTTCAGCGTGACTTCGATAAAATTCAGTGATTTTGCGACGACTGGAAGTTGGTTATCAACTTCCTAAAGTGTGAAACTACCCTGTTCAGGTCCCCGTTGTCCACGGCACCGAGGGATACGCGCCAAAACTGGCGCAAGTTCGGCATAGTTGACCCGCATGGTCGGCCGTTTGCTGTAAAAAGTGTAGTTAGATATCAAGGCATTTGGCTGGATTTGGATTGCTCTGACAAAAGCCAGAAAAGCTTTTGATGCGGCAAGGGGGTTGTTGTTCAGCAGCCAACTTGATACCAGAGTGAAGGTAATCTGCTACGTGGCCCGTACGGTTGTCCTTACGTGAGTCCTTCCCAGATGGAAAAGATGAGGTTGTTCGAGAGGCAGTGTCTTAGGAGCTGTCTCCGACTGTATCGTACACCTGAGTCTGAGAACAAGAAGTACTATCCTAACGAAGTCCTGTACAACGAGGCAAACGTGAACGGGATAAATAATTTTATTATTAAGCTGATCAGAAGGCACATTGCACGAGCTATGACTTCTTCGAACAGTCTAATCTTTGGGACTTACTACCCAAACACTATGTACGATGAAAGAGTGCGCCTCAACGGCCTTATTCCACCTGAAGCATTCCTTCGATCAAATTGGCCTAATACAGGATACTGAGGGATGTCCGCTGATCTTCCATGTCGTACGCCGAACAGTGGACAGGCGACTCCAATACGAGCCGGATGTTGCTTGCAGCCACGAGGATCTCCTCTGATTCAGTAGAGCGATCTTTAGTCGGGACAGGAGAGAGTGTGCCAAAGAACTGCAGTTTTATTGGTGGTTGCACCAGAACCGGTATCCGCCGGCATTGGCTCTTCCAAACGGTGAGACAGTTGACCATGGTGGCCAACTTACATAGAATTTCAGTTAGTTTAAGAGAAAAATGAAAAAAATTCCAAAAAAAAGGTGCCGGTTATGCATATACATAACATATACGCTCTGTTGCACAGGTCTGTCTCTTACAGACATATTTGAGATAGTTTTGAGGTTATGTTAGGTTAAGTTAGGTTATGGTATTATTAAGTTAGTTTTAAGTCATTTTTTTCATAGGTTAGCTAGGTTAAACAAACTTTTTCAGGTTTTCTTGGTAATTAAAATTAATAAAATATTGTATCTAAGGACTAAAAAAAACGTTGTTCAAGCCGAAAGGCACAAATAATTATAAATTAGAATAGCTTAGAGTACTCGCATGGGGTCAGTAAGTTAGGATTAAATACAATAAGTTATTTAAGATATTTCAGCTAGTTTTAAGTATATTTTGTCTAGCAAGTAAGTTCAGTTAATTACAATAAAAACAAAATTACATTGAAAAAAAAAAGTGCTTCGACTCCAATGCAGAGGGTGCCAGGATCGATGCCCGAATTTGCCACCTTTCATATTTCACGGCTCCACCTCTTTGGAGTCACTGACAATGCTCAAAGAGTATTCCTGTCTAGAAAAAGCTTCTCAATTTCGCCGTTCGGAGTCGGCATTAAACTGTAGGTCCCTACCACGCGTGAGAGAACAATAGCACGCACAACACGAGTGGTTGCTGAGAAGCTAGGCCCAAGTCCGACTCGGACTGTCGCGCCAACCGTATTATTATTATATATTTAAACGTATTATGCCCATATACTCCGCGTTGTTGTTAGACAAAAATCCAGGGCTCTCATCGCGTAACTTTTCAGACGACTATCGTCCTTTTGATTCTCTTTGTTAATATCGTCGATGATATAAGACACTCACTAACGTCTCGCCTATCGTTACAGTTTGAGTGTTCTGAAAATATTAACTCTCACGTAAAACTGACGTCTGTGCTGTAATATCTCTCAAATTTCACTACCATATTCTCATTTCAATTTGCGAACAAAACTAATAAAAATGCGACCTATCACTCTAAAAATGTCTCAAAAGTGTAGAACAAGATATGTATACACAATTTGTCGTCATTTAAGAGGAGACGATACTGAAATAGGTATCCCCAAAAACCAGTCTGCCAGACGATAGTTAATGACAGTTTCCAGTTTACGCGAAGCAAATAAAACGATATCTCTCAGACGCTATCTGAATAAAATTGCAATATTTTTTGCAATTTATAATACAACACGTACTTACTTAAAAAAGAGAAAAACGGAATGAAATAAAACGCGTGCGCTTAGATCGGTGAATCGTTAACAAGTGGTTTATTTGGCTTTGCGAATATTGTATACAGGTCATGTTTTTATTCGTTAAGTCATATAATAAAATATGGCCGCTTAGGCGCGCAATTCAAATCTTAGACCAATTCGCTCATTGGATAATTCACAATTACAATTATTATTATTTTTTTTTTTTTTAATTCATATTTACTTATTTTTTTTTTAAACATTCATCAAATTCAGCAATTATTTGTGCTGACGAAACACTATCGTTTTTTTATGCTTACATGAAGCGAAACTATCGTCGATGCGCTATCGCGAGACGATTGTCGCCTTACGCGATTAGAGCCCAGAGAGAAACAAAATTTAGGAAATCAAAGAAAAACTAATATGCAAAAATGACTTCTTTGTTACAACGAAATAAACAAGCATTTGATATGTGTAGTAAAATCCTTAACATATAATACCGAAATCTGTTTAAAATCTTCCTCGCTCGATATAAAAGCTGACGAAAATCTTTCGTCTGAAACAAAAGCTGGTCACGAGGCTACAACCAGGTTTCCGCAGCAAGTTAAACTGCATGCCACCACTTCAGAATTTATCCGACTACATACATTCTGATTTCAGTACCGACATAATGTCGATGATTGTCCCTGCGGATTTCTTAAAGCCATTCGCTTGCGTCGGCCAATCCACGTAATTCCAGCATAAGTTGATGCATCGAACGAGTATCCGCAGTCAAATTGAATTGATTTCCCCCCACCACCTGCTCGCATTGGACGTACATTCACCATCAATTGATTGGCGATAATTAAATTAACAGAAACGAATAATCAGAGGCCTCCCACTTTGAATACAATTCTTTTTTTCTGTCGTTCACCCCCAAAGAATTGCACGTCCTTTCATCAATGCGACACATTTCCTTCCTTCTTCTCAACAGGAGCGTATCGTGCATACATGTGTGAACAAGGCGCTTCAATTATATGGCGACATGATGAGATTTTATCATTTTTCATGTAGAAGTGGAAGATAGATACATTGGGACTACGGGAGAGGGTTTTTTTTTCGTGGGTTGGTGTGAGTCTTCAATAAGACACTATGATATCCGTGTATTCATAGTAGTGTCAGATTTTTACTGACTAAACACATCCTTCCCATTGTATTTAGCTGCTTACTACAACTAAGTTACCCTATCCAGTAGTCTTAACTTCATTATTTTTACGCGTGAGGCAGTTAGATTGATAAAATCAACTGCTGGAACCGTTTATAGCGGACTGTACTCATTGCGCTAAATCGAACGGTTTCATTTGTTGGAAACGGCGCACGAGGTTTCTCATGTCCAGTGTTTGGAGTATGGCATGGTTACAATGACGATGATTCCACATGACCATTCTTCGTCCACGGTTGCGATCCCTTGATCTCTGTGTATATCATTATTTCGTAGCTACCAGGGAGCATTCACGACAGCCCTTATAACTTTGTTTTGGAATGACTGTATGAATTCTCTATCACTTGCTTTGCAACCCCAAAGTTGTATACCGTAGGTCCACACAGGCTGTAGCACTTATTTATATATAAGCAGTTTGTTATACGCGCTTAACTTGGAATGTCGTCCGAGTAGCCAGTATACTTCTCTATATCGATTCTCAAGTTCGTCACGTTTTTTTTTCTTTACCTGCGCCTTCTACTTAAGCTTGGCATCCATCCTCATTCCGAGATATTTGGCTTCATTTGCGTACCTTTATACCGAGTTAATAAAGACGGGTATATTGTCTATGTTTTTGTAGGTAAAATTAATATGCGTGAATTTGGTTTCATTTATGACAATGCGCCAGAGTTTTGTCCAATCGCAAGTTTTATTTACAGAGTGCTGCAGTTTTACGGTAGCCGACTTGATAGTGCTTTCCGTAGCCGGAATAGCCGTATCGTCTGGGAACGTAGCTACTACAGTGGACTCTCCCTAAGTCGAACTCTCCTTAAGTCGAAACTCTCCCTTATTCGAACTTTTTCGGCATATTTTACATACATTTCCCTCAACTTTCCATACAAAAACCTCTCTCTAAGTCAAACTCTCTCTAACTCGAACAAATTTTGGTATCCCGTGACAAATCGACTTAGGGGGAGTCCACTGTGTAGTGCCCTCAGTTTGTGGTATGTCCCGGGTATATAACAAAAACAGAGTAGGGCCAAGAACACTCCCTTACAAAGGATCCCTTACAAATATCCTATTCTTGAGGTAGGATTCTAAAATGCAATATAGATTTTTCGGAAATCTCCTACTAAGTTTGTATTTCAACCCGTCGTGCCAATACTTGTCAAGCGCCTGGGATACGTCGAGGAAAACGCTGGAGCAAACTTTTTTTTCCTCTAGTGTTCTTTCGATTTCGTTGGTTTGTGGAATGACTCGTCCTGAATCCAAATTGATGATCGGGGATAAGGCGTCTTTCTTCTAATTGGGGTTGTATTCGTTTCAGTAGAAGATTCTCGAATAGCTTTGATGCTAGAGGTAAAACTGATATCGGTCTATTGTCGTTTTGCGGTTTACCCGGTTTCGTGACCATTATCACTTCTGCGACTTTCCACGAATCTGGTACGTACAATAGTCTGAACGAAGCGATTATTAAATACTGGAGCTGCGCACGAGATTTCTCATTTCCAGGCATGGTTACAATGACCTTGAAGTCGAATTCTTAACTTCCTCGCGAAGTTCTCTATTTCTTCGTCCACGGTTGCTATCCCTAGCTCTCTGTGTATTTCATTATTTCGTAGATACCAGGGAGCATTCACGACAGCCAATAAAACTTTGTTTTGGAATGACTGTATGAATTCTCAAGTAAACTGAGCTCTCTTCCTCATGCAATTGCGTACGCCTATGACTTGATCGTGTACAGATCAGGCAAAAAGATCGAGGAAATCACTACTCTCACTCAGGGTGATTTCGATTCATTCATGAGAAGTTGCGATGACTGGAAGTTGAGTATCCACTTCCGGAAGTCGAAAATCATTCTGTTCAGAACGCCGTTGTATAAGGCCTCGGCGGATACGAAAAAGAATTGGCGAAAATTCTCAATCGTTGGAAGACACGGGGAGCCACTGGCGCAAAAGACTGTAGTCAGATACCTGGGGATTTGGCTAGATCAGTATCTATATTTTAACAAACATGTAGATGCGGCTCTGGCCAGGGCCCGAGGCGCATTTGCCCTTACAAAGAGACTGTTTTACAACAGCCAACTCGATGCGAGGGTGAAGGTTATCTGCTACATGACCCTCATCCGGCCAATGCTCACCTATGGGTGTCCCGTGTGGTTCAACGTGAGTGCAAGCTTAATGGAAAAGATTCGGTTGTTCGAGAGGGCTTGTCTTAGGGCTTGCCTCCGTCTTTATCGAACTCCAGAGTCCCAGTACATAAAATTCTATTCCAATGAGGTCTTATACAACAGGGCAAACCTGATAAGAGTGGACAATTTCCTGTTGAAGTTGGTTCGAGGTCACACTGCTAGAGCGATGAACTCGTCCAATAACTTGATCTCAGGGGCTTACTACCCAACCCACTATACCACGAAAGGGTACGTCACAACGGCTTCGTCCCCCCAGAATCATTCCTCCATTTAGATAAGCACGGCCTGATACAAAATATAAATGCGGTACCGCTCATCTATCACATCGCCAGATCAACTGTGGATGGGCGACTCAACCACGACCGTTCTGTCGCACAACGAGCTGAGGAGGGTCTCCTCCGGTTCAGTACGGCGGTATCCAGCCGAGACATTCGGGATGTTGCTAGGCAGCACCAAAATTTCTGGTGGCTGGGGAGCGAGGGAACTCCAGCGTCGAACCCTTTAGACCCGGGGTAGAAAGGGTAGTGCGTTCCCACTTAAGGGGCGCAGTCGGTCTCTGTCTTGCAGCGGATTAGATGGAAATCTATCAGCCGCAACCTATGGCCGACTTATATATCTTAGGGTAGTTTTTTAAGTTGTATATATGTGAAAAAAAAAAAAAATTAGAAATTAAAAAAAAAAACAAGAATGTATATGTGTATACATGACGATACATGTATACATTGTGTATATTAAGGATATATGCGTATACACATGTGTATAGGGGTATAGACAGGTGTACATGCATATATACGTAGGTTAGCTTAAGTTAGTTTGTAAGTTTTATTTTAAGTTAGCTTGTAAGTTTTAATATAAACGTTCAGTCATTAAGATTTCAAATTTTTTCTTAATAGTAAGTTGTTCTTTTTAAATTCTCATTTATATTTCACTCCGTAAGATTAGGTCGAAAGACATAGTATAAGGTTAAGTTTAGCTTAGAGTGCCCGCCTAGGGCCAGTAAGTTAGAAGACGTAACTATGTACGTACAACTAGTTTTAAGCATTTTTGTCTAGTATATAAGTTGTTATGAATTCCACAATAAAAATGAATTAAAATGAAAAAAAAAATTACTATGAATTCTCTGTTACTTGCCTTAGAGCAACCCCAAAGTTGTACACCGTAGGTCCGCACAGGCTTTAGCACATGCTTATAAATAAGCAGTTTGTTGTACGCGCTTAACTTGGAATGTCGTGAGAGTGCCAGTACATTTTTTTAAACGTAATTTTATTTAATTCATTTTATTTTACTTACTTGCTAGACCAAGTACTTCAAACTAGCTTAACTAACTTAAGAATTCGTTCTTAATAATAACCTACTGACCCTATGCGGGTACTCGAAGCTAATCTAATCTATGTTATAACTGTGCCTTTCGGCTTAATCTACGTTTTTTTTTAGTCTTTGTGACAATCTTTTATAAAATTTTTGTTTGCCAAGAAAACTTGTAAAAATCTTGGCTGAACTAAACTACTTAAACTACCTTATACTAACTTAACTTAACACAAAACTTAAGCCTGTCTTAACTATGTCCGTAACAGTACGGACACGTGCACCAGGGCGTATATGTTGTGTATATGTCTAACATATATAATTTATACGTCGTGGTGCATCTTTTTTTTGTTTTTGTTTCATATATATATATTTTTTTTTATTAATTTTTTGGTTTTATATATTTTTTAAATTTTTTGTTTTATATTTTTTTTGGATTTTTTGTTTCATATTTTTTTTTTTTGGGATTTTATTTTTGTTTTATATATATTTTTTTCTCTTAAAAATCTACCTTAAAAACTATGTAAGCTGGCCACTATGATCAACTATCTGATCTTGAGTAAAAGCTAGCGGTAGCGGAGGCTGGTTTTGGTGTAACCACCATTAAAATTGCCGTTTTTTTTGGCAGACTCTTTCCTATCTCGAGCGGGGATCGCTCTACTAAGCCGGAGGAGATCCTCGGGGTTGCAAGCGACATCCGGTTCGTATTGGAATCGCTTGTCCACTGTTCGGCGTACGTCGGGATCCTGTATAAGGCCAATTGTGTCTAGATAGAAGAATGCTTCGGGAGGAATAAAGCCGTTAAGGCGCACCCTTTCATGGTACATAATATGGGGGCCCCAAGGATCAGACTGTTGGAAGAGGTCGTAGCTCGTGCAGTGTGCCTTCTGATGAGCTTAATAATAAAATTATCTACCTCTACATTCTCTATACCGATTCTTAAGTTCGTCACGTTTTTTCTTTACGTGCGCCGCGGTAGAGCGTGTGTCAAAATACTCCTGAGATGCATTTTAGCTCTTATCTTTGTTGTCTTGTGTGCGTGTTCAATCTTGTCTCAGTGGAGTTGTGATCTGATGAGACGGCATTACAATGGCAATGCTTTTCAAGCGAAGGTCTTAGCAGTTACAGAAGCGTCCAGAATGATCATCAATGTTGGAAAAACCACCGCACACCACTTATTTCCGACATTCTAAATGGCAGTCAGAATCCTGCAATTGCAGAAATACAAATCATGTCCAAGCTAGTCGCAGGTTCTCAGCGCGCATCATTGGAACGCAGAAGTCTAGTTGAAAAATAAATTGAAATAAAGCTCCTCTTCGAGAGTTGGCAGGTAGGTAGATGTGACTGCCAAAGTTACTCCGGGGATTTGCCTCACTTAAACCATAAAGGACCGTTGCGCTGTCATTTCATCGGCCTTTCCCGCCACTTCGTTGACCTACTGGGCTTGTTTTTACTTTCCCTCTGTCGAGGTGTGTAGTCAGTTCAGTTGGTGGTTTTTAGAAACTAAATGATGTCTCTTTTCTTTTAGGGGGCAGGGTCTGTACACACAGGGCAAAGTTGGTGATCGCTCCGAACTTGGCCACCAACGATCCTTGGCGATGCACAGATCAAGTTGATCTGGATAGCCTCCCCTGAATAGCCTTCACAACACCCGTTGTGAGGTGAACCAATGTATGCAGCGATCCCCCTGTGGTTGTGCGGAGGGCAACAACCCGCCAACATTAAAACAAATAACCGTTATGAGAGAGCAAGCTGTCTCGGATGTCAGGACGGACCTACAACGGCGACATGGCGCGGAAAAGGACAATGATTTGCGAGTCTGCTCCTTGAATGTAAGAACACTCTACACACAGCAGCCTCTGGCGCTTAGAAACTGGAAAATATCCTCACGCAGTATAAGGCGGATATTACTGCAATCCAGGAAATACGCTGGGTAGGACAAGGGACCATCAAAAAGAAAGAGTGCGACATATATAACAGCTGTCACTAAAGGTTGCACATATTTGGATGCGGATTCGTTGTGGGAAAACGGTTAAGGTCGAAGGTCCTCGACTTTAACCGATAAGTGATCGCCTGGCTGTGATTCGCATCCAAGACAGGTTTTACAACATCATTTGTGCACACGCCCCTACCGACGAGGCTGAGAGCTATTATGACCTCTTGGACAGTGCCTACGGAGCCTGTCCGGGGTACGATGTAAGGATCGTGCTCGGAGACTTCAATGCCAAAATCGGTGAGGAAAACATGTTTGGCGTAGTGATCGGAAAGCACAGCCTCCACGACACGACAACAGATAACGGCTTCCGACTCAAAGACTTTACGGCAGCACGTAATATGGAGTGAGAGACTCTACGGTATGCCCACGTCAGACGGCCATCAAAGAGGTAGCCGAAACCACCTTAGGCTACCTACCACCTCCGACGAGGAACCCGTGGTATGATGGCGATTGTGAGGAGAAGAAACAACAACTAACGCAAAGAATAGTGGATGTGTTTAAGCAGCACTTCCAACAGATGCTTAACGGGTCTGACCAGGAGAGAGTGATAGGAAATCAAGAAATCCCAACTCCAGTCGATGAAGTAGTCCTCCCACCCAGCTTTGAAGAAGTCAGCACAGCCATTAAAAGGCTGAAGTACAACAAACCGCAGGCTCAGATGGCTTACTATCAGAGCTCTTCAAGGCCGGTGGCGATGTTCTCATAAGGTGCATGCACCCGATCAGCTGTAGAATTTGGGAGGGCGAAAGCATGCCGACGACTGGAATATCAGCTCCATATGCCCCATCCACAAAAAATGCGATCCTATCTCTTGCAACAACTGTAGAGGTATATCCCTGCCGACAAAAGCCTGTCCAGCGTACTGTGTGAACACCGTACTAATCGGCACGAACCAGTGCGGCTTCCTGCCCGGCAAATCGACAATGTTCACACTAAGGCAGATCCTGAAGGAGACTAGCAAGTTTCAGATCGATGCACACCACGTCTTCATCGCACTTATCTTCTACAAGTCAGTCCAACTGTTGGGCTACGCAGATGGCATCGACATTGTCGCGCATTCCCAACGTGCCATAGTGGACAGTTTCATCGCAATTGAAGAAGAAGCGAAGCGAGTTGGTCTTAAAATCCATGAGGACAAAACAAAATATATGCTGTCGACAAAGAAACGTTCCGTCGCACACCACCTAGGACAAAATATGAAGGTCAATAGCTTCACTTCTTCTTCTTCTTTATTTGGCGCTACAGTCCGAGGTGGAACTGGACCAACAGGTCTCTTCAACTCGCACGATCTCTGGCTAGCTGCCTCCAGTGCCGCACGTCAAGTTGGTTGAGGTCCTTCTAAACCTGGGTGCGCCACCTTAAACGCGGGCTTCCTCCGTTACGTTGTCCCACGGGTTCGGAGTCGAAGACTCTTCGGGCCGGAACTGAGTATATGGCTATATGGCGTTGGATCTGAAGACACGTCGATGTACAGACCGACCAGTTCGTGGTTGAACCTTCTCCTCCAAAAGCCGTCAACGCAGGCAGGCACGCAGAACTTTTCTCTCGAAGAGACCAATCACTTCCTCACCCGACTTTGAGGTTGTCCATAACTCCGCGCCTTACAGCAGAACTGGGATGATCACGGTCGTCAGCTACACTTCGAGGTAGGAAGCGAGTTTGTTTACCTCGGGGCAACGTTAACTCTACGAACGACATCATCGTGTAGATCAGACGTAGAAACGCCTTTGGCAACCGGTGTTACTTCGGTAACTGCGCCCAAAACTCCTGACTCGAAGGACCAAAATCATGCTCCAAAAAACTCTTATTTTGCCAGTCATGCTGTATGGAGCCGAAAGCTGGACGCTAAGCAAACGACAGAGTTTATTCATGGTGCCTTCGAAAGAAAAATTCTACGTCGGATTTAAGGTCCTATCTGCGAGGCAGGCGAATGGAGGGGATGACACAACCGCGAACTCTACGAGCTGTACCAGGAAGTGGATGTAGTCCGGAAGGCAAAGATCTGTCGACTGCACTGGCTCGGTCACATCGAGCGTATGGACAACAATGCTAAGAGCTAAGAGGGTCTTCGAATCCGAGCCGCCTGGTTCGAGAAGGAGGAAAGACTGAATCTCCGGTTTAAGGACCAAGTAATCGCGGATGCAAGACAGCTTGGTCTTGATGACGGGAAGCAGCGTGCCCAGGACCGTCAGGAATCGAAAGCAGCTATCGGTCTGGCTCGGACCATGCATGGGTCGTCAGCCTGATAAGTAAGTAAATAAGTCAAGTATGCTAAATTATGTGGTAATTACGAAGCTCCTGCAAAATTCGTCATTATTGCAAGTGGTTATCGTCTCCGAAAAACAGACAGATAAACTATTATGAAGGTCGTTAATTTAATTAGTAATTTAAGTGACTTATTAGTAAATATTAGTAGTTAGTAGTATTAGTAAAATTTGATTTGTCATGATCCTTGTCTGCAATGACCTGTTAACGCCCACAAGGATTGCTAACATCGCCTCTGTCAACTCCTTTGTTCAATTTCCAATTCGGGGCCCGTCTCACTGTAGAATCTAAGTTCATAGCAACCAACGAAACAGCAAGCCAAGTGTTAGCACTAAGCTGTACCCGATGGCGCCACTATCGCAAGTGTAGTACATTCTCGTAGCCGGCTACTGTCAAGCCAAATCGGACTCGTAGTTTTGTTTATACCATGCATGGGTCGTCAGCCTGATAAGTAAGTAAGTAAGTAAATGATGTATTTTATGTTTATGTTCTCTGTTTCTTCAAGACTGTTGAGGTAATAGCTGCCCATGTAGTGTCTTCTTAGCTCTGCAGGTTCCTCTTCCTCTTCATGCCTGCAGCTTCTGTGGAAGTCGTTCTAGCATGCTCCAAGCATCCTGGTCTGATTGCCAATTAGACACTACAATTGGTTTTGTTTATGGCGTCTATCAGTGTCGCCTGATTTTGTGCCAGTGGTAGATTCGCCCCCCTTCTTTCTAATTCATCGGCTCTTTCATTGTTCTGCCCATTGACCCAGCACAGGGTAAGGTTGCATCTGTCGCCTATCTCCTTTAGAGATAGGCGGTATCTTGGAATTAATCGGTGGTGTTTCCACAGCATTTGAAGCCGCATGGCTATTGCTAGCTCAGTGGAACTGTTGCCTGTGACTTCCTCCATCTTGGAGTCGTCAGTGTACATTTCCGTGACAGTGCACACCTTTCCTTCATCCCACTCGAGAAAACCTAGTGATCAGGGGATTTTCAATGGTGTTGACTAGAGATTCGGTTTTCCTCTCCTTCTCGAACCACGAGGCTCGGATTCGAAGACCCTCTTAGCTGGAGCATTATTGTCCATGCGCTCGATGTGACCGAGCCAGTGATGTCGACGGATCTTTGCCTTCCGGACTACATCCACTTCCTGGTACAGCTCGTAGAGTTCGCGGTTGTGTCTTCATTCGCCTGCCTCGCAGATAAGACCTTAAATAAGACGTATAATTTTTCTTTCGAAGGCACCAAGGATCAGCTCTGTCGTTTGCTTAGCGTCCACCTTTGGGCTCCATATACCAGGTCTGGCAAAATAGGAGTTTTTTGGAGCATGATTTTGGTCCTTCGAGTCAGGAGTTTTTGGCGCAGTTAAAAACCGCAGTAACACTGGTTGCCAAAGGCGTTTCTACGTCGGATCTCCACTGTGATGTCGTTTGTGGAGTTTACGTTTGCCCCGAGGTAGACAATCTCCTTTACTTCCTCGATATTGTAGCTGTCGATCGTAATATTTTCTCCCTCCTAGGTGGTGCTTCTCCATTTTTTGGTCGAGGGCATGTACTTTGCTTTATTCTGATGGACTTCAAGACCGGCAATTAAGTCTCTGGATGCAGTCACATTTAACGAAATTGCCCTTAAGTGGAGCCTATCTCTTAACATGAACACCTTAGCATGCGATTTATCTGTGTGCCGGGACAGTGTGACATTCTAGAAAATTGCGAAACTGATGAACTTGGGCGGTCATCAATTCCCAGCGCTGTACCATTGGAACTCACGCCTTCTGCAGAGAAGAAGTGGGGCAGACTATTGTGTTCCTTCTCATCAATTACAGCGCACTCTCCTCCCAGAGAATAAGTCACTTAGGGACTTACATCTTCAATAACCTCCACTTGCCATCTTCATCACATTGTCAAGTGGCCCAACTAGTTTGCGGCATAGGATCGACTAAATTCAAGGGGTAACACTATGGGCCCACATGGGCCACGTGTGACAGGTGCTCGCTGGCAGTCAGCTTCATCTACCTAACCTCAGCTAACGTCGCCACTGACATGTCACGAGACAAAGTGATTAATAAATTGCGAATAATAAAAGAGAGAGAAAAATAAAGAGCTTAAATCTTTATAGGGCGCCCTCCAGTCTGCCAACCCTCCATCCAGCCCTGTTCACACACCGCTATTGTGCGCGCCCCGTAAAAACGCAATACGACACTCTGCGATTCGATTCAATTAACGGAAATAGATTCCTGTCTCACTTCGCATCAAAGACCTCGCTCTCGCGGTAATTACTGAAGTAGATAATTTGTTAATGGCGTCGAGGCAAAAAATGAAGAAGAAGAAGAACGTAAGCGCACATTTCAAAGGTTCCCCAAAATACACTGAAAGACAAACTGAAAGATGCTCCCGAGATAACGCATCACTCGGAAGTTTTCTTGTGTGTTTCGGTTGTGTTGCGAGGGCGCATTCAAATCAAACCAACGTGGATCAGATCTGAGTTCGTCTTCTCTGTGCGAATGCGGACTACCTTGCCGTTGTGCGGTCCTGACGGAGTTTTAATCGAGGAGTGGAAGTGTACTGCGAAGAGAAAAGGTTTTCAACTAATTATCCTCTCTGCTAAGCAGCATTGTCTTCGAGGAGTGTTAATTCATTAAGGGTTGGCACCCCGCGGCCACTGGTCAGACATCAAACGATGACCTCAGAGCGGTTAAGTGAGCGCCGGGCAGGGAGCGCATGCAAACATCTCGACTGACGTATCTTATCTTGTAATCAGCATTTTTTGATCCAATTTCGCAAATCGCACTTGCAGGCATCTACAACTGCAGCGCTGGGCGTTGCTCGAGAAATTATGATTTCGCATCCTTCAAAATAAATAAATAATCTTGACGCAGACGTGCCCGCTCACCCTTTGACGGATGATCCGGGGTAGGATTAGCATGTTCCCTTTTTATTCGTCGCACACACAGTGTTTGTTTGGATGCAAGATACGGTAGCAAACTGAAATCGAATTAGCCTAAGAGCGCCTGGCGCCAAGCCACTGAAGCGGAAAATGCTCGAATTATTTGGAAATTAACCGAAAAATCAAGGAAACCGTTTTGCAACCTCAATTATGTGCTTAGCTCTGTGCCGAGGGTCGATGAGTTCTACATTGTGGCTGGCTGTGCGGAAGATACATTCATAATTGAATAAATATTCGAATGGGAATAAATTATTTTTCAACTGCCAATGCGTTTAAACATCTGCTTTTGGCGAGGGAGCGGTGCCGCCGAGAATGCTCTTGTTTACAGTCACTTGTTACAGGCCATCAGTGACTTGATTGTGGACGGAATTTACGAATTTACGGTCAGCACGAGATGCGGGAACTTTTAGACTTGATAGCGGGTGCTGGCACGAGCCTCGTCTTGGGCTTGACTGCGCGCCCTGGCAAGGCGTAATCTTGAGTCAGCACAAGCTTATGAACCTGCTTGCGGGAGCTCAACAGACTGAATCTGAGTCAGCACGAGCTTGTGGACTCGATAGAGGGCGCTGGCAAGACTGAGTCTGGGGTCAGCACGAGGTGTGAGGACTCTTGGACTTGACTGTGGGCGCTGGCAAGACTTGCAATCTGGGTCAGCACTACCTGCGAGGTCAAGATGGCGGGAGATGGTTTGACTGAATCTGAGTCAGCCCGAGGTGTGATGTCCCCTGGGCTTAGCTGCAGGCGATGGCAAGACTGAATCTGTTTTCAGCACAAGCTGCGAGGCCTCTTGAGCTTGACTGCGCGCCCTGAGAAGACATAATCTTGAGTCAGCACGAGATGCGGGAACTCTTAGGCTTGATAGAGGGCGCTAACAAGACTGAATCTGAGTCAGCCCGAGCTTATGGACTCGATTGGGCACGTTAGCAAGACTGAATCTGGGTCAGCACGAGCTGCGAGGATTCTTGGGCTCTTGGGCGGGCATGGCCAAGACTGAATCTGAGTCAGCCCGAGCTGCGGCACCTCTTGACCAAGGAATATATATAAATTAGCATCTAAGGATGTAGATAACCAAGTGCGCAGAGCGTTTTTGTAACCAACGACATCCCGGAAGAGTGGCTCGTGCATCCCTAATGGACATCTCTGTAAAACTACTAGACAAACAAAATGCTTCCCCTGCCACACACCACTCCTGTGCACAATTCAGAATGAATCTCAATCTAATTGACGTCCATAAACACCGACTTGTGAATGCGAGCACCCGATCAAAAGAGCGTTTCACTGCGCTCATTATGTCGATGCAAATAAAAGGATTCGATTACAATGGACGAACACAAAGGACCGCAACACGGAGACCGATCACTCCGGCAAAGGGGTTCGCGCAACCACCTCTTAATAGGCCGTCGATACATGTAACTCGCGCATTCAAATGTCGACATGTAAATGTGCACACATCACACACACGGATTAATGAATGCAGCGCACTCAGCCAGCAACCCTGTTTATCGTGCACGCGGTGAGAATAATCACATCGTTATCCTGTTCCTGAACGCTGCCCTGGCATGGCACGGCACATGCCCCCGTCCAGGATGTGTCTGTTCCAAGTGTCCTAATGCCATTATTACATTGCACCCTGTTTTGATTTACCCGCTGTTTGTCTCTCTCAGAGAGTTGCGTTGTCAAGGGTTTCCCTGCTCAAGCATATGGATGAATATCCTGTCACACAACCACACACACATGCACGGACGTTGTTACTTTTTTATTGAGCGGTGGAACTTCTTAAGTGAAATCAGATTATGCCTCGATTGGGTGGTGCAATAGCCCAGTCAAGGGGTTGAATCGAATCGCTGGCCTCGAATTGTTTAAAAACATCCATCCATCCAGCCAGCTCTCGCCCCTCGCTCCGCGAGGCCTGTTATCCTTTGTGTGTAATCGCAGAGGTTGGTCCCAATTAATTTGATAAAATTGTTTATTTTGAACTGAAGTATCCTGCGGTGATCACGGCGCATCGGAGAAAATGCGATGATCCGCTTTCACGCAGTTGGACACAGGGCCACGGATGAAGATGCCACTGTTTGGACACACAACACCGTCACCGGCAGCGAGGGGTGTGTTTCAATTAGACCACCTTGAAATTGGCGTAATGGGATTTTCTCTCATGCGCCTGCAGCATGTATGAGATGTTTAAGGGATCAAGTATCCGTTCGGATTCATTCAACAAAAGGCGCGGTGAGTATGTTCGTTTGATTCGGAATATGCGAGTGTGCATATCTTTTGTGCGTTGTATTGTCGGCGAATCTTCTTGGCGAGTTGCTGAGGTGTGCAGAGGCATGTTGTAGCCGAAGATGTAAGGCACACCGACCATTGTCTTGCACTCATGCGAAAGGATATAATTTTGCTTTGATCGAGCCACTGGTCTTCGTCGCCGATGGAATGAATTGGCGGTTAATCTTTTTGGGAAAAAAATCAGTTTGGAGTCTAGACATGCGTGATTTCGATGGCAATTCCCGGACTCAAAAATTAGTCAAAAATAGTGGTCTTAAAAATGTGGCAAAATGTGTTCTAATTTGTTCCTATTCGATGACATTGCCAGCGTTAGCGGTGGATGACCGACGGCGCCGATGTCAACCTCAAATACATTTTCTTGAAATAACTGTCATGCAGATGCATCAAACTCACGTTTTGCCTGCCAATTTTGTGCAACTTAGATTATTTTATATTGAAACTCAGCTGTAAATACATTTTTTGAAGCTTTTTGTTTGTTTAACTAATTATGAATGTGTTGTTGTTTTTTTTTTTGAACATTATTAATCTCTTAAGCTATTAGTATTGATTTGCTTTAAAGTCAATGATAATTATTTACTATTATTACTTATTACCCAGCAAACAAAAATCGAATTAATTAGGTACCTTCTGCCTGTGCTTTGATACCAGCTTGGTGTTTGAGCAAACTGTTGCCAACTTAGTGTCTTTCTCATTTTTGTTTTACTTTGTTATTAAACATAAATAAGTATTGAAGCAGATGTCTAAGAGAGCGTCGCTTCTTTATTTCTCCAGGAAATTCCAAATAAACCAAAAAATAGCCAGAGCCAGGTGACCAAGTAATTGTTCGACCTGTCTACTGAACACCCTATAAAACAGCCAATCAAACAAACGGTCTTAAAGCTCCAAATATTTATTTGGGTGCATTCAAAATTTGCTTGACACAGACTGCGACTTGCGCGTGTTCGCATCGCCCTTTTATACGCAAAATTGTATCGAATTCTAACGGTTGAGTTTATTTTATTCTGTTTCGTGGAATTTTGCGTAGAAAAAAAGAGCTACACGTTACATCTTAACTTAAATACAAAAATGAAAGAAATTACAAAATATGAGATGAATATAAAAATGAATCGTAAAGTATGGTGCTTGCTACAGTATTTATTGGGGTTGTATCCGGGCTAACTCCTGGGGTAAAGTTCTGTCTAACCTTTTTGATATATTGCCTGTTCGTGGTCTGTTTCCGTCCAGTCCTACTTATACTCCAGCTGGTTCTCGTGGTCGTCCATCTGTTATTGATTTTTTCATCACTAACTTATCTAGTCATATTTCTCAGCCAGTTACTATAAACGACCTATCTTCAGATGATAATTCAGTCCTCTGTCGACTTCCCTGGTCAGGTGAAACAATCGTGGATTATTTCCACGATCTGAAACACGCAAATTGGAACATTTTTCGATCCGAACTCAAATCCAGACTTAGAAACGTCCCTACTAGCCTAGACGACATAAATAGCAAAACTGATATTGACAATATTGTCGATAAGTTTTCCCAACATATCCTTAGTTCCGCTGATAGAAGTGTGCCAAAAGTTCCCTGTATGAAACTTCCAGCCCATGTCTTGGAGTTTATTCGATTGCGAAACTTGCACCGAAGAAACTGGCAAAGGTACAGAGAGCCTATCTCTCAAAGGATGGTAAAACATTTCAACAAACTTATAGTGAAGTTTATCCAAACAAAACGCCATGAAGAGTAGAATAGGAAGTTCAGTTCCCTGGACAAATCTTCTAAGCCTTTCTGGAATACCGTGAAATTTACGAAAAACTAAAATGGTCGGGGACTTAAATGCCCGGCATGGATATTGGGGGAACATGGTTTCCAATCACAGGGGGGACCAGCTTTATAACAGGTTTTGCTTACACAGTGTCGAGTATAGACTCGATTTGAAAGCAACAGAGATCTCGTCTTATCCCAGAAGCGGCTCGTATCTGGATCTACTGCTGTTAGACCCAAGATTGCAGCTGACAGACACAAACGCACAGACTGTAAACTGTTTGAACACTTTCGTGTATCTCAGTGAGCATTGCGGACTCAGTGCCGAAATAAGGATCCCCAACGATATTGCGGAATTAGGAGAGTTTGTTCAAACGTACTCCTACAATTGCAGCAGGGCACGTTGGACACGCTTCTCTAGACAAATGATGAGAGCACTCTCTTCCAACGCGCTCCACATACCGTCCAATAGAAACCTGTCAAACGAAGAGATTGACATGTATCTAATTCAATTGGACGTGACAATAAAACGAACCATTGACATTACTATACCTCGGTATACAAGGACAAGCAACGAAAACATGTCCCGCGACAATCGACGCACTCTACCAACGAAAAAGTAGACTCCTGATAAGATTAAAAGCCTTGTACAGGCGGTACACTGACAGACGAGACGAGGAAGTAAGGACACTGAAATCGCAAATAAAAAATATTCAAACGTTAATTGTCCAGAATTACAGGCTTTCTGTTAATTCGTACTGGAATGATAAGATTCGGGCTGTAGATAGATATCCCACAGATAAATAAATTCATTCGAAGCAAACATAGCGATCTTCCGTGTCTTAAGCTTTCCAGAACGACGAACAACGAACAAGTACTGACTACAGCAGGTATTGATTCAGATAACGCCGTACTCGACGATAACTTCTTTGTGGTCGAAGATCCGAAAGAAAAGTGGAGGTACTTGGCGCGGTCTTTCAGGAAGTGTACAAGGTGAATGAGAGTATTCGCCCGAACCACGACTTGGAGAAATGCGTACTGGCTAACAACAGTCTTCTTTGTGAGGATCTGGAACAATGGCGATCTGAGAACACTGGCTTTGTCGAGTTCAATGATGATAACATGGCAGATAATGCCATTGCCGACGACGGGGTTCATCCCCCGTTCATATCGAAGACAGAACTCCAAGCGGTCTTCGAATCATTAAAGAAGAAAAAGTCTGTTGGAATCGACGGGATCTCCAACATTGTGCTAAAACACCTCCCACTGGAAGTCGTTACTTTGTACACAATCCTGTTTAACAATGCTTTGAATAATGCACATTATCCGGAGCATTGGAAAACTGCGATTGTACAACCCATATCCCAGCGAGGAAAAGATTCTTCGAATCCTTGCAACCTCCGGTCAATTAGTCTCCTTCCGAACATCAGTAAGGTATTCGAGAAGGTGATCAATAGAGCTTTGATCAACTGGACTAAGGACAAAAATATAATTTCGGATAACCAATTCGGGGCATGACACTATTCATGCCGCGTCACAACTGGTGTCGGATATCTAATGGAACAAGAGCCAGAAACAATGTACGGGTGCCTGCTTTATTGACCTAGAGAAGGCATTTGATACCGTATGGTTAGAAAGACTTTTCTAAAAGCTCAATCGGCTAGGCATAAGCAAACCACTGCTGTATTATACTGTGTAACATGCTTACCGGTAGACGGTTCGTCGTCAAAAATGGCAACGTGACCTCGACAGGTGTATTCCAAGTTAAAAATGGTCTCCAACAGGGTGCCGTTAATTCGCCGATCCTGTTCAACATTTACTTGAGCGATCTTTTAAGTTCTCTTCCTCATGCAATTGCGTATGCCGATGACTTGATCGTGTACAGATCAGGCAAAAAGATCGAGGAAATCACTACTCTCACGCAGGGTGACTTCGATTCATTCATGAGAAGTTGCGACGACTGGAAGTTGAGTATCAACTTCCGGAAGTCGGAAACCCTTCTGTTCAGGACGCCGTTGTATAAGGCCTCGGCTGATACGAAAAAGAATTGGCGACAGTTCTCAATCGTTGGAGGAGACGGGAAACCACTGGCGCAAAGGACTGTAGCCAGATACCTGGGGATCTGGCTAGATCAGTATCTATATTTTAACAAACATGTATATGCTGCTCTGGCCACGGCCCGAGGCGCTTTTGCCCTTACAAAGAGACTATTTTACAACTGCCAACTCGATGCGAGGGTGAAGGTTATCTGCTACATGGCCCTCATTCGGCCAATGCTCACCTATGGGTGTCCCGTGTGGTTCAACGTGAGTGCAAGCTTGATGGAAAAGATTCGGTTGTTCGAGAGGGCTTGTCTTAGGGCTTGCCTTCGCCTTTATAGAACTCCAGAGTCCCAGTACATAAAATTCTATTCTAATGAGGTCTTATACAACAGGGCAAACCTGATAAGAGTGGACAATTTCCTGTTGAAGTTGATTCGAGGTCATACTGCTAGAGCGATGAACTCGTCCAATAACTTGATCTCAGGGGCTTACTACCCCAATCCAGAATACCACGAAAGGGTACGCCACAGTGGCTTCGTTCCCCCAGAAGCATTCCTCCATTTAGATAGGCACGGCCTGATACAAAATATAAATGCGGTACCGCTCATCTATCATATCGCCAGATCAACTGTGGATGGGCGACTCAACCACGACCGCTCCGTCGCACAACGAGCTGAGGAGGGTCTCCTCCGGTTCAGTACGGCGGTATCCAGGCGGGATGTGCGGGATGTTGTTATGCAACATAGACATTTCTGGTGCCTGGGGAGTTAGAGAACTCCCTCGTCGAACCCATTAGACCCTGGTTAGGAAAGATAATGCAGACCCTCTCAGGGGGAGCAGTCGGTCCACGTCTTGCAGCGGATTTTATATCAGCTGTAACCTATGGCCGACTTACATATTTTAGCGTAGTTGTAAGGTAGTGGGTAAGCTATTTATACATGTTAATCACCATAAAAAAAATTTGAGAAAATTAAAAAAAAAAATGTATAATGATATATATATGCATTATGTGCGCATGTGTATATAGCTATACAAATATGTATACGTAGATTAGCTTAAGATAGTTTGTAAGTTATATTTTGTAATATAATGTAAGTTAGCTTGTAGTTTCTTTTTAAAAAAATATGTTCGGTCATTAAGTTTTTAAATTTTTTTCTTTTTATTTATTAGTCATGTTAAAATTTTCTTTTTACAAAATAATGTTAGATTATGTCGAAAGACATACAATAAGTTTAAGTTTAGCTTAGAGTACCCGCTAAGGGTCAGTAAGTTTGAATAAGTAACCAACACTGTTCGACCAACTAGTCTTAAGCATTTTTGTCTAGTATTTAAGTTGTCATGAAGAACATAATAAAAATGAATTAAAATGGAATGAATGAGTCTTACAAACATGGGTGCGACATATCACACTGATCTAGACAAAGCCAATATTTTCGGCCAGAGTCTTGCTCAGAGATAATGGATGATAGAGATATCCAACTTCGGCCATTTTTTCCCCTAGCCCACAACGAAGATGTAGTGGTAATCCCTTGTATTTCACTTATACATTTACAACGCTCGTCAATTCACCACAATATGGCGGCCGATTCGTGAACTTTGTGGAAAATAGCGGCAGATTCATGAATTTAGTGGGATAATGGCTGCTGATTCGTGATTTTTGTGGGAGAATTGCCCAAAATCCATGTACGATCCATGTAACATACATGGGTATGTTGTTCGGAGGGTGTTCAAAAGTTGACTAGTATTTTTAAGGGAATTTTCTTACATTGTTATATGGACTTTCGTGAATAAAAATGTATTGCAATGTCCATTTAACTGGAACTATTTGACCTAAAATTAATTCTTAAGTGCACATACAGCCTATTCATAAACCATACCTGACAAATTAACTCAAAAAATGAAGCCCGCTTTATACGCTTAAATCATGAATTCGGAAAAACTCATGAATCCAATTTAAACAATTTGATAAAAACAATGGCAAGATATTGCAACTTTTACTAATGCTTAAAAATGGTTGTCAAAACATCTTACTTGTGATTCTCGCTTCGATAATATTTTTATTATTGGTTAACTGAACGTGTGAATGTATTATTAATTTTTATTCATATGAAAAAATTCACACTATTTTGTGCATTCATTAATTATGTCCAAGTATTTCAGATTGTAAATTGCTCAAAGTTTTAATGAATCGACTTCATGAACATAAGCTTTGTTCGTTCGTTTACCCCTCCATACTGTGTTGAAAATTGAACACCGAAATTTAAAAAAATGTTTAAATAACGAGCGAATTTTCAAATGAGAACTCGAATTCACCCCAATACTAAGGTGGGGAAGGGTATCGGCTGTTCCACAGCTGTTCTCAAGAGCTCACACGTTTTCACAGACACGGGACAAGAAGCGTATACAAAACGCAGTCAGATGAAATCAAGGGGCAAGGGAGGTAGAAGTTGGATATCTCTATTATAGGTTATCTCTGGTCTTGCTCAAGCCCATTGCGTTTCCCTACATCTTGAGGACACTAGTACGAATGCATATGAACAAAATGCGTTACAAGACCTTAATGCCTCAATAGCCACAAAATGCGTTCATCACTGTGACTGAGATAGAACACATCACAGCTAACCTCATTGTAAGGAAAACTGGGGGTCTTGATAGAGTTCGTAATATTTATTTGAAGAACTTACCTAAGGTTGGCACTAGGTTTTTAGCATTTATAATAAATGCTTGGGTCGCCGTGGCGTAGTGGGTAAGTGCGTCGACTCCTACGCAGAGGGTGCCAGGTTCGCTACCCGAATTTACCACCTTTGATAATTCACGGCTCCACCTCTTTCGAGTGACTGACAATGAGTAAAAGAGTATTCCTGTCTAGAAAAAGCTTCTCAACTTAGCCGTTCGGAGTCGGCATTAAACTGTAGGTCCCTTACACTCGTGAAAGAACAGTAGCACGCACAACACGAGTGGTTGCTGAGAAGCTAGGCCCAGGTCCGCCTCGGAATGTAGCGCTACCCATATTATTATTATTAATAAATGCTTGCTTAAAAATTCAATATTTTCCAACTGCTTGGAAAGAAGCAAAAAAATAATACCTGTTCTAAAATCAGGTAAACCTCCGAATGAACCAACAAGCTATAGGCCTATAAGTCTATTGAGTAGCACAAGTAAAATTTATGAAAAAGTAATAAAGGATAAATTAGTGAAAATCGTCGATGCCCAAAATATACTTCCCAATGAACAATTTGGCTTTAGGCGCTTACATAGTACGAACCACCGAATTCTAAGAATTTGCAAGTGTATTAAAAGGAATCGTGATAGGGGAAAATCAACCGGTTTATTAATACTGGATATTGGAAAAGCATTCGAGACTGTGTGGCACAATGGCCTGTTATATAAAATGATAAGATTCCATTTCCCAATGTATATTTGTAAAGTTGTTCAGAGTTTTTCGTCAGATCGAAGATATAAGGTTCATGTTAATAATAGTCATTCATGTTTGTGTAATATAGATGCAGGTGTTCCTCAAGGCTCAGTTCTTGCCCCGATCTTGTTTAACGTGTTCTTATCGGATTTTCCTCATTTACGGGAATGTGATTTCACCCTGTACGCTGATGACTCTGCGATTTTTTCGTCGCATAAGTTTGGTCTCAATATAGAGACAAATTTAAGAAATGCGGCGGGTATAGTTATTCCATACCTCAACAAATGGAAAATTAAAGTTAATGAGGACAAGATAAAAGCTATATTTTTCACAAGAAATAGAAAGTCTTGTTATCTTCCATTCGACCAGTTAACAGTAAACGGGCAACACATACTATGGCAGACGTCGGTGCAGTACTTGGGCGTTCTTTAAGATAAAAGACTTACTATTAATGAACACATAACAAAGACTCTCCATAAAACGGGCACTGCAATTAAAATGTTGTATCCATTAATAAACAGAAAATCCTTACTATCCAATGGAAATAAAATACTCTTATATAAGGTTATTTTTCAGGCCATATTGTTGTACGGCTGTCAGGTGTGGGGTGATTGTGCTGTGTGTCATAAAAAAGATTACAAATACAACAAAACAAGATACTCAAAATGATGCTCAACCCTCCTTGGCATCACTCTACCCGCGATTTACACTCTAAAGCTGGTATTGAATTGATCTCTGTTAGGATACATGCACTTACCGAAAGACTCGATACCTCATGGTGTATTCTGGGTAACGCTAAATGATTTGCTGCACTTTACCCAAAAAGATGAGCCTATTATCAACATTAATCCTCAATGTGAGGTCACCATAAATACCCACAAAAGAGCATCTTATAAAAAAGTAGTTTTAGTAATCTTCTCAAAAGACTCTTCAAAAAGACGACTGGATGGCGCAGTTGGTTGAGTGCCTGCCCCTGGTTAGCAGGGCCCCCGGTTCGAATCCCAGTAAAAGCAAAGTTAATACGCTTTTATTGAGATCAAATTAACGGCACTATCACTGGAGTGGTCAATCAGTGGTAGTAGTCTTTTATTATGGCTATCACAATGGGCCAATATGGTCTAAGTGTGCTGGTGATTGCACTAGCAGCCCGCCTACTTAACCTAACCTAATCTTCTCAAAAACTAGAAGACATAAAGCTATGCGGCTTGTTCCATTCGGAATTGATATAAGCATTGCACGAAAAACCAATTTAGCACATCATTTCACAATTTTGAAAAATGTTGGTATAAACTTTTTTTTTTCATTTTATATTAAAAATTTGAGTTTGCATTCGAATTTTTCAAAAAATATGGAAATGAATAATATGATTTAAATGTTCTATTATAGAACAGATATCTGGCTTTCAATTAGGTATAGTACTTCATAGTAAGTGTTGCCATTGTTTTTTAATGCAGTACATTCTCGTTTATCGCAACTAATAGAAACTGGGGTAGTTTCAATTTTGAATATTGATAAAAAATGTAATTTAGCTGTTGCAAAAATCGAGGAGTTGCGTGGATCGAAAACGTTCTGAATATTTTTTTTTCCATTTTAAGTAATTTTTTCTAAAGCTGCACCTTCCTCCTAAACGGGGCGAAATGGACCCCCTCCCACAGTATGAAATGCCTTTTTTAACCCCCTCTACGAAATACCGTCTTAAATTTAAACTTGGCGCCACAGTTATCGTCCTCTCCCCTTCTCCTCACCTACATACGATCAACATGAACTTTAATTCAAATTGATTCATGTTCCAATACTCCTTCTGCATATTCCGCACGATAAATTAATTTGCTGGCTTATCCCACACCAGCAGTTAAACAAATTAAATGCTTCCACAATCCCCGCTTTTTTGTATTTTTTAAGACCCCCTCCCCGGACACCGGCGTGTGTGTGCATGTGATTGCCAGCCCGATATATAGACCGAGACTAATTAATTTTTCGCCCCCCAACCCGACCAAGACCCATTTGGAAAGTTTGAAAAATGGCAGAAAAAAAGAGCCCGCTTCTATAAATGGTATTATCTCTAATCCTTTGCAAAAGACTCCGCGCCACTCCACTCCGGTCTACCGGATCTGCTCATTCTCACATGTATCTTCAAGTGTGTGACTCAGCTTGTCTATGTGCCATAGAATGGAATGGAACCAAAGCTTCCCTCAAAAAATACGAACTTCCTAAAACCCCATTATCCAGCAAATACCCTCGTATGTGGCTCTACACACAGCCTCGCTGTGCTGTCCTCCGTCGCGTAGTCAACCCACACAGAGGCGAACCAAAAGCACCATTTTTTTTTTTTGCTCTCGCTCACTACTTAGAGCAATTAGGCAATTCCCATGTTTGCAATTATACCTTCTACACAGCTCTTCGTGGCCAAAGTGTTTTCACACACACACCCGTACATAGATGAGTGCACACAACGGCAACAGCTAGTCTCTCAGAGTTCGTGCATCAAATTACCAACCCACCCATTCACACTCAGGCTCAGATTAGAGTGGTGGCATGAAGCAAATTTCCTCATTAGCTTACAACTTAATGGCGAAACCAGAAAACTTCCAACTTTCAACTTCCAATGAGTGCTCGACACTCAACGCGAGTGTATCTTATATCCCATCCGACGGAGGAGAACCGTCATAATTCATTTTGGCCAAAGCCTCTTGCTGTGGCTCTTCCGACCCCTTCATTCACTCCATCCCATCGAGTTGTTTGAGCGACGAAATGTATTCCCGCCAAATTTCAATTTCCACCCACTGAAGTGGGGGGGGGATGAAGCAGACAATGAGAGAAACGCAAACAAAAAAAAAGAAGAAGTAAGCGAAAAACAGAAACTTTCCTAATGACGGCGAAATCTTTTCGCCACGAATTTTCGTAAAAATCACCCACCCCCAGCCGACAGCCACCGCGGCCATTCCACATCTCGCCATCCTCCACACGCCCAGTTGCCGGGAACTGCTGCTTCATCGTTTGCCTTGTTTTCATTGTAGTAAATTTGCTACTTAATTTATTCCATCCACATAAATTGCCTTTCCCACTTTGTTCAACGTTCCCAATTACCACCACCAACATCAGCCAGCCCCAGCCCCAGATCCAGCCACCCGACAACCCTCTGAACCGCCATCAGGCTTCTCCCTCTCTCTCTCGCACTGATTAATAGACTTCACTTAAGCCACCCCCCGCCATTAGCCACCCCAATCAACGAGCATCTTTCGCCCTCCGTTGAAGTCTCTCGGTTCTTGTTTGATAACTGTATTAGAGGAACGTCCTCGTTGTTGGTGCGCCATCCACCCACCCGCCAGACCCGTAGACTCTTTCTCGTTCTTTGCCGTTCGGCCTTCCAATGTGTGTGCTGCTGCTCATCCCGGGCTGAGCACATATTTTTGGGGCATGTTTAAACGTAATTACCGCTGAGCATCCACACATCCGTATAAACACCACTCACACACCCATACCTCGTGCATGTGTAGCAAAATCTCGTGTGTGAAATTGTGCGAGAGAGCTGCAGAAAGCAATTAGCCGGAGAGTATGAGATGGTCCCACGAGCGTTATTTTTTTTCTCTCGCAGCAATCATGCCGAGGGTGGGGGTGTTTGTTTTCTGTCTTGTGAAGAGGTGGATGAGTTTCTGAAGTGGACGCAGTTTTTTTTGGAATCGATGGCGAGCCACTTTCAGGAAATGGGCCTTTCGTCGAAATTTAATCCAAAGGTATGACTTTGGCAAACGCTTTTATGGAAATAGTGCTGGTCTTTGTTGCATTTCTACACGGATTGACGGAGAAGGCTTATTCATTGGGCATTTTGTTCGCCTTTGGGTCTGTCCATAACTTTGTTAACGCCATAAAATCGTGTTAGCCTCAAGATAAAAGGGAATAGACACAGAGTGGAGCACTATGCGACTAACAAGCCAAATAACTACCATGTGTGAGCCCGCCCAAGGTCGTTGGGCTAGACAGATCCGTGGAAAGGCTTGGGATTCTCATTTCGATATGCATTGTGCTTTTAAGGAGTTCAAAGTCACGAATGAAAGGATCTATCCGAAGTTTGTCCACAAGCAGCAGACTTTTGGATACACTCTCGCAAGCACGTTGCACTCTAATCTGTTCTGTGTGTGAGCAAGCGTCTGTATAATTCCTTGTATGAATGTTCCGAGAAATGTTCTGTAGAAGGGGAAGCAGATGCACTTTCATACAAACAACAGTCGCATTCTGATTAGGAATCAAGGAATATGCGATGTTTTTGCTTTTTTGGTTTTCGAGTGTTCTATTTTTGACAGTTCATGCATGATTTGTGGGATATTGTCATTTCATCATGGAAAGACTAACATCCAAGAGAGGGATCAAGTAAGTACTTAAAATCTATTGAACTTCGGACAGATTTACCGCTTGTCAAAACCTGATCAGAATAAGCAGAATACAAAGATCGGTATGCATCTGTATCACGGGTGCACTCAAATCAACACCCACGGCGGCCCTCCAAATCTTACTCAATCTCCTTCCCATGGACATCTACGGGAAGCTTATTGTCACTCATGCTGCATTAAGACTGAGAGAGTGTAGGCACTGGGGAAAAGCCCACATTAAAGGGAAAATGGAGATACTATTTTTTAGAAATGGTAATCCCCTCGAGAAAAGACTGGGGTGAAGGAAATGTGTCCAACTCCACCCTGACGGCTCCAAGTAGGTGGAAGGCACAGGCTCTGTTGTGTAAGTAAACGCGAAATAGATGCAAACACTGGAGAATGATTTATTACCATTCCCACATTATTTTCCACACCAAATTTGTTGACGCTGACATTTAACAACTAGTTCCAAACGATCAGCCACTCGCTGAATGATCAAATTCGCTGACGCTGCTTCTGGCTCCGAGCGAATAGACATGCTACATTCCATCACATAGCGAAAGGAAGCTTTGGTGTTGGACTAAGTTTGAATTAATGTATCGTAATGTTATTTAGTCTTAAGTTGTAATAATATAATATGGGTGGCGCGACAGTTCGAGGCGGACCTGAGCCAAGCTTCTCATCAACCACTCTTGTTGTGCGTGCCATTGTTCTTTCACGCGTGGGAGGGACCTACAGTTCAATTCCGACTCCGAACGGCGAAATTGAGAAGCTTTTTCTAGACAGGAATACTCTTTGAGCATTGTCAGTGACTCGAAAGAGGTGGAGCTGTGAATTATCAAAGGTGGTTAATTCGGGTATCGAACCTGGCACCCTCTGCGTAGGACTCGACGCACTTACCGACTACGCCACGGCGACCCACGTAGTTTCAGATTAAGTTAGATTCAGAATAAAGAGTTCTTCCCAGAAAAAAATAGTTTTTTTTAAACGAACTAATGATAAATTAGTTTAACTTATACGCCAGATCGTAGAGTGCCTGCCTCTGGTTAGCGGGGTCTCTGGTTCGAATCCTAGTGAAAGCAAAGTTAATACGCTTTTATCTGGTTTTCAAATCTGGTCCAGTCACCATTTACCGTTGGGATCAAATTAACGGCACTATCATTGGAGTAGTCAATCAGTGGTAGTAGTCTGATTGTGGGTGTCACAATGTACCAATATGGTCTAAGTGTGCTGGTAAATGCACTAGCAGCCCACCTACCTAACCTAACCTAACCTTTCCAGGCAGAAGTAACAGCTATTCAAGAGGCAGCCCTCCGGCTATCAATGACCCCGATAGACGGAAGTTCTCTTGTTATTCACATATATAGTATGTACGTATGTACGAATTTATAAATATATAGTACGAATTTGCAAGAAGGGGGGCCAGTCCACCACTGGCGAGACTACTTATCTCCCAATGAGGGCGATAAAACAATGCTATTAACAGACGCCATAATCAATGCAAATCGTAGATGGGCGAAATTGGACACCCGTAGTTCATCGAAAACGATGTGGCCTACACTAGATCCATCAAAAACTAAAGATCTCCTACAATTGGACTAGATTTAAGTTTGATTTGAATTTAGTAAATTAATGTACTAAGTACAAAAAAACATGAATATCTTAATGTACGTTCCTATGAATAAATAAATGAAAATTAAGGAAACATTAGTAAAGTAGTAGGCGAAATCACTGGCCACGGCCTAATTGGCAACCAAGCCAAAAGACTTGGCGCACTATGCAACGACTTCTGCTGAAGCTGCATGGATGAGGAGGAAGAAGAAACGGTCTTAAACTACCTCGGGACTTTCCCAGGCCTTGCAGAGACAAGAAGGAAATATATGGGTAGCTACTCTCTCAATAGTCTTGAGGATATAGCAAGTACCAACATATAGGACATCCTCAAGTTCATTAAAACCACCAACTGGTTATAGGTATAATTACACACACCAAAAGAAAAAGAGTGTAATAGGTCAACGAAGTGGCGGAATAGTGACAGCACGACGGACCTTAAAGGTCTAAATGAGGCTTTGCCAGTCACATCTACCTGGTTATCCACCTTGTCAATGGGTGTGTTACATTGACGAGCATGGAGGGAATTAAAGTATATTATTATTTCTGACCAGAAAAAGTCATAAAAATTTTAAATTATAGCATATATACCTAGGCAATTACAAATCTGTTATATGCATAAGAAACCACTTATACATATAACTGTATGTATAAATTTATTTGTATACTACTTATTTACTTATTTATTTATTTGGTTTATTTATTTATTAATTTGTTTATTTATGTATTTATTTATGTATTTATTTATTTATTTGTTTGTTTGTTTGTTTATTTATTTAACATTTAATAATCTATTTATCAATTTGTTTCTACATTAATTTATTTAACTATATCTATAATAACCGTCTGCATTTTTTTTATTTATTATTTTTTTGCTTAAATGAGGTTTTTCTTAATGTTTTTTTTCCCTCAAATTATAATTATATCTCAATTGTTTTTCTTGAGCACCAATATCAGTAGAAATATGCGATTAAGTATCAAATCTCTGTGTAAGACAATGTGCGGTAACTCAGACCATGTAAGCTTAAAAAGAATCTGAATAAAATCTATGTCTATGAGGGTGGTTTTTTATAGGCGGCTTCGATGTGGAGTTTAGGCTTTGATTCACGTCTCTCAAGCCTCACCAGCGCAATAATAGAGTCACCAAACTGTGATTTTTCGGAATACATTTTGTGAGTCGTTTGTTTTTTCAATGGCTTTAGTTTATATTACATTTTTGCTTACATTTAACATTTTTATTTTTAATTACTGTTTTATAAATTTCGAACATTTCTCCGGCGTGGTTTTGTCCATGAGAATTTGCCAAATCCAGCTAACCTGTAAAAAATCGAGAACTATAAAATCAGCTGTCTCAAAAAATAATGTTGGCAATTAGTTCTAAAAAATAAAACACCCTTTATTATTGAATAAACTCTCGGGGTATGTGTAAGCTTAAAAAGAATCTGAATAAAATCTATGTCTATGAGGGTGGTTTTTTATAGGCGGCTTCGATGTGGAGTTTAGGCTTTGATTCACGTCTCTCAAGCCTCACCAGCGCAATAATAGAGTCACCAAACTGTGATTTTTCGGAATACATTTTGTGAGTCGTTTGTTTTTTCAATGGCTTTAGTTTATATTACATTTTTGCTTACATTTAACATTTTTATTTTTAATTACTGTTTTATAAATTTCGAACATTTCTCCGGCGTGGTTTTGTCCATGAGAATTTGCCAAATCCAGCTAACCTGTAAAAAATCGAGAACTATAAAATCAGCTGTCTCAAAAAATAATGTTGGCAATTAGTTCTAAAAAATAAAACACCCTTTATTATTGAATAAACTCTCGGGGTATGTTTTTTTAATTGAAAAATTGTAAGACGGCGAAGCTCACTTTTGGGTCAATGTGGCAGCACCATTGACGGAAGAAGCAGATCAACTGGTGGCAGCACCATCGATAAGAAGAAGCGAAGCAATTGTGGTAGCACCATCTTACGGAAGAGGGAGAAAACAAACACTGATACCGAGAGCTGTGTTCTGTTGTTCTCGAACTTGACTCATGTTCTATTGCGATCCCGTATTGTCATAAATATAAATTTATCTTTTGTTTTTTCCGAAATTGCAACTCTTTAATTTAATTTAATTAAATACACTGGTTCACAACCGAAATTATTGGCCACTATTTCTTCAAAGATGACCGTTTGAACAACTTTAATGTCAATTGCGCTCGTTCTATGACAAAAATACACGATCTGAGCCTGATCAACATTTCAATAAGACGGGTTTACAAGACACAGCACGGCGATCGATCAATTGAGAAATGTGTTCGATAACAGCGATCGACCTATTGAGAAATATGTTCGATAACACGCTTATCTCTTGTTTTGGACAGCAGAATTTACCGACTGTCGTACTGCGTTACCAGATTATTTCGTTCAAACCTCCTAAAGCTAGGACGAAAAACTGTTAAATCGGCTTGAGAAAAACGAAAAAAATGCTATAAAAAACCCTGAGATCGATTTCTCCTTAAGAAATACGTTTTATTTTTTAGTTTAATTTTAACGCACTTACACGGTTGTATCAAGTATATATTTCGGCGATAGTGAGGTTGTGGGTCTGTTCGTCGACTTCTAAGCAACTGAACCTGGGTTCGATTCCCGGTACGACCAAAATAATTTTCACGGACCACCCCACCTCTTTCGACGCACTGACAATGCTCAAAGAGTAATGCCTGAAACACAATAGTGCGCTTGCGCTGGCGTTGATTTTCAACGCACACAATTCAATGGACAAGCACAAAATATATCGTCGACCTGCGTCAGTGAATAATGAGAGAGATGAGAGAATCGTAATAAAACGTAAAACGTAGTCCATCGCACGTCGTTATTCAACATGTTGGATAATTTTTGACAGAGGGGTGACAGAGAGATTTCTCCCAGATTGAGAGTTTTCTTCCAAATTGAGAGTATTTTGTGTCAACTGTCATTTGAGAAATGAAAAGAGCTGATTAAAAATAATTTAAAGACAAAAGTTATTTCAAATGAGTGTATGCTGAAAGGCGGCAATATTTTTCATCTAGTAGATGAGAAAGAGAACAGCTGATAAATTGAGTATTTATTTCAACGCAGTGCGTCATCGCACCTTCTCCGTAACATGAAGTCGGCTGGCGCAGCGCACTATTGTCCTTACGGCTTAATAAGTGTCTAGGAAAAGCTTCAAAAAATTGGCCGTTCGGGGAAGGCAAAACAGTAGGCATTATGTATTTATTATTAGTGATAAATAATTACAGTCTTAGAGGATGTTAAAGGATGATCATTTATAAGTTTACATATTTACAAAGTTATTGACTGAAATTATTCTGATTCAATTTCATAAAAGACAACATTTGATTTGTTGGAATAAAGTTATAACAGCTTTTACTTTCAGATCTCCCCTGAATTACTTGAAATATTGATGCAACACTTTCATTACTGAAGCGATTACGGTTTTTAGTTTCAAGAAATATTTTTTGTTCAACTGACTGAATCTTATTGTTGTTAAAACCTGATGTCAAAATATCTCATGCATATTATCTATCAATTTTTATTTGTCGATATTCGTCGTACATGTTTTCGCCAAATGTGGACATTTTGACAATTTTTTCCTAAGGATTTGCGGTTTGCATCTAGTAAATTGTCAATGGGTAATCTGGACTTGAATTATATACAAAGTTTAATTAAAAATGCGTGGAAACATTAAAAATGTTTATACCTTCTTTATTCGACGCATGAATACTGCGTTCGTCAATACATTATGTGCTACAGTGTGCCTTGCCACATTAACACTTTTTCCTTTAAGCCCTAATTTTTTAAAAACTGCAGGATTTTTAAAAATGCTAAAAAATCTGCTGCATCTTGTTTTTACGGTCAAATCCTGCTAAAAATCTATGGAAACTGATAAATCTGGTAACGCTGTCTGTCGTGCCATCGTGCGATTTCACGTCTTTAGGCTATTTTTCTTATGATAGATCAATCCCAGTTCTGAGGGTTACCATACCAACCTGTCTAGACTCCGCGACGACGTGGTCTTTATAGCTCGGACTCGGCCTTCCCCTTCCTTTCGAACCAAGCCGTCCGACTGCTGTTCATATGAGCCACGAACTGAAAATGTGAACATTCAGACACAACCATTTTCCAGCAAGTAAAAACAAACAACTTTATTTCTTATTATTTTCTAGGCCATGTCCGATTAGAATACGTCAAAAATACACAGTAGTCTCGGATTATTCCATTGAATGGCAGCTGGTCAGTTTTCGCAGTATTCGATGTATTTCGAGATTCGCCTTGAATTCAGTTTATGTCATCAATCATTCATTCAATGATTTCATGGGCCGATTGGGAATGGGTGTCTATTCGATTCGTACTGAACAAATAATAACTTTTCTTTGAATAACAGCCCAACCAACTTGGACAATGAAGCGACAGTGACGTGAAGTTATGTCGAATGTTCATACAATTCAAATGGGTTGTCGATTCCCTAAACGAGGTTGTGATTCTGCCTTATGTTGTGTGACTTTATTTCACGTGACTTCAAGCTCTAGTACACAGAAATAGTGCACTGTTGCCGTAAATCCACTTTGGTGAGTTTCGTTAAGTTCCGTTCAGTTTTTTTTTTTTAACTTTCGGTCACTTTTCCTAATTAAGGGCCAATCATAATGTATACATCTAAACGAAAACTTCGAATTATAGAGGTAAAAAGCCATCATTTATAAGTAAATTCGAATTAACGAAAGGGACAAATTGGAGCGGATTTTGTCCCTTTCTACAGGATTTAATTACAGAGGTTTTTCATTAGACTGTGAGAGTGCTTCTATTACCAGAGGCATTCGAACTATCGAGAGTTCACTGTACATCAATACATCGAATAACAAAAATCGAGAGCTGAGGGTAAGTCATCTTCTTTTTACGGATGACTTAGTTATTCTCACATCTTCCCAGATGGAACTCCGGCGCGCACTCGACAAATTTGTGGCCGTATGTGCTGATTCTGAGATGAAGGTTAAAGTGGACAAATCAGAGGTTATGGCAATTTCCAGAACACCTGTTCAATGCACTCTACATGTTAGTGGAGTCTCATTGAAACTGGTGGAGAAGTTTAAGTATCTCGGGGTATTCTTCACGAGTGATGGTAGGAGTAATACTGAACTTTCTTGTAGGATTGGTCCAGCTGGGTCAGTTTGGACACAGCTGGGAGATCTGTAATCAGGAGAGCCGAGCTTAGTGTGAAAGCAAAGTTAGCAGTTTTCAACCCATTATTTGTTCCAACTCTCACCTATGGTCATGCAAATTGGGTAATGACCCAAAGAATAAGATCGCGAATACAAGCTGCCGAGATGAGATTTCTTCGTGCTGTTGTGAAACTCAAGGTTGAGCAGCTGCTTCTTCGAACGGAAAGTGATATGCTCGTATGGCAGGAATATCCCCACCATCACGACATCCGAGGTGGGCCTTGAATGCGATTCCGTCAGGTAGGCCGAGTCCATAAACTTGCCTGGTTACGCTTGGGTTAACTCCTAATGAGTTAGAGTCGATGGCGGAGGATCGAGTTGCCTGGAGATCTCTCGCGTGTGGTTTACCCGCGCGACCATCATGCGGGTCAGAAGATGTCATCATCACTGTGAACTGTCAAGTTGAGAATGCAATACACAAAGAGACAGACGAGATCTACAAATTCATGGTCAAAACATTCGCGATGATACATAGTCTACCACTTAGAAAGGTTAAATGCAAAGTTATGGGCCACCCCAAATCACTGGAAAGGACGAAAAGGGCCTTTGAAAATTCAAAATCCCTTAAAACAAAGATTCAAATATCTTCTAACCGTAAGGTGTATGTAGGTAAACTATATCTGAAATAAAAGCTGCAATATGTAGTTTATAACTATAACTTTAAAACATTTTAACGGATTGTTACGGCTTGTATCTCAAATGAGAGTCTTTATTTTTTTTTAATTTCAAGCATTTCAAGCAAATCGTAGGTGAGTAATATTGTGAACTCCGACCCAGCTTTTTTTAAATTCAATGTCTGCGAATGAGTACACACCTAATTATGTCTTTACATGGCAGATAAGTTCCAGGGAAAAACGTGTAAAAAAAAGACACGGGGTACATAGGAAAAAGGGAGTTGGTTTCATATCCTTCAACAATGTAAAAATACTTGAAATTAATGATTCATGCAAAAAAAAATATGAGAGTATGACTAAATGCTTAAAATATTTTTCTCTATCAGAATTTTCTTTAATTTCAATCAAATAACTTTTTTATTCCTTAACAGACCAAGTTTTCAGATCATATTTAAGAACATCCTGAAAAGTAGATCTTATATTAATGTACGTAAGCATTTAAAACATAATAAATATCATGGAAAAAATGCATTTAATTAACTCAAGGCTTGAAGGCTAAATGCAAAATATGCTACACATGACATTTTTAAGCAAATAATTAACAAACAATTTGACATATTTGCAAACTAATGATGAGAAAGTGTTTCTAGAGCCAATACTTAATCAGGATGTGCTTATTTTTTATACGAATCGATGTCGCCAACAAAAATGTTCGAAAGGCATATGTCTTAAGGTATATCCATCATCGAAATGCAGGCTCTAATAAAAATACAGCGATTGTTAGTAAAAGTGTTGCATTTGGGCTCGTCTAATGTAGAGCACATTATGGCGCATTTAGCTAGACAACTAGAAAGACTTACAAGCGCGAAGTTTGTTTCACTACAAATGGAACATGTCTATGTCGAAGACATGTGTTTTTCCAAAAGGCCGTGTCAATTCGCAAAATACACTCTTTTTGTCAAGAGACATTTTCTTTACGAATTATTTCACGTTTTCACGATGGAAGCTGGCCACAAAGACTGGGTTACTTGTCGCAGTTGGATTTCGTTTTGTGGGAGGTTATGCACACAAACTGTTGATACTTTGCCAGATTATGGCAGAGTTCGACAATACATCGAAACCGTAAGAACCGGAACCTGCAAGAACGACTGTAGAGTACAATTGAATGATTTTATTTGGGCAAGGAAAGATTCAAACAATATATCTGTAAGCTTGGTACTACGCCATCGAGATATGAGTAGACTTGAGTAGGTAGTACCAAACCAACGAGATACGTTCTCTTTCAGCATCCATACTTAAGGCCCAAACCCATAGAGCGCGTCGCGTACGTTGCGTTTGGAATCCACAAAAATCGTACTTGCCGGATTGCAAAGAGGTGCCAAATGAGTACTTTGCGTGCGCAGTCCACTCTTGTATATTAATAATAAAATGGGTGGCGCGACAGTCCGAGGTGGACCTGGGCCTAGCTTCTCAGCAACCACTTGTATTGTACGTGCTATTGTTCTTTCACGCAGGGAAGGGACCTACAGTTTAATGCCGACTCCGAACGGCGAATTTGAGAAGCTTATTCTAGACAGGAAATACTCTTTGAGCATTGTCAGTAACTCGAAAGAGGTGAAGCCGTGAATTATGATAGGTGGTAAATTCGGGTATCGAACCTTGCACGCCACGGCGACCCACTCTTGTATAAATATAAGAAATTCGAAATTTTAAGGTTTCTGAATTATTACGAATTATTCAAAAACAATTTAAAATAAAACAAAGTATTATTTTATTCATAAAATATCGTAAAAACAATCTCATAAGTAGCACCCGAGCGGATTTCCATGGAAACATCTGTCAAACGCACAGAAAGTTTAAAGCAGAAATGAATGCCCCTTTTGACAACTGTGTTTTATAACGTTTTCTCAAACCAAATTGACCAATCACAGGACGGCATTCATATTATTTCGTGAATAACCGTCAAAAATTCATGAATATCTAGCAAAAACGCACTCAAGTTCGTCGATGGACTAGGGGACAATCAACTGTGAAGTCGGATATCACTGTAATACTTCATTTCTGTTACTGTCTTCATCTTACAGTTAGATTTCTTTATCCTGACAAATTAGTTTACATGTGTGTGCACTCAAATTATTGGAAACGAACCAGTTTCTCAGAGTGTGTGTCCCTTCAGACGAAATGTTCCATCATTAGTTCGGGAAACACGCTTAGAGAAGAAGTGACATCTTATCCGAAGTGGATAAAGCGGTGTCAGTGAACCAAATTTGTATAAAATATAATGTCCACAAGTCAACAATAAGCCGAATAGGTAAAAAGAAGCGCTTGAGACAATTTGTGACTAGAGCTGAATCTGGAATCGAAAAACCCATTACAGTTATGAATTAAGGCTTCAATACACACTCAGATGGAAAAGGCATTGTGTGGGTCGAAAGCAAAGAGCTAAAAATACTCCATTTTTATTGACATTATTAACACAAAGGCTATCCAATTGGATAGCAAAATAACAATAAAAGCAATACGATTTCAAAAAGCTACCCGGTAAGTGCAACAACCTCGGTTATTGCAACTGCCATCATTTCTATTAGTTGCGTAAATCGAGTTCGTACTGTACTCAAATTTCCTTTGTAAAACACAAAATGGTTGCCGCTGTATTTAAGTTTAATCAAAGTTCCTCATTCAAAGGTCAACTTGCCAACGTTCAATCGGACAAGTGTCTTGTATCTAATCGTTATCCATGCCAAAACTCAGACTGATGGGGGCTTTGCACTCTTCTTTGCAATCGCCTTTCACGTTCAGCCCATGCAATCGATCCCACGCCAGCTGAACCTGAATCAGATTCAACCCCATCTGGGGGCACATTATACTCCTCATAATGATGTATATTCGATGTAACACCCATTAAGACAATGTCTCAGCAAAATCGATGCGAGAAATCGGAATATCCTTTCCACATTAACTGCTGCCTTCAAGCACACAAATCCAACTTTCTCAGATAAAAACCCGAAATGAAAGTAGATATAGCACTTTAGCCGGCATAATGTATCTTCCCCGTTCCCGTGGCCCACACGGCGACAAACCAAATACCAGTCAAATGTGTTCGCATCCACCCGTGCATATATCCCACAGTCATTTCGTCCTTTTATTGCCGACATAAAAAAGGATTTAGCCGAAGAAATTGACTGTCATCCAAAATAAATTGGGAAAACCGAAAGTACGAGTATTAACCTGCGCACTGACTAACTGAAATTGGGGAACGAGTGTGTGTGTGTGTGTGTGTGTTGTTCGTGGTATGTGTGTATGTGGGATGGTACACATCCCCCTCATCCCCAACCCCCTCCAACGAAGGTAATGAACAAGAAAGTAAAGGAGAACCTGCAACTCCAAATGGGGCGAGGAGGAGGTTTCTCTGTGGGGTGGGCGAGCAAAAAATAATTGAATTGATTTTATTACACCACCTAGGATAACTGCTGGAATGGAATCAACTCTAACGGTATGGCAATGGTGACCATAAAGTCGAAACTCTATTCCGCACACGGCACACCCCGTTCGGCGGCGAAGATTGAATCGCATTTTACAGCACGACCATAAGATGCTGGGCGTAATAAAAGACAACAAAATCTCTCTGGCAGCTGACTGCTTAGGGGATTCTGGACGTGGACGTGAACGTGGTCAAAATGAATGCGAAACTCTTTGTTTTCGGATGACGGTGTTAATCATAAATATGTGCTTCAGCGAAATCCGTTCGGGTGATGATCTGGAGCTGGGCATTCGAAAAATGGTCTATTTTGGTCGGCAGTAATGTGTCGTCTGGCCCCAGGCTTTTGGAATGGACCACAGGCTCTTCGAAATTGCGAGGGAAATCTATTCACTGACCAGCAAGGAATAGTGGATATGTTTAAGGAGCACTTCCAATAGCTGCTTAGCAAGCCTGACCAGGAGAGAGTGATAGGGAATTAAGAAAACCCAACTCCAGTGGATGAAATAGTCCACCCACCTAGCCTTGAAGAAGTCAGCACAGCCATTAAAAGGCTGAAGTACAACAAACCGCAGGCTCAGATGGCTTACCATCAGAGCTCTTCAAGGCCGGTGGCGACGTTCTGGTAAGGTGCATGCACCCGATCAGCTGTAGAATTTGGGAGGGCGAAAGCATGCCGACGACTGGAATATCAGCTCCATATGCCCCATCCACAAAAAATGCGATCCTATCTCTTGCAACAACTGTAGAGGTATATCCCTGCCGACAAGATCCTGTCCAGCGTACTGTGTGAACGTCTAAAGCCGTTTTGCACCATACTAATCGGCACGAACCAGTGCGGCTTCCTGCCCGGCAAATCGACAATGTTCACACTAAGGCAGATCCTGAAGGAGACTAGCAAGTTTCAGATCGATGCACACCACGTCTTCATCGCACTTATCTTCTACAAGTCAGTCCAACTGTTGGGCTACGCAGATGGCATCGACATTGTCGCGCATTCCCAACGTGCCATAGTGGAGAGTTTCACCGCAATTGAAAAAAAGGCGAAGCGAGTTGGTCTTAAAATCAATGAGGACAACACAAAATATATGCTGTCGACTAAGAATCGTTCCGTCGCACACCACCTAGGACAAAATATGAAGGTCAATAGCTTCACTTCTTCTTCTTCTTCTTTATTTGGCGCTACAGTCCGAGGTGGAACTGGACCAACAGGTCTCTCCAACTCGCACGGTCTCTGGCTAGCTGCCTCCAGTGCCGCACGTCAAGTTGGTTGAGGTCCTTCTAAACCTGGGTGCGCCACCTTTACCGCGGGCTTCCTCTGTTACGTTGTCCCACAGGTTCGGAGTCTTCGGGCCGGAACTGAGTTGTCCATGAGCTAATATATATGGCCTTGCCATCTTAGGCGTTGGATCTGAAGACACGTCGATGTACAGCCCGACCAGTTCGTGGTTGAACCTTTTCCTCCAAAAGCCGTCAACGCAGACAGGACCAAAGACCGCACGCAGAACTTTTCCCTCGAAGAGACCAAGGACTTCCTCACCCGCCTTTTATGTTGTCCATGACTCCGCGCCGTGCAGCAAGACAGGGATGGTCATGGTCGACAGCTACACTTCGAGGTAGGAAGAGAGTTTGTCTACCTCGGGGCAACGTTAACTTTACGAACGATATCACTGTGTAGATCAGACGTAGAAACGCCTTTGGCAACCGGTGCTACTTCGGTTTGTTGAAAAAACCGCGCTCAAAACTCTTGACTTGAAGGACCAAGATCATGCTACAGAAAACTCTAATATTGCCAGTCTTGCTATATGGAGCCGAAACCTGGACTATAAACAAAACGACAGAGTTTATTCATGGTGCCTTCGAAAGAAAAATTCTACGTCGGATTTAAGGTCCCGTCTGCGAGGAAGGCAAATGGAGGGGAAGACACAACCGCGAACTCTACGAACTGAACCAGGATGTGGATGTAGTCCGGAAGGCAAAGATCCGTCGACTGCACTGGCTCGGCCACTTCGAGCACATGGACAACGATGCTCCAGCTAAGAGGGTCTTCGAATCCGAGCCTCCTGGTTCGAGGAGGAGAGGAATACCGAACCTCCGGTATAACGACCAAGAACTCGCGAATGAAAGACAGCTTAGTCGTGACAACTGGAACCAGCGTGCCCAGAATCGTCAGCGATTGCAGACTCAGGCTCTAAATTTTCATGAGTCGCCGGCCTAATAAGTAAGTACAGTGAAACCTAACTAATTGGACCACCCTTAGGACCGAAGAAAAGTGGCCCGTTTAGGAAGTGGTCCTATTATAGAGGTTTCTTTTTAATTGAACCGGTCCACTTACAAAGTTTTTCTCCATGCATTGGCCGTTAAGAGTAATTTCGAAGTATGTATGTATGCACATCAAAAGTCAGTGCATCTACATTTAAATTTATAGAAAATACATATTTGAACTTAACTTCAATTATGTAGGAGTAAAATTATCGGCAAATAATAAAAACACCACTGTATGCAGAAGAACAATTGTGTTTATTCACATTCCGTTTACTGCCTGCACTCACTGTCACCATCAGCGTATTTATGCTATGTTAAGTGGCGACTTCGGCTCATTCACCTGATCAGATAGTTGTCTCTTTCTGGAACAAATGGCTAACGGACTGTACTGCAAATGAAGCAGGTCTACATTGTGTTGTACAAGAATGGTACCGCGTGATTTTTTATTCTTCTACAATTACGAACTAAAAGACAGGACAATTTTGATAATAAAGTGTGTATTTTTTCAATTTCAAATCTGTCTTATGCTATGTTCACGACGGACTCAAACCGCGAGATTTGGATGAACTTTTTCTGGAAGCTCAATAGCTCCTTCCCAACGAGTTTAAAATGTTTTCAAATGTCATTAGTTCCCTATTTTGAAGTGGTCTGCAAGAAAGCTGTTCGTTGGCAAAAATTCATATATTTTTGAGAACACCAGAAAATAGTGAGGGGAAAACGAAAAAGTTCATTCAGCCGTCAGCACACTGACATCTATTGGAGCTAAGTCCATTGCATCTTGTGGTTGCAAAATGTACAAAAAAAAACAATAGTGAGAACGACAAAAGAAGGGACGGGAAAAGGAAAGATGCATTACATCAAGACGAACGACTGGATGGGGCAGTTGGTTGAGTGCTTGCCCTTGGTTAGCGGGGTCCCCGGTTCGAATCGCAGTGAAAGCAAAGTAAATACGCGGTTGTGGTGGCTTTCAAATCTAGTCCAGTCACCATTTGCCGTTGGGATTAAATTAACGGCACAGTAGTCTGACCGCGGGTATCACAATGGACCAACATGGTCTAAGTGTGCTGGTGAATTCACTGGCAGGGGCTCTTTTTTCCCGCGAATGACATTTGATTGCTTCATGACGAGGCAGGCAGGGATTGAGGACACATTTTGGAAACAAAATTGAATGGCATAAGCTGATCCATGACATTGAGACGGGGAAATTGATTTCGTGCGTAAAGTTGCTTCGCGGAAGTCTCCAGAGAAAGGACACTCGTAGGCCGGGGGATTCGCATTTTTGTGAACCATAACAACACCGGGATGATCTCATGATTACCAACTGATCACTGAATGAGCTGCAAATATGATCAAAAAGTTATGAATTCTAGTCAAAAATTGCAAGCTAAATGACGATGAAGTGCGTTCATTTCAAAGTATCTTGAAGGCAAAGACTAAGCAGACAATTTTTACGGAGAAACGATAATTGGAGTCATTAAAATTGTTATCGAAAGTTGCTAAACTAAAATTATAAATGGTGTTTTAAGAGGCCAAGGACATTAAACTGAAATAAGTAGTCAAACAAGCGTAGACTATCCATGGGTCGGAGACCTGACAAGTACGAAGTAAGTAAGTAAAACACAGCAATCAATTTCGCTTGCGTTATTACATACGATTAGAGAACTGAGTTTGGCTGGCTGGGCCATGTAGAGTGCAAGGACAACACTGCTCCAGCCCGAAGAGTCTTCGCCTCCGAACCAGTGGGACAGCGCAATAGAGGACGCCCACGGAACTGATGGCGCACCCAGGTGGAGAAGGACCTCAATCAACTTAGTGTGCGCAGTTGGAGACAGCTGGCCGTGCCGGCTGGAGAGGCTCACTGGTTGAGGACCAGGTCCACCCCGGACTGTAGCGCCACCAGAAGAAGAAGAAGAGAACTGAGTTTATTATTTTTATTTGAGTTGACTGAGAACAGTTTGATGATTTGTTTGAAAAAGAAAGTGAGTAAGGAAGGTTTGACCAGGGTGACGAAAACGGAAGTGATTTGCAAATTGTCTTTGGTCGTGCAGTGGAACAGACGTAAATACTTACATCTACTGTTTTTTTATGAGAAGGAATTCTTGAAAACTTAAGGCATATGTAATATTTGAGAATTCTTGTGATGAAAAGCAAAAATGAATCATAATGCAGGATCTTAATCCTGAGTCACACCTTAACGTCAAGTTTTCTTGCCCTAACTTTCATAGTGGTTAACAAACTGCTTGTGAAACTAGAAGGGTCTGGGTGTAAGATCAATGCCTATGCAGATGACATTGCCATAGCTGTATCTGGGAAATATTTATCCACGATCAGAGACATTATGCAATCTGCCCTATTCAAGCTAGTGAAATGGACTTGCGAATGCGGCCTAGGTGTCAATCCGCAAAAAGCAGATCTAGTCCTCTTTACTAGGAAGTATAAGATTCCTAACTTTGACCCTCCCACACTATGCGCGACCCCCTTGGTAGGGGACTGTTCGGGTTTTTCCGAACCTGGAACATCATTAGTGAATCTCACATGTCCCTGACTGAATTGATTGATAGATAGATAGATAGATTTTTATTCAGATTTTTTTACAAGTTTACATGGTCTGAGTTACCGCACATTGTCTTACACAGAGATTTGATACCTAATTGCATCTTTCTACTGAAATTGCTTAATATTTGTTAAGAAAAGAAATTAAATAAATTTATAAAAACAAACTAAGGAGGAAAAAAAAAAACAAAAAAACCACGGCCAAGTGTAATTGTTGTTTTTGTTAAGGTACAAAACAGCATTCGGCTGACCGAAGGCTTCAGTACAGCTACTAACAAACTTGGCAACTGCATCATCCATATTTTTGAATTGACCATCTTCCATTATAACCCTTACTTTTTCATTAGTAGCGTTCTTGGTCATTGTACGAACTGCAGCTTGCGTTAAGTATTTATAAAGACAATTCAATGCCCTAGTGTAAAAAGGTAACACTCTTGGCCATTGCGAAGGATGACGGGGTCAGAAAATTCAAATTTCAAAAGAATTTTACCATGAAGCTCAGCACTCAAAAGGACTGGACCAACGAATTCATGGCCCACAGACTGAGCAGCAGACAGATGGATCGAGAACTGATAAAGGAACACAGATAGGGGTATTTGGACTAGCACCGACATCTTTCAAGCTTCTACGCCATAAACAGATGCATTCTATGCATTCTATATTCGGAACTATACAAACTGTTGCTCTCCACGACATAGCTCCACTGTCTGTCGGATCGTGCCTAGAATACGTGTGTTCAATAGGGCAGGCAGCTCCTGGGTGGTACTCTTGATAGAACACTTCTCTGGAAGAAACACATCCAGTCAAAAATCTCCAAGGCGCTGGCTGTGTTCTGGCAGTGTAAGGGGATTCTTGGTAGGTCTTGGGGTCTATCACCAAAAACATCCATCTGGATCTGCATGGCTATGATAAGACCCTCCTATGCATCCGTCATTTAGTGGAAATTTGGTAAATACGTAACTGCTGATTTCACTGAGCTTCAAAGAACAGTCTGTCTCGGCTGCATAGGAGCATTTGCTAGTACGCCTGTCTCAGCTCTTGATATACTGCTTGTAGACTCAGTAGACCACTTAATATTTATATCATGAATAGCACTCTCAAGGCCATCTTTCGTCTTAAAAGGAGTGGTCTTTGATAGAACACGCACTGGAGGTACGGGGACCTTGCGAAAAGCATTTCATTTGACGCACGGACATCAGTACTTCAGTTGCAACGTACATAAAAAATCGAATTGCCTTGCATTCAGGACTGGCTCTGGTCAGAATCGAAACCCAAAAAAGGATGTAGTACAATCTTTACGGATGGCTGCAAAACCAATGAAGGGTCTGTCGCTGGCGCCTTCGTGGAGGGCGACAACATAAGACTGCAAGCCTCACTAAACAAATTTGTTTCGGTTTTCCAAGCGGAACCGCATGCTATGCCAATGGCCACGAACTATATTGTGAAGAACTGATCGAAGGAGCGGAGTATTTGTGTCTATAATGACACCCAAACTGTACTTAAGGCCATGCTCAACCCTTTAACCACTTTAAGGATAGTTCAGGAATGCAATCACAAAGATTTGTCTGTGTCCCGGACCACCACGGAATCGCTGGACATGAGATCGCCGATGAACTAGGTAGACAAGGATCAGAGGAGACATTCTCAGGACCTGAACCTCAGCTGGGACTACCCGATTCTTTGGTTAGAGCGCATCTACGGATGGGCCTCTCGAGAACACAGTCGGAGGTGGCATGACAATGCAGGATGCAGACAGACCAAGGGCATGCTCCCTAACGTCTGTAAAATGACATTACAACCTACGCCAAGCATCTAAGTCTGCTTGACCTAAGTGACGTCTGTGGAGAGGAAGACGGCACTGCAGAGCATTTCTCCTCCCACTGTCCGGCCTTTGCTCGGATTAGGACACAGGTTTTCGGCGCTGATGTGGTAAGAGCTGATGATGTAGGCCAAGAATGATGAAGACCAAGAAATTACAGCAAAAGTATGGCTGCCACTAAACAGTTTTTGAGTCTGAGTGCTCCAGTCGGTTTAAGCTTAAGAGTTGAGCAGAAGGAACAGGTAAAACTCTGCTGAATATCAATAAAATGGCCGACTCCCAAGCTAGGAAAGGTGAAGCGAAAACTGTCACAGGCACCAAACCATTCTGAGTTGTAGGAGACCATGTCCTAAGAGAAAAATTCAGGGAACTAGAAAGAAGGAACCAGGCAGATCTTGGAACAACGGTCATGGCATGAAGCAGACTGTATTGGAGGTTTGAGGTCATAAGACGGTCCTAACAGGCTTCCTAACAGTGCACTACAGATCCGGGGAGCACCTTAACAAACAATGTATCAGAAGAAGGTCTCTGCAGATTCTGTGCAGGATCTAATGAAATTACATTTTGGAGGAGATAGACCTGTGCATCATGAACAAACATTGATGATGGACAACGATTTTCGATTCTGTACGTGGTATGTGAGGTCCCTTAACAGACCACTTGCAGCCTTTGAACTTGCGGAAGCCCTAGAAACCAATAAGGCAGACTTCACCGCCATCCGAAGGGCAAGGGCAGCGTTTGTTTGGATACGAGTTTGTTGTTCAAGGCAAACTTAGGCAAGAATTTTTAAGCTTTTAATACATAAGCGAGCGTTTCATAAAAATCCGCTTCAAGGGTAAATTCGGGAAAAAATAACAACAGCAAGGATGACTTTTACGATGTCCTAGAAAGGATACACGATCAATGCCTTATCTACGACGCCAAGATTGCCTCGCAATGCTCATGGCATAGAGTTCATCGTTTAATCTGCTCCGTAAATGAAATTCACAAAAAATGCTGTTCAAATTCTGCACAAAACAGCTAGAAATAAATAAATATATTTTTTTTGATTTTAAAACCCACATTTTAAGCATTATCAAATAATACATAACAACTTAGCAACAAATATTTTTAAATGTTTTTCAAACGACACACAAGTTCAAATTTCGATTACACAAATGTTATCGAAATAACGAGCACATCCCTGGTCAACTTTGACAGCAAACGTCAGAGAGAAGAAAATATGCCGTACGATATCAACAACTGTCGGAGAAATTCTCATTTCGCAGCCGGCATATCAGATCGTGAAATCCAATTAGAATTGTCTATGAAATAAGGAAGTTCCCAGCTATTTAATCAAAATAACTTCAAAATGTCTCTTATCGGACGATTCCTTAGTCGCACTGTATGTTTAATTCGGAATATTTTCATCACTATTGAATTTATTACGTAATTTCATAACGTTTCTTTCTTTTGCGACTTACAGAGTCCAGTGCTGCTGAAGAATGTGCAAAGTCATGCGAGATTTAGCCATGGCTTAGTAAGCCCAGGTAATTAAAACAACACACACTCACTTGATAGTTGAATTTACATATTTGAATTATATTTGCAGCTCCTGTGGTCAGTGCGAAGGTTCGACAACCAGCACCAAACTTCCAGGGTGTTGCTGTGTTGAACAAAGAATTCAAAAACATAAGCCTATCCGACTATAAGGGAAAATACTTGCTGTTGTTTTTCTATCCAATGGATTTGTACGTATCATTTCTAGTGTGACCTTCAAATATTAACTACTGTTGTTCCCACAGCACGTTTGTTTGTCCGACTGAAATCTGGTCATTCAGTGACCGTCTCAAGGAATTCAAGGACCTTCAAGCTGAAGTTGTTGGTGTTTCGGTCGACTCACAATTCAGTCATTTGGCTTGGATAAATACCGACCGCAAAGAAGGTGGTTTGGGCGACATTAAGTACCCATTGCTAGCTGACATCACAAAGCGTGTGTCCAGCGACTATGGTGTGCTCTTGGAAAATGATGGAATCTCTCTGCGAGGAACTTTCATAATCGATGGGAATGGGGTTCTGCGGCACATGTCGGTGAATGATTTGCCAGTCGGCAGGTCGGTGGATGAATATTTGCGTTTAATCAAGGGATTCCAATATTCTGACAAGCATGGTGAGGTTTGCCCCGCAAATTGGCATCCAGACAAGAACCCCGACACCATTAACCCAGATGTAGATAAGTCAAAGAAATACTTCTCAAAACAATGAGGCATTTGCCGGCGGAAAAGTGAGAGAGACTTAAATGTTTTCTTTCCTGCAAACACTTCCAATAAACATTAAAATACAATTTAAATGTGTTTTCTTTTGAATTTAATGTTTGTACATATTCAAGTGCTGCGGCTCAACCATCTCCACGCTGTGATACTAATGCATTCGCCTGAGAGTTGTGAATTCACCGACTCGAACCTGACGGCATCAACAGTGTCAAATTTATTTCATGTAGACAACTGACGAGACTACAAATGCTCCAAGATTATTGTAATCATCATTCAAGCTGCTATAGCATCTGCGAATATTTCACGGACGTGCTCTTTAAATGGCATTTCCGATTGCAGATCATGCTTTTATTCGTGTACATATTCGGTGGAAGAACCAGAATTGATAATAGGCAACATGTTGCGTAGTACTATATACAATAGGAATACAAAAACCCAAGTTGGAATTGGTTTGAAATTCTCCATTCCTCTCCGAAATATGTACATACATATTTACATTAATAATGATGTATATTAGTACTCGACAAACGATTTAAATGGAAAATGGGTTATTAAATAATTTAGCCATACAAAATAATAATAAGCGGCGAGCTTAAAATAAATAATAAAATAGTCAAAAGTAAAGTAATGGATGTATTTGGTGTAATTGAAAGTACACAGAAATGGTCCAAATACAAAATGAATTGAACAGTACCATGCAGAAGTTGTTCGTGTATTCACAAATACAATCAAAAAAGCACTACACATTTGGTCAGGCATAGATCCTTGTTCTTCTTCTTCTACTTGCACTACTGTTGGGAGTCGACCTGGACCTCTGCTGAAAAACCTCTACAGCTGGTATATTTGCCGGGCCAAAGGGAGCAGATCTTTTTTCTCGAAGACACCAAGGACTTCTTCATCCGCCTGTGCCAATATTTCCACGCCATTGGCAGTGATGATCAAGGTGATATATAATCTTAGCTTGGTCCTTCGAGAGACGGCTGTACTACTCAATTACCTCTTGAACTCAAAGAAACAGCGATTAACAAGAGTTAATCTGCTTTAAATCTTGGTACTGCTCGTATTCGTACTGTTACTTACAGAAATGGTATGTGCTAAACAATCAAAAAAAAAATGCAAAAATGCAAAAACGCTAAAGTGGTTGAAGACGCCGATGATTAAGAACTATTTGCAGACTTTATTCCACATGTAGAAATTTGAAATTCTATGGGTAAAGTGAACAAGGAACTCCGCGACTATGAAAACACAATTTTGATTTTCTATGGCCACTTAGGCCGCTTTCACACAGCAAACTTTTGTCGGCGATTTTTCCATCTTGTTGGCAAGGGAGGTGAGATGTGCTAGGGGTAGCCCGCGTCTCGTGTGCTCCGGGTTTGCTTTTAGATTTTCTATTCTCTTTTATCTGTCTTAGTTTTTTCTTTTCAGTTGCTTTATTCTTATGTTCTCAGTGTTGGGTATGGGAAGCATGCTGTACAAGTGTGAGAAAGAGATGACGTATGTGTGAGAGATGGTAGGAAACAGAAAAAGTTCACAATTGGGATTTCAATTGCAGAGACTGAAAGATTTCGTGTGTAAAGTTGCTTGAGATCGCAAAAGGGAATTTGAAAGAATCGCCGACGAATCTTAGCGAGTGTGAAAGCGGCCTATGATGAGCTTCATCTTTACAATGGTAGTATGTGCAACAGGTGCAGTTTCCTCTTTTATATATGTAACGCTTACATCTGACGAGACTTGGCAGCACTAAGAAGAACTTCAAAAAGTGGTGCAGGAAAAGAGAGCAGATGGCATTACTTGTTGAACGTTCAGAGTGAACAGTGAGCGAATATTTAAGCAATAAAATACGAAATATAAATTGTGTTTGTTCTCTTGACTAAATTAAGTGTTGGCGTTAAATATATTATATTTATTTACAATAGAAGCCTGCATGAATAGTATTAATTTACTGTGTCTAAATGAGTACACTGTTTCAATGAGTAGAAAGAGTACCACACTGTAAGAGCCATTTAAATAAAATTGAAATTTGTAACAATCTACAAGAAAGTATATAAAACATATTACAAGACAAAATTAAATTTAATGCGTTTATTTTCTTTTTACTTACTAATTCCGGTAAGATGCCTTGGCTTAAGACAGAGTCATCTTCCTGCGTCACAGCGAAGGAAGTGTGGTGTTGAGTTTTCGATCCATCTGTGTAGATGAGCTTCCAACCATTTGAGACCAAGAGAGACGTTTCCTTTGAAAACATTGAGCATAGTATGGAATTGCTTAAGTTTTTCGGCTGATAGTTGGCTAGTTCAAGAAGAACAGCGTCAGTACTGATGACCCACGGTGGTTCTGTTGGGAACAAATTTGCGGGAATGTTTGATGGGTATTTCTAGCCGTTTTCCCAACTCCCATGATTTTTCTTTCGGTTGGCTTGGCGGTAGATGCCGTTATCAATCGGTGACCCATAAGCGAACGCAAATTTAGTAAGAAGCTTGGCTCAGACCTCCGTGCAGCGAACCTCTATTGTCGATAGTCTTGCTTCGACGAGAATGTTTTTTATAGCAGTGGCTGTGAGAGATCTGCGAGCAGCTTGGTGGTAGGCAGACTTGATCATTTGTAGAGTAGATTTAGGACTGCTACCAGTCTAGATGCAAAGAGCGTAGTCTATTTTGCTTAGGATGATCGCTCTAGTGATGTTGCACAGTGTATTCGGGTAAATATTACTGTTTTTGCAGGACAGACAATTCAAAATGTTGCACCTTGCAGCCAATGCTCTCTTAAGGTCTATACAGTGATCTTTCCGACAAACCAAGAATACTTAAGCTAGAAACATATTCGATTTTAGTGTTATTTACAAACAAATCTGGAGGTGTGCACAATTTTTTACGACAAATGTGTAGCATTTTGCATTTAGATAACGAAAGGTTAGCGTCAGGGGTAGGAGATCATTGCATCATATCTGTGATAGATTTAAGTTATTGGTTTTGGCTATTATATAGATATCGTCTGCGTAAATGCAGTGATCTAAGTTCTTATGCTTACTAATGATTTTGCGAACCTCATCGAAAGCTATCACAAATAGGATTACTGAGAGCGGTGACCCTTGAGAGATGCCATTAAATAGAGGAACGGTGGTAGAGAAAGTATTACTAATTTTCACACAGAATTTTCTGTTGGTTAGGAACGATTTAATATAGCCGAGCATTTTCGGGCCAACACCCCAGTATTTTAGCTTGTTTATCACTAAATGGATGCCTATCCGGTTAAACGCCTTTTCTAAATCTAACGCCAGAATCGAAACATGATTTCGAGCGGATAAAGCGTTAGTCACAACAAGTCGATGTGTAAAAGAGCATCGATGCAGCCGCGTTTAGGTTTAAAAGCAACTTGATGTATGCTTTTCAGGTTCATAGACTCCGTAAACCACAGAAGTCGGTTTGCGACAATTTTTTCAAGAATTTTGGCCGTACATGTTATAGGAGATATTGGACGGTAACCGTCAATACTGCTGAGGTTTTTCTTAGGTTTAGGGATAGGAACTATTGTTGCTGTTTTGCAGCTATAAGGTATGATTCCAGTACAGAAGATGTTGTTGTAAAGGTTAATCAGTCTATCTATACCGAGTTGTGGCATCCATTCTAACGACAGAAGCCCACGCTTTAATAACTGCAATAAGAATGACAAGCAAATCAAAGGCCATCAAAGGGCTCTCAGTGTTGCGTGCGGTTAGTAACCCTAAAAACGACATACTAATTATCCGCCAGATTCGTGATCTACTCATCCATAATCGGACCGTCACCAAGCTAATCTGGGTTCCAGGACACAGTGGTACACGGCAACGAAATTGCAGATACGGCGGCCCGATCTGCAGGTACAGCGCCTACCTACCTATTGGAAGTATACAGTGAGCAGGATCTACACCGCTCAATTAAACTTGCTGCTATCCGAAATAGACGAAAAATGGAAACTTTACCACCACCACTCACCTACACATCTTATAACGGCAAACAAATCAGCCATCACAAACTTCGTTCGGATCCGTTTAGGCCGCTTTCACACAAAAAAATTTCGTCTGCGTTTTTTCCATCTTGTCGGCAAGGGAGGTGGGACGTGATAGGGGTAGCCCGCGTCTCGTGTGCTCGGGGTTTGCCTTTGGATTTTCTATTCTCTTTTATCTTTGAGTTGCTTTATTCGTATGTTCTCAATGTATGGATGTATTGGATGCATGCTGTACATGTGTGAGAAAGAGATGACGCATGTGTGAGAGGGGGTAGGATATAGAAAAAGTTTAGCATTGAGATCTGAAAGATTTTAGCAGAGACTGAAAGATTTCCTGTGTAAAAGTGACTTGAGATCACAAAAGGCAATTTGAAAGAATCGCCGACGAATCTTAGCGAGTGTGAAAGCGACCAAAGCAGCCAAAAGAAGTTCTTAGCATCGACATACACCAACTACTAACCAACCCATCCCTCAAAAACATCAACACTATCAACAATTTAATTAACCTATTTAACATTACGCTATAATAAATTTTTGCCAATTCCCTATAAGCGAGCCGAAAGCCCTTGTATGTTATTGTAAACTGATAAATAATAATAATAATAATAGATTACTAATTACATACACACATTCATACATGCATATACATACTCATCATCACATCGCTTTACCTAATCAGAAAAATGTCCACAGTTAAATCAATTAAAACTGGCCTTTGCCTTGCAAAAGAAATATGAAAGTAAATTGAAATGAATGTGTTCAGTGTACTCAGTGTAGAGTACACTACATTGAATGTTTCGTTGAAAATGAGTACAATACTCACATTCTAATCAACCATTGGATGATTCATTCATTTTACTCATTAGGCTGTGAATACAGTAAAGAAGTGTACTCGAAATACAATTAAAAAATTCATTGCAGACCTCTAATGTATACAACTAAGATAATATCTAGAAAAATGTTAGATATAAAGCTTTAGTCTTAAGATATATTAAGTATTTTCAATGTCTTTCAAACTTTAAATAATTTGGTTCAATAAAGAAAATACATATTCAAAAAAAAAACCACTTGAGCAGCAATAATTGCGAAGCCAATAGTTTCCATTTTATATTGAATAAATGAATTTCAGAATAAAGCCGAGTTTTTCTTAACTGTTTATAAGTTCAGCTCACAATTTATTTAAATAATTTTCAAACATTGGCAAATTTGACATTAAACAGCTGATTTCGAAAATGAGAATGAGGGAGTTCTATGTGGCAATACTGTTTGCGATACCGTTGGGATTGTAACCTATCGTAACTTTGATTCATAGATTTTCTACGATTGGATTCCTTGATAGGGCTGACGATTGAACGTGTACACAAGACAGCAAAGATAAGACATGAGTATTATGACATATAGAAGAGCACCTCCCATGTACTTACGCCCACTAATACACAACAATGCAATTTTTGTTATAAATATATAAGTGAATATATTTTCTAAAACTTCATACATTTCAACAGACGCCTTAAAATATTCAACAACCCCCCGCTCACATCTTCTTTTTCTTTCTGCTGAGTTCGTTGAGCTCGCCTTGCTGCACGGAGGCTTCCATGTAGATGCGTTTGACCTTCTCCTTCCGCTCGCGATCGCTAAAGAGGAAACAAATATAATAGTCATTTAAGGCAAACTGTGGTCGTTAGCGTTACTCACCTTTGAATCTGTTGATTGATTCGAATCTTCTGCAAGAATTCAGTGTCTCGGCGGATCTCGCGAACTGCTCCCTTTGTCTCGCGTTTAATTTTGTGGATCAGTTTCACCTTCTCCTCCTTTGCCTTGGAGAGCTTCGGTCGCCGTTTGTCATCGTAGACCTTCTCGATGCGCGGTTCGAAGAGACGAAGTGCCTTTGGTTTCTTCTGCGGCGGGACGAGTTTTGTCAATGGCTTACTGGCGACCGATGTGAGAACCGAGTGGGCGCTTTCGAAAGTCGTCCTCAGAAAATATGGGTACACATCCAAGTCTATTCGATCGATCATCTCGAGGAAGGGTTCTGCGAGGTAGTTGGAGCCGATATTCTCCTTGACCACGTCCATCGCGTCTTTGGTCAGGTGGAGAGCCGCATTAAGAGCACGAACCTTGAATTCCACGGAAAAGGTTGTTGTGACCAGATCCTCTGCCCTGAGGAGGCAGTCCTTTTCCAGGAGTTCCTCGCTTGGCTTCTCGGCGATCGCCAGGAGCTTGTTAAGTGGTCCCGTTGACATGAAGGGCGGGACAATTTTAAGAGTCTCGATCGGTCTCTTGGGCAGGGAAAGGTAGATTATGCCGAGGAGGAAATTCAGGGCTGAGGGAATGAATCGATTTGATGTTTGGGTGTATTCAAGGGCCAGAGTGACGAGGAAGAGGCCAGTGGCGACGTCTTGACGTGTTCGCACACGTGCTTTGGAGAGTATGTGACTGATAAAGACGTAGCATGGTGTGACGACGTTGTGGCGGTAGTCGGAGGTTGTGTACAGATTGGACACGAGCTTCAGGAAGACAACTGTGTCCAGGGAAGGGTAGGTTTTGTTGTTGCGTTTGAACTCCGAATATTTCTCTTGGATGACATCGAGCAAGCAAATGGAACCTTTCTCAGGGTTCATGTGCATTACGTCATAAAGGTGGGGGCTCAGTCGGTCGAGAATGCGGAAGGATGCCGTCACGTCTACAGTGGAAGCGTCGGTGAACAAATCGTTTATGTACTGGAGGAGGAACGCAAAGAGTTTTGCGATCTTCTCCTTATTGCTATGCTCCAGCTTGGGATGGTTGCATTTTATTATCCGTTCCACGAGCGTTCCTTGGTCGTCTGGGGTGTGCTGGGTCAGGAGTTTCTTAAGTTGCTCGTAGCTGGATGGCATTTCGATTGTGAATGGAAGTTTGCTATTTTCTTGTGTTTCTTTTGCTATTGGTTTTGCTTGTTTAACTGTTGATTTGCTTGCTGAAGTTTGATTTGAAGGGACGTCGTTCTCCGACTCCGCGTCGGAGTCTTTCAGATCACTTAGTGCATCCTCTTCATCTTCGTCTTCCTCTTCTTCTCCATCATCTCCGCTGCTGTTTTCTTCCCCGCCCTCATCTTCAATTGAGTCTTCATCGTCTTCCTCCTCCTCCTCATCCATATTGCTTTCCTTGTCACTTTTGTCCTCTTCACCGTCGTCTGCCTTTCCATTCGGTTTTTCCAAAGAGCCCCCTAAAAGGTTGTACAAATTAACGTGACATGAAGCGGGTCGACTGTTATAACTTACCATTCAAATCGTAGGCCAAGGTTTCAGTCTCTTCCACGTCCGATCCAGCAAAATACCCATCGTCCAGGTCATCGGCAGAGCGATGCTTTGGTTTCTCCACTGCCACCTCGTCGTCTCCCTTCATCCTCATGAGTCTGTCGTTCTCTAACTGCTGAAGTCTCTCCTTCTCTTTGCGTGCAATCTCTTCCTCCGACTGCAAGCGATCGGTGACCACACCACGCGGTTCGAAAATCATCTCACGAAGCGTCCGATCGTAGTCATCCGGCGGAGGCTTGACAACGTCATCATTTTTGCTCAAGTTTCTCACAATCGACATCAGATCCTTGTAGTTGCTGTCCAATTTGTTAGTCATCTCGAATAGCTCGTCTTTTTCCTTGGCCGATTCTGCTTTGCGACGTTTCGTCTCGACAATCATCTCATCGATGGCTGCCTTGCGATCCTGCTGGGAGTCTTCGCCTCCGAAATGTGCAACTTCCGTGAATTTTGCTAAAATATAGAACAATCTATGAAATGAAAGTTTCTACAGAGAAAAGTAGGTCTCTAGGTTACCATCCAATTCATCGGCGTCCTCCTCTTCATCGTCTGAGCGTACGTCGCGGAACTGCTCGATTTCCTCCAACGTTTGGCCGCGATGTGTTAGCACTTCATCATCGTTAAGATTAAAACGACTGGCCTTCTTAAATTGGGACATTTTCTCTGCGACAAATCTCGCATTCAACAGTTCATCATTGATGACTTCTGTATTTCGTCCGATTCGACGATCTTTAAACTCGTTGGTTTTGTTTTTGTCCATGAACTCTCGGCCCAGGGTCTGTTTCCTCTTCTGCACAGCCTTGGCACGAGATACACCCGGTAAACCCTTGTCATGCTTACAGGTTCTCCCGAGAATCTTGAACTTTTCCTTATTTATGTGCACCTCAAACGGGTTGATTTTCTTTGGGGCATTCACATCATGTTGTGCTGGCTGCGCAGTGAATGATTTCTTCTTGTACACAGCATCTGAATTGACTTTTTTATTTTTCTTTGTTTTTACCATTTTGTAGATTGTTTTTCGATTTATTTCAGACAGTTTTCGATGAAAAAAGACGGCATATATTTTAACCGCGGCGAAACTAAAAACAAATCCCGACTGTCATTTCTGAATTGCACGTGGACAGACTTTCGCCCAGATGAGTTTCGCTAAGTTATGTGGAAGTGTTCAGATTGTATGAAGTTTCGCTGACACATTCAATTGATGTGTTCACGATTTTACAGGAATCCATTATTAACATTTTCTTATAATTTTGTTTGATGAAATTAATGGCATTCGCAATCAACGATTTATTGATATGCTTTGCTTGTCGATAAGTTGGTGCTTAGCGCACACAAACAAAAAAATATTTCACGGAACTCAGTTTTTTTTTTCTTCTTCAGTGCACAACTCACGGCTTTGTTGATAGAACGAAAAAATTTGTTCAATTTTCATTACATATAGTTTAGGACCTTCGAACGCAGATTCCGAGACAGCCCAAACGAAAATGCGAGATTTTATCAAATTTCTCCAAATTCCCGAGGTTTCGAAAATGAATTTTCGGGATTTTGGCGAAAACTATTTTGAACACCTCGTGTTCATCCGCTCGTGAGAGGTTTTCAATTAAAACAAGCCGACAGCGTAAACTTCAGTTTGTTTTGGTTATTTTGGTGTTCATTTTATCTGTCTCTCTTCTGGTAATGTCAATGCTATTATTTGCGGTCGTCTTGGCGGCCACTGCAAAATTGACAGCTAACGACATTTGAAAACACTTCAAACTATGTCGAAATGCATGGAGCTTTCGGTAAAATTTATCCAAACCTCGCGATTTCGGTTTGGTGGAAATCAAAACCGGTTGTCAAGCAAATCGTTTTGTCAAAATATTGAGCGTGAATGCAGCTAACGGTCAAGCAGTTTCAATCGCAATTAAGTTAATGGCGTTTTTCAAGTAAATGATTTGAGGATCATAATCTAATCCGAAAAATAAATGTTCCGAGTGTTGTTATTTTTCACAGCACAGGTCAAAGCAATAAAATCGTGTAGAAAAATTAGAAATCGAAATAATTTGCCAAAAGCTTTATACTCATAAACTAACGAATAATATTATTTGTATCGATCGTTGGCTATTTGCTTTAATTTTATGTAAAATAATTTCTAAGAATAAAGTCTATTCGCGCTGAACGCTCTCATTCGCAGTAACAGAAAAATTAACCCTGATATCTACCCACAAGCAAAATTGCAACTGTCATAAATTTTCACAGACTTGCTGTGTCGGCCATTTTTCCATCAATCGCAATTACATTTTCAGCGCGTCAACGTTTTGTATAGATTTTGTGGTTTTATTTAATATTTAAAAAATCTAAGTGAATTAATCAGATTTAAAACAATGACTGACAAACCCAAGGATGTTGATACCGATTTGAAAGAGGAAAAAGATTCAAGTTCGCGTCCAAAATCGATGGACCGAGAAAAAGAACGCAAGGACCGTGATAAAGACAGAAAGAAAAGGTTAGAATTTAACAAATGCCAGGAATTACCTAGCAGAACTTATGAAAATGCATTTATTTCAGAGATCGTAGCAGAAGTCGCGACAAAGACCGCGACCGAGATCGAGATCGCGATCGCGATCGTGATCGTGAACGCCATCGTGGAAGCCGCGATCGGGAACGTGATAGTGAGCGTGATCGTCACCGCGAGAGTAGAGATCGTGAAGCGGATCGCGAAAGAAGGCGAAAAGCTGAGAAGGATAAGGAGCGTGAGAGAGAACGAGATCGTGAGCGTGAACGTGAACGTGAACGAGATCGGGAGAGGGAGCGGGAACGTGAAAGAGAGCGGGAACGTGAACGTGAACGCGAACGCGAGCGCGAAAAACGTGAAAGAGAGCGTGAACGAGAACGGGAACGTGAGCGTGAGCGAAGAAGGAGCCGATCAAGGACTCATGACAGAGATTACGGTCGCAAACGTAGTCGCAGTCGGGAACGCCGACGCTCTAGCAAATCTAAAAGTCGTAGTCGTGAACGTGGAGGAAGTAGACTTTTCGATAGGGAACGGGATGAAAGAAGTAGTCACCGAGACCGAAGAGATCGTGGAGGCACTGCTGACCGTGATCGAGACCGCTATGAAAGGACCTCTAAACTGGATCCGATCAAAGAGGAGAGCAGAGATTCAAGGTTCGACTTGACGCAAACCATTCAAGAGCTCATGAACAGTACAACCTCAACGAAAAACTTTGCAGCCTTGTTCAATACGAACAGCAATGATTCATGCAGTAATGGGCCTTCGGAAACCTCGTCAAGTAAGTGGTCTTCGTGTTACATTTTTTCTTCTGCAGTTGACACAAATGTACAGTTTTAATGGATTGAGTGTTCATTGAGGCCAGATAACAGAGCCTATGTTTTGGAGGGAGTGGATGTAAACCTGTACTATAAAAAGTTGCATTTGCATATTCGTCTCTTAGGCAACTAATCAGGGGTTTGACATAGAAGACGTAATTTTTACGATGTGGTCTTTAAGTGTGGACAACTTGTGTCTAATAAAATAACACGTTTATTTATTGTCACTTGGCAACTAAATACCTTGTGGTTTTGAGGTGTTTAAAGTGGATTGAATTTTATGGTGAATGTTAACTCAAAATGTTGGGGAACATAAAATTAAAATGGGTTACATCCTGTAGAGGGCCTCAATGGGCCTAGCTTCTAAAATATCCACTCGTGTTGTGCGAACAATAGCTTGAACACGAGTGGCGGCAACCTACCGCTTTATGCCGACTCGACTTAGGAAAGTTGTTTGAACGTAGACACCCAGCGTTGGAATCGACGCACATATTCCTTCCGTGATGACGTTTTTAGCAGTTTAAATTACATGCAAGCTTACCGCCAGAAGGTAGAACATTTCCTATGTTGATTTACCGTTTGTAGAAATGATTGCTTATACTCTGAGAATTGTCAGTGACAGGGACTCAAAAAGTGTGACCGTTGAAATTATAACACCATCGGTTCAAGTGCAAAGGAATCTATGTCGCATACTGTGTGAACCAACCAGTGACGACCTCCACCCCTATTATTATTATTATCTGCTCGTGCATTGTGGTCTAACATACTTCCACAGTCACTTGTTTAATGCTATTTATTAAGTCGACAACAGAATGCAAAAATCAATTTTAAGAATTATAGGCGTAAACCGCATTAATTGGACGGTTCCTTATCGGTATCGAGTGTTGTTGGTCGCCATACGGAATTAAACACACAATCGTTGGCTAGAACCTCTCAAATGTATTCCGGCATACACCCCAAAGATAAAGGAGTTGTAGAAGAATGAATGTCTCTGTCGGCAGTATGTAAAATTATAAGTAGAATACTCTAGTTAGTGTTCGCATTCATTATACAATTGAATAATTTCTAAAAGCATAAATGAGTTAATTTTTTGCTCAGAGTCTCTGTAAGGCCATTTGTCATTTCCTTAAATGTGTATCAAAAGGGTTACTTGTCTCTAAAATGGTTGACATGTATATTAAATTAAATTAGAATAAAAATGCTCTGATTGTTTGTAAACAGGTTAGGCGTATGCTCGTCATCAATAATCCCCGCAAAACATAAAAAACCACATCAACTACCTCGTCAGGTATATGTAACCATAGGCAGCACTTAAAGCATTATTGTACAACCGAATGGGCTCTAAAACGGGAAAATTTTTTATCTGATGCACTTCAATCTCTTGTTAGACACAACAATGTGAAGCACGGCTGGTTCCCTCGACTCAGTTTTTGAGTTGCGGGTGAGTCATTTTCTTTTTGCGGATGATAGCTATTCTCCCAAGTGAAACTCGAGCTCGCTTTTGATAGGTTTGTGGCCGTATATACTGATGCTGGGATGAAGATTATCGTGGACAAATCCAAGATCCATTTCCAGAACGACTGTTCAATGTACTCTAAATGGTAGTGGACAGTTGACGCAGGTGGAGGAGTCTAGGTATTTCGTGATCTTTTTCACGAGTGTTGGGAGGAGGCAAGCTGAGTAAATATTGAAACAGCTTGGCGGATTTGTATTAGTGAGGGCCGATTATGGTGTGAACGAAATGTTATCGGTTTATGATATTTGTTCCAAGTCTCACCTATAGTAGGTAGGCGTCAGCTTGGCAGAGGTGGTTGGATTAAGCCCATAAACTCGACTAGATGCGCCTTGAGGATGGGGGAAGGTGGTCTGGCCTGGATATCTCTCTCGAACCAGTGTTCAAGTTCCTAAACTCGACTAGATGCCAATATGTTACGATGTAGATGCGTCTTGCCGATGGGGGAATGTTGTCTGGCCTGGATATCTCTCTCGAATCACTCTTCAAGTTCAATACACACCAAACTTGTCACAAATAAGTAAATGATTCAGCTCAAGGACCAGAATTTAAGTATTACCGAGATATCCCACTTTTACTTTTTTTTTAACCCCAAAAATGTTCTTCAAACCTAAACTGACCAATCAGAGAACGGAATTCACATTATTTCGTGAATGACCGTCAAAAATGTATGAAAATCTGTCAAAAAGTCACTCAAATTCGTCGACAGACTAGGGATCTATCAGTGAAGCCAGCCATCTCGGTGATACTTAATTTCTGTCTAGGAGTGGCTTAAAGTCGATGATTTCTTTTCTAAACTCACATAGACGGCGTTGTACGTATATCGTTTTCCGAACTGAAACCAATTTTCTACGTGTATGCGACCAGTATATCTAAGAAGTATCCACCAACATATCTTTAAAAAGGATGAATCTCAGAATAGGATCACCGACGTTAACTACATCGTAACATATTGGTTCTCTGCGCGAACAGCTATTTCCCTTCAATTATAACGAAATTATGACTACATTCTAAGTCGCGTTCGTCGGATTTGATACCTGACACGAACAGCGATCATAACTCACGTCCCCACCTGTCCATACCAAATGATGAACATTTATAGAAAAATATTTTCAATCGCCGATCGAAATCGGCATATATTGGTTCCCTCCACTCTTGAGAGAATAATAGCACACACAACACGAATGATTGCTGTAGAATAGCCACAGTTCAACGTCGGACTGTAGCTCTATGTCCACCATAATCGATAATTCACGTTTTCATTAAATTTAATTATCTCTAGATATTCTCAACAGTAAAACCACATATTTAAATAAAATCAAATATATATAAAAATAACCACAAATTATATATTCTTCTCCACAGTTGATGGAAACGATAAGAAACGCAAGAGAAAATCACGCTGGGGAGGCACCGAGAACGACAAGACCTTCATACCTGGAATGCCGACAATTCTGCCATCAACCCTGGATCCAACACAACAGGAGGCATACTTAGGTAAACCTAAATTCCCATTCCTCATGCATACACTAGCTCTTAAGATTCATGTAGTCGTAAGTCTAATGCAACAAACCCGTCAAAGTAAGCATGGTCAAACATACAAAAGAAAATAAACTCATCTTAGGTCCCGCTGACCGAGAGGAAATCACCAAGTCAAAAATCAGGGCAGAGTGTGAGAAAGAAAGGGAGTGAGAGAGAGAGAGAGTGAGATTGAAAAAAGGGAGGGAGTGAAAGACAGGGCGTAAAAGTTTCTCAAAATATTCTAGAATAATTGATTCATTTTTTTGTGTGTAAACCAATTGCTAATCAAAATCAATTTCTTCATAGGAATGATCCGATTAAAATCCAAAAGCAAGGCAGTGAGATGTGCAGATTCTCATGAGAAATCTCATAAAATAAATATGAAAATTTAACTAATTCACGCAAAATCAATATGAAAACCAATAACCAACTTCTTTCTCTAGTTGTTTTTGTTTTTGTTTTATTCTACACAAAATTATGTACATGTAAATTAATTAACATAAAAATTTGTTCCTCCTTCACTCAGATGATCAATAGTAGAGTTCCTCTTCGCGTGTGAGTGAGACCAACTCACTTCAATCAAATCAAACAAACAAATGTATGGGTTCATGGGGTGGTTATGTGTTTAACAAATGCAAAAGAAACAAAACAAAATTAAAAAATAAAAAAAAAAATATTTTCAGCACCTACATAATATACCTTACCGTCGTTTACCGTACCGTATGCGTATCAGTATCTACCGCTGCTACTACCGCTAATCCGTACTTGTGTTTGTGGCTTCTTTTGTTGTAATACTTTTCGCTTTAATTTCCTTTTCTTATCATTCATGCATTCTACACAATTACTTTTGTTTTTTCATGAATTTTTGTTTATTATTAATTTCCATTATTTTATTTTAATTTTGTTTTTCGAAGTGAATTATGTAAGTATCTACGCTCGAGATATTCGCACTGTGTATACATACCGTATCAGAATCTGAAACTGAATCTGATTCTCTTTTACCATTTTTATTATACATTTCCAATTATTTGTACACTCGTATACTCAATCTTGACCCAATTTGATCAATATTTCAAAAAAAAAAAAAAAAAATGAAACAAAATTACAAAAACAAAAAATTAAAGCGAATAAAAATAAATGATAATACAACACATTTCTTTGCTTTTTAGAAAAGAAAAATTCCACTAACATCGAGGCTTGCCTCGATTTCTTTCTTTTTAACCAAAATTTCTTACAGTTCAACTGCAAATCGAGGAGATCAGTCGAAAATTACGGACCGGAGAATTAGGAATACCACAAAATCCAGAAGAAAGGTTTGAATAATTTCCATCTCTTCTTGTTATCCGCAGCAGATGTGTCGTCGCTATTGGTGGTCTGGACATTCTGGCATTTCAATGTGACGCTTTTTTTTGTAATATCATGCAATATCTACAATTTAAGGAGAGCCATCGACATACACACATACAACGCAGACAACAATGAAGAATGCTGAAGAAGTTGCGAACGATGTTTGACAGAAGTATCAGTCACCAGTTGTTTCGTAATTCGTAACACAAAAAAAATTTATATTTTTTACAATCTCTAATGCTCGTATGATTTTCTTTCAGCTTCACATAAAATGTTTGTTCAGTATTATGCATGAAAGTGGTCAGTTATTGATCGAATAGTATTGAAGGAGAACGTATGTCTAATGCGTGCCATTTCGGATTCTGTTGAGGAAATGTTTTAGAATCAGTTTATCCAATAGCAGTTTCGGTTGGAAGCAACTCTGACGATTGTAGTGATCTTTACGAGAAGTCTTCGCCATCGACACAGATATGACCAAAGAAAGCGCCCACAATATTTCTCTAAATGCCCAAGAGCTTTGGGAAGTATTTGATGAATAGGAAAGCATTTTTTAGGACTAAGAAATGATAACGATAAATGTGAGTGGACGTGACGTTGTGGGTTGGTGTGTCGACTCCTATGCTGGAGGTGCCAGGCTCGATTCCTGAATTTACCACCTTTCATAATTCACGGCCCAGCTCTTTCTAGTCACTGACAATGCTTAAAAAATATTCATGCCCAGAAAAAGCTTCTTTGCCGTTCTCAGTCTGCATAAAACTAGGTCCCATCCACTTGTACAAGAGTGATTGATGCAGAAGCTAGGGCCAGGTCCGCCTCGGATTGTCGCGCCACCCATATTAATATTGTAATGACAAGGACGATATGTTCGAAAACCTCAATTTATAGTCTCTAGAGAAGATGTGAAATTGGAAACAAAGAAACCTCATAAAGGGCCTGAAGCTGTCAGAACGTTAACCCATTCAGTTGATTGAATTACAACGCATGACTTACCTATATGCTTTTGTAGTAACAGTGCATGTCAAAAATAGACTAAACATTAGAAATGAAGTATTACAGAGATAGCCGACTTCACAGCTGCTTGCCCCCTAGTCCATACACGAAGTCGAGTGCCTTTATGACAGATATTCATGAATTGTTGACGGTTAGTCAGGAAATAACGTAAATGCCGTTCTCTGATTGGTCAATTTGGTTTAAGAACAAACATTTCCCCCTCAGTTTCAGAACTTTTTATCAGAGCTCACAGCTTCAGTAATTTTGATTACACATCAGCGCAATTATTCTACAGAAAGGGATCTTCCCTCAGAGTTACGTCGTGTGTTTTTAAGTTGGAATTACGAAAGTCAATATTTGTCGATTTGACAGCAGTTTTTAATGATTGCAAATTTGTATATGTACATATTAGGTCTGAGCCCGTACCCAAAATAAACAGTACAAAACAAATGTATGTGACATTGCAGATTTGACATTTCATAAATGACATAATTTACGCAACTGTTATTGGGATCTTACTTCTCTCTAAGTGATTTTTACCCCCAAAAATTGACAGATTTCACAATTTTGTGGAGAAACTACGGGAAAAGACCCATTATTCCGGCAAAATTATTTGGGTTTATGTGATGCGAAGGCATTTGATGTCATGGCAAGTCACAAATAAGAAACAAATGGAGGTTTTAGTTGAAAATCCAGACATTTAAGAAGGGAAATGCTAAAATCATTATTTCTTTAAACACAAGAGACACCGTTGGTTGCGCTAAACCAACGCAAAATTCATTTCCGACACTGACACAGAAGCCCAGGTTGAATCTTCTCCTCCAGAAAACCAACGCATACAGGACCAAGAATTGAACGCAGAACTTTTCTCTCCAAAATACCAAGGGCTTCTTCATCTGCTCTTGAGATTGTCCATGCATCCGCACCATACAGTCAACAAAAGTAGTTCTGAAACTAGCGTGACATGGTATGGTACGTGGGCAGGAGCGGTAAACCACGCCTCACTTAGGTACGGTTGGAACCATTGTGATACCCAGTTTGGGTCTAGGAAGAATCCTCTCTTTTTCCTACTCATCGACCTTCAGGTATTGTTGGTCATACCAGCCATTCGAAAGTCCTGATGAACCTGCAAATAGATGTTAAAGGAATTTCTGCAAACTCATGTAAATCTTGGAAGAAGTATTCTCCCAGTGTTCTACCTGTCATGTCTTTCATGTCACCTATCTTTTCATCGAATATTTTGCCTTAACAAATTGATGTGTCCTATTCTTTTTAGGTACCTCGATTCAGGTCTTAAGCACTAAGTCTCTTCGCCTGACATTTTGAATGCTTGCTCTGGATTATCACACCTAGGTGGCACAAGCCTTTCCCTATTGATTCAAGCCTTCCTTGTTGCCCACTTGCTTAAAGTCAAAGATTCTGCGCGACGAAGCCATCGCCACATATGACCGAACATCTCACGTATAAATGACTAATGCCTTATGTTCTTAATGCAATATCATGTTTTTAAGGACTAACAAGGCTCTGTGCAGCCACATTGTTTTTGTGCAGTAAAAATGTCAAGTAAAAGTGGAACCGCGGACCGTAATCATTATCCGTTATATAGAGGTGTCCGTTGTTGAAGGGTACACCTAAGTTATTTACGGAAATTGATGTAAAATTCATTTCCTTCTTCTTCTTCTGGTGGCGTTTCAGTTCGGGTGGACCTGGGACCAACCAACACCTCTTCAGCTGGCACGATCTCTAGCCAGAACTTGCGCACTCCAAGTTGGTTGAGATCCTTCACCACCCTTGTGCGCCATCGGTTCCGTGGGCGTCCTTGCGTTGTCCCACTTGTTCGGAATCGAAGACTCTTTGGGCTGTGACAGTGCTGTCTACATGGCCTAGTCATCTGAGCCGTAGAATGCGGAGACGCTTGGCTAGGCTCATGTCGCTGTACAGCGCTTACAGTCCAGGTCCTTACAGTTCGTGGAACGCAGAACTTTTCTCTCCAAAATACCAAGGGGTTCTTCATCTGATCTTGAGATTGTCCATGCATTCGCACCATACAGCAGGACAAGGTCTTTTATTGTTGGCTTGGTTCTTCGTGAGATGGCTCTACTACTCAATTGGTTCTTGATTCCAAAGAAACAGCAATTGGCAGGAGTTAAACTTCCGATTCACTTCCACTATTGTGGAGTGCGATTTTCGTCGGTGTTTTTTTTTACTAGCCATTAGAATAAGAACAAAACAACATTCACATAATGTCAATTCAGTCTCAAAACACATGCAAGTCATCACAGTATCTGCAAACACTAACTCACATTCACTGCTTCTAAAGGTTTAGGTATTATGTAATCCCGAAACATAACACGTTTGTATATATCATGTGCGTGCTGTCCACTTCACATTCATTTTATTCGTTTCCGTTATTAAGGGTACAACTGTGCTGTCCGTGTTCGTTGTAGAGGGAGATAGTTCCCTTATAGAGCGCCCGTAAACAGAATTTGCACTGTACATATTCACTTATTGCCACCTGATTATTGTTAGGCTACTCCTGCAACGCAGAATCGTGATCTGGCATTTGGCATGATTTCCCCATCACCATTCGCCGTTTGCTTGCAAAACTCCCTCACTCATCAGTCAACTCCAAATTCAATCCCATTCGAAGCAAGTTTTATTAATCATCGAAAAAAAAAAGAAAAATACAAAATTTAAAGAAAACAAAAATCTGCATAATACTGAACAAGCTACGTCGCGTTTTCCTTCACAAATAAAAAACAAAATGATTACAATAAATAAATGAACACAAAAAGTTAATCTAAAGCACTAATTTAAATTTGCACAGAACGAATTCTTTCTTTTACATGGCAGTGCCCGAAATATGGAATTGACAATCCAGAGGCCACGGCTGACTGGAATACATCATCCGTACAGCAACTGCCTCGGTCGACGCGATTCACTGGAACATGAAGCTTCCTTGAATAACTCAAATCCTTTGTTCTAATCAAATAATGCTAACCATAATCGAAACTAAACTTCTTTCAGCAAATTTAAGATAGAATTTAGTTGCACTATATGGCAACTGCATTTAGTAGATTTTATGTTTCCCTAAGAGTTACTCTAGTTTTAAGAACGAAAACAAGAAGGTCATACCAATTGCAAGGAGCCAAGTTAAAATGGTTTCCGCAATGCCGGTGTGACATCGTTGAGTTATTTGGCTCAAAATGTTGTTTCTTCTCTTCATAGGTCTCCATCGCCGGAGCCGATCTACAGTTCTGATGGCAAACGGTTGAACACTAGAGAGTTTCGCTTCAGGAAGCGTCTGGAAGAACAGCGTCATCAGCTCATCATGCGGATGCAGAGTGTCAACCCCGACTTCAAGCCGCCGGCTGACTATAAGTAAGTAATGGTGATGTTGCTGTTTTGGAATATCTTACGAGCAATTTCTTTTCTTATGGTAGGCCACCAGTTATCCGAGTCAGCGACAAGGTACTCATTCCCCAAGAGCAACATCCAGATATCAACTTCGTTGGTCTGCTGATTGGGCCACGCGGGAATACTTTAAAGGCGATGGAGAAGGAAACGGGAGCAAAGATCATTATTCGTGGCAAGGGATCGGTGAAGGAGGGCAAAGTTGGACGAAAGGATGGCCAGCCGTTGCCCGGAGAAGATGAGCCTTTACACGCATTCATCACGGCGTCCAATCCAGAAGCCGTGAAGAAGGCAGTAGACAAAATCAAAGACGTCATTCGTCAGGGAATCGAGGTGCCAGAAGGTCACAATGATCTTCGTCGTATGCAGTTGCGTGAACTGGCACAACTTAACGGAACACTCCGAGAGACTGACTGCCCCCGCTGCACAAACTGCGGATCAACAGAACATAAGAGTTGGCTTTGTCCCGACAAGCCAAACGTCACCAACAACATTGTGTGCTCTGCTTGCGGTGGTGCAGGACATATCTCAAAGGATTGTCGTAGCAAGCGCCCAGGACAGGGTGGACCGCCGTCAGATGACTCCCAAGCGAAAATCGACGAAGAATACATGAGTCTGATGGCAGAGCTGGGCGAAGGGCCGCCGCCCTCGAAGCCTGCAGCTGATCCTCTGGCTCAAGCGCATTTAAATCGTGGCTACAGCCTCTTTGACACGAAACCATCTCAACCAAAGGCAATTGCAGCACCGCCACCAGTCATGACGCAAGCGCCGGTGCAACCTCCACCGCCATCGTGGGTAACCAACGGTTCATTGCCTCTGCCGCCGCTAATGCAGCCGCCACCCGTTGTGTCGCAGGCAATGCCGCCAGGGCCACCGCCGCCGCCGCCACCATTGATGCCATGGATACCCCCAGTGCAGCCGCCACCACCGGGAGGCGAGAGTGGGAATCCCCCAATTCCAGGAAGTGGCCCATTACCTCCACCACCGCCAGGAACTGGCCCGTTACCATCGCTGCTGCCACCACCGCCCGGCACGTCTAATACTCCACTACCGCCTTGGTCTGCACCACCGCCGCCAGGGCTGCTTCCACCATTTGGATGGACGCAAAACGGTTCCGGTGGCTACTTGCCACCACCTCCACCCGGTACTGCCCCGCCGCCACCACCGTGCGCTCCGCCGCCAGCCCTGCCGCCAGGAGTACCCGGTCTTGCGCAGCCACCTCCTCCACCTCCCCCATCGAACTAATCAACTAGAGAATATGCGATGTATTTTCATCGCAAAATCGTTGATCCTTCAAAAGCGGTGTGAAACGCTACTTTTGTTCCAAGAAAAGTCTTGAACTGTCTTTCGCGAGCTAGATCACAATTTTATTTAATTTTATCTTAGAATGTATAACGAATTACATGCGATTTAATAAAAATGACTTCACCTCTAACGTCATTTATATTTCTTTTTTATTTTTCATCTGTTTTTAGGTGTCTTCAGTTCACCAAGAAGAAGGCACTGATGTTTTGTAAACGAACCTCCTCAATGGGCATGGCCAGGAGAGAGTGATAGGGAATGAAGAAAACCCAACTTTAGTCGAAGAAGTAGTTCTCCCTCCTAGGTTTGAAGAAGTAGATAAAGTCAACAAAAAGCTGAAGAACATGGTTTGCCCTGGGAACTCTTCAATGCCCTGTTCTAGATAGGTAAGGCATATGCACCAGATCATTGCGAAGGTGAAAATAACGATTCTACTTCTTGCAAGAACTCTAAATGTCTAAAGCTCCTTTGTATCTCAATAATCGGAACGTATAAGTGCTGCTTCCGGCCGGAAAATTGAAGACAGTTGAACACAAATATACAGACTTTCAGGTTCATACACACACGCACAATATCTTATTATCGAAGTTGCATGCATGTTATCCAGAAATTAGTTACCTTGATTAATCACTCCGATTAAGAAAGTCGTTTTAGTGAACGGACACAATGCGTTTTAAGAGAGATAAATAAAGCCACTCGACTGATTCGGATTAATAAGGTCACAAAATGTATGGAGTGCGGATGAGTTGAGTTTTCCACAATAGCATTTTTTTGTACACTACTCTACCGTCATCCGCTCACTTTCTCGATTGCGTTTTCAACAAGCGTATTTATTGAGAATCTATACTCAGTCGAGTAACGATTTTCAATAGAATGCTCTTTGCTAACTTTGTATTCACTTTACTTTGATGTGGTTCGTGACCTTACTCTCATTGTTGCCAATGTTTGTACAAATATGGTTTTATTCACTAGCGTTTGTATAATAAGCAACGGATGGATTACAAATTGGAATACGGTATCCTATGTCGAGATTTAGAATACCAATGCTGATAATTCTGCTGTACCTTCAAGCATTTTTGTCAGCGAAATCTATGATTTAGTGATGGTAGTTGAGGCGCCACCTGTGATTGATACAGCGACTTGAAGAATCGGACTCGCTGTAGTCAGTGCACTTTTTGCTCAGTAATTTGTTTTGTTGTTTCTTCGAATGTATTACTGAGCTGAGTATAGATTCTCAATAAAACACTCCTATGATTGATATTACAAGTTAAGGATATCAAAATATATTTATTACACCCAATTTTATATGTCGCTAGGATTAAAAGTGTAGAAGTTATAAGAACATAAAATTAGCTTAAATCGAAAATTTCATACATTTCTAGACCAATTTTAAACTGAAAAGTAAGAAACAAGGACTACGTGCACGCTGAGTATAGGAGAAGAAAACTTCAATCTGTACCAAGATGTGGGTTTAGTCCGGAATGCAAAAATGCGTCGACTGGCCACATTGACAAGAAAATGGTCTCAGATTCCCAGCCTCCTGATTCGAGAAGGAGGAGATGAACGAATCTCCGGCATATAGACCAAAAGATCGCAGACTTCAGGCAGCATGGTCTTGATTACAGGAAGGAGCTTCTCTTATATTTGCTTGCCTTGGATTGTGAGAGGTCATCTACAATTATGGTTCTCTTATATGCGTTCTCGGTGTACGTCGCAACTCTAAAGGGTACAAATTTGCAATGAAATTCATACGGTTGGTAGTTAATTTCACTGCTCATATCTAGTCAAGAGATCACTCCTAATCATACTAATCAGCCCTATCATGGAATCTATTTGTGCGAATCGAAGTTACTAATGGGGTCGTAATTCCGACGTAAATTACTTGTCGTAGAAAAAGATTACAAATGTCCATTTCATCCGTATTCAGTGATACCAATTTTCACGAACTTCGTAAGCGTCATGATTATTTGGGCAAAAAAAAATCCAAGTGTGTGAATTTTCATCACAGACTCCTGAGTCCAGAAATGTTAATACACAATTTTTATTAGATAATAATGTTTATACAATAGATTTATTAAATGCTCATGTCGCCTTACTGGGGTAAGTCATAGACCTGTGCTTCGCAGCTCACCTCAGATCTACATTCTCAGCGCTATTCTGTGGATATTTCTAACAGAACACGTCTGCCACTCATTCCCCTGAGATCTCTCTGCACTTTAACGTCGCAGCCTCAACTGCTCCAGCCACAGCTGCTCGGAAACCTTTTCAAAATGAAAGAAACCTTATGAAAATCTTTCCAGTCAAGGGATTTCGTTTGTCAAACCTGAAAGCTCCAAGTGCCTCAGTGCAGCAGCAGTTGATCCCGATGGACTTGTCACATCATCCTTCAGTTGACCAGGATGTATTTTCGAATCTCTTACCAATTTCCCCGAACCTAGGACAGTCTGTGAGGCTAATCGATACGCCATGTCTCGTGGTATGCCCATGCGTACTGCACCATCGGCGAGTGCCTCAATCATCAGGAAGACATATGCTGGCCCACTACCGCTGAGTGCTGTGATGGGGTCTAGCAGGTTTTCGGTGACCTCTTCGCATGTGCCGACTGCCTTCAGCAGTCTACTGGTTGTTTCCGCATCTTCGTCTGTGGCCTTTGATCCTCGAACGAACACCGAGCAGCCAGACTGAACTAGCGCGGGTGTGTTTGGCATCACTCGGACGACGCGGGACTGCGGGGATAGACTCTCTTCAATTGTGCTGATTTTGATGCCCATTGCGACGGATATGAAAAGTTTGCCAGCACTGCCCGGGTTGATTTCGCTCAAAACTTGCGTCACAACATTCGGTTTGACGGACACAAAGACTATGTCGGACTTCTGAACAACTGGCTTGTTCTCTGTGATTGTGGTCGCTCCGAGATTCTACAAAAGGAAGCCTTGGCAATTATCTTCAGAAACATTGAATGTAAGTGAATACCTTGAATGATTCAAAGCTGTTCTTGTCGGCTGGATGAACACTTGCTGTAATCGAATCCGGTTTGGTGAGACCTGGAAGAAAATTATATTTATATATATATATATGTATTTTTTTTTTATATTTTCAGCATGGCATGAAGCTTAAAAATGTGACATAATATGTGTTAAAAATTTAGCAGAAATTGTACGACGAATGTACCGAGGCATGGTCATGGTATGGTTGGTCTATGTTTCGAACTGGGGAACTTGAACATTTCATTTTTGCGTCATCACTTCTCAAGTCGTGTCAAACTTAGTGCTTAGAATTCGATATACAGAATTCGGCCCTTTCACTCGTGAGAGATAGACTACAGTCATAGCATGTGTAGTTGCTGGAGAACCTAGGCGCTAACACAACCCGAACTCTCCCGCAAAAAAAAAAAGTAGTTGTAGTATACAATTTAAATTTGCAACACCCATTTCATCAACAATTATGCCGCTAACAACCCTGTCAGCGGCGAAACGACACCTGACTGTGAATAACCGAACAGCTTAGCTTTATGACAGTAAGAACTTAATGATCCTCGGACCCTAAGTCACATCTGCACTTTTGCGGCAACCTTCCGACATGAAACAACTACCCGTGAAATTATTTAATAAAGTGTAATAAGCTTCCGATATTATTTTAATAAAACCAAATCTGACTATATAGGCTGCTCTAAATTTCCTCCGTCTCATAGTCGGACAAAATGCGCGTAAAGTTAGCATCATATAAACACCGAAAACTAGGAACTTGAAATTTTGCATAATTACTGTTGATAACATTGCAGATTAATTATCGAAGTTACTTATGGTCACGTCCACATGTTTAAATAAAAGAATGGGTATGCCTCTGTACTTTCTTCTGCACCTCTATTCCCAAATTCGCTGGCGGGAATCGTTCACCGATATCGAAAGCTTTCGATTTCGAAATCCTATCGAAATAAATCTTCCGCATGTCGGTAATGTGAATTGAGATTCACTGCATTCTTAAATCCGATCGAAAAACAGATCGGCATCAAAATCGTTGCGGATTCCTTTGAGATTAAGTAGATTGCTGGTAAAAAAAATAGGTTATTAGTATTCTGCTTAGCATTATTTTAATAAATGAAGTTCTAGGAAGAAAACTACAAACAGGGAACAACTCAAAGGGCAGGAAAGGAAAAAATATCCGGACATAGCGAAAAACATGATAAAAATACGCCATGAAGAAATAAACGATTTTGGAGAAAATTTGGGATGAAGTTTGAACGAAAAAACCCGAATCAATATTTTTGTCATTGAAATATGCTTGTTTTCTTTTCGTTGAAATAAATAGAATTTTATTTATTAGCTACTACGTATGTATGTGTGTACAAAAAAGCGAGCACTACTTTCCATTGTGTTCATTAAACAAACAATTTGGAAAGAAAAACTCAATTTTTAATGTTTAAATTCAAATTAAATTTCTTAAATCAGACGTCAGATCTTGGAACAGCTGACTTCGAAAAAGAGAGAAATGAAGTCGATAATATAGTGCATCCGACGGATTCAATGATAGCACGAATCCGTTCACGTTAATCGAACGAGTGAAGCGAATCTCCGATTCGTCGGATTTGGGAACAGGGCTGACTGAAACGAACCGCGAGGATCGGATGAATTTTTGCTGAAACCTCAATTGGCTATTCCTACCGAGTTTGAAGTGGTTTTCTATTCAATTTTCAGGTCAATCGCCCTCAATTTATAAGTACCAGCCAAAACAAATGCAACTCCCACAATTTTTGAATGGCCCCCAGAACAGCTTTCCATTGACAGGAGATAATCGTAATAAAGGACCAGAAAATAGAATGTGATAAAATGAACACCATTCGGTTTGACAACCTCTGATGGACGGATGAACTCAAGGGGACTTTTGTTCGGTGGAAACGTCCCAAAAGAACATCTGCACAATCGGCCACTGAAAAATTAGTTCGAGATATTACCAACATTCTAAGGATTGGAAAAAGTCTATGAAACCATTAAATGAGTGCACTGAACCTTCACTGACTGTACAAAAAGGATTGGCAATGATCTCCTCAATATGAGATCATCAGCCCTATTCCCAAATCTGACGGATCGGAGATTCGCTTCACTCATTCGATTCACGTGAACTCTTTTTCGAAATCAGCTGTTCCTCGATTGGACGTTTGATTGAAGAAATTTGATTTGAAATACAAACTTTGAAATTTATATTTCGTTCCAAATTTTTTTGATAACCATAATGGATAGTATTGCTCGCTTTTTTAATGATACCGAAGTGAATAAAACAACAGTGCGACCATGCTTAAGGCGAACTGCTGGTACTGTTGTGGATTTGTGAGATGCATCATAAGCTTAACGCTTCCATGTACATAAATATGGTATTATTGTCTTCAACAAACGTCTTTTTTCTTAAATTTTATCAAAAATTTCCGACTCAGCAAAGAAGTTCGCATACGTTCTGGAAGTTTTGAAAAGAGAACTACCGATGAGTGCAAAATCGTTTTCCATTTCTCTCTTCCATTCCATCACCCATTTCCATCCCCTATACATACTCGTTTAAGTTTCGTCGCAAATTTTTCCAAAACTCTCGTTTTTCTTCAGGAGGTCTATTCGTCATATTTTTTGCTATGTCGAAATATTTTTTCATTTCATCGACAAACACCTTAAATTGTTTATTAGTTTATTAGTATTTTTTTCTCCCTACAATTTCATTTGTTAAATAATGCTTATGACAATAAAAATAACTTACATCCTTAGTAGTACTCTACTATACTTATACGAATCCGCAACGATTTTGATGCGAATCTTTTTTATGGAGAGATTCGATTCGATCGGATTTAGGAATGCAGTGATTCTCAATTCACATTACCGACATGCGGACGATTCACTTCGATAGGATTTTGGAATAGGGGTGAGTGGGAACGTAGCATTAAACTCAATTGAGTCGCATATGTCAGGTCAGCAAGGGACGGATCTTGAATCCTTAGGTTTAAGATCATTCGGTTAGGAAGGTCAAATCGTGCTTAGAATCACGACAAGCTCAATACCAACGTGATTCTATCTCTCATATTAGGTGTAGCAAAAAGAAATTCATTACTTTTTCAATAGATGGCTCTCGTCTCATCCCATCGGTCCAAACTAAGTACTAAATATGGACTGTTTGCCGATTGATTGATTCGGTTTTCTTTGAGCGAGCGTCAAAATATGAACACAAACAAAGAGAAAATACGCTATATTTTACAGTTGTTCTTCGATAATGTGAATAAAGGGATAATTTTAATAATGTTCCGTTCGGGTAAATTCATTGTCAAAGATGCGCCACCACTGGACGGCCAAATGTCGAAAATGTCAAAAAATCATGGAAATCGTCGAGTCCGACCGTCATGTAAGCACTGTTCCTATTGTCAGAGGCTAAAGATTGGCCAAAAAAAGGCATAAAAAGCAAATCGAAGTAGGGGTACCACATGAGTTAATCCCAAATAATCTCATGGACCAAATTTCCATCTGCGAATCCCTGCTGGTGTCGAAAAGTGGATCACTTACGACAACGTCAACTGAAAACGGTAGTGGTCGAATAGCGGTGAGTCGCCGCAAACGGTGGCCTATCCAAAATGTACGGTCATGAAGGTCGCACTGTGTGTTTGGTGGGATTGGCAGGGAATCATCTATTATAAGCTGATCTTATATTGTCAACAATTGTACCGTCTGAAGAAAGCAATCGCTCAGAATCTGCAGAGGCTTTTGCCCATAACAGAGGAATTGTTTTTCATCAGGGGAACGTTAGGCCATACACATCGATAGCGATTCGACAGAAGCTCCACGAGATTTTTTGGGAGGTCCTTTTGCATTCATCTTATAGTTCGGACGTAGCACCAAGAGATTACTAAATGTTCCTGTCCACCTACGAGGGCTTTTACGAAAGAGGGGTAATGGCATAGAAATGACAGCAAATAATCCCACAAAACTGCGCAAATTTTACCCAAATCTTACCAATTTCCTGCCAAAACAATGGACTTATTTGTACTACACTAAAATTTGAAACACAATTTAATCGGTAGATCCGTAAAACAACGCTCAACTTCATAATATGATTATCTGCCAACTAAATGGGGTAATTCGCTCGTATTTCGTGCGTCGCAGCAATGGACGGTTCTTCAGTTTTATACATGAGGTATAGCCTAAAACGTTGTACAAGGGCAAGTTAATGCTCTACGGCAGTGATGGGACTTCTACCACTTTTTGCAATGTTGGAAAACCTACCAACCTTAATCTACCAAATGTTATCAATTCCTCATCATATCCCTAGCGTTGTTCTGATTAGTATTAAGATTCGTGAAAAGTTAGGTCTGTCAGATGCTAAAATTAAAATTTTAAAATACCGAGATCCAAAAAGCTTGAACAATGCCATCAGTTATTGGACTTATCAGATTTTTTTCCACAAAACACAGTGAATATTGAAGATATTAATGTAGAGTGGATGAAATTTATAGGCGAATGAAAAATAATAGAAACGACTGATGGTGACAACGTGCCTTAATGGAATTTATTTCGAATTATTAAAGATGGTATGGAAAACTATTCACAAAATCAATGCAATGTGGTGCATCAAACATGTTGCAAATTTGTTGCTTACCGTACCTTGTTCTCAGCAAAAAGGATATCATGTAAGCATGAATGTATTGAGAGAATTGCTCAGTAAACTAGATCGACCTACAAAATGGTTCCGATAAAATAATAAGACCGGGGTACTTGTTTGTAATTTTTGGTTTGTGTCGGGTTATTTTTTCTTTTATTTTTGAAGAAAGTTTTAATGCCCTACAGCCATCAAAATATCAAATACCATAAGGTACACCACGAAAAACATTGTTAAAAGAAGATAACTAAATTAGAGGTCTGCCTATGAAAAGCCGTGTCAAATCAGCTACAAAGATTATGGTTGAATTAAAAATACTACTCTAATCGGAAGATGTAGTAGAGTAGGCAGATGTAGCCCGGAGTAGCGCCGGTCCTTACCAAAAGAACAGGATAATAATAATATAATATGGGTGGCGCGACAGTCCGAGGTGGACCTGGGCCTAGCTTCTCAGCCACTACTTGTGTTGTGCGTGATATTGTTCTTTCACGCGTGGAAGGGACCTACAGTTTGAGAAGCTTTTTCTAGACAGGAATACTCTTTGAGTATTGTCAGTGACTCGAAAGAGGTGAAGGCGTGAATTATGATAGGTGGTAAATTCGGGTATCGCACCTGGCACCCTCTGCGTAGGAGTCGACACACTTAACCACCTCGCCACGGCGAAGAGCACAGGATAAGCCATCTTAAATTCGCAGACCACTTTAGTTTCAAAAAGCAAAAAAAAAAATAGAAAATATTCATTAGTCCGGTGGGACAAAAGTGAATTTGGATTGATCAAATGATGATGATCAATATGATGGACAAAAGTAAATATTGCATCAACAAAATGCAGCATACAGACTTCAGCGTTTTGGAATGGAATCTACTAAAGATATTCGGTGTATATTATCTATGGTTTTGGCCGTAACTGTACATATTTATTCATATTCATATATCATATATCATCATCAAATAAATAAGTAAATTAACATGGGAACCTTTTCTGTCTTTGCTGCCACTTTTCTACCACCTTTTTTTCTGCTTATCTACCACCATTATTTATTTCCCAAGTCCCATCACTGCTCTACGCCAATCGAAATCCATATCCAATGATAAACTTGCCAAAGTTTCTTGTTGTCACTGAATCTTTTCTACGAGTTGATCAAAGTGGGCGATCTTTTACGTCAACAAGATGCCTTCCGTCAGACATTTTCAAACCCTCTTTTTCAGCCTCACGCCAAGTCAAGCGACACTACAGCAGCATCTTCAATCGAAAAATTATGGGCCGCATCGAGTCATACACAATTCATACGCATTGTATGACCGTCCCACAAAAAATCAATGAACCCAACAACATCTCAGACACCTCTCTCGGCAACCGAAGCCAAGCCAACCTGCTGCTGCTGATAAGAACGGTCTCTTTTGGTACAAGTTTCTTTATTTTGTCTATTGCATTTACTATGTATACCTTGCGTCTAGATTCATGAATAGAATGTAAATAAGAGGTAGCTTCACAACAATCATGCTCACAATTTTTCTTTGAATCAAAGAGCACTTAATAAAACTGTGGGCAAACAGTAACGCCTTTCAGCCTTGTTGCATGCTTTAAGGTCAACGCTTGATAAACTCGTGTGTATCTCTCAGTTTGCAATCGCACGTCAAAGTCAACGTCAAATGTCGAGATAGCAGACGTTAAATTTTGCGTTTCGTTAATCGTTATCCTAAGAAGTTGCCGCGGTCGTCGATGCGGAAATAAGCACATGACTTTGAAGTCAGCTGAACTCAATTCATACAAATGAGCACTGAAAGAATGTTCAAAATGACGGGAAGCGATTCGATTTGAATTCGACCGAATGTATTGTAAATTGTTGCAGAGTGGTCCCTGATTACGCGGGTCACCTGCATAGACAGTAGATAATGTATCCTATTCGGGTCTATCCATTTGCATGTACATACAGTCAGTGTGAAAAGTCTGCCTACATTACCAACCTTTCCTCTACGTTCAGAGGATAGAAGTTTAAGACAGATTGGTGAAACCATTGGTAAGCCACATTCTTCCATACAGAGAGTTTTAGAAAACTGCGCACAACCTGGCAATTATGCTTCGAATAGATCTGGACGCCCAGCAGTACTTACAGCCAGAGAAAAACGTTCAGTTTTGGCTGAAGTAAAAGTAAATTCAACAATAAGTGTTCCTAAAATAGTTAAGATAATCCAAGAGAAGTTTGAAAAGTCGGTTAGTTGCTCTACCGTCAGAAATACCCCAAGAGAAGGAAGTTTTCATGGGCGATCCGGAATGAAAAATCCCTATATTTTAGAAATCAACCGAACGAAGCGTGTTGCTTTTGCCAAGGAGAATATTGACAAGCAAGAAAGTTTTTGGAATAGTGTATTATTTTTGGCCGAAAGCAAATTTTGCATATTTGGATTAAATGGGAGCTGTATTGTGTGGATAAAACCAGCAACTGAATGGAATAAAGAAAACCTATTTCCAACAGTTAAACATGGTGGTGGCGGGGTCATGGTATGGGGGTGTATGGCAGAAGGTGGAGTTGGGAACTTGGAATTTATTGAAAGTACAATGGATAGATTCCAGTATTTAAACATAATAAAAAAAATATCCGTGAAAGTCCAGCAAACTAGGCTTGAGTGATCAACACAACACGATTATGATACCAAGCATACTTCTAACATTGCAAGGCTTTGGCTAGTGTATAGTGTTCCAAAACAGTTGCATACACCTCCGCAATCCCATAGAACATTTGTGGGAGTTGTTGGAATGGCGCATCCGCCAACATAACATATCATCCAAAAATATGCTCAACGAAAAACTGCTTGAGGAATGGTCCAAAATAACTCCTGAAGATACGAAAAACGACTGACGGAAGTCATATTCAGAAGAAGGTACCCAACGAAATATTGAAATATTTTTTATCAGATTTATTTTCCTTGTTTTCGTTTAGTTTTAAATGGTGTATGCAGACTTTTTGTGTGTTGTTTTTTGACGTTGGGTTACTTTAATCCACATTTTACGAAAGCTGAGTTCGTTATTTTTGTTTTTGAATTACTTAATTACCATTGTCTTAAATTAACTCAATAAATAAGATTTAATTTGTTTGATCGATTTCTTCGTTTTTTCATTTTAATGAAAATTTCATGCTTTGTACGCAGATTTTTGCACTTGGCTGCTTGATAACTCGGCTGACATTCTGGAGGCGTCTTTTTTGAATCTGTTTAGTGTGTTGGTAGGTTTGGGTGGAATTTCTTCCAGTTGAGTATGCACTTGTCTCACCACAGAGTTGGGTGTTAACCTCCTAGCCAGATCATCACTTTTTTCTTTTCTCGTTTCTTACTTTAATCACAATCAGAGTAGCCGTGTTTTTTCACAAATCTATAAATAGTGAAGAAGGATTTTGCACGTTAAGCACATACAACAACCTACTGCCTATAACTGCCCATAATATAAGCAGTGGAAAGCGGCTGCCGATATAAATTCGAGTTCGATTTTTTTTTCATATATTTTGACAGCGATTCGAACATATAAATTGTTTCCTTCATATATTCTGACAGATAAAAATCAAAGCCACTGCGAATCGTTTTTCTTCACTTCACTATCGATAGCGATGAAAAAAACACGCCTAATGTGTGGGCAGACTAGAAGTAGAACGCCTGAATGGAAGAAGAATTGGTCTAGAGCATACAGCCAGTGGATTTCAAAGCGTTGCATTTGATATGGCGTCTCCTCCAGACACAGACATCTGTACTTAGCCTATATCAATGAACACCTAGTCTCACCCTTCCACGTGGTGAAATCTGGGAGCCCTTCCATCGAAGATTGAGTACCCAACCCCGTGGACATTGTTGCGTTGGTGGCTGTAGACGGGGAGAGTGAGTCTGTCTCAGGGTTCAACGCCTTTTATGGATGGCGCCGGAGGACCTGGAGAAATGTCTGGCCAAAGTCGGTATCCGAAACTTTAGTTAGCAGGAGCTACCTGGTGCGTTCTCTCTCTAGAGCTACTCAAATATATTCGGGGCTCAGGTCTGGAATGTTCTTCCAATTCCAGCTCGGGGCTTTGGTACACCTTCAGAGAGAAGATGCCTACGCACTCCGCCTTCGTTAATAATGAATTAGGTCATAGTTCCTGATCACATTACCACTGTCTACACATGCACATCTCTGCGGAGAAGGTATATCCTTAAATCAATTAAAGAACTTGCAACTTGAGAGAAAAATCGCTTGTAGTGACCATAAGGACGACTAATCCAACAACCGGATGCTCAGATATCCGTGACTGTGAAGAATAAACCGTGGCGTACTTGACATTGATTCACAAATGACGCACGTGACGTACATGATTGTCCACGTTCCGGCTCAACGAGAATCAGTCCCCAAAAATGAGGTCACACACAGTATTGTAAACAAACAAAAAACTAGCCATTTAAGGTCACTTCTTCTTATCAGCTTGCAAACAAATTTGAAAGTAAAAATATCTCATGGCCCCGTTATCACGCAACATTTAAATTTAAAACCAAAAATAGAATGACCCACCAGCTGCTATGAATCCCTTGGCCATTGCCTGGGCGATTTTGCCACCGCCTAGGAAACCGATTTTCAAGATTCCACTCATTTCGAATGCACTTCACTTGCTTTTATTGTTAACGACACGGTGTTCAGTCTAAACGACGCGATTGACTGTCTACTGGGCAATGGTGCTCGGCTCGGCGATTATTTCGTTTCGAAGCTAGCTCGTTGACTTATCTCTCGAAACGTCGCTTATCGAATGTTTTCATGAATAATTCCTTATCGGTTGCAAGGCGATAAGGAAAAATAAACATTTATTATTAGGATTACGTTTTTTTTTTATGTTCCCACTATTTTTGTAGATGAGGGTGAACATTGGAGATTAGATTCGTTACAGAGGCGGGAATGCAACATGGAATGATTTGTTCGGTTATTTGCAAGATGACTAGATGTTTTAAGCTAGCGGGGAGTTCGTGGAGATTCACTTCAGGATGCAGTCGATTTTTGTTAGTTGAATGATTTATAGCTTTATGATTCAAGATTGAATAGCACAGACGTGAAAGAGTGATATCGAGCCCACCAGAGGTCCTTTCTGGTGTCAGTGGATCCGGGATAGAGATTCCCTGATTAGTAATATTTGATTTAAGTCAATTAGTTAGGTACGTTTAGAGTGGCTGACTGCTGCATGGACGCAGTCAATCAAATAGGACACAGTAGACCCGTTGTGTTACCACGCGGACTTAATTGTTCATATCCCGCAAGCCGGTTAGGGCTTTTAATAAAACTGTGGAGATGAGTGATGCTACAGCTGATTATGTAGTTCCACTAGGTTTTTAAAGTGGTAGGGATTGAAGTGACTTCTTCTACGGGAGGAGAGAGCGGTGCAATTGCAAACAAGATATAAAATAGTTTCTTTCTCCTCAACGTCACTACTACTTCTGTTTAATTCGTTGTACGGAAGAACTTATCTGGAAGCGTGAGTTCCAATGATATAATTCTCGGTCATTACGCTGATAAGAGTTCAAGACGCGGTCTTATGATTCTGCTCAGGCTCTATAAGAATTGAGAGTAGGCAATAATTGTATCGTGGCATCGTGAGGCATCCTGTGCCAGTTAGGTTAGGTAGTTGGGCTGCTAGTGAATTCACCAGCACACTTAGACCATAGTGACACCCATAGTCAGACTACTACCACTGATTGACTACACCAGTGACAATGCCGTTAATTTGATCCCGACGGCAAATGGTGACTGGACCAGATTTGAAGACCAGAGAAAAGCGTATTAACTTTACTTTCACTGCGACTCGAACCGGGGACCCCGCTAACCAGGAGCAGGCACTCTACCAACTGCGCCATCCAGTCATTATCCTGTGCCGGTAGATCATCTACGATATGTATGAGCAAGCGTTTCCAGCTTCAGTAGATGTTTTGCGGTAGCCATAGCCAAGGATTGCAAATCCCGATGCTGGTGGATCCATTGACCTTTCTAAGGAGTTCTTTCACTTCTCAATTTTCAGGAATGTCACAGTGTCGGGCACCTACCTAAGTTGGATGCTAAAATACTTAAATACCATCTCGTTGAGAGATATGCAGCAATTCATCCACTCAGCGTTTGGTCTTCTTCGTCTGGACTTTCTGTATGATCGGGCGGCATATTAACTGAGAAATCCTCCTCGAAAAAAAGATATTTCTCAGAGATCGTCTGCCGAATAAGTCTATGGGTGGAAGATTAAGGAGCATGTTCAGAACTGCACAGGGGGTTGTTCTTAAAGGTGGTGTCGTTTCTCGACTTTAGTCCGCCAGGCGGCTGGGCACAGTCTTTGACTACATCGAAGTTATAACACTGTATTGTGACATTTTACGGGTGTTAGTAAAGCTTTTTCGTAGATATCATATACCTCGTTTTACCCTCATTTCGAGTTTCGGTTTTAGCTTCTTCCGATGATGTCAATTTAAACGGCATATGCGAGCAATTGCACAGACTTGTGCAGGAGTTACAGCAACGACATTGCGTCGCCTTTTCTGACTGTGACGGAGCAACGAGCATTCTCCATCGTCATTTTGCAGAGAGGTGAACCTGGGTCTCATCCAAAAACCTCGCAAGCTGGCAGGATCTTTGGTCAGCTACCTCCACTGTCACAAGCCCAATAAGCTGCTCTTGTGTTCGTCATCGTTTTCGTTGTCCCACAGGTGTGGAGTCATGCCCGCTAGGCTCATCTCGCTGTACAGCCCATGCAGCCCTGGGTTGAATCGACTTATCTAAATCCATCAGACAGACGGAACCATCGCACGTAGAACTTTTTTCTCGAAAATACTACCTTCTATTGAGATTGGCTATATTTCCGCGCCAGAGAGCTGGACAGGGATCTAGAATCTCCTAGAATGTGTTTTCCTTTTTTTGTCACAATAAGAAAGTGTATACAGCTATGTTTTTTGCAAGCGTATATACGCTTAAATTTCAATTGTAAAATACACTAACAACAAATCATATATCCGCTTAAGTTACTCATCATATCACAAGCGCGGATAAAAACAATGGTACCAACCATTTATTGTTTAGGTTGCTGTATGTGGTTTACATTGGTAGGTGTGGTTTTTGTATTCGATAATTTTTAAATGATTTTGCATCCATAAGTATGCAATTTTTGGTATCCCCAGGGTGTCTCTGCTATACATTCGATTTAGGTTTCGTAATCGATTATTGTCATTTGATGAAAATTGTTTTTATTTTATAATTTTTAAGTGTTTTAGCATTTAAAGTGATGGCCACGCTACAAAATCGCACACCGAAGATTGTGCCCATTAACCATCAAGTATTACCAAGCCATTACACGACTCCACCCCCTGATTGTCAGAATGGTCATAAATATCGTCGGTCTGCCAAGATTTTATGATGAATCATTAAGCGCCGATGATCGTTTTTTTGTGCACTTATAAATTAAGCGTATATACGCTTGCAAATAAACGCAGCTATTATGCGAAATAAAATATCTATCTATCTAATAACATATGTGCAAGAACCCTTAATTATTATCAGTTTAAACACATTTTTCATCGAATGAAAGAAACAATGAAAAGAATCGATTACGAAACAAAAATGGAATGTCAAGCAAAGACACGCTGGATATACCAAAAGTTGCATACCTATGCATGCAATATCATTTCCAAATTATTTACTTCAACCACCCCTACAAATGTTAAAGAATACATAAAAAATGCCTTTAGGCGCTTAATTCTGAAACCGCATATACCAACCTAATAGTGGTGATGCTAAATGAAAGCATGCTTTTCTCGATCACCATACACAATCGGAAATGTATGTGACAGTCAATGTTGACCACCAAAAGTGTGATGGTTAACTATCGCCATACACGATTCCACCCCTTCCCCCAGGATTCCACTTCAATGAAATAACCATTAAGGCTAGAGTCTACAGATGTGTCCAGTACACACTTGGTTGATTCGGGTCATCAAGTAAACATACACCGAAGAGTCCAATAGTGGAACACTGGCTGCAATTTAGATAAGATATCCATTAGGTGATAAGTCGTGGGGTTAGATAAGAGCTGTTTTTTTCAGAATCGGAAAACTTTACATTAAATTAAATATCACAGGAACGTTATTTTATTTTTAAATGCCTGAAATTTAATTTATATGACAGATCATTTTATGGTATTAATGTTTGAAAAAAGCACACAAGAAGGGGAAAAGAAGAACAAATTAAAAATCAACTGATAATAATTGTAGGCATAAACGACGTATGTATGTTCTCAATGTAAGCTGTGTTTTCTTGCAAGCGTATATACGCTCAAATTATAAGTGCACAAAAAACGGATCATCGGGGCATAATAATTCATCATAAAATCTTGGCAGCACTGACGATATTTATGACAATTCTGACAATCAGGGGCTGGAGTCGTGTAAGGTGATACTTGATCGCTAATGGGCATAATCTTCGGTTTGCGATTTTGTAGCGTGGCCATCACTTTAAATGCTAAAACACTTAAAAATTATAAAATAAACACAATTTTCATCAAATGACAATAATCGATTACGAAACCTAAATCCAAAACCAAAAATTGCATACTTTTGGATGCAAAACATTTAAAAATGATCTAATACATCAACCGCACCTACAAATGTAAGCCACATACAGCAACCGACGATGAATGAATAAATTCAGAATGAACTCACAGAAAATAATGTTTGGAAGCATTGTTTTTATCCGCGCTTTTTCCTTAAGCGGCGATAGAAATGATGAGTAACTTAAGCGGATATAGGATTCGTTGTTAGTGTATTTTACATGCAAATTGAAAATTAAGCGTATATACGCTTGCAAAAAAACGCAGCTAATATCATTCTTCTATAACATTTTACAACTAATTATGCAAAATTCTGTTTATATCAAAGCACATTGGTTATACTTTGGAGGAAAATACGAAAAAAAAACCACCAATGTGAAGAAATCAATATGTACATAGTTTAGTTTTCTATTCAGACAAATCCAATGCATTTGCCCAAACCATTAATATCGAACATTAGAAAATGACACCAATTTAGGCGTCACATGTAATATGTCACAAATTCCCGACCCTTAAGTTAGCAATCACATTATGCAGAGCAAAAAACACGAATGCGACAATCAACTACAGTCGAACATGGGTAATTCGAATCACCACTTGGCACAAACAAATTTCGAGTTATGTATCAAGACTTCGAGTTATCAAGTAAAATACAAGTTGACATAAATATTTATATATTTGCGAAATAACACATAAAACGTAGAGGAGCATTTAAAATAGTTTAAAATAGTAATATTAAAAATAGTCTGTTACACATGACTGAAGAGCGGATTTTTTGTTTTTTAACAACAAATCTTCAATGGAATATAAACTATTGTAGGTACATAGAATCTTTTGTTGTTTCATGAGTCTTATAATATAAACGGAAAATGAGTAATGACATAGCAACCAAAGTATAATGACTTATTTTTACTTTATTTCCCCACACTTATTGACACTTATTGCTCGGTGCAACACACTTGTAAGTGTGTACATGTCAAGCGCATGTGACAAGTGTCTGCATAAGATGTGTGTGTGTGTCAAGTATGTGCCTGATCAGTGTGGGTACCTGCAGCTGGATGGTAATAATCGGGAGTTACAGATCTCCACAATTCTTAATCATCGCCAAGTATTTCCCTATTACATCACAGCCGCTGTCATCGTTATTGTCAAGCTGAGAAGATTCGGATACACATATAAATATCTCAAAAGTTACTTCCTTTTTGGGTCTTTCACTTGCAGAAAATCATCATACCACAACTTTACATATTTCTGGTATTTTTTCAAGCTTTAAATTCTATTTGCAGTTGAATTTCTTCCTCTTTCACTTCTGAAAATTAAAGGAATTTCAGCATCTTCTCCCGATCAGAATCAATTCACCATAACTGTGATTTTGTCTATAACAAGTGAAAGGAACTTACAAATGTAGTGCCCCGAAAACGATTCCTTTTAAATCGAACTTGCAGAATTTGGGAATTTCTCTTCAGAATTCGACTTATCGAAGGTGACGCCAAATAATCAAAGATTCGGTTTGAGTTATCAAGACTTTTGAGAAATCGCAGTTCGAGTTATCGAAATTAGACTGTATTGTATATGTAGGGATTTAAATCAAATTCCATCTTTCAAATAAAAAATAAAAGATTTTATTGTCTTAAGATAAAGAAAACTAACATTAGCTGCGTTTTTTTGCAAGCGTATATACGCTTAATTTTCAATTTGCATGTAAAATACACTAACAACGAGTCCTATATCCGCTTAACTTACTCATCATATCTATCGCCGCTTAAGGAATAAGCGCGGATAAAAACAATGCTTCCGAACATTATTTTCTGTGTGTTCATTCCTGAATTCATTCATTCATTGTTTAGGTTGCTGTATGTGGCTTACACCTGCAGGTGTGGTTGATGCATTAGACTTGTGTGGTTGATGTATTAGATCATTTTTACTTCTTTTGGCATCCATAAGTATACAATTTTTGGTATACCCAGAGTGTCTCTGCTGTACATTCCGTTTTGGCTTCGTAAACGATTCTTTTTATTTGATTAAATTTGTTTTTATTTTATAAATATTAAATGTTTTTGCTTTTAAAGTGATGGTCACGCTACACAGTCACAAAACGAAGATTGTGACGATCAAAGATCAACCATCACCTTCCAAGACTACACTCCTGACTGCTTAGCAAATGTCATAAATGAGGTCGGTGCTGTCAAGATTTTATGATGAATCATTAAGCGCCGATGATCGTTTTTTTGTGCACTTCAAAATTAGGCGTATATACGCTTGCAAAAAAACACATATATTCTTAAATTCAAGTAAAAAAAGGTCAGTTCGATATTTCAAACAAAAACGATACTATTCCAAAGAAATGTCTGAAGTAGACAGCAATGAATGAATTGCTGTGCATTTTTAAGGGTGATTCTCTATCCGGCATATATCACCTTACACGATTCTCACGATTCTGCCCCTGGTTGCAGTCGGACCCATATATATCTATGCAACACCAACTCCTGAAAGTATATGGGATTCTGTTGAAGTTATGCAGTCAGGAAGCAATTGCACAGCCAGATAGAGACAATGTGCTCAAGAAAAATTGATAAGAAGTATAATTGTAGGAGCTGCGAAGCGGCCAAAACACGAAACTATAGTTTTGGATTTCGTATAGAGGGTCCGCCTAAAAGCAGATTATTTGTATATACGGTTTTTGTGAAAAGTTCAAAGCATCTCCTAATATGTTCCCCACGAGCCAAAATCGTATGGTTTGGATGAACTTTTACTGAAAACCAATAGGCTGTTCCCACCGAGGTGAAGTAGTAGTACACCCGATGTGCGTCATATTTCGTCTGGCTAACTCATACTGTCTTTACGCTTGGAACCCAGTTTTATCAGTGGTTCACAAGAGTTTGGCAATGTGAACGCCATCACCTGGTTATGCCTGCCTTGACTTCTGGGAAGCGTGAGTTCGAATATGGTACTCGTTCTCGATCAAACATCAATGTTGAATGTTGTGTCTTAATACTACATGGCGACACTGCACTGCAAACGAAATACGAAATATACACGTGCTTTATCATGATGTAAAAGCAAAACAAAATCCTCCTATTTTCGAATACCTTCTAACTTTGACAAAATAGTTTTCGAATGTCATTAGCTGTCAATTTTGAAGTGGCCGTAAAAACAGCAAACAGTTATCAGGAAATAACATTGTTGAGAAGAAAAGAGAAGGAGCATGTTCTAGAAATAAAGGACAGGCCTGTTCAGTTTTGACAACCTCTCACGGGCGGATCAAGGGGATTTCAACTAGATTTCGCGATGTGTCGAAACCCCGAAAATGTATGAAATATCGCGATTTCGTTTGGTGGCATAATAGACGCAAATCAAAATGTAATGAGGCTTAGAAAGCAAACCAGAGTTTGTAAATAAATTCGTGCACAGGATAAGTGAAAGATTTGAGGTTTAGGTATTTCGTAACAATCCAGAGGTAGAACATCAAGGTTGAAATTGAGAAAAGTACATATCTGACATAGAGTACCTCCCGCGGAATAACAAATCTCCCTTATTTAATTCGAACTTTCCCTCGAATCGGCAAATAAATTTCACAGACTGAAGCACATCATTGTCCATTAATTTTCCCCAACCACCCAAAGTCGAAACATCTCCCTTAAAACTCCAGATTGATGACTTTAATCTCTGAATATCCTTAAATGCCAACACAATAAGTGCCCATAACCAGTCGGACAAGTAACCAGAGCACTGATTCAAACGCATCCTTGTCGAGTCTCGTGCCAAAATCGTTCTCCTTCTCATATTCCTTGCAAAGGCAAAGGAATTAGCTTCCTTTTTCAATTAAAAATGCATAAAAATAATTAGAAAGTCCAATCTAGAAAAAGAACCACACAGAAGAAGACTCCGTCTTCTCAGGAAACCGTGTTACCCATGGCAAGCGTATCCCTACAAGTCCCCCCCGAAGCGCAGGCCAGCCGAGCTCGCTACGTGTCCGTGCTGCAAGAAACCATTCAACTAAATTAGTTCAATGCTTCAGCAATTTATATACGGTATGTAGCAGGAGAACGATGATACAGTTTTTCATTTTCCCTCTTTTTTCGCTTCTTCCTTGCACCGAAAGTGCTGATAACAGACAAAGAGCCGACCAGATATGCCCCCCCCCCCATCGACACTGTGCACCGTTGGACCGATCCGCTGCGGAGCACAGCACTCCAGAGGTCTTGGCCGAGGGGACTTGAATAAACATTTGACTTCATTTTCTCGCATATTCCATTTTTCCCGGACTCCATTCCATTCATGTACGTCTACTAGATAGATAAAAGTGAATCGCATCTAAAACCTTTTAACGAAATTATATCTGATGGTGGTGGCCCGCACATAGCTGCGGCAGCAGGGATACGCGACGACGGTGGCGAGGATGTCTGCCATAATGAAGTGCAAATGCAACCCCAACAACCCCGTCAGATGGCAAATAGACATTGCAATCGTTCAAGAGTGCGGGCGGTGAGTCCTCGGCTCGTTCACTACTCTCTTTCTTCGCAAATTAATGCGAGAAGTAGATCCCTGTCACACTGCTGGCCCCACCGCGTCCCATGGCATGCCATCTGCAAGCAGCGTGCTTTGAGCATTGATTCGAAGTGTTCCTCGCTGCGGAAGGAGCTATAAGCGACTGTATTCAGTTCCAGCAGAGAGTAGCAACTTAATTGGGATTTTGCGAGTCTGCTCGCAACTACAACGAGCCCTTTAACAGTCTTGATGTCTTCCTCGAATTTCCCTCATTTTCGGTTCTCCGTCTGTACTCTGCAAACACTTATGCGCCAAGACTTGAGTGCAACCAAGCACAGGCCAGCCATTGGAATCATCACTCACCCAATTCACAAAGTGGAGAGGAAATAAAAATTAATGTGCATGTTGCATGCCGCTTCCGAAGCGGCCCCCAACTCCCAACGGAAGCCACTGAAGCGAAGGACCGACGTGAAGCTGGCGTGAACGATTCCATCGACATTCACAGTCCCACTCGGTTCGAAGTGCTGGCAAATGCCAAAAGATAGGCGGCATCCAAGTTGGCTCGCCTACAGACGCCAAACGCGCGCGACTTTTCAGCCAAGTCAGGGAGAAAACCACATTCACACAGCCGACGTAATAAGAACGGAATGCCTGCTGGAAGGCGGACGGGGAGAATATAGACATCAGCCTGAAAGCAGGCCCCGTGTGTATTCAAGCCACAGCCCTCCCCAAATGCAAATATTGTGGCAGTAATTTAATGGCCAGGCTGGGCGGTTCGACGGGTGGATGTGGCAAATGAGAGAGATTAAAACCAAAAAAAAGTGGAATATTCCAGGATACGGATGCACACATGGCGGGAACCACTTCACGAGATAAAGATGAAATGTGTCAAGAGACCGGATGGATTGAACTGCGACGTGCCAAGCAGAGTGCCGACTGATTATTTCAGGAATCCTGGTGCCTTGGGGCCAGCTGTACGTGGGCATGGACTCATCAAATCAATTTACTCAAATTGCCCCAGGTGTACGCGTCCATCGGGGAGTGTTGACTCGAGAGCGAAGTGCTCTTCTGTTTCATGGAAATTGATTGAGTATATAGCTGGGCTGCCGCAAGGGAGCGCTCGAACATCCCTCGCCGTTTCAACTCATCGACTGAAGTCAACGAACGGTGAAATGGTGATTTAGTTTCCCACTCCTTTCGCCGGGAAGATCGTCGAGTTGGATCTTACCCACAGACCCATGCATCGGACGCTGAGTGCGCGAATTGTACTTGCACTTCAATTATATCGGTTATTCGTAGAAGTACATTGCTCCGTGGCGCCGTCACGTTGTGCGTTGACTCTGACTTAGGTTAGGTTTTCGACACAAACAGCTTACTTACTTCGCGGCTCCAGTGCCATTAGGACACCTGAGAGCATACCTGACTAATAAAAGCGTCTCAAATTCAGTGTTGACAAATTGTGGGGAATTCACCTTTTCGTGGGGAATTCCGGTGTAAAATGTACTTATAGGGGAATCTATATTCTGGGTGAACATAATATGGAGAATCTCAAATAAAATCATTTAACTGATTTTTTTGAAGATTTTAGCTAACATTATCATCACCATCATCTTCTCACCCGCATGATCCACTAAAGGGGTCGTGGGGTAAACCATGCACGATAGATCTCCAGGCAACTCGATCCTCCGCCGTCGACTCTAACTCATCAGGGGTTATGCCCAAGCGCAACCAGGCGAGCTTATGGACTTGGTCCAACCATCTCATCCTGGGTCTGTCAGGTGGTCGTCTACCTGATGAAATCGCATTCAAGGCCCGCCTCGAAAGTCGTGATGGTGGGGACATACGTGCTACGTGACCAAACCAACCAAGCATAGCTCTTTCCGTTCGGAGAAGCTGCTGCTCTATGTTGAGTTCCTCGCGCAATGCCGTGTTTCTCACCCTATCCCGGCGAGTAATTCCCACAACAGCACGAAGAAATCTCATCTCAGCAGCTTAGTATTCGCGATCTTATTCTTTCAGTCATTACACAAATTTCGTGACCATAGGTGAGAGTTGGAACAAATGCTGAGTTGAAAACTGCTTACTTGGCTTTCACACTAAGCTCGGTGTGAGTGTGGGGCTCACAGATCTCCCAAGCTGTGTCAAAACTAACCCAGCTTGCCCAATCCTACAGGAAAGTTCAGTATTACTCCTCCCATCACTCGCGAAGAAGACTCCGAGATACTTAAACTTCTCCACCTGCTTCAATGGGACTTACTAACATATAGAGTGCATTGAACAGGCATTCTGAAGATCACCATAACCTCTGATTTGTCAACGTTAACCTTCATCCCAGAATCAGCACATACGGTCGCATGCCTATCGAGTGCGCGCTGGAGTTCCGTCTGGGAAGACGTCAGGATAACTAAGTCATCTGCAAAAAGAAGATGACTTACCCTCAACTCTACCAACGTGACCCATTCTTCGCCTCTGCTGCGCTGCAACATCTAGTCCATATAAGTAATGAAAAGGAGAGGTGACAAGACGCACCCTTGGAGAATCCAACGCCCACGGTGAAAGATGTTGATTTAGCACCGTTAACCCGAACACAGCTGTTGCAGTTTGTGTGTGTAAAGATTGAATGTCCCTCAAAAGAGGACCCTCAATCCCATACTCATGCAGAACACTCCAGAGTTTACCTCGGGGATCTTGGTCACATGCCTTTTTCAAATCTACAAACCAGCTGTGGTTTGGCATTCTCCCAAGCCTTCTAAAGTACCATTCTTAGAGTGAGCAGCTGGTCGGTTGTACTTCTACCGGGACGAAAGCCGCACAGTTCATCCCCCATCCTTGGCTCGGCCATACCTCTAGAACTCGCTGCCAAAACCTTAGCGTAGACTTTCTCCATGGAGACTTAAGGAGGATATGCCCCTGCAGTTGGAGCAGTCTCTTTTGCCCCCCTTCTTAAAAACAGGGACAATCACCCCAGTTTTCCAATCACCAGGTGTCTTACGGGGTTCCCAGGCCACCTTAAGAACACGAGAGAGCCATAAAAGTCCCTCTTTACCCATTGGCTTGAGCATTTCTGGCCGGATTTCATCCACACCGGCGGATTTGCCAACTTTTAGCAAATCTATCGCCAAAATGACATCCTCCACCGTTGGACTATTCTCAGCCCCACTTAAGACTTCGGGCTTATCAACCTCAGTGCCCTGTTCGGGATTGAGCAGCTCCGGAAAGTGCTCGCTCCATCTGCGCAAGATGTTCTCCTCATTGGAAAGCACCTTCTATGATGTTGAATTTCCTTCCTCTGAGTCGGCGAATGGTTTGTCAGTACACCTTTTTCGCAGGTTGCTATGGTTGCTTTCCAACTTCTCGCCGAACTCCTTCCAAGACTGGTTTTTAGCTGCTCGCACAACCAATTCGCAAGTTCTTCGCGCCTCTGTGTACCGACCACGAGAAGCAGAGTCCCCCAAGAGAATCCAGTCTCTGTAGGTCTTCTTCTTCTGTCTGATGGCTCTGAACTCGGGTGTTTTAAACCAGGTAGTTCTTTTCTCACCACCAGCCGCCACTCCAAGCCGCTTCACTCCACAAACATCCCGTGCAGAGGCAGTGACAGCTATTGAAAACCGTCGCCATTCTTCCTCTACAGGCTATGTAACAGTTGGAATTCGCTCAAACCTTTGAGATATGTGCCGGGCACAATTTAGCCGCAGCTCACTGTTCTGTAGTTTCTCCCACCGTATGCGTGCAACCATTCTTGGTTTCCGTCTTGGCAGAAGAGTAACTTTATCAGTGAGGTACAGCGTACACAACACCAGGTGATGATCAGTTGACAGCTCAGCCCCTCTCATCATCACAAACCATCCGTTTCCTACACGCTGGTACCACAAAGAGGTCTATCAACGATTTCTGTTGAAGACTCTGACGGTACCACGTGTATTTATGGATGTCTTTGTGGGGAAGGAAGGTGTTCATTATGGACATGCGATTTGCACAGCAAAAGTCCAACAGCTTCTCTCACTCCGCGTTCTCGTGAGGATCACATTGCCTCCCAATCACACCCTCCATGTCGTTACATCAACACCCACATGAGCATTGAAGTCACTCATCAGGATATAGGAATCCATCTCTGCTACCCTATCAAGTGCAGCCTCAACTTCATCCAGGAAAGCCGCATACGGAATCTACTCCAATACCCTGTCTGCCAGCCTGGGACTTGTGACGTGAGTATCCCCAGTCCCGCCTGTGCAGACATTTGAGGTGCAACTCCCGACAGGCAAAGTTTCCACCCATCCGAAAGGTCCACAGTTCTAGATCCCCTTTGCTTCGTCGAAGAGATACCCACGATATCCAAACGATACCGGCAGCTTCCTTAACTAACTCGAGATCCTTTCCTGTGAGCGATGAGACATTCCATGTGCCTATCCTAAGTCGATGCCCCCACCCCCGTAATGGCTCATGAGGCCATTGACGGGTTTCTTGTAGTTCCTTCGGGCTAAGCTCGACCGGCTGCCGAGCGGAACCGTCCGGCCACCTGACGCTCGCATACTGTACACCATTCAGACCTGGCTACAAATGGGGCCCTGGCACACCAGGGTAGGCAATATCCGAGGCCAATCGTCTTCTTTTTGTCATCATGGGGGGTTGTGCTTCGTTAGCCAGGTTTGGGCTGAAAATAAATTCATACACCCAAACCGGTTGCCCGGTCCCCACCACGAGGAGATTTGTTTACTTTATTCAAAAATCTAATTGTTGTCACTGCAAATTTTGCAAAAGCATTCATACTTTTTCATTTCATAGTTCATATTTTTGGTTGAAGTTGAAGTGTATTTTTATTAAAGATCTAGTATACTTTGAGTAAGTTTTTAAATGCTTTGTTTTTTCCGTACCGTATAATCGAATACTTGTCGGAAATCAGAATTTGAGTACATTTTTTTTGATTTCTTCAAGAATTTAATCTAGCCTTAAATTCTTCGCCGAATTCAAGAGTTTATAAATATGATTGCGCACAAGTTATAAGGCCTCTTCCTAACAACACCTTCAAATATTTTTTGGATTAATTGTAGTTTGGCTATGGGTCTATAGTTTTCAATGATATTTTTGTTTGACTCAGAGATGAATTTGAGTGATACAGTAAAGACTCGAAAAAGTTAAGACACGCAAAAATTAAGTATACGGCAAAGTTAAGTAGGTTCCAATCTCCATTGGTGACTCTAAAAAGTTAAGTTTTGTCTTAATTTTGTCGAGTAATTTTGGTTTTTAGTTTATTTTTTCCATTTTCGCTATTTATTACATATTAGCTTTTACCCGCGGCTTCGTCCGCGTGGAATAGTTACCTTGGGTAACCTTTTTCATTTTTCGGATACTAATTTATTTATTTATTCTTCCGTCTTTCAAGTACAGAGCTTTTTTAAGACTACTGATAATATTAACAACATTTCATTTCTTATTAATAATAATGCCTAGTATAAGCAGAATTTAACATACAATTATAATGTAATTTAGAGTAAATTGCTACTCAAAAAATTTAAGATTTCATTTTTACATTTATCTCTACTCATATTTAATTCTATAACATTTGCAACTAAGTTGAACTTTATGCAAGCATTAGTTATAGGATCATTTTGCCCATAGTTTGTACTATGCCTCGAAACATAAAAGAAATCTCTAGGCCTCAGATAACGAGACGGGGTGTAAACACTGAACATGGAAAGCAGCACCGGACAATCAATGTGAGCAGTAATGACGTCATGAGCGAAAAGAACTGAATAATAAGTCCTTCTTACATGCAGTTGCTTTAGATCGATAAGCTGACATCTAGCATTATAATCCGGCATATTTGAATTCCACGACATCTTTCGAAGAGCAAACCTAGTAAATTCTTTTTTGTATTCTCTCAATACGAATAGCGCTATTGTTATATAAAGGATTCCATATTAAACAACAGTATTCTAATATAGAGCGAATTAACGAAACATACACAGACTTAAGAGTGTAAGGGTCTTGAAAATCTTTTGAATTTCGAAACAAGTATCCTAGCATGGAGTTGGCCTTTGAAATAATATAGTCTATGTGCATAGAAAAAGTCAGTTGAACGTCGAATATAACCCCTAGATCTTTATGCGAACATACTCTTGTTAAGATTGTATTATCAATCTTATAATTATAGATTATAGGAGATAAAATTCTAAAAAATGTCATAACTGAGCATTTACTAATATTGAAATGTAGTCCATTCAAATCGCACCAATTCTGTACTGATGAGATATCATTTTGCAACTCCATTGCATCGGCCAATGATCGGATTGATTTAAAAATTTTTAAATCGTCAGCGTATAAAAGGCAGTCGGAATGGGAAACATAGGAAGGTAAATCGTTAATAAAAAGAAGAAACAGAAGAGGGCCGAGGTGACTACCTTGAGGTACCCCAGAGAAATTGAAAATTACTCGTGACTGATCATTACCTATTTTTACAAACTGTCTGCGATTTGTAAGGTAGCTAGTTATCCATTTCAAGATTTTAGAATGAAAACCAATCAACTCTAGCTTTTTTATGAGCACATTATGTTGAACACGGTCAAATGCCTTCGAGAAGTCAGTGTATATGGAGTCAACTTGAAGTCTCGCTTCCATGGAACTCAGGCAAAAGTTTGTAAATATAACCAAATTGGTCGAAGTTGATCTTCCACTCACAAAGCCATGTTGAAATTGGGATATTTGGTTTCGAACTTCAGCATATATTTTTTTCTTAACAACAGCTTCGAATAATTTCGGTATTAATTGGAGTTTAGCTATTGGTCTGTAGTTGACAATAGAACTCTTAGGTCCAGATTTATGAATTGGGGTGATGAAAGAATCCTTCCAGCAATCCAAAAATTCGCCGCGAGCCAGTGACATATTAAAAATGATAGTCAGGGGCTTGACTAATCCGTCCTTACACATTTTTAAAAAAAGCGGGGGAAGATTATCAGGCGCCAAGCTTGCACTAGAATCCAGTGAGGACAGCTCAGAAAGAATATCATCATTCGTCAATTCTAATCGCCCTATGTCTGCGATTGTATTTGCTTTAAGTTCTGACCTGCAACCCATGCCTAAGTCAACAAAGTTTGACTGGAAATGTGATGCAAACATATCACATATAACCTTACGGTCATCAGTAGATACATTATCGTAGGACATATTCGATGGAATTCCAACAGAATTACGTTTAGTATTGATAAACGTCCAGAAAGTTTTTGAGTTCTGTTTGATCATTGACTCAAGAGAAATTATGTATTGCCTATAAACAAATCTCTTCAGGAATTCATATTCTTTCCGCATTCGACACAATACGCCACGCAGTGAATTGTCTTTAGCAGACCTCTTACATATCTTGTTTAAAGCATTTTTGAGTCTGCATAAGCTTCGGTTGAACCAGATGGGTTTTTTGGAATTAGTAGATATCTTAATAGGAACAGACCTGGATATGGCATCTTCTAATATGTTTCGAAACTTAGTATAAACTATGTTTAAACTTGGGAAGTCAAAAGTTTTATCCCAGTCGATTGAAAGGAAATAGTTATTTAATAAATTGTAATCAGCTTTTATGAAATCTAACTTAGGCTTATCTTCGGAAGGACCAGATTCAAATGAATTAAATACAATCATATTAAATGAAACTAGCAGTGCTTTATGATACATACTATTATTCAGTAAAGGATGATCAACTTCCAAGACAACATCCTCTAGATCTTCATCAACAAAAATTAAATCTAAAATTCTTTCCATTGAATTAGAAATTGTATTAGCCTGCCTAAAGTACATAGCATTCATTGAGTCGATGACTTCAAATTCGAAATTTTGAGTAACATTATAAGCAAACATACATTTGTCTTCTTCAGAGAAAATCCATTTTAAATTAGGTAAATTAAAATCACCAAGCACAATAGTATAAGAATTCTCAGGTAGATGATCGACAATATTTTTAATGTTAGTTATATGAGCTTGATAAATTGCATTATTAGAGCCCGGGGTAATGTATGAAACAAAAACATAAATGTTTGACAAAGTACAATTACTCGCATTAAAATATTCAATGCACACACACAATTGATCAGTAGCAGCCGATAAATCTGATAATGCAATTTGTCTGCTCTTAAAACATGAACGAACAGCCAGCAGCACACCTCCACCTCTATCCTTATCAAGTTGAACATAACATCGATCACGTCGATAGACATCAAAGTCCGTGGTGAAAAGTTCAGCAGAAAAAATGCCTTCATGCAACCAGGTCTCAGTTAAGGCGATCATAGCATAAGAGCAATCAGCAGCAGCGACAAAAAAATCATGAACTTTAGTTCTCATTCCTCCCACGTTATGGTAATAGAGCGAGAAACAAACATCTGCCTTATAGCGTGCAGAAAGAGACGGTGTTATGTTTGTTTTTCGATTTCGCCTTTGCTCATTCTGTTTTTTGAGAGAAACCGAAAGGCTCTCACTCTCATACCCTTCGGCCAGAGTTCAGAATTGAGAAAGTTAGGCACCATATGCTCTGGTACACCAAGTTTAAAATTGATGTATTTGAGAGAGCTTTCATCAACATCGGCTTTGATCAGTTTGTGACACTCCAGATTCAGTGGATCAATGTTGAAGATCGACGAGACATAATCCACAATTGACTGACAGGTTGTAGCAGGTTTGAACGAAGATAGATGAAGCCACTTTGGTCGGCTAACAATCTCGAGTTCCACAGCGACGTTGGGATTGTTGTTGGTTCCAACGATGGTATTATTGCTCTTGTTGGTACGAGTGGGAGCAACTGTTTGCCATATAGAAGCATCGGGCACTAGGGGTTCATCGACCTGGGCATCGTTTTCATGTACAGGTTCCACAGCTGACGCACTTGTGTTTGTTGCACTTTGTACAGCTGATACAACAAGAGCAGATTTTTTATTCGGAGCGGCCTGTTCTATGGATGAACAATTTGGTTTTTTGTTATTAGCAATTGCAGCACTAGGAGGTGTAGGACTTAGGTTATTCTGCTTAGCAGAATTCAAACGTTGGGCACTGTCTTTAGCAACGGAAGGAGCAGCGCGGGGCACAGTTCCTTTATTCATCGATTGAGAGCGAGTAATAACTTGCGATTTAGCACTGACATTCACTGAAGATCGCGATAATAAGTTCTTAATTTCAGTTAATTCCGACTGGAGTTTATCAATCTTAGCCATAACGAGGTCGGTGTCAATAATTTGACTGCCGCACTTAGTACAATTCAAAGAAACCATTGTAAGCAAGTTAGTTAAACACTCGGGTGGAAAACACGTCCGACGAATTTTCCGAATTATACAATACAATACATACTAGCTGCAAACTACCGTGATTTACTGTAAATATCTTATTTTAACACATTTTTATAAACTACATTTTTTGTTCGTCTGCACCATGTCAATAGTCGCCTCTGCTGCTTGATTGTTGCCGATGGTCTCTAATGATGGACATTTTTAAACCATAATTAGTTGCATTCTTTTGAGCATTGCTCATCTTCAGGACAATGCAAAAGGATGGTTGATAGCTCAAATGAATAAGGGATAAATTTCTGGAACCTAAAATATTTTTTAGTTTTTCAATCCGATAAGCCGTTAATGAGCCAGGCTTGTGTGAAGATGAAAAAATGCGGTTTTTGCCCCATCTCCCCCTTAAGGCTCTGGCACATAGAATACTTTACTTGCGTCAAGTATCTGACCCAAGCGGATGACACAATGAATACTTCAACGCACAGCTGATTTCATTTGACAGTTTCAATTTTGAACAACTTGAAACTGAAAATACAATGAAAATATGTATTTTTATATAAATACTCAATTATAAACATTCAATGATATTTTTATCTATTTTGAACGCTGCTCCAACCAAAACCAACTCCCAAGACTTAACATACAATTCGAATTCTCTTGAAATGTCACAATGCGAGGATTGTCAACGCAGAAGGAGAGAGAAAAGTTAAAAGTTGAGTAACTATATCCGTCCGTGAGCGTCAGCGTTGGTCTATGTGTCACCGCCCATAAGAAAACATGTATTTTATGTATCTGTCAAAGTATTGCTGACGCTCACGCATGTAAAGTATTCTATGTGCCGCAGCCTACAGACCCGGAATAAGTAGCCTAAGTACATCTGCAAGATCAAATCAGCATCCTACAGACCCGGAATAAGTAGACTAAGTACATCTCCAAGATCAAATCTATCTCTCTACCAAATTTCATCAAAATCGGTTCGTTGGTTTAGTCGTGAGAGGGTAAGAGACAGACAGACAGAGTTACTTTCGTATTTATAATATTAGTAAGGATCTAGTATACTTTGAATAAGTTTTTAAATACTTTGTTTTTTCTGTACCATATAATCGAATACTTGTCGAAAATCAGAATTTGAGTACATTTTTGTTAAATCTTCAAGAATTTAGGGCTGGAAGTCGCCGAATTCAAGAGTTGACAAATATGATTGCGCACCAAGTTATATAAGATGTGTTTTTTTGCAAGCGTATATACGCTTAAATTATAAGTGCACACAAAAACGGATCATCGGGGCATAATTATTCATCATACAATCTTGGCAGCACCGACGATATTTATGACAATTGTGACAGTCAAGTGGTGGAATCGTGTAAGCTGATAGTTGTTCGCTAATGGGCACAGTCTTCGGTTTGCGATTGTGTAGCGTGGCCATCACTTTCAAATCGAAAACACTTAATAATTATAAAATAAAAACGATTTTCATCAAATGAAAATAATCGATTACGAAACCTAAACGGAATGTATAGCAGAGGCACTCTGGGTACACCAAAAGTTGCATACTTCTGGATGCAAAAACATTTAAAAGTGATCTAATACATGAACCACACCTAAGCCACATACAGCACTGAATGAATAAATTCAGGAATGCACACACAGAAAATAACGATTGGAAGCATTGTTTTCAAGTAAGGTCATCCGCGCTTATTTCTTAAGCGGCGATAGATATGATGAGTAACTTAAACGGATATATGATTTGTTGTTACTGTATTTTACATGGAAATGGAAATTTAAGCGTATATACGCTTGCAAAAAAACACACCTAAAGCCGCTTCTTAACAACAGCTTCAAATATTTTTGAATTTAATTGTAGTTTAGCTATGGTCTATAGTTTTCAATGAATTTTTTTTTACCCAGATATGAATTGGAGTGATGCAGTAAAGACTCGAAAAAGTAAAGACACGCAAAAGTTAAGTATACGGTAAAGTTTAGTAGGTTCCAATCTCCATTGGTGACTCTAAAAAGTTAAGTTTTGTCTTAATTTTGTCGAGTAATTTTGGTTTTTAGCTAATTTTTCCATTTTCGCTATTTATTACACATTTATGCAGTGTTGTACGTGTGTGTGGAGCAAAAGAAAACCATGAAACACAAATGCAAACGGCATTTACCATTATTTCTTTCAATACGTATACATAATTACACATCTGTTCACTGCTGCTAGGATCGGTTGCCAGGGCAACGGTTGAATTTCTATTGTTTTGCTTCAGTCCAGTGCGTGTTATGTTTGGATGTGACTGCAACAATGTCAGGACGACTTAGGCAAAAACAATTATCAATCGCCGAAAAATGCAGCATTTTAAAAAAGCTAATAGAAAAAGGCATTTTGGCTAATCGATTGGCCATAGATTTTCACGTTTCGGAAGCTGCAATTCTATTTTTTATTATGTAAATTAAATAAAATAGTTAAAAAACCGAATATTAATGAAGCTACTTTTTTTGTAGTTTTTCGTATATATTCAATATCTTGTGGTAATGCCAAGAGTTTTTTACTCAAAAATATGGTAATCTGGAAGAAAATTAAGGAACTTACCGAGCAGGAAAAGATTGGGTTAAAAACCATTTGGTTTCAAACTGTAACTGCAATTTTTCACACATTCGAGTAAAAAACCGAATACTTATGACATCCACTGTATATGTAATTATATAGAATGCATTTTTCTTATTTTGCGAACATGCATACATGCATTTGTAAATATTCTTAGAATTGGATCAGTGTCTTGCAAAAGTTAAGAATTCGCAAAAGTTAAGCACCCGAAAAACAAACTGCTAAACTAAAAGTCTCGACTATACTGTATAGGAATGCTTCCAGCAAGCAAGAGAAACTTAACCGTCTTAAGAGACATATTTCATATTCTCTTGAGAGGGTAGACCTATTCTTGCACGCCTTAACAAACAAAGGTGGAATGGGGTCGAGTGCAATATTACTACTCTGTTTTAGCTCTAGCGACGATTCTGCTCATACACGTCACGCCATGACGCCGAAGACGGACCAAGCTCTAGACAGACGGCCTTGATAGTTTGCGCTACAATGTCGAAGATCCTTAAAGTTAAAGTGTCAAGAACCAACATGGAGGAATGTCTCTAAATGGAAGGCTTCTAAAATGACACTGAAAACTGCGACAAGTATTTTTCACAGGCTTCTCTTGCCAACTTTACTCCATTAAGAGAGTTCTGCATTGACCGAAACAAATGGTAGTCCGATGGTGCCTATGATGGATGCATCAAAACTTCCAAGCCAAGCTCTCCCAGTTTTTACCGAGTCATTAAAGATGTGTGTCATCTAGCGTTGTCCTGATGGAAAAACTAAGCCCTTTCTGTTGACCAGTTCTGGCCGTTTTTTATTTTTCGATTGCTTGCTTCAATCTCATCAGTTGTTGACAGTTAAGTGTAGAATCAATCGTTCGATCAGGCTGGAGCGGCTCACAGTCGATGCTTCCCTTCTAATCCCACGAAACACTCAGCATAACCTTTCCAGGCGTCAATCCTGGCTTTTCGACCATTTGTTGAGCTTCATCTCGGTTGCACAATGCTTGCCACATTATTGTCAAATTTGATCTTCTTTTCGTCTCCTGTTACCATTCGCTTCAGAAATGGTTCGATTTCATTTCGTTTCAGCAAAGAATCGCAGAATTCGGTTTATTAAACTTTTCACAGACAATTCTTGTGGTACCCAAACATCAAGCTTCTTTTTGTAGCCAGCCTATTTTAAATGGTTCAAAACCATTTAATGATGAATGTTTAGTTCCTTGGCGATGTCATGACTGCTTATGTGACGGTCCTGGTCAATATTTTCCATAATTTCATCGACTTTTTCAACGATAGGTCGACCAGAGCGAGGTGCATCTTTCACATCGAAATTTATAGAACAGAAGCTAGCGAATCATTGTTGTGCTACACGAACTGATACAGCATTGTCTCCGTAAACTTCACAAATTTCATTGGTGGCTGGCGTGGCATTCTTCCCTTTTTTATACAAAAATTTCAATATATAGCGAATTTCTTAATTATTTTCATTCATTTTTTAACATTATTTTTCAACTTCTCTTAGTGAAGCTAAAATGTCACCTTTCCAACACCATATGGTATGATACAATGTGATTGGTAGCACTGGAGATAGACGACTTCAACGACATCTATTGACAAAATACGAAAAGACTTTTTCGATTACCTAATAAATAGGTTAAACGAGAGCACTTTTAAAGCAGCGACTTGTCATTGATTCAACATACCGTCGGTCGTTTCAACTGCAAGCTTCTTTCTTCTGTTTCTCAACTTGTACATTCCGCCAAAAGTGCCGCTTTTCAAAGCTGTCTCAGGGTAATCGAAAAACAAAGAAGATGGAGAAAAAAGTTCCAATCACAAATTAGAATTCCCCAAACAAGCAAGGATCTTCTTGGAAAAAAAAAAACAACAATGTATCTATTGATTGCAAAGCAAATCACCTCGCCCTAATTCCACGCGTGCACACACGTACAAAATGCCACATCCCATCTATTTATGGCTTAGATTCCTCGCAAAACAAACCTGAACACTGATTTGTTCCGCAAGAAGTCAATTAATCCTTCAGGCTTACCGCATACATTTCGTGGAGCACACGTGACCTAGCATCAGCTCCATTAAGGCTTACCGCCAACGAAAAACGAAAATATTTTCCATCAACACTTAAGCGGAAAAATGTCCACCGCCATTCGGGGATTAAATCAACGAACACAAACAATCGTGTCTGGGCACCACCGATTCCACTACACGAACGCACTCGGTTCTATTCACCTAAATCAAATATTTCACGGACATTTAACGCATCCCCATGTCGTTTGGCGTTGCCGTGGCAAGGACGAGCAGCAGCTACGTGTTGGGTCGTTGCTCGTCGGACCTTCTTCGTTGGGTCGTGCTGAAAAGATCCATTCTCCTGTCCTCCGCACAGCAATGATGATGATGATGACGACTGCGGTTCCAGTATAACATTTGACAAAAAAAAGAACGCAGTTCCCCGTCTCGCATCCGGAGGACACGTCGTAGACCCTTCGGATACCGAACAGCCGAGGAGGAAGAAAAGAAATTGCTTTTTTCTATTAGACAGAGACTTGTCGCACGAAATGTCAGCCTTTATTGCAATTTACTGACGAGGAACGTGACACATTAGGCAGACATTGTACACGGCAGTTGAATTCCGTGTATACACCGACTCCACGCTCCATTCGATGTCGCTCCCTCCCGCCGCGCCGCGCTGTCGCCGCTCCCGGATCAGTGTACGAACGCTGTATTCTGAAGTTGGCTATTTTTTTTTTTTTTGTTGCTCTTTGTCTCTACATGTGCAATGTGACAGAGCGGAGAGAGAGAGAGATAGAGAGAGAGAGAGGGGCGACAGAGGAGACTGGCAGCACGTTCCCAAAATCAAATTGAATTCCGGAATGCGTAATAAAATATCCGACGAGCAGGAGTTAATATATTTCCACAGATTTCCCATAATAAGAATCCATTTGTCAAGCGAAAAAGGAGACCGGACCTGAGCGTTGACTTTGGCTGGGACGGGGGACACATTAGAAGGCCGCGTTACGTGCGACAGTTGATTTGCACTCGGGATGTCCTTTCCACGTCCAACGAATGGATCGCAAATGTCCTCGGAAAAAAAAAATTGAAAACTCTTTCAAGTGGAAAATAAAAACGAAAACCTCCCGAAGGTGGCTAATTGAAGGCAGGCTATGGCTTTTCTTCTCGGCGGGGAAACTAAATGAGTGTCATTACGTCAAGGGGGTCGCTATCCCGCCATGTCCACGGATATGCTTTGCTTTCGATTTCGATGTGGTCCCAAAAGGAATCATGACTTTTCACGGCAGATCTGTTGTCAAATGGCTGTGAATTAATGGGTTTCCAACTCCACACTGCTCGGAATCAAAATAATGCGGATCGCATCAAGAGGGAGTGGAATGCGAGTTAAGCCGGGAGGAAGGCACCCACTTCTCTTGCGAGAGAGATAATCAACTGAAAAGCACGAAACAAAAAGAAATGACATTCTTTCGAACAGGAAGGCATAATAATCCGGTCGTAATAACGTTCATAACTTGACAGCACAGACAAAGACACTGTTGATGGAACTCGGGTAACTGATATATCCTCCTGATGGCTTACTGAATACCTTGCGTTTTGAATTAAAATTACGAATGGGAGGGCTGAGGAAAACACGTATTAACCAAATTCCATGCAAGAAAAAATCGTGAGGATCTGGGGCGGATGTAGGCTGTGGGTGTTTGTTTGAAGGTCTGATTCTCAGTGCTCCAGATAGCAAGCTTAGGCCAGCTCTTTTGAGTTCTAGGGTTTCCTTGGCTCGTTTGGGACTGCAGTTGTGTGCCATGGACATCCTAGAGTGTTAAAAACGCCAATGGTTATTCCAAAGCTGGATCATTTGCTCAGTAATTAATTTGTGTAGATGAAGCTTTGTGTCTGCGATGTTTAAAGAGTGGATGGCCCAGGGAATGGTATCTGAGCACCTTCATGGTATGTATGTCCTGGCAAAAAGATTAACTTTAGTTTGTTATTTCCTGACAATGTAATTAGAGTTTGGTGGCCATTGCTTGCAGAGCATCATGTCTTTAAATAATCTTGATCCTCTTCTCCGTTCAATATTTTTATAGAATCTAAGATAGCTGCTCGCATGTTGAGAAACATAAGATTCACTCGAGCCCGATCGGATTCAGGGTGGGTCATGATAGCGGTGTTTATTTTTGCAAGCGTATATACGCTTAAATTTCAATTTGCATGTAAAATACACTAACTATATCCGCTTAACTTACTCATCCTATCTATCACCGGTTATGAAACAAGCGCGGTTAAAAACAATGCTTCCAAACATTATTTTCTGTGTGTTCATTCCTGAATTTATTCATTCATTGTTTAGGTTGCTGTATGTGGCTTACATTTGTAGGTGTGGTTGATGTATTAGATAATTTTTAATTGTTTTTGCATCCGTAAGTATGCAATTTTTGGTACACCCAGAGTGTCTCTGCTATACATTCCCTTTAGGTTTCGTAATCTATTCTTTTCATATGATGAAAATTGTTTTCGCTTTTAAAGTGATGGTCACGCTACACAATCGCAAACCGAAGACTGTGCCCATTAGCGAACAACTATCAGCTTACACAATTCCACCCCCTGACTGTCACAATTGTCATAAATCGTCGGTGCTGGCAAGATTTTATGATGAATTATTAAGCGCTGAAGGTCGTTTTTTGTTCACTTATAATTTAATCGTATATACGCTTGCAAAAAAGCACAGCTAATAAGGTTGGCGCGACAGTGCGAGGCGGACCTGGGCCTAGCTTCTACAGCAACCACTCGTGTTGTGCGTGCTGTTCTTTCATGAGTGGATGGGACCTACGGTTTAATTCCGACTCCGAACGGAGAAATTGAGAAGCTTTTTCTAGAAAGGAGTACTTTTTGAGCATTCGAAATCAAAATCTCACACACAACACGACGGGCTGTTGGTGCCGCGAAATAACGTCGATCGAAATACGGAATTTCAAAATTCGTCGTTATTTTTCTTGTGGAAAGCGAATTAACGCCGTATTTCCAGTCTTATTTCAGTTTGCCAACCAAGTCGGCCTTATTTAACTTATAATTTATAAGGAAACTAGATTTCGCACACGGCTTTGCCCGGGTTTGTTTCTTCAACCGGTACTTTACCTGCATTATTACCGCACTTTTTAATTTAAAACAATAATAAGACTGCTCGAACCAGAACTCAGAGAAGAATTTGAATTTTCTTTTGTCATTGATGCCTATCCCAATCTCTCATTCACATCCCTACTCATAATGAGTACAATTCGTTGACTTTGTGCATACATGTTAAAGTTTGAATTATCAATGTGTGCTGCAGCAAAACGGACGGAAATTATATAAATATTTATTTCACGGCACCGGGGCTATTGAAGAAGTCAACGACCCTTGGTCTGTTAAGGGTGATTTTACTCACGAAAAGTAGAACACAACTTTAGGATTTTTCCCTTGAACTTTTAGATTTGCTTGCATTCATTCAAATTTTAGGGTCTCAACTTTCGATTTACAACTCGAGAGTTTATCAACTCTTGATTTTCTCAACTTATGGATACAGCAGATGTAAGTATTGAAGTCCGAGATTTCTCTGTCTCTCTCTGCCTTTTCTTCCATTATCGTAGTTGCCAGTTCAGGTGTGTATACAAGATGGGGGATGACTGTAATTTCCTTTATCGTTTTGCCTCTCAAAATGAAATTAAAAAAACTGAAAGTTGGACAACTTCTGGATTTGAAATTACAGAAGTAGTGAAAAAATCAAATTAACTCTCCAGTTAAATAGGAATTAAGACCAACTCCGAAGTTGATCAACTCCCTGGTTACCGATAAGTTGAGCAATAGTGAACAAGATGACCCTAAATAAACCCAGGCGTCACTCAAAGTGTTTCAATGTAACAAGGTCGGTTTCACACTTATCATATTTTGTTAGTGCTTGTCTCAATCAATACTGAGAATAAGAATAAAAATCATTGCAAATCATTTCAAATCAAAGCCATAATTATGAAAAGCAGAGGTTGGAACTGCTGATACAGTTCGAAATGGAATTTAAATTGAATCAATCTGCTTCCCGGTGTGGAGAGAGATACCGACGATATCAGATTAATATTCAAATAGAATCCATCTGAAGTGCTCGTGCAGGAGAACTAATTAATTACCAATGAGCTGCGGTGGGCTTTCCTGTTTCAGAGGCGACCACATTCATGTCGGGCAGGAAATCAAATTCAATGAACCGGAATAACGCTGCCAATTAAGTAGATGAACGTGCACACACATCTGCACGCTAAAACGTGCAAGTAAAGGATATGGTTTTTTTTTCCGCATGATTCCGAAAGTGGGTGTGGTTAATCCCTCGGTGACATTCAGGTAATCACGGGCATTAAGTGCAAACTAAAGTGAACAACCATTACCGACGTTATTAATGACAAACTTCTCCTTGGAGCAGGGGAATACCAACATTTGCATTACGAGGACGGATTTAATTTATGCCGGCGGCGGTGAACTGGAAAACGAAGGAAGGGAGTGAGTGAGGGTGTGTGCGGTCTTCGGATGGAGGTCGTTGGGTGTGAGGTGGGCTTAGCTGTCCATGTGGATGCGGAAGAGATGAGGAAACTGCGATGATCATAAATTCTGGGCGGAGAATCGTGTGGGAAATGTATGTCGGTTTCAGCTGGTCAGCGTGATGGAATGCTCTGCTTCAAGCTCAATGATTGAGCTCACTATCTACTTACTGGACCTTGCCCATAAAAGTAGCAAGGGAACGCGAAAGCTTACTCGAAGAAGTTTCCGCCTTTCGATTGAGGCTTCGTTTCAGTTTAATTTCGGTGTAGCCGACAATCGCAAGATTCGACTGAGAATTTCTGAATTCAGAACTAAGTGGAATCGACTGAGTTTTCCGCCAGTGATACCTTCACACTCACAGGCTGTTCGGTGGGACAATTAGGCTAGGTAAGATTAGGTAAATGGCTATAAGCGTAAGCCACGTCTCCTAGGTCCTGTGATGCTCGTAGGAGGAGTTACTAATAAAACTGGAAAAAGGTGTAAGAGGGATTTTTGTTAGATCCTGAAGGACCTGGAAGAGGTGTTCTCCCAGTGTTCTACATCCCAGCAGGCAGAGACTGGGGCAGTGACAAAGATAGTGAGGAGCATACACTTTTTCTTATTCCTCACCACAGCCTCTGAATATGAAGTCATGGGTCCACAAAAACGGACCTTGTCCCTTTCACTAGAAAGTACAAGGTTCACAAGTACCTCGACCTTCCACCTTTTTGTCGATTTCAAGGCCGCAGCATATGACAGCGTGCATAGGGACGAGCTATACAACGACATGTCTAGTTGTGACATTCCTGCCAAGCTCGTCAGGTTGTGCAGGATGACGATGGAGAATTCTCGCTGCTCCATCAAGGTCGGTTATGAACTCACCGAGACCTTCAATGTCATAAAAGGTCTTAGACAAGGCGACGCGCTGTCATGTGATTTCTTTAACATCATCCTGGAGGTACGATCTTCAAAAAGTCCGTACAATTGTTAGAATACGCGGATGACATTGACGTGATTGGCAGAACACAGCGAGCCATCAATGAGGCGTTTGGTGGCATTGAGACGGAAACGGAAATGGGCCTGGCGGTGAACGAGGGCAAAACGAAGTATGTGCTGTTATCAAGAAAGGAAGCACAGCATCGACGACATGGCCAAAACGTCAATGACCAAGTTGACTTTATACAAGACCTTGATCATCCCAGTCCTGCTCTACGGCGCGGAAGCAAGCGCGGATGAAGAAGTCCTTCGTATCTTCGAGAGAAAAGCTCTGCGTGCGATCTTTGGTCCTGTTTCCGTTAACGGTTTCTGGAGGAGAAGATTCAACCACGAACTGTACGGGTTGTAGGAACCGATGGCGCACCTAAGTGGAGAGGTCCTCAATCGACTTGGTTTGCACAGTTGGAGACAGCTGAGTAGAGATCGTGCTAGCTGGAGAGGCTTACTGGTAGAGGCCCAGGTCCACCCCGGACTGTAGCGCCGCCAGAAGAAGAAGAAGGTACTCCGTTAAGGCTTAGTTTGAAATGAAAATAGAAATTTAGAAAATATCAGTTGGCACACAAAATTGCCTTGTAAGTTAAGTGATCCGTGTCCACTTAGTAGTGTCTGATTTTTACTGACTAACAGCACCCTTCCCGTTTGGTTTTTCTGTATTACAACTAAGTTTCCTTATCTAGTAGCTTACATTTAAGGATATGTTCGCGTGTTGTAGGTAGACCTTCGGTAAAATCACCTGCCATAACCATCGTTAGGATGGATTATTATCTTAGTATTTTACCATTTCGCCAAATCGAGCGGTCTCGTATGTTGGAGTCGGCGTATTAAACGCCTCATGTCCAAGGTTTGGAGGATGGCATTATTGCAATGAGCATGAATTCTGATTCTTAACTTTCGAGCGGAGTTTGTTATTTCTTCGTCGACGGTAGTTATCCCTAGGTCGCTTTGTATAAGTTAACGCAACACAATATCACTCCACCCAGTCCAACAAGCGCCGAAGTCAAATTGTTGAGGAAACACCTTTCCCACGGTCTGCGTTCAACCTGCCATCGATCGGATCAAATAGAGCGGATGACGAAAATGCAGTTCTAGCAATAAGTTAGTATTTAAGGCAGAAGTAAGAAACCACTGTAAATTCAATTGTGAAGTAGGCAGAGTCGCAGCCAATTCGAATAAAAAATATTCTTTTATGAAAAGTAAAATAAGTTAATTTTAATTTATATCACAATTCCTTAGATACCAGGAAGCTCTCACTACATCCCGAAAGGACTAAATAAATCCTCTGTTATTTGCCTTGGTGCAACCCCATGTAGTCCATATAGGCTTCAGTACTTGCTTGTATAAAAGCAGTTTGTTGTACACGCTTAACTTGGAGTGCCTTCCAAGTAACCAGTACATTTCTCTATACCGGTGTTCTTTTTCACTTGGGCCTTCTACTTGAGTTTCGCATCGAGTGTCATACCAAGATATTTTGCTTCCTTAGCGTACGGTATTTGTACAGAATTAATGAAAACTGGTAGATTTTCAATATTTCTATAGATAAAATTTATCTGCGTTTGTTTGGTCCCATTGGAAGCAATGCGCCAGCGTTTTGACCATTCTTTAATTTTGTCTAGAGCTTGTTGAAGCTTTTCAGTTGAGGACGCAACTGAAGCCACAAGTGTACCCTCAATTCGAAGTATGTCTCTAGTGTAGAATAGGTACAATGTAGGGCCAAGGACACTCCCTTGAGGGATTCCAGCTCGGATCTCTTTAACATCGGAGTATTCAGTTCCGTGAATGAAGGTTATCTGAATTATCTGAACCTGCCTAGACTTGACACATTGTTGTCAGCTTTTTCATGAACTTTATTTTCTGCCAGTGTATTCGGTGTTTGGTGACATTCCCAGACAGCCTTGTAGTAACTCTTGAGTGCTTCAAGAACCGCTTTGCTATCTGGGAATATGAATTTTTGGATATTATTGAATTTTCTTTTAACACTACAATGGGTATGCCCGTTGATTGCATACAGTTCTGCTTAGAAAATGGTTGCTTCCTTGCAGAGAGGAATCTCTAACCTCCACCTTGGTCCAATTATTCCAGGCTTCACTTTGTTCTTAGATTCCGCCTCAATTGAATTCCATTACAAGTTGTGTCGTTCTTCCATTCCTCTCTACATGGTATGGGTCTTGGAATCTCTAGATGTCCTTCAGGGTTTCCTTCTTTGGAATTGTCGGTTCGCTGTAATGTTGTGTATTAAGGCTTGTTTTGCAGCACGTTAAACTTAAGCTACAAATTGAACTCAGTTCATGGTTTTAAACGAAACTGTGAAACCGAATAAGTCGCTGAACTGATGTTTAAATCAAAAATGGAGTTTAAACTTTCATTGTGAAAATGGGCATGGGGAGCGAACCAATCGAGCCAATGGATTTTTCTATTACGTTATCCCCCTTCTAAAGTGGTTGAGCGTAAAACAACAATGACGAGTAATGATCACTGATCACTGCCTGGCGGCCGTTGTGAACGATCACTAAACGGCAGAAAGACTCGTCAATCCCGACAAATATTCGGACCATAAGTCTGTAAAGTAAGTAGAGATCTTCTCGAGTTCAAGGGGAAATAATAACCAGTACTGATTTAGAGCGACGGGCACGATCTCTTTCCAAAGTGCTACAGGAAATACAAAGTTCATTTTTTTAACATTGTTCAATAATGCAAACACGTTGTTGTGTCGTGTGACGCTCCATTTTTACTCTCCCTAACCTATAAGCTCCCAAATTGTTTATTTTTCAGTGTTGCTAATAATTTACTGCACAACAAATGGCGGCGAATTAAATTCTTGCCTTAATAATGGGGCATCCGCATCCTTTTGTATGTCCATTATTTGCAGAGCATAATGTGCTTACATAAAGGTGTGTTTTTTTGCAAGCGTATACACAAGTGTACCCTCAGTTCGAGGTATGTCTCTAGTGGACAACAGGTACAATGTAGGGCCAAGGACACTCCCTTGAGGGACTCCAGCTCGGATCTCCTTAAAACCGGAATATTCAGTTCCGTGTTTGACTGTAAATATCCTGTTATCGAGATTCTAGTCGGTAGAAGCCTGATAAGTTTGTATTTGCCTTATAAATGAAGTGTCAACATAATGCACTCTCTCACGTTTCAGGCATTAAAGCTGCTTCTGCCGGTACAGTATTTCGGTAAAAATGCTACTAACAAAATAAATTTGAATGCTTGCATGTTTATGGAGCTCTACCCACCAAATGATTGGTCGAATTTCAGTAAGCCTTCGACTAGGAGCTCTCTCAGTTTCAGTAAATCCCCTTCATTTTGCATCACTCAGTATAATTTTTCTGGCTTATTCGGAACTTCTTTCTGTTTCATTTTCCATTTATCCATTTTGCGTACCTTTGCATCACCCAAGAGGCCATCTCATGCACGCAACTCGAAAACAAAAAGGAAATGGATTTCGTTTTTTAATCAACTTTCCTCCATTTATCCTTCCGCCGGACTTCTCTGAGCTGTTTTGTTTGCTTTTCATCCTCTTTTTGTATTCTGCAACTCTTTCGTTTGATTTTGATTTATTAGACTGTTCACTTGCCGTGGAGGTGGTGATGGTGGTGACTGATGTCGGTGGCTGAAATGAAAGCGGATTTGAAGGTGAGTTCGAAAACTGTTGGATTTCAACTGACTTCTGTTGATTTATTTACCCTTTCGCCATTCGGTTTGAAAAAGTTCATTAAGGACATCTAGGAGGATTTCAGTTGAAGTGGTCGACAGAGAATATTTTTACGTGCCACGTGGTGGAAGACTTTTTACTTCACTGGGACCGTAGGCAGTGCACTCGGACAAGGGTACTTGACTTGCTTATTTTGACATTATGAGAAGCTGTATTCAGGCATCTTAATGGATTAGATTAAGAATATAAAAAATAACACTGTGAACGCAGCTCCATCAAGGTCGGTAACGAACTCACCGAGACCTTCAATATCAGAAAAGGTTTTAGACAAGGCGACGCGCTGTCATGTGACTTCTTTAACATCATTCTGGAGAAGATCGTGCAAGACTCACATGCCAATATTAGACAAACGATCTTAAAGAAGAAGTTCGCACAACTCTTACACAACATTGACGTGTTTGGCAGAACACAGCCAGCCGTCAATGAGACGTTTGCTGGCATTGAGGCGGAAGCGGCTAAAATGGGTCTAGCGGTGAATGAGAGCAAAACGAAGTATATGCTGTCATCAAAAAAGGACACACAACATCGACGTCTTGGGCAGAGCGCCACAATGGGCAGCTATAACTTCGAGGTAGCCAAGGACTTCGTCTGCCTAGGCTCCGCAGTAAACAGTACAAACAACATTAGTACCGAGATCAAGCGCAGAGTAACTCTTGCCAACCGCTGTTTCTATGGGCTCAATAGGCAATTGAGTAGTAGAGCCATCTCTCGAAGGACCAATCTGACTTTATACAAGACCTTGATCATCCCAGTCCTGATGTACGGCGCGGAAGCAAGCGCGGATGAAGAAGTCCTTAGTCTCTTCGAGAGAAAAGCTCTGCGTGCGATCCTTGGTCCTGTTTGTGTTGACGGTTTTTGGAGGAGAAGATTCAACCATGAACTGTGCGGGCTATACAGCGAAATGAGTCTAGTCAGGTGTTTTCGGATCCAACGCCTAAGATAGCTAGGCCATGTAGAGCGTAGGATAACTCAGCTCCAGCCCGAAGAGTCTTCGACTCCGAACCCGTGGGACAACGCAACAGAGGACGCCCGCGTTTAAGGTGGCGCACCCACGCAACCAACTTAGCGTTCGACACTGGAGAAGCTAGCGAGAGACCGTGCTAGCAGGAGAGGCTTGTTGGTTGAGGCCCAGGTCCACCCCCCGACTGTAGCGCCACATCAAGAAGAAGAAGAGTATTATTCTTATTTATTATGTCAAAAAAAATGAATAAACTGGTTATTTATTCATTTTTTTGCTCGTCCAAATTTTCGTCTTATACCACTTGTTTAAATGATTTCAACATCTGCACGAGACCAATCACAAACTGATACTCAAAATCAAATGGTTTCACATAGGAAAAAAACATTTCAAAAGAAGAACCAGATTGGATACCGTTACAGGAAGCTACGCAGAATTATTTCTGATGTTGTGCCCGTTTGCATTTTTTTTTGCTCGGTACTGTATGTAAAATATACATAAAAGACAAACTACGTTGTTTTAATTGTTTCATTACAAAATATTTTAGCAGGGTAACCAAAGTAATTGAACAAAATTATGTATGGGCCTTATTCGGAACAGGTGTTCGTAATAAGGCAAGCTTTTAAAACCTGTTAAAAATATATATGTGTTCCAAATTGGGTTTTAACGCATAAATGTTATGTTTTTATATAGATAACCGAACTAAGGCTTGTAATAATGACAATTAATAATTTTATTTTAGGGGTTTGCAAGTTATTAACGAGAAACTATGAGGTGGGTCTTATCTTCTACCCTCTACCTACCACCTCACCTATCTTACATGCCTTAAATCATCATGGATATGTAACTCAATTCTGTCAGACTACTACTACTGATTGAGCACTCCAGTGATTGTGCCGTTTGATCCCAACGGCATATGGTGGCTGGACTAGATTTGCAAACCAGATCAAAGCGTTTTAACTTTTCTTTCCATGGAATTCGAACCGGGCTCGATTTCATATATCAGTAGCTGGTCATAAGTCAAAAATGAACATATTTTTTTTTTTAGCTCATTTACCGTTTAATCTAGAGAGAAATATCCAAAGAACTAGTTCAGAACAAGAAAAGAGGCCAGCACTCAAATTTGCAACTGTACTAATACCGCAGTGATGCAGTTTAAGATTACTTTGTCATTATGTGTTTTAGTTAAGAATTTGCATTGTCACTGTAAGTACAAGACTAAAAAGGAATATCCCAAGAAGCTAATATATTGCAAGATCCCCATTGTAAGTACTTTAAAAAAAAATGTTTGTCAAGCAGTTCTAAAAATTCAGGTGTGAGAGTGGTGTCTCTATTCAGTAATTTAATGCTATCTAAATGAATAAATTTTGACTGTATAAAGAACGATACAAAAAAAGTCCGACATAGTCTGATCACGAAAGTTATTTTGTTATTAAGTTTGAATCTTTCACTTTAAATAAAAGTCAAAGTTAGATGCCAAGACCAGCCATAAAATATGTTTTTTCCTTTTTTAAGCAATGTAGCAATGCCCTTCCAACAGAAAGGCCATCAGTAACAAGAAAAGAAGAATTCTTCTATTATGCGAGAACGGACTTTTCAAATGTTCTGTTTCTGATTGTGCCGGTGAAGTAATAAAGTTTGTTTTAACAAAGCTTTCCATATTGGAGATAAATAAGGACCAGATACAAAATGCTTAAGTTACACCAAAACGTTTGTGTCACCAATTATTCAAAAGTAGTCTTCAAGTAATCGTACGCTTAATGCCGGAAACACAATAGTCCGCTGCGCCAGCCGACTTCATGTTACGATGACGCACTGCGTTGAAATAAATACTCAAGTTATCAGCTGTTCTCTCTCTCTCAACTACTAGATGAAAAATATTGCAACCTTTCTGCATATACTCATTTGAAATGACTTTTGTCATTAAATTATTTTTAATCAGCTGTTTTTGTTTCTTAAATGACAGTTGATACAAAATACTCTCAATTTGGAAGAAAACTCTCAGTCTGGGAGAAATTCTCTCTCACAGTGCACCCCTCTGTCAAAAAATATCCAACATGTTGAATAACGACGTGCGATGGACGTTTTATTACGATCCTCTCAATCTCTCTCATTATTCACTGACGCAGGTCGACGCTGTGTTTTGTGCTTGGCCATTGAATTATGTGTGTTGAAAATCAACGCCAGCGCAAACGCACTATTGTGTTTTAGGCATCAAGCTTACGTTTACTTGAAGACCACTTTTGAAAAATTAGTGACACAAGCGTTTTGACACAAACAGTTGGATATTCGAAGAATTTCAAATGCCCATTCAAGTTGAAGAAAAAATGGAAAAATCTCAACATGGAAGACCAGAGAGATCAAGAAAGTGGATTTAAGTTTAAAAAAAGAAAAATTCGTGGACTCATGAATAAGTCTTCAGAAGACCTGTCCTTTGCCATGGAATCGAAGCTAAGACAAGAAGGTAAACGTTCTATGGCTGAGGTCGTAAAAAAAGCCGTTGGCAGCTCACCCAAAAGTTCAAAGAAACTTAAGGTACCTGAAATAACGAAGTCAGCAATACCGTATACAGCTGAAGAAGTCTTAGCTCTAGTGACAGAATTAAAATTAACGAACAATGCTTAACAAACATGTTCCAATAAAAACCAAAGTTATAATGAATGTTAATACCCCCTGGTTTAATACAACAATCCAAACCACGATTGCGACTCGGGATCTTCTTTACCACAGATGGAGAAGATACAGGTGCCCATTTATCTTTAAGCAATATCAAATGGCCAGAAATTCGGTTACATCGCTTATACGCAAAACTAAAAGAATATACTATGAAAACAAATTTAAAGCGAATAAGTCAAGCAAAGAATGTTGGAAGGCCATAATAGAAGTTGGGATTTGTTCTGAAAAATCTGACATCCCAAAGGATGTGGATTTAGATGAACTAAACAAAAAATTTACCGGCGGCGCATCTCCGAAAACGCATAAAACTGATTTCAATTTCTTCCTTTGCAACTCCACTTCACCCGCTTCCTTTTTCTCTTTACAATGTGTCGATTTTACTTGCGTAGCAAATGCTATCTTATCTATTAAGTCTAACGCGGTACGACTTGATGGTATAAGCCCCAAATTTATAAAAATAATGTTGCCTGTCATACGTAAGCACATCACACACATTTTCAATACAATAATAACAACAGGTGTGTTTCCTCTTAAATGGAAAGTTGCTAAAATTCTCCCTCTTCCCAAGACGAATAGCACGGACTTAAGACCGATTGCTATCCTCCCATTCTTAAGTAAAGTTCTCGAAAAAATAATAAGTATCCAAATAAAAGCATACTTGGAGAAAGGATTTCGCAGTAAGCACAACTGCATTTCTGCGCTTTTAAAAGTATCCGACGATATACGATCTGGACTCGATAGTGATATGATGTCTGTGATTGTTTTTCTGGACTTTTCAAAATCGTTTGACTCTGTTGATCATTCTATTTAATTACACAAGTTGAAATCACAATTTTTCTTTAAGGAATCCGTTTGTAGACTCGTCGCGACATATCTTGATGGAAGAACTCAGATGGTTGTTAATGGTAATAAGTATTCAAAAAGCTTACCCGTGCTCACAGGCGTACCGCAAGGATCTGTTTTAAGCCCACTCCTTTTTGTTTTATTCATAAACGATATCTCTCAAAGCATAAAACACTGCGAGCATCATATAAGTTAACGCCAAATTCTATGTAACACCAAAAAACACAATTTCCACACTTGTCGTTGCCTTTCGCTGACGTAGCGTCTAGACGAATTTCATTTAATTCCATAGCACAGTAGCGGATGCAACCCAATACTACCTGAGGGAACATCGTCGGAGCAGCCAGCATTCCATCATTACCGGATGTAAACCAATACCACCTGTGGGAACGAATGCACATGAGCGAGGTTGGACATTTAGGGAAATATTAAATGTAAAGCAGTCTTAAGTTGAATCTAGAATAAAGAGGTCGATCCTCATAGAAATAAAATTATTTTTTTTTTATTCTAACACCACTTAAGGTGTTTTAATTTATATACGCTGATGATGTACAGCTTTATAAAGTTTTCAAACTCTCCACTCAGGCAAGCGCACTTCGTGATCTCAATACAGATCTAAACTCCTTATTTTTTTGGTCCCAAATTAATCATTTATCCCTGAATCCTTCCAAAACTATGGCTCTCCAAATAAGCGGAGGAAATCTGTGCAAAGCCGTTGACCCAGTTTGTATTAACAACAGCACTATCGAATATGTCTCTAAAATAAAAAATCTGGGAATCATCTTTAACGAACATCTTAGCTGGAATGATCAAATAAATGGTATCGTTCGCAAAATCTATTGTGTGTTACGAGGTCTCAGTCCAAACAAACTTTTTTTGCCCGTTGAAGTCAAACTAAAACTCATCGTAGTTCCTCTCATATTATACGACTGTGACATTTTTTTAAACATGGACTTTGAATGTTCTCACAAGTTAAACGTTGCTTTCAACAATTGTGCACGATGTATTTTCAATCTAGATCGGTACGCCCACGTTTCAGATTTCGCTAAAAGAATTATTGGCTGCCCACTTAATGTATTTCTTAAATATCGTACAGTTCTTGCTCTTATTAACCGCCAGGCACCAGAATATTTGTACACAAAATTACAATTTGCGCGTTCTCAAAGAACATTGAATTTAATACCACCTAAACATAAGTTTTTGAACACCGAAAGGCAATTTTTTGTTAGCGCAATTCATTTATGGAATGCACTCCCTCCGGAAATTAAAAGGGAAGGTACAAGGAACTATTTTGGAAAAAACTTTTTGAATTTTATGAAAGGAATTAACCACTTACGAGTAAATAACAATGATTTCAGTATATGCTTTGTTTACTTTCTTACTTTCTCTATCTTCATCTTTCTCTTCTTATTAATTTTACTCCTTTCCCCTTCCTTATTTCGTTTCCTTATCTTTTCTTAGAATTAAGTTAGGTTAAGATAAGTAAAAATTTGTTATTTTAAGAAAAAATCATTCCTGTACAAGCTTATAAGTTTATGCTTAATTGTACAAAGTTACCTGAATAAATAAATGAAATGAAATGAAATGAAGCATCAGTATAAACAACTTCAACAAAATGCTAAAGAAAGAAATGCGAACATATACCCTAGCTATGCCTCTGTACTGGAAGCAAAAAAAAAGTGTTGTCCACCTAGTACATCAATCACGTTAACAGAAACTTTGTCTGAAATCAAGCTACAGCCCTTACTGGATTTTACTGTACAGCGTCTTTCAGAAGCACAAAGTGAAGTATTTGATTCTGGATTGCGATAGTTTTGAATGTATTTAGAAGTGGGGAGTTGACGGTAGCGGGGTACACTCCCGCTATAAGCAAAACTTTTTGGTTAATGCTGCCGAGAGTGATTCCGCCATATTGTTAACATGCATTGTTCCTTTAGAAATCAAGAAGAAATCAGATAACGAAAGTACAAAGTTATGGTTAAATTCAGGAACTTCATCACCAAGATACTGCCGGCCAGTAAAGTTTGAATTCGCTTAAGAAAGTTCAGAAACCACTATAACAGAATTCAATCGAATGGAATCTGAAATCAATATGTTGCAGCCCACTAGCTTGACTATAAACGGAAAAAACCATAAGCATATCTCACGTGATGTTGAAGACAATGGTTGACGGTAAAACTTGTAATGCTGTTATGAAAAATAAGGCTAGTGCAGTTTGCTACATATGCAAAGCATCTCCAAAGGATATGAATGACTTGGAGATGTGTTTAAATAAACCCAGCGATAGTAACGCATTCGGACATGGCTTACAAACTCTTCACGCATACATACGATTTATGGAATCATTAGCTGAGATTTTTTGCAAGCGTATATACGCCTAATTTTTGAAGTGCACAAAAAAACGATCATCGGCGTTTAATGATTCATCATAAAATCTTCGCAGCAGCGACGACATTTATGACATTTGCTAAGCAGTCAGGGGTGTAGTCGTGGAAGGTGATGGTTGATCTTTGATGGTTACACTGTTCGTTTTGTGACTGTGTAGCGTAACCATCACTTTAAAAGCAAAAACACTTAATAATTATAAAATATAATAAATGTTCATCAAATGAAAAGAATCGTTTACGAAACCTAAACGGAATATATAGCAGAGACACTCTGGGTATACCAAAAATTGCATACTTTTGGATGCCAAAACAATTAAAAATTATCTAATACATCAACCACACCTGCAAATGTAAGCCACATACAGCAACCTAAACAATGAATGAATAAATTCAGGAATGAATACACAGAAAATAATGATTGGACGCATTGTTTTTATCCGCGCTTATTCCTTAAGCGGCGATAGATATGATGAGTAAGTTAAGCGGATAAAGGACTCGTTGTTAGTGGATTTTACATGCAAATTGAAATTTAGGCGTATATACGCTTGCAAAAAAACCGCAGCTATTGTAACATTTGTCGTACAAGCTTGATACCAAATGTTGGCAGGCAAGGGAAGAGGAGGTCAAAAAACTGGTTCAAGACAAAAAAGTTCATCTTCAAAACCAGCTCAGGAATGAGTTGGGAATACTGGTAGATTTTCCGAAACAAGGAGGAGTTAACACGAATGATGGAACGTAAGTGATGATGCACGTAAGTTTTTTAAGGACCCAGCAAAAACAGCCGCTATCATAGGAATTGACCACGAGCTGATTACTCTTTCATCAGGATTGAAAATTGACACACACAAATTTCGAAAGTATTGCTTAGATACAGCTAAACTATTTGTCAGCAAATATAATTGGTATAAAATGCCTGTGAGCGTCCATAAAATATTTCTTCATGGTGCTGACGTTATTGAGAACTTCGCTGTTCCAACTGGCCAACAGTCGGAAGACGTTTTAGAAGCCCTCCAAAAAGATTATGTCACGGATATCAACCAAGGAGAACGCTCTCCATAATTTGTTAGTTTCGTCCGATCCTATCGTAAGCTATACATCTTTTCCTTAAAAGTCCAGCTAGCAACCATAAATCGACCTCTGTGCGGGGTCCCCACTAACGAAGGGCAGGCCCTTAACCAACTGCGCCATCCAGTCGTTATGTCTTGCTATAACTGAATCTGCAATTCATGGTACAAAAGGCTGATTTGACTTTAGCGCGGAAATTAGGTAAATTTAAGTATTGACAGCGGTTATGTTGACTTTAAGGACACAGCTCGTTTGCGGTTTATTGTGTGTATATCGCGGCATTAGCTATGTGACACATAGCATCGTTCTGGTGGAACATCTTGTCGTGTACATCCACAAAATCCAATTTTGGCAAACAAACAAATTATATTGAATCAATCGCTAGCGATTTGCCGTTGGAGGTGAAGGCAAACAAAAATAAGGATCGATGTTACCGCCGTCTCACAATCCATATCAAACAGTCGCCTCATTGACTGTTGGACTGATCTAGTTGACTATGGGCCTAAACAAATTGACTGTAAACGACATCTATGTAAGATATAAAATGATGGCCGTTGCTACATAAGGACACCCATTTTGATGATACAATGTTACCATTTCCTAAGATTTGTCTCCCAGAACTGTCAAAATTGACCCGTCTTTGTTAAAAAAAAAACTCTGTATTTCAGAAAGGGATGTCAATTTGGCTGTAATTTGGATCGGTCTCGAATAGTGATCGATTCGAGACCGAGACTGTTCTAAGTTCTCCAGATGATTGACCGAGTCACCATGAAACCCATCAGGATGCCCCACTCTTGACATACTCTTGTTCGATTCACCCTGTGCATCGATTTGGAACTATCCTCCACATTTAATGAATGCTATCTCAATGAGCAAACATTTGCATGTGCAGATGCGAATTCAAACGGGGCTCGCCGTGGTTCAGTGCTCACACTATGAATTAGTCATAATTCACCGAGCAGCATTTTCTGTTTACAGAACCAATTCAACTGCATCAGCACAGAGTCGCACGGCGAACGGCTATCAGCAACGTCAGCAGTTCAGGCTTCAATCAACCAGCCACCCTCCCAGTCCAATGAGAAGTCATCAACGAAATTTAAGTTATGATGACTCTGCACAAATGACCGACTTACCTTGTCAACAGGCCTGGCCTTTGCCCAAATGCCCGTCACTGTGATGTGACACACAATTCCTGGCCAATGATCAGGATGCTGACTGTGTGCCACGTACTTCAGGAAATTCGTCCATCGTTCTCTTTCCGGTCAACCGAGCGAGAGTGTGTGTGTTCTGCCACTCCTTCGAATTGTTAATATAATTGGACTTGCGAATGAATTCGGAATAAGGACCACGCCGACGACCGGCAAACATACGTAAGGATATGGATCCTAGTGTGCTCTTTGCACTCGAATTGAGTTCGGCAAGTGGACCTAGATTACGGCACGACGACGGTGAGTTAGTAGGTGGGGAGAAGAACTCTCATGTATCGACCTTCTATTGGGCGGTTCCTTCGTGTCCTAGATACATACATTCACGTGTAGTCCATGTCTAATCAACTATTCACATCCGGAATTCGAGCTCTCATCGACATCGATGCCACGTAAGATGAATTTGGATAATATTCATGACCCGGCACACACTCGTAGACATGCAGTCGAATGGTCAGAGTAGTACTCTGGTGGAGTAGTTATTGAAATGAAATTGGAATCATCCTGTATCCGTGTACTCGTACTCGTATTTGCTTAATCCTTCGGTCAGCCGCAGGAGAATGGATTCAGATTCAGTATTTGAATTCGGTGACCTATTTGCTGATGCAATGTAAATTTGTTTCATCATTTTGATGGAATTGAATTTGCCCAATCTCTCGGTGTCCAGCGTTTTACATGCGGTCCATGCGGGACCGAGACTCTACGTGGGGTTTAATTAACTGGAACGAAACTGATGTGTACGTGTTTACATATGGATGAATTTTGTTTTTTGCAAAAGATTGCCTGTCTGCGCAATAAATGTTGGACGTCTGGTGCTCAAGCAAACACAAGATGTCGGGACAGCCCGAATTAAAGCCTGAAGCCTTTAATTTCAACTCCTGATTCCGATTTTGTGGAATACTTGATTGGCATTGGCAACTCAAGCGAGGAGTGCGTTCAGCATTCGCAAAATCTCTCGTGCTGTGTAGGAACGACAAAGAGAATGATTTGTAACTGGAGTCTGAATTTTGGGTTTATAAATTTTTGATGCAGCGCAATCTGCAGGAAACATTTTGGCCAAAATTTCCCAGAATTTGAAGTTCGAACGCAGCGGTAATTGATTTTCTAAGCCATGTCCGATTAGAATACGTCAAAAATAATGACAGCTGGTCAGTGTTCTCAGTACTGGACGCATTTCGAGCTACAAGCTTCTTCTTGAATTGAGTTCCTGTCATCAATCCAATTCAATGATTTCATGAGCAGATTGGGAACGGGTGTCTATTCGATTCGTAGCATTTGGATCTGTATTTCGAACAAATGATAACTTTTCTTTGAATAACGGCCCAGGCAACTTGGACAATGGAGCGACAGTGACGTGAAGTTAGACCGAATGTTCATACAATTCAAATGGGTTGTCGATTCCCTAAACGAGGTTGTAATTCTGGATTTTGTTGTGTGATTTTATTTCAAGTGACTTCAAGCTAATACCCAGAAATAGTGCACTGTTGCCGTAAATCCAATTTGGCGAGTTTCTTCAAGTTTTTTTTAAGTTTCGTTTAATTTTCCTAAATAAGGGCCAATCATAATGTATAAATCTAAACGTAGGCTTCGAATTAGAGAAGTAAAAACCCATCATATATAAGTAAATTCGAATTAACGAAAGGGGGCTTAGCAGAGCTTTTAGTCTCTTTTTACTGGATTTGATTACAGAGGTATTTCTTTAGACTGTGAGAGTGCTTCTATAAGCAGAGGCTTTCGAACTATCGAGAGGTCATTGTACATCAATGTATCGAATAACAAAAATCGAGAGTTGAGAGTAAGTCATCTTCTTTTTGCGGATGACTTAGTTATCCTCACATTTTCCCAGACGGAACTCCAGCGCGCACTCTGGGCAAAAGGTTCACGTGGAAAAATCAAAAATCAGAGGTTATGATAATTTCCATAACGCCTGTTAGTGGAGTCCCATTGAAGCAAGTGGAGAAGTTTAAGTATCTCGTGGTCTTCTTCACGAGTGATTGGAGGAGTAATGCTGACCTTTCCTGTAGGACTGGCCAAGCTCAGTCAGTTTTGACACAATTCAATAACATAGTGGGTAGTCGAAAAATTCTTTTCGTATTTCTAATCAAACTTTTTTCATGAATGTTTAGTTCCTTGGCGAGGTCATGGCTGCTTATCCGACGGTTCTGGTCAATCTTATCCATAATTTCATCGACTTTTTTAACGATAAGTCGTTAAGCATCTTTAACATCGAAATTTATAGAACGGAAGCTAGCCAACCATTGTTGTGATACACGAACTGATACAGCATAGTCTTCGTAAACTTCACAAATTTCATTGGTGGCTTGCGTGGCATTGTGCCCTTTTTAATACAAAAATTTCAAAATATGGCGAATTTCTTCATTATTTTTACTCATTTTTGAAGAGCTGTAACTTTTTTTCAACTTCTCTTAATGAAGCTTGAAATGTCACCTTTCCAACACCATATGGTAGGACACAATGTGATTGGTAGCACTGGAGATAGACGACTCCAACGACATCTATTGACAAAATACGAAAAGACTTTTTCGACTACCCATTAGATGTAATATTCACTAGGTAATAATGATGTAGTTAAAAATTATAGTCAACTGTCTGTATCTGTCTTCTCATACCATGATCTTGTTATAACCACTGTAGACATAAGTACAAGTCTTCCCACGTCTATGTCTTACAAGTATATGGACTTTCGTCGTGTCAATATTGTTAATCGTTTATCTGAATGTACTTGTTACGATTGGGAAACTCTCTATCTTAACTCTGACTCTGATTTGCAAGTCAAATTGACCTATCGTCATTTGACTTCAGCGCCCCCTGGTGGTATTTTTTTATTACCTCATTTGCGAACCCGAATTCCGTCAGCTCATTCGCTCGAAGCAATTTGTATGGGAATTTAAAATTCGGTACTGATCTGTATTGGTTAAAACTAATATAAAATAATTGATTTTGTGGAATTTTGAGTGGAATACCGGGAAAAAGTGTGCCAGTTTTGTTATTAGTGCTTGTCAAGTTCTTGGAAGTGATATTTTACTTAGAATCGCATAATGAAAAATGTAAACAAACCACTTATGTACCAGTAACTATTCATTGTGCATTTTATCATAATGTGAATAGTGAATAATATTAAGAGTTGATTTCCTGCATATTCATTGTATTATAATAGAACAATGTCTGAAATAGTGAAATGCAACTGAAATTCGCACATTACATACATTATTCCACATTACTTCCTACTAATATAGCAACAATTCCAAGGCGATTTCTTTGTGGAATGCAAGTGGAGAGTTCATAGAAATTGGTTTCCGTTTAAAGCAATAAGTTAATTAAATTAAATAAGTTAAGTAAACTACATAAATAAGTTAATAAGTTGATTAAACTACACTGAATACGTTTAATCTAATTTGTTTAACAAACTATGACGAAATAACACTTAATATTGTTCACCATTCAGTGTATATTGTGTTGAAGAATGATAAAACAACAACAATTTCATGTCAAACTGGTGCTTTGTTTACACTTTTCAAAGCAGCATTCCTCAAAAACTATCACAAATAGACACTTGACAACACCTTAAATCAAAACTCCTGGATTTAAACTCGGCATTAAAAAATGTATTACAATAAAATATATGTATTTTCTATTTTTTCTAATTTTTTTTAATTGCCCACTACATTTCGCCATTTGTACGTAAATTCCTATCCCAGCTCAGAATCCATCACGCATACACGGTACCAAAATTATCCGCAAGAGGTTTAGGTCGATCGGTCAATTCCTAACTTTTGTATTGAATGAACTTTTTGTGATTGGTAGCACTGGACATAGACGACTCCAACGACATCTATTGACAAAATACATCAAAATCACAAGTGAAAGTGAGATGGAGCCTGGTGGGCGACCCTAGGGTACGGGTAAAGCACCGGTGGATGGCGAATCAAGCCACCACGCCGGCACATCAGGCCACCAAGCCACCGGCATATCCCACCACCCGGTGGCGACAGGGAAGAGGAGGAGGAAGCTGCTACGTCATCAGCAGCAACGTCCGAGGCGGATGACAAGGAGGAGGATGTGAGGGAGCTCTCTGACGTAGAGCAGAGGCAGAGATTGCTGGAGGAGCAATCGAGGGGCTAGCCGCGATCGCGAAGATAATGCGCGAGAAGTTAGCGGCAAGAAAAGCAGCTCAAGTGACTGTACTGCAACAACAACAAGCAGTGCAGACGCAAAAACAGCAGCAGAAGCAACAACAACAACAACATCAGCAAAAGACACAACAGCAGAAGCCGCAACAGCAGGCACTGCAAAATCAAAAGCCACAGCAGCAGAAGAGACAGCAGCAGCAGAACCAACAACAGCAGAACCAGAAGCAGAGGAGGGAGAGATGCCCCCCTATCAAAGTCTTCGGGGCCGAGACAAAAGACCTGGAAAATCTAGGTAAGTGTGCCGTTAAGGGAATGAAAGGTTTAGAAACCCCATTCACCATAAAATATAGAATGCCCCTAAGGCACACTGTGTACTGCAATTACATGGCAGTGCACAAGGCAGTTAGGCAGGGTCTGACGGAGGCGGGGATGGAGTTCTACTCCTACACACCAAAAGGAGAAAAACTCCAAACTCTACTCCTCAAGAGCATGGATCCCAATACGGATCCGGAGGCGAACCTCGGTGTACTGCGCCAGGCGCAGAGCGATGATGTCCGGATCGTGGGCGTTAAGCCATTTGTCACTGCGGTGGCACGCAGGGAGAACAGGCGCCTCCCGATGTTTTTAGTTCAGGCGACTCCCGAAAGCAACATGGAAAGCCTCAAGAGAATTAAACTCTTGGGGACCATTGCTATCCAATGGGAGACATTAAGGAAATCGAAGCACACGATGCAGTGTGCTCGATGCCGCTGGAGAGTCGCGCTGCGTGAAATGCGCAGGAACCCACAATAGAGGGGAATGTCCTTTAGGAACCGACAAGGTCGAGGATAGGAGCATCCTTAAATGCGTCATCTGCGGGACCAATGGGCACCCTGCCAATTATCGGGGCTGTCCGAAAGTCCAGCTTTTAAAGAAAAAATTCGAGGAAAAAAGGAACTTAAAAACGGTAGGAGCAAAGTCAATGCCTCGCGCTCCAGCTACCGCTGTTACGCCGGGAGTCTCCTATGCCCAAATGACATCAGGCAGACCACCGACACAACAGACAATGCCGACGGCGGCCCCGGTCCTAGTGGCCAGGCTGCCTGAGGCCACCACGGATATGAGCTCCATCTTGCTGGCCATACAAGCACAGATGGCCCAAATCCAAAAGAGCCTCACTGAACAAGCTGAGCTTACCGCCCGGCTAGAACAACGGTTCCTTCAACAAGCAACCCGAGTGGACTTTATCTGCTCGGAGCTGTTTGGCGAACAAACGCAACAGTCAATATAATGGCTGCGCGCGCAGCTAGCAACCTTAAGATCCTGGCGGTGAATGTTAATTCACTAAGAAGGACAAATAGAAAACTCACCTTCGGCTACCTGTTAAGAGACCACAATCCAGATGTGATAATGGTTAGCGAAACCAAGATTAACCAAATGCACAAGCTCAGGTATAATAATTATATTATAATTCGGAGAGATCGCACCCATCATAGGGGCGGAGTCGCTCGACTAATTAAGAAAAATATTTCCCACAACATCATGTATAGCAATGAAGCGCGTAGATTTCGGTTGCTAGAGACGTGCATAGCCCGCATATCGCTCTCGGGTGGTAAGCGTCTATATGTGATCGCTCTCTATGCACCGGATAATTCAAATCTCGATCACATCCTTATTCGAGAGCTCGAAACTCTTTTTGCAATACTACGACTGGGCTCGGACGATAACTATTTTATCATAGCAGGAGATTTTAACTCTAGGCATAGAGAGTGGGGTTGTAATAGAAACTGCACCCGGGGGAACGCCTTAAATAACTGGTTGACTGAGCATGACGAGTTGAGAGCAGACCTGCTAGCAACCGATATACCATCATTTCCCAGAAGCGGGAATTATCTGGATCTACTATTGATGGACAGACGACTGACTTTACATGATCCGGAAAGTTCCGGAAATAAATCTTTTGGAATTTGTTAATCATCATATGGCAGAGTATTTTCCTACTGTATTTTTTTCATAAAAAAATTTTATATTTCCGAAACAATTTTTTATTGTATTTTATACCAGCGAATGCAAGTATATTGGACATTTTCATCACTCTCTTAACAATACTGGGGATACACTGGGCGAAATTCATGTAGAGGCATAATATATAATTAAGTAATATCATACATCCATATAAAACAATGTGATTAAGTGTTCTAATTTAATTTAGGACTTTATTGGGAGGCCCTTTTGCCTTATTACTGCTTTAAGGTAAATAATATAATAATATGGGTGGCGCTACAGTCCGAGGTGGACCTGGGCCTAGCTTCTCAGCAACCACTCGTGTTGTGCGTAATATTGTTCTCTCATGAGTGGAAGGGACCTACAGTTTAATGCCGACTCCAAACGGCGAAGTTGAGAAGCTTTTTCTAGACAGGAAATACTCTTTGGGCATTGTCAGTGACTCGAAAGAGGTGGAGCCGTGAATTATGATTGGCGGTAAATTCAGGTATCGAACCTGGCACCCTCTGCGTAGGAGTCGACGCACTTACCCACTACGCCACGGCGACACGGCTTTAAGGTGAATAGGCATGGATTTTACCAATTTCTGGCAGTAATCTGGCGAATTTATTTTTCCATCAGAGCTGAAATCAGGTAATTTTTGTTCTCGATTTGTTGATTTTTAAATGTGTCTTCTAAATAACTCCACATATGCTCTATAGGATTCAGATCCGGTGATTGCGATGGCGTTTCGAGCACGTGGGGGCAGTTTTATAGAGGGGCCAGCTTCACGCATTATATGTCTTGTGCTTCGGATCGTTGTCCCGGTAGGAATAAAAATCTTCTGCAAGACCCATTTTACTGCAGTTTCCGCCAGATTTGGTGTTAATATATTTAAATAGTGCTTGTGGTCCACTATGCCTTCTATTATGTGAAGATTTCGATGTCCTGCTGCCGATATTGCACTCCATACCATAACTGAACCGAAGCTGTGCCCTACTGTTGGCTTCAGATTTTTTGCCCGCAGCTCTTCATTCGGCTTTCTCCACACGTATGAACGCCCATCTGGCCGAAAAAATATTATATTAGCTTTCATCCGTGAAAATGAACTTACTCCAAAACGGAAACTCTTCGTTTTTGTATCTGTTGGCGAAATGTATTTGTTTTTTCTTGTTTGTTTTACTGATGAACGGTTTCTTCTTAGCCACTCGCCCATTGAAGGCATGTTTCCTCAATATATTTCGGATGGTTTGTGGATTAGACTTTTGGCCCCGCTATACACTGGGGGAAATTAATATAGAGGCATGATATATAATTAAGTAAGATCATACATCCGAATAAAATCTTTTGTTATACTTTAATGTCTGCCCAACGAGAGACTAAAAAAAAAAATAAATTTGATCAAATACGTTCCGTAAAAACGACCATTTTAAAGGCACAGTTGTTCTGATAGTTTTGTTAATTTTATTCGCAAATTTGTTTTACAAATGTTGTATTTTAATAATGGGTACATCCTCGCTTGTTGCTGATAACCTCAAAATTTCTGCTGGGCATCGAATTTATAAGAGAATGAATGTATTTAGCATCCAAGTTCCTCCAAACATCTTGAATGGATCGTTTTAGTTCGTGGACTGTGCTGTACTACCTCCCATTCATATAAACTTTTTTTGCCACTATTCGTCATACATTTTCGATGGGATTCAAATCGGGAGATCAGGTGTATTTGTGTTAAGAAAGCACCTCTTAACCACTTTGGGAGGATGGGCCGCAGAATTATCTTGTTGAAAGATGAAATTCTCACCTCCAATTTCATCCGCAAATTCATCTAAGACATATTCAAACATTTCTAAATTTGTTATAGAGTTCATTTTTGGAGAAACGTAGAGGATAGACATCTTTCCGTTTTAGGTGAAAGGCTCCCCATATCATAACACTGCCTCCTCCACTGTTGCGACTCATTATCACTGCCGGTTTATCCCGCAAATCATGCCAATAGCTGTTAAGAATCGCAGTCATGAACGTCATGATCATCGTCATCATGTCTGTTCATGGAAAATCACGAACATCAACCCGAGCGGCGACAGCCAGACGACGTGCGCAGCAGCCAGCGCGAGAGTTACAAGAACAACCTGCCACCTACAACAACAACACCCATGGCAGATTGCAACGTCAGCAGCCCACACGCCGCAGTCGAAGAAACAAGGTCAACAGCAATATGCATATGTCAACAGATCGAATCAGCTTCAATTGTAATTGCGCGGGTGATTTCGCAAATTGCTTTATCAGCGTCTTCTGAACTTCCGTTTGAGCAATCACCCTTGCAAGAGTAGGTTTCATGTTAAATATTGTTAGAAAGTAAGAGCAGTTGAATTTTGTGAGCCAAGGTGCCTAGAAGGTAACGAATAAAATTTATTTTTTTACCCAACCGAGTCTTCATACCCATTACTCGAGCAATTCCCGGAAGGGTAGCGGTGGTTGCGACCGAATATAAGGGACGGCGAAGGACAGAGCAGAGCACGCGCGCAAGTCACACCCCTTTTCATAGTGCGTTGGGTAGCGGTGGTTGCGACCGAGAACCACGAGAGCTGATCGCTTGAGCACATGCAGCCGTCACCCCATTTCTTGGTGCGAAGGATTTGCGGTGCCTAAAACGGAGATGTCGCATCGATGAGCAGAGGAGACTGGCGTGCAACAACGACGAACAAGGAGTTTTATTTGCTCAGAACATTACAGTCCACGGTCCAGAGCGGACGTCTTCATTTATTATCACAACATTACAGTCCACGGTCCAGAGCGGACGTCTTCATTTATTTTAAGTGTCTTGTACAGTCCACTGAGAGGTGCAGAGCTAAATAAATATTCCATTGTGCAATTTTGTGTTTCATTTTTTCACTGAGCTATTGAACAATAGCTATGAACACCGTCTGGTCCATTCAAATTGAACTTCTTCTCGTCACTAAAAATCACTTGTCGCCATTCTGTGGTCCACGACATGATGTGATTCCTAGCGAACAAGAGTCGGCTTTCCTTGTGCCCGAGAGTAAGTGCTGGCTTTTTCATTTATTTTTTTTGGTGAAAACCAATATTGGATAGCCTTGCAATAGCTGTTGGACAGGTCTTACTCCAAAATTAAGGTCTTATTTCGCCTTTATTTGGGAAGCATGGAGTTTGTCTTTACGTGCTTCTTGAAAAAAGTGGTTTTGTGGCGGCTTGTCACCTTTTTTGGAGCTCCTTTTGCAGGGTTAAGAACTGACAAATGTGGGAATAGTTTTTGCTCCTCTTGGATTTGTGGGGACACACGTATTCCACTTGCAGGGAATAGAGCTGGGATGGATCCATTTGGAAAATAGTACAGCCTTGCCTTATTTTTAAATTCTCGTCGTTTTTGGTATGTCTGGGTTTTTGGACTTCCATTGTAAGCCTTGAACTGTCTGGGTGATGCAAGGTAGGGACCGTCTGGGGATAAAATAGGACGTTATCCTCTCAGAGCATCGTTGAACTTCCCAAAAATATTGGTCAGTAGTTGACATTTGGTTAGAGGTTTGAATTCAAAATTCACATTTCTGTGAAGGTTTCGCTTTTGATAGGCAAATGCAAACCATGCATCAGTGCGTACTCTGTTTCGAACTGAATCTGGAACTCAGAATCTGCATGCAATCATCGGAATACAGTCTCCGACGACGGATGTCTACAGTACATCCGACGATGTAGTGCCCATGGTATTTGCTTTGCACTTATAGGAACAGACTGTAGATGTTATCTACTGTCTAGAACTGGAATTGGCCAATTGTGACTCACGCTATTGGAAATCTAGCCGCCTACCCGTGTATCTGAAAATACCGCTGCTATACCCACCAGTGTTAATAAAGACTGGGACTTGTCCCTTGGACGCGGGTCGCAGCTAGGATAAGATTGAATAGGATTGTGCAGCTGGGCTAAGTTAACGATATGACGCAAGAATCTTGGTCTAAAAATTTACAAAATAAACCTCCCTTAAAAACTTATGCCGATCGAATTGCCACAGTGTCCTAATTTCGTGGATTGGGCCTTAGAAAAACTGGAGGAAACTCCTGTGTGGTTAAATGGGTATTGTAATAAGCAAAATCGCCGTACTTAGGTGAAGCTTCAATTCGGGGTGAACCTGGGCCTCAATTAACAAGCCTCTCCATCTAGCACGGCCCTTAGCTAGCTGTCTCCCGTTGTGCACTCCAAGCCGGTTGAGGCTCCTTCAACTTTTACGTGCCACCTAGGTTAGGTGGATTCCTACCCACTTAGCCCACTTGGACCATGTTGGTCCATTGTGATACCCATAGTCAAACTACTACCACTGACTGACTGGCGACTCCAGTGATAGTGCCGTTAATTTGATCCCAACGGCAAATGGTGACTGGACCAGATTTTGAAATCCTGTCGTTCTATAATGGCTCTAGCGGTGAATGAGATCAAAACAACGTATATGCTGTTATCGAGAAAGGACGCACCACATCGACGACTCGGCCGTAGTCTACCTTGGCGCCGCGGTAAACAGTACAACCAATTTCAGCAACGAAATTAAACGCGGAATAACTCTTGCTAACCCCTGCTCTTTTGGGATCAAAAGACAATTGAGTAACAGGGCCGTCTCTCGGAAAAATAAGTTGAGCCTGTATGAAACCTTGATCGTCCCCGTCATGCTTTACAGCGCAGAGGCATGGACTATATCGAAAGCGGATGGAGAGGCTCCTGGTCTTTCCGAGAGAATAGTTATGCGCACTATCATTGGTCCTTTTTGGGTTCGATACAACGGCATGAGTCTAGCCAAGAGTCAACGGATCCAACGCCTAAGATGGTTAGGCCATGTACACCGTATGAAGAACTTAGCACCGGCCCGAAGAATCTATTACTCTGAGCCTGTGGAGACACGCAACAGGGGAGGATGGACCTCGGCCGGCTTGGTGTGCGAAACTGGAGACAGCTGGCGAGATATTGGCCCAGCTGGAGAGGCATTTTGGGTGACGCCCAAGTCCACTCCGAACTGTAGCGCCATAAGAGCAAGACGAAGAAAGAAACCGCAGTAGCCTCTGATTTGGAATTAAAAAGTGCTATGACATACAAAACTTACAGTCCATTAAGGTTCGGTTAGAAGAAAGGCATAGAGTCTCGCGTAAGAACAGTCGGTCTTACTTTATTCCTCCTTACACCTTGTTTGAGGACAGACTCAAGACGTAGCTAATTGCCCTGATCGATGACTTTGTAGACTGTCAAGGGAACGGACTCTATTTCACTGGCGATCTGCAAAACAGTGCATCTCTGATCTTTAACATTGCTTACAGCGCCCAACGGACAATAAATCCCCAAAAGTGTTTTTCAACTGATCTCATCAGATTAATTATAATTGCCACCTCGATACTAGAAAGTGCCCACTACACCAATTCGGCCAACCCCCTCGATGCCCTCCCTTTCCAAAAGGCCACCACCCTCGCAAGACCCTCCCTGACCGCAGTCACCTCTGAGGATTAACTTTGTTTTTACTGGGATTCGAACATGCGTGCCACCTAAGGCGAGATCTTCTTCTACTAAGTTTTCCTTCCGGTTTAGATTAGACGAATCTGCGGGCCGGAGAATTGGTGTCCATTCGCTCTATACATACATCCTAGCCATCTTAAGCGACTTATGCTCAGTTTTTTGACCAGCTCGATGTGTCTGCACAGCTCGTATATTTCGTCGTTAAATCTGGAGGAGAAAAACTCCAGAGCCCGTCAACGCAACACATACGGGATTATTATAGAATAACTTTTCATCAAACTCCTTAGGTGGTGGCCATTTATCTTCGGGCTGCAGGAGAAATGATGGACCAGTGAACCAACGACTAGATGGATTAAAGTCCGGTAGTTTGTGGCATCATCAGCGACATTTAATGGACGACAGTTACGATGATCGGATCTACGAAAGTACTGTCTTGGAATCCGACCAGTAGTATGTATGGCTAAATTTGATAGAATGCCCTTCTTTGATGTTCTTGGACAAACGAACACCTAGCCTTGCTGCTTCTAGCTCCAGCCGTGGGATGGAAATTAGTTTAAGCGGTGCTACTCTGGTCTTGGCTGCAATTATACGAGCTTCGACAAGATTACTTTGACTTACCCTTATGTAAGCCACTGCTGCGAATGCGTTTGCACTCGCGTCAATGAAGACATGTAGATGGACTGATTCCTGTTGACCAAACGTAATATTATGCAGATAGCATCTTGGAACTTGGACCTGGTTGATACTTTTCAGATGGCGTACCCATACCTGCCATTGTTGGAAATGTTCATCGGTTATACGGTCGTCCCAATCCACCTTGGACCTCCAGATCTCTTGCATAAGGATTTTCAGGAATACTATAAAGTTGGCGATGAATCCGAGGGGATCGTATATTGACATGCACGGTCACGCATACGGGACCGTATATTTACCAAAGAACTTTTCTCTGGAACCAATCGAGATTATCCTCATCCGCTTTTGACAGAGTCTATGGGATGATCAATGTCTTATATAGGAGCACCTTAGTTGTTCGGGATAGGGCCTTTCTACTCAGTTGCCTCCCCAGGCCAAAGCACCAGGGGTTGGTTAGAGCGATTCTTCGTTTTATCTCTGTCGAGGTGTTGTTGTCACAGTTTATAGCAGAGCCAAGGCACACACTGACTCTTACTGCCCCAAAGTAAAGCTGTTAACTGGTGCCTCCGCTCGCTGTGTTCTGCCGATTATATCGATATCGTCGGACTACGCTAGTATTGGCACCGACTTTTGAAAGATTGAGCATCCGATGTTGGTGTTTGAGTCTCGCATAGTTCGTCCAAGTGCGACGTTAAGAAAAACTCATGAAAGCGCGTCACCTTCTCTAAGTCCTCTTTTGACATCAAAGGTATCGGTGAGGTCGTTACCGTCCTTGGTAGAGCAGCCAGTGTTCATCGTCATACTGCATAACCTGAAGATTTCGGCAAGGATGTCAGAGCTAGACGTGGCTCACCTTAAAATCTGTGTACAATTACAGTAGTGTCTGTAGCGTGAATCCCTGATTGCGCGGACACCCATGTTTTTTATAAAGAGTACTCTATAGCGTTTTATTTTCCGTGGGTTGGTGCAAATCTTCGACAAGACACTATGGCGAACGTTCGCACATAGAAGTGTGAGATTTTTACTCACTAAAACCACCTCCCCGTATTTTTTTTTGAGACTACAACTAAGTGAATCACTTAACCTGTAGTTTGCATTTCATAATTCAGGTAGTGATCGGCAGGCAGGTCTCAGTATCGTTTGCCCGATCCACAAGAAAGGAGACCACTTTGACTGCGCCAACTATAGAGGGATAAGTCTCCTGAACATCGCCTACAAGATCTTCTCTGCCGTTTTGTGTACTCGCCTGAAGCCGTTTATAAATAACCTGATAGGTCCTTATCAGTGTGGCTTCAGGCCAAGGAAGTCCACCATCTACCAGATTTTCACACTACGGCAGATCCTGGAAGAGTCCCAAGAAACGCAAATCGACACCCACCACCTTTTTGTCGAATTCAAGGCCGCATATGACAGCGTGCATAGGGACGAGCTATACAACGCCATGTCTAGTTTAGACATTCCTGCCAAACTCGTCAGGTTGTGCAGGATGACGATGGAGAATTCTCGCGAGACGAACTCACCGAGACCTTCAATGTGAAAAAAGGTTTTAGACAAGGCGACGAGCTGTCATGTGATTTCTTTAACATCATCCTGGAAAAGATCGTGCAAGACTCACACGGCAACACTAGAGGCACGATATTCCAGAAGTCCGTAATACCGCTAGCATACGCGGATAACATTGACGTGATTGGCAGAACACAGCGAGCCGCCAATGAGGCGTTTGCTGGCATTGAGGCGGAAGTGGCTAAAATGGGTCTAGCGGTGAATGAGGGCAAAACGAAGTATATGCTGTCATCAAGAAAGGACACACAACATCGACGTCTTGGGCAGAGCGCCACAATGGGCAGCTATAACTTCGAGGTAGCCAAGGACTTCGTCTGCCTAGGCTCCGCAGTAAATACTATAAATAACATCAGTACCGAGATCAAACGCAGAGTAACTCTTGCCAACCGCTGTTTCTATGGGCTCAAGAGGCAATTAAGTAGTAGAGCCATCTCTCGAAGGACCAAACTGACTTTATACAAGACCTTGATCATCCCAGTTCTGCTATATGGCGCGGAGGCATGGACAATCTCAAGAGCGGATGAGGAAGTCCTTGGTATCTTCGAGAGAAAAGTTCTGCGTGCGATCTTTGGTCCTGTTTGCGTTGACGGTGTTTGGAGTAGAAGATTCAACCACGAACTGTACGGGCTGTACAGCGACATGAGTCTAGTCAGGTGTTTTCGGATCCAACGCCTAGGATAGCTAGGCCATGTAGAGCGTAGGACAACTCAGCTCCAGCCCGGAGAGTTTTCGACTCCGAACCCGTGGGAGAACGCAACAGAGGACCCCCACGTTTAAGGTGGCGCACCCAGGTGGAGAAGGACCTCAACCAACTTGGCGTGCGACACTGGAGACAGCTAGCCAGAGACCGTGCTAGCTGGAGAGGCTTGTTGGTTGAGGCCCAGGTCCACCCCGGACTGTAGCGCCAAATGAAGATCGGCAGGTTACTCTCCAATGAATGTTCCTTCCAACACCGCAACCATGCGCGGGTGTAGACTATCGCACGCGATCAAGGGGTCGAGTCCCTTGAAGTCGGCGCAAGACATTAGTTTCCTCAAGGATCGGGTGAACTACAATGGTTGTGTGCTCTTCTAGGCCGCGCTTATGTTTATAAGTAAAGTTCTTAACTTCATCTTGGAGTGATAATATTCCAAGATCTCTGTGGATATCGTCGTTTCTGATATACCATGGTGCATTGACGATGGTTCTAAGCACCTTATTTTGAAAAGTCAGTATTATGCTCATATTCCTTGCTTTGGTACAACCCCAAAGTTGTACGCCATACGTCCAAACAGGTTTTAGGATTTGTTTGTATACAAGTCGTTTGTTGTTGTGGGTCGCCGTGGCGTAGTGGGTAAGTGCGACGACTCTTACGCAGAGGGTGCCAGGTTCGAAAACCGAATTTACTTCCTTTCATATTTCACGGCTCCACCTCTTTCGAGTCACTGACAATGTTTAAAGAGCACTCCTGTCTAGAAAAAGCTTTTCAACTTCGCCGTTCGGAGTCGGCATTAAACTGTGGGTCCCTTCCACTGGTGAAAGAACAATAGCACGCACAACACGAGTGGCTGCTGAGAAGCTAGGCCCTGGCCCTCTACGGGCTGTTGCGCCACCCATATTATTATCATATTATATAAGTCGTTTGTTGTCAATTCTTAGCTTGGAATGTTAACCAATAAGCCAGTACAGATCTTTATATTTTATGTCAAGTTCTGCACTTTTCTTCTTAACGTGCTCTTTCCACTTGAGTTGTACGTCAAGAGCCATCCTTTCATTGCTAAAAGGTATTTGGACACGATTTAAGAAGACTGACAAGTTATTAACTTGCCTAAAAGTGAAATGAATATGGACAGATTTACTTTCATTAGGTACAATTCGCAAGTAGTTCATCCATTCGTGTATCTGATGTAGTGAACGTTGTAATTTTGCTGTAGACTCTTCAACCGTTTTGACTGTTACCAAAATGGCGGTGTCGTCAGCAAATGTGTCTAGCCACACTGTTACGTGCCCATTAGTGCGGTGCAAAACGGGATCTTGTAGGCGTCGTTGAGGTAGAATCGCCTTTTTTGTGGATGGAGCATGGAGCTGATATTCCAGTCGTCGGGCATGCTTTCGTCCTTCCAAATTCTACAGATGATCTGGTGCATGCTCCGTACCAGAACATCTCCACCGGTCTTGAAGAGCTCTGATGGTCTGATGGATTCCTTATCACCCTCTCCTGGTCAGGCCCGCAGGTTGTGAAAGTGCTGCTTAAACACATCCACTATTCCCTGCGGGTCTGTAACTAGGTTACCATCACAGTTTCGAAGAGCCAGCGGCAATGCTTTTGGCTTTTTTTTATTAAAGGCCCGTATTTTATCTTGTCCCCAGACTCTTCTATATCCTTGAGCTGGGAAGTTGCGAGAGACCTTTTCTTCAGGCGTAGAAGCTTTTTCTCCTCCCTTCTTCTAGCCCGGTACTCCTCCTGCGATGCCCTAGTTTTTCGTTGCAGCGCCTTTTGGTATGTCTCGTTAGTTGCATGGTTCCTCTGCTCACACTCGCCATCATACCACGGGTTCCTCGCCAGAGGTGGTTGGTAGCCTAAGGTGGTTTCGGCTACTTCTTTGATGGTGTGTTGGAATAACGGAGAGTCTCTCACTCAGTTGCACTTCGTAGGCTCTGGCAATGTCGGGTGTGCTCAGGCGTCAAAACTCCTCTTTTTTGGCTATTGCAGCTTTCTGACATTGTACAGTCGAACTCTGAATCTTGCTGCTACGAGGAAATGGTCACAGTCGACGTTTGTCCCCTGAATGTTCGCACATTCAAGATATTTAACGCGTGTCTTGCGTCAATGAGCACATGGTCGATTTGGTTGGCGGTTCGACCGTCCGGTGATTCCCAGGTTGCTGTGTGGATTCTTTTGGGAGGGAACCTCGTGCTGTTTGTGGCCATATTACGTGCTGCCGCAAAGTTTGTGAGTCAGAAGCCGTTGTCTGTTGTGATGTCGTGGAGGCTGTGCTTTCCGATCATTCTGCCAAAGATGTTTTCCTTACCGATTTTGCATTGAAGTCCCCGAGCACGATCTTTACATTGTACTCCGGACAGGCTCCGTAGGCACCGTCCAAGAGGTCATAATATTCCTCTTTGACAGAGTCTTCAGCCTCGTCGGTAGGGGCGTTTGCACATTTAAGGCTGATGTTGTAAAATCTGCCTTGGATGAGGATCACAGCCAGGCGATCACTTGTCAGTTTAATGTCGAAGACCTTCAACCTTAACCGATTTCCCACAACGAATCCGCATCCAAATATGTGCAACCTTTTGTGACAGCTGTAAAATATGTCGCACTCTTTCCTTTTGATGGTCTCTTGTCCGTATTTCCTGGATCTTAGTAATATGCGCCTTATACTGCGTGAGGATATTTTCCAGTTTATAAGCGGCCTCTGGAGTGTACAGTGTTCTTACTTTCCAGGAGCACACTCGCAAATTATTGTCGTTTTTCGCTCCGTGTCGTCGTTGTAGGTCCGGCCGTGTATCCGAGGCAGCTTGCTCTCTCATAACGGTTGTTTGTTTTTAAGTGGCCGGGTTATTAGCCCTCCGCACAACCACAAGGGGATCGCTGCATACATTGTATGTACTTGATCTGTACCGATCTGTCCCGCCAAGTTGGGATCGATCAACAACTTTGCCACTTGTGTACAAGTTAACGTGGGAAAATCTACAGTAACTCACAAAATTGAGCATACACCTACTATTACTTCATATTCGTGCTGTTTTAAGGCAGACGACTTTTTTGTTTTATTTGTTTGGTATACAATCATAACTGAATACATATTTTAAACAAGAGTATATGCCAAATTCACAGACAGGCGACTTCCTACCGGTACTTTTCGCATGAAAAAGGAAACAACCCCTTAAATCGACACACAAAATTGAGAATACAGATGTCATGTGTGCGTTATACAAAAGCTTCGCAAAATCGAAACATGCAAATTTGTTCAGGAATGAAGCAACAAATGTCCCTGATGATCATTTCTGCACACGCTTTTGAACTGAAAAGACCGATATTCTCTTCTTTGTGCGAAAATATTGAAAACATGTGAAAACAGACTGCTACTGTCAACGAGAATGCTCATAATTAAGCTATTTTGCGAGGGGAAGTCGATGCGAAAAATAGGAGAAACTGTAAAAAATAATAAACAATTATAGATATGAAGGGACACTAAAAAACAGACCTGGAATGGGAAGAAAAAAATTGCTCTCAGAACAAAACGAGCGGTATATTGTTCGGACAATCAAGTCCAATCCAAAATCTAGCGTTCCAAAGTTGACGGCTGAGGTGTCATCCGTAATTAATAAGCCTCTTTCAGTGGAAACCGTTCGCAGAGTCTTGAAAAAGAATAATTTAAATGGTAGGATCGCCCGAAGAAAGCCGTACATTTCCCTAGTTAATAAGAAGAAAATATTGGAGTTTGCTAGACAATATGTAAACCACCCGGAAAGCTTTTGGGAAGGTGTTTTGTTTTCAGATGAAACAAAAATAAATTTATTTGGGTCTGATGGCAAACAAATTGTTTGGAGGGAACCAAATACAGCTCTCAAAGCTAAAAATATAAAGTCAACCATAAAACACGGGGGATGATCTGTGCTGTTGTGGGGTTGTATGACTTCAAATGGCTGTGGAATGTTCGAATTTATAGAAAATACTATATACAAAATTGGGTATTTGAATATTTTAAAACGAAATTTACGAAGTTCCTCAGTAAAATTAGGTCTACCTTCGGTTTTCTACTTCCAATAAGATAATGATCCGAAGCACACCTCCTATTTAGTGCGCGAATGGTTGCTTTATAACGCTCCAAAGCAGCTAAAAACACCCCCAATCGCCGGATCTTAACCCTATTGAACACCTATGGCACGAAATAAAAGTGCGGATTAAAGAAAGTACCTGCTCCAATAAGCAGGAGATAAAAGCTAAAATTCAGGCAGCTTGGGAAGGGATTCAGCCATCTTTTACTGAAAAACTGGTAAAATCCATGCCACGGCGGTTACAAGCTGTCATAGATGCTGAAGAAGGTGCCACGTGTTACTGAAATTTTATTTGTAACTATTTTTGTTTTGTGTTTTAGTCGTAACTCGAATTTACTTTAAGTGTATGCTCAATTTTGTGTTTTAAAATGAAGTGCCTTTTTTTATTTTGCTTAGAAACAGCAAGTTTTTTTTTAATTTTCATATTTTTTTATGGTTTTTAGCAATTGAAATATGTCAAATCGAACTGCATTTAAGTTTTATTAATTAACTACTTTTTGTAAGGCGAAAAAGATAAAAATATGTTTAAGCTGTGAGTGTATGCTCAATTTTGTGGGGTACTGTATGCTTAATGCATACCCACAGTCGCGCACATCGGTATCAAATTCCAACGAGACACGCGCAACACTCCACCTTGCACACGCCCGGCAAACGACATCGCACCCTGGACGAAGAATGCTGACGCTGCGTCTACCATGAAGCCGAGGTTTTGGTATAAATAAGTTAGCTCGTACGAAACATTGTTCTTTTGTCTTTGTAATTTAGTGTCGAATAAAGTGAAGAGGCTTCTCCTCTAATAAAATTAAATTTGTTTAAATTGTTTAGAAAAAACATTTTTAACTTACAGAAACCAACACCCCTCCCACCCCTCCCCACCACCTAGACTCAAATCTACACCTTTGAAATTTATTCAAAAAGTACGTCTTTTTTAGCAACTTTGATGTTAAATATTTTCCGGAATTGGGTACTCTGATGAATGGAGGTTTCGAAAGTCATATAATAATAATAATATGGGTGGCGCTACATTCCGAGGTGGACCTGGGCGTAGCTTCTCAGCAACCACTCGTGTTGTGCGTGCTATTGTTCTTTCACGCGTGGAAGGGACCTACAGTTTAATGCCGACTCCGAACGGCGAAGTTGAGAAGCTTTTTCTAGACAGGAATACTCTTTGAGCATTGTCAGTGACTCGAAAGAGGTGGAGCCGTGAATTATCAAAGGTGGTGGTAAATTCGGGTATCGAACCTGGCACCCTCTGCATAGGAGTCGACGCACTTACCCACCACGCCACAGCGACCCACGAAAGTCATATATTGACCCTTAATTTGCATAAACGCTTTATTTTTCAAGTGAAAGACGTTTTTACAGCATTTCGCAATGACTGACGCTTCTAATTAGACTCATGCTGCTGGAGTTAAAAACAGTAAGCAATCGAAAACTTGCACCAAATGCAAACATAATCGTGCAATATAATACTCGCACAACACAATGAGAAGAACAAACCGTAAATTTTGGCCGATTGTGTGGATACAAGCCACTGCATAACTCAAATGAATTTTAGACGTGTTGTTTGATATCGAAATGTTCAAAGAAAATAAGAACAAACAAGGTTCACTATATCGAGATTCGAGATTTGTTTTGTTCACTATTTAGAATAGCCTGTAGAAAATATTGTGTGTTCACTATATCGAGCGTTTACTGTACGTACAAAAGTGAGTGAGTGTTTTTCTCAAAGAAATTCGATATTTTAATGTTGCGAAAATCGATGAGTTGCACGAATTGAGGGTTGCGTAGATGTTTGCAATGTATTTGGTTTTTATTCTTCTGTGTCTCATTGCAGAGTATATGATTATTGTCGATGGTTCATCTGGGATGCATTTCTCTTCCAATTTTAATTTGGCAATCACGTTATCTCTCTGAAACCCTACTAAATAAGCCTCTTACCTATTGCAAACCGATATAATAATGGCGTGCTTCCTGCAGTCAAACGCAACAATGTGGTAAGCAGCAAAGAAAGCCATCTCTATAATCATTCCAAGAATCTCAAAATATGCTCCATGTCCACGGACGGATTGCCGGCACGAGCTCAATCACAAACTGCAAAGTTTCTGTAAACTCCTTCTGTTGTCTGACTTCCATCATCCAACAATTAATCCCGCATCCATATTCCTCCTCCTTCGCACCAATTCATCACATCACAGCGCTCTCCTTAGTACTTCACACGTTGTTTTTTCCGCTTCGCAACAAAATTAGTTCTATTATGCGATAGCTACACATCCCTTCATCACAATACATCATTCCCGGCAGTAATCATAAAAATCTAATCAAGCCGAACCAGTGAGGATTCTTTTGCAGATTTATTACCATCCAACCATCCCCCCAGCTGACAAAACTTTCTCCACGCTGCGAGGGTGAAAAACCCAAAATGCGAGCTCTCCCCTCGAAGGGGACGATCGCCCGGCAGACTCCTGCCTCAGCCGTTGATCTCTGGCAATTCGGAATTGCGACTAGAGCGGTTGGGCAAATCAATATGTTCCCAGGGTTTATGGCGATATCATCAACTATACGCGTACAGTCATTAAAATCCGTCCTACGACCAACTTTGCCTCGAGTTCCTTGTTTTCGCTTGCCATTGACTGCTCCAGTTCGACCTCATTCTTGTCGTCGCCGTCGTCGACGTTGAACCATTCCCACACCGCGGTCTTTCCACTTCGGCTCATCGCATGGATACACGAAATAAGACAATTTATAAAATCTCACGTTTTCGGTTCTCCGATTTCGTTAACCATCCGACAACGGATTCGGGATACTGCTGATGTGTGTATGGCATTGCCGCAAGGACGCTGTGTACGGTGTGGCCGGGGGGGGGGGCGCCGAGCCGCGCCGGCAGAGGCTGTATCTAAATCCGATGAAATCATGATTTTTCTCTCGTTTTCCGCATTAGGATTTATGACTGGTGTATTGGAAGTCGAAGTTATAATGCCGTGACACGAGGATAATGGTATATCTGCCTGACTGCCTCCATGCTTTGCTTCCTCCCTGCCACGGCCAGTGGAGGAGTGTATCCTGCTTTTTGGGGATGTGTACATATGTCTAAGCGGGGGCAGAGGAAATGTAAATACTTTATGCGTTTAGTGAATGTATGACGGTTATCGGGTGGGATACTTCTTGAAGACAGGCACATAGGCCAAGTGTTTTATGAGCTTCACTGTGCGTCTGTGAGGGGATGGGGGAAGACGTTAAAGGGTTTTTGGCGCGAAGAACGTTAAGGACTACTGCAGACAACTGGCGAGTCGTTATTAAATCACACCACGGAATGATGCTTGGCCATACGCTGATTCGGTCGTTTACGCCATAAGACTGTTTAACTCTCCCCCTCTGTCAAGCTGGAGGGGAATATAAATTCAGTTGGTAAGAGGCCGTGAATCTGAACCACTAAGCCATGCTCGGAGCAATTGGGGCAACTCCGATTTTTTAATGGCTTTCGTTGAAGCAAGTCCTCTCTAAGACTGAGTTTCTTTTAGCGGAAATCGCAATTATTTTTAGTAAGGGCTGAGTAATGCCACTAGTCCTGGGTGTTAAGCAAATCAATTGTTGGTTGCAATTCTGGTACCACAGCAGTTCATTCGACCCTGAACACCAGTTTCAGTGTGTTCCCAGTGGCTTCTGTTTAAACCCAAATCACGACTATTAGGAGCACTATAATAAATAGTCCACCATTTCTCTTTTACAGTACAGGGTGGACCTTAGACAATTAGTCCCTCAGCTGTCACGATATTTAGCCGCGGGAGTTACATATATGTCAACGCCCGAAACTGTGCACATGCCAATGCCAGCAACGGAAGATAAATATGACCTCTTTATCCGGTCAATAACAAATTAGCTGAGCATAAATTATTCCAAAGAAATGCGCCTGTTCAACAAATTGTGAAAGCGCTGACACTATGTCTGCAAATAAAGATATGATAAATAACGGTGAAGCACACGATTGGTGTGCAGTAGTACACGGGTTATCTTGAATTGTGTTTCGCGTTTCTTTATTAAACACTCAAATAAACAGATCACATTAATCATATATAACTTGTGTTTTTTTTACTACCCGATACGGACAAGAGTACAAAATTCGCTCGAAATTGCCCGCCAAGTTGGTTGAGGCGTTTCTCTACTTGTGCGCGAGGTTAAATTTTATAACAATAATTTATTTTGTTTTTTCCTTTTAATTATTTTAACTTAATATTTCATATGGGTGGGTCGCCGTGGCGTCGTGGGTAAGTGCGTCGACTCCTACGCAGAGGGTGCCAGGTTCGATACCCGAATTTACCACCTTTCATATTTCACGGCTCCACCTCTTTCGAGTCACTGACAATGCCCAAAGAGTATTTCCTGTCTAGAAAAAGCTTCTCCAACTTCGCCGGTCGGAGTCCGCATTAAACTGTAGGTCCCTTCCACGCGTGAGAGAAGCACGCACAGCACGAGTGGTTGCTGAGAAGCTAGGCCCAGGTCCGCCTCGGACTGTAGCGCCACCCATATTATATATTATTATTATTTTATGTACTTTTAACTTCATTAAAAAGCTCTTCAATCTTCCCTTAAATACACCTAAATACGTTATACACTTCGAAACAGGTCTACCAAAACTTTTAACAGACACACTCAAGTCACAGGCAGATGTGATGAATCAAGAATGGCAAAGAAACTGTTTTTGAACGAGTTAAGAAATACAGATTGGTGGTTTGGAAGGTGGCAAAATATTGGTAACGACTGTGGTGAAACCCTACATATTCACAAGAACAATCTAAGTGATTTAAAAAGCCAACTCTACCGCATTATTCAATATTTTTATTTATTATTATATATAATTTTTTTTATATTTGTAATATTCGCCGGTGGAGCAGTGTGTCCAACTTGTCATCGTCTAAGACTTGATCTATGCTTTAGCTTTCGGAATATCTTAAAGCTGTTTAAAGTCGTGAAAATTAAATCACCTGGTTATCTGTTCGAAATGATACAATTTGCACAATTTAGTAGAGGTAAAACTCTTATAATACCCTCAGACATTGTATTGGTGAACGATCCTTTCTCGAATCTGCAATTCGTGCCTGGAACAACTTCCGTATGGATTACAAATAATCAATTCTTACACCGCCCTTCAGAAAAACGTTTCCAATTCTTATCGGATAACCATATCATAAATTGACATGAATCCTTTCAAATTAAAATGATTTGACATGTTGTTCTGATATTGATTCTACTTAAAGTCACATTACAAACTGTAAACAAATTATTTAAAGCTGTAAATTTAATATCCATACATTTAAAAGACCAATTGTCTTGTAGTATTGTATTGCTAATTTCATTAATAAATAAAAATTCAAACAAACGAAAACAACATCCGAAATGCGTTAATAATAAATGCTCGAGGGTCCGAAAAATCTAAACCAATGAAACTACTTACATGACTCGTCAAGCTGTGATGAAATATCTTTGAAATTCAAAGCAAGATGTGAAGTTCATTTATTAAATGGTAACCCATATGGAAAGTTTACTCAATTCTGTTCGCTTTGGAACATGAAGTCGAAGGAAAACTGCTTTCATATCGTAAGTATTCATATTCATAAGTATGTCCAATATTCAGACCACATAGAATAACCTTCTTTCGAAAACAGTCATTGACAATGCTCGGAACCTTATAAACGAATGTGACTGAAAAATTCTAAGCAGTTTTTTAAAATCAATCTACAAATATAGAATGTGTTAATTACAGAATATGCTTGAATCGTTACTTATATTTTCTAAGTTTGTAATTAAACATAAAAAGATTATAATATAATAATAATAATATGGGTGGCGCTATAGCCCGTAGAGGGCCAGGGCCTAGCTTCTTAGCAACCACTCGTGTTGTGCGTGCTATTGTTCTCTCACGCGTGGAAGGAAGTTTGAGAAGCTTTTTCTAGACAGGAAATACTCTTTGAGCATTGTCAGTGACTCGAAAGAGGTAGAGCCGTGAAATATGAAAGGTGGAAAGTTCGGGTATCGAACCTGGCACCCTCTGCGTAGGAGTCGACGCACTTACGTTTGCCCGATCCATAAGAAAGGAGACCCCTTTGACTGCGCCAAGTACCGAGGGATAAGTCTCCTGAGCATCGCGTACAAGATCTTCTCTGCTGTTTTGTGTACTCGCCTGAAGCCGTTTATAAATAACCTGATAGGTCGTTATCAGTGTGGCTTCAGGCCAGGGAAGTCCACCATCGACCAGATTTTCACACTAGCAGATCCTGGAAGAGACCCAAGAAATGCAAATCGACACCCACCACCTTTTTGTAGATTTCAAGGCCGCATATGACAGCGTGCATAGGGTCGAGATATACAACGACATGTCTAGTTGTGACATTCCTGCCAAACTCGTCAGGTTGTGCAGGATGACGATGGAGAATTCTCGCTGCTCCATCAAGGTCGGTAACGAACTCACCGAGACCTTCAATGTCAAAAAAGGATTTAGACAAGGCGACGAGCTGTCATGTGATTTCTTTAACATCATCCTGGAGAAGATCGTGCAAGACTTACACGCCAACACTAGATGCACGATCCGAAGTCCGTACAACTGCTAGCATACGCGGATGACATTGCCGTGATTGGCAGATCACAGTGAGTCGTCAATGATGCCTTTAGTGGCATTGAGGCGGAAGCAGCAAAATGGGTCTAGCGGTGAATGAGGGCAAAACGAAGTATATGCTGCCATAAAGAAAGGACACACAACATCGACGTCTTGGACAGAGAGTCACAATGGGCTGCTATAACTTCGAGGTAGTCAAGGACTTCGTCAACCTCGGCTCCGCAGTAAATAGTACGGACAACATCAGTACCGAGATCAAACGCAGAGTAACTCTTGCCAACTGCTGTTTCTATGGGCTCAAGAGGCAATTGAGTAGTAGAGCCATCTCTCGAAGGACCAAGCTGACCTTATACAAGACCTTGATCACCCCAGTCCTGCTGTACGGCGCGGAGACATGGACAATCCCAAAAGCGTATGAGGAAGTCCTTGGTATCTTCGAGAGAAAAGCTCTGCGTGCCATCTTTGGTCCTGTTTGCGTTGACGGTTTCTGGAGGAGAAGATTCAACCACGAACTGTACGGGCTGTACAGCGACATGAGTCTAGTCAGGCGTCTTCGGATCCAACGCCTAAGATGGCTAGCCCATGTAGAGCGTATGGACAACTCAGCTCCGGCCCGGAGAGTCTTCGACTCCGAAGCCGTGGTACAACGCAACAGAGGACGCACTCATTTAAGGTGGCACACCCAGGTGGAGAAGAACCTCAACCAACTTGGCGTACGACACTGGAGTCAGCTAGCCAGAGACCGTGCTAGCTGGAGAGGCTTGTTGGTTGATGCCCAGGTCCACCCCGGACTGTAGCGCCAAATGAAGAAGAAGAATTAATTACTTTACTTTACTTTATTAATTTATTTTATTAAAAAATTATTTATATTATTATTTTCCAATTGTAAATCCACAATTATCTATTCGACTTTTAATTTTAACAAGTCAATAGTCAGTAAATGAATGGAATTTAACTAATCCTTTTTGCAAAGTGATGCATGATTCACAACAATCTACAGGAGCAATGGTGATATACTTGAAGTGGTTTTTGAGAAGGAGATCATTCCGTGTTCGATTGTCGGACATTCAAACCGATCTGTAAAGAATGTTTGTAGAGCGGTTTTCTCGAAGATGAAGTTGGATTCGTTAATTCAAATTGATGATAATTAATTGATTGATTCGATGCTGGGCAGGGCAAATTTAGCATTTAGCTTAGCAATTTATTTTGCGATGCCTGTAATTTTTGGATGTGACACTTTGCTGAGCTCCCCCAAACCTGGCAACCGTAGAACAAAATGGCTTGGAAAATCACCTTGTGGATGACTTTTTTTATTTTCCATCGATAGGGAAGATTTCCGGTTTATAAAATGACAAACTAGCTTAATAGCAATATTAATTTTGCATATTGTCCTTTTTATGTGTTCGCTAAAGGTCAGCCACGTGTCAAGGCATATACCTAAATATTTGACACAATTTTGCCAATTGGCCACAACTTCCGTTTATTCGTAAGCTGCCAATAGGCAGATGACAAGATTTTCTACTTCGTGTGAAAAAGATTGCTTGTATTTTCTGCTCATTAAGCTTTATTTTCCATTTATTACAAAATTCGATTAATATAATCAGTGCAAGTGTGAGGATCCTCTCTATATCGAGAGCGAATTTATGCGATGAGAATATTGCATTGTCGTCGGCGCAAATAGCTACTTCACCGTGTGGCAGTTTAGGAAGATCGGAAGTGTACAAATTATATAACATAGGACCTAAAACGGATCTTTGCGGTACAAATGTAACGAAAACACTAAATAAGCTATATTGTGTCACATGTGTTTATCAAAACCAATTAAAATATCTACAAAAAACGAAACAAAATTATTTTACATATGTAGCAATAAATACGAGAAATTAAAAAATAAAATGACACGGTACGAAACTTTTCCAAGCCACTGTATTCTGTCCAACTCCATACTAATTCCTTTGGAATCCCTCGTTAACTTTAACTCAGCTAGCATCACTCTCTTCTGTCAGCTACAAAATTTTAATGGAATGTAAAAACAACCAAAAGAAGAAAATAACAGAATAAAGTGAGCTTTGAATCCAGTCGGTCTTCTTCTACTTTATTTGGCGCTACAGTCCGGGGTGGACCTGGGCCTCAACCAACAAGCCTCTCCAGCTAGCACGGTCTCTGGCTAGCTGACTCCAGTGTCGTACGCCAAGTTGGTTGAGGTTCTTCTCCATCTGGGTGTGCCACCTTAAATGAGTGCGTCCTCTGTTGCGTTGTACCACGGCTTCGGAGTCGAAGACTCTCCGGGCCGAAGCTGAGTTGTCCATACGCTCTACATGGGCTAGCCATCTTAGGCGTTGGATCCGAAGACGCCTGACTAGACTCATGTCGCTGTACAGCCCGTACAGTTCGTTGTTGAATCTTCTCCTCCAGAAACCGTCAACGCAAACAGGACCAAAGATGGCACGCAGAGCTTTTCTCTCGAAGATACCAAGGACTTCCTCATACGCTTTTGGGATTGTCCATGTCTCCGCGCCGTACAGCAGGACTGGGGTGATCAAGGTCTTGTATAAGGTCAGCTTGGTCCTTCGAGAGATGGCTCTACTACTCAATTGCCTCTTGAGCCCATAGAAACAGCAGTTGGCAAGAGTTACTCTGCGTTTGATCTCGGTACTGATGTTGTCCGTACTATTTACTGCGGAGCCGAGGTTGACGAAGTCCTTGACTACCTCGAAGTTATAGCAGCCCATTGTGACTCTCTGTCCAAGACGTCGATGTTGTGTGTCCTTTCTTTATGCCAGCATATACTTCGTTTTGCCCTCATTCACCGCTAGACCCGTTTCAGCCGCTTCCGCCTCAATGCCAGGAAACGCTTCATTGACGGCTCGCTGTGTTCTGCCAATCACGTCAATGTCACCCGCTTATGCCAGCAGTTGTACGGACTTCTGGAAGATCGTGCCTCTAGTGTTGGCGTGTGAGTCTTGCACGATCTTCTCCAGAATGATGTTAAAGAAATCACATGACAGCTCGTCGCCTTGTCTAAAACCTTTTTTCACATTGAAGGTCTCTGTGAGTTCGTAACCGACCTTGATGGAGTAGCGAGAATTCTCCAGTACACAAAACAGCAGAGAAGATCTTGTACGCGATGCTCAGGAGACTTATCCCTCGGTAGTTGGCGCAGTCAAAGGGGTCTCCTTTCTTGTGGATCGGGCAAAAGATACTGAGAATCCACTCATGGGGCATGCTCTCCTCCGACCATATCTTACAGATGAGCTGGTGTATACGCCCAACCAGATCATCTCCAGCTGCCTTAAAAATATCAGCGGACAGTCCGTCCGCACCGGCAGCTTTGTTAGACTGCAGTCTTGATATTGCTATTTTGACCTCGTCTAAGTCGGGGGGACGGAATTCTCGTCGATCATCGTCCATATTGAGTGGAACATTCTGCCTGACAGCGGTATTGGTGTCATCATCGCCGTTTAGCAGTCTGCAGAAGTGGTTCTTCCAAATTCTCAGTATCGACTGCGACTCTACTACTAGTTGCCCAATCTCGTCCCGGCAGGTTTCTGTCCAAACCTTATATCCACTGGATAACTGCTTCACCCTCTGTTTAGACCTTCGGACATCGTTCCTACCGTAGCGCCTCTCCATCTCCTCGATCGCGCGCTTCTCGTGCTCTTTCTTATTTCTCCTGAGAAGCCGGGTCTCATCCCTTCCTCTCTGTGCGTAGAGCTCACGAACAGCTCTCGTCGTTCGTTGCAGCGTTGCTTTGAAGGCTTCCAGCTTCGCTGCATGTGCCAGCCTACACTCGTTATCAAACCATTTTTCTAGGTGGTGGCGTAAAACCCAGCACATCAGTGGCAGCATCTTTGATGGCTTCTTGACAACGCCTCCAATCTTCTTCGATTGTCTGCGCAGGTGGCGACGGACTTAGAGAGAGGTTCCGGGAGGCTCGATCGGCAAAGATCCTAGCAGTCCGTTGCGATTGTAGCTTTCCGACGTCAAACCGTGGTGTCCTTTCTCGACTCCGTTGATCTCTTGATATCCGAGTTCTTACCTTGGCTACAACAAGGAAATGGTCCGAGTCGATGTTGGCTCCTCGGAACTTTCGGACATCAAGAATACTGGAGGAGTGTCTGACGTCGATCGCAACATGATCAATCTGGTTGACGGTTGATTGATCAGGGGACCCCCAGGTCCTTTAATGGATGTTGAGGTATGGGAACCGCGTGCTAGCTACAGAGAGATTACGTCCCGTCCACCAGCCTGAGTCCGTTATCGGATGTGGTGTCGTGCAGGCTGTGTTTCCCGATGACCATGGCAGAGATGTCTTCCTTACCCAGCTCTGCATTGAAATCTCCTAGAACGATCTTGGTGTCGAAGCTGGGGCACTGATCGTAAGTCCTTTCTAGGAGATTATAGAAGTCATCCTTGCTGTTGTCATCTTTGTCCTCTGTCGGGTCGTGGGCGCAAATCAGGTTGATGTTCCCGAATGTAGCCTTGATGCGGATTGTTATGAGGCGTTCGCTTTTACAGACAAAGCTTAAGACTTTTTGCCTAAGTCTGCCTCGGACAACAAATCCACATCCAAATAAGCGCCTCTCCCTGTTGCAATCACCGTAGTAGATGTCACAGTTTCTCATCCTCTTCTTGCCCGGCCCATTCCACCGCACTTCCTGGATTGCGGTAATATCTGCTTTGTAGCAGTCCAGGGACTCCGCGAGTTCGGCTGCACGTGGTCTGTTAAGGGACCTAACATTCCACGTGCAGAACCGAAAATCGTTGTCCTTGTAACGTTTGCTGGGCTCATCAACATTAATTCTGTCTGTATCCGAGGCAGTTGGTTGTCTCTGAACCATTATATTTTTACGTGGTGAGGGAGTTAACCTCACGCACAACCCCCAACTGGGAGGCCAGGCCCTATTCTTTAACCCTCGGGCGAAGGGTCCGGGATTATCCGGTGTCGGTAACCTCGCTGAGGCTGTGAGCGCCGCCGTTGTCCCTAAAACTATAGGGATCTTCCGCCGCAATCTCAATTCCAAGGCCCCGACCTGGCCTTGAAAGAACCTTCTACACCTGTGCTCCGAAAATGTCGAAGTAGCTCTAGAAGGACTGCGCACCAGGAAGCTCCTTCTGACTGGAGTTTCGGATGCCGCCGTTGGCCAGATAGTTTTCAGCTCCTCCACCACCATCCATAAAGAGAGATGAGTGAGAACACTCTCCCCCCTCTCTCGTCTACAGCCGCCAACGACGTCCCACGGGGGTTGGTTACCCCATCTTCGATCGAAGGTGCTCGGCTCCCAGATTTCACCACGTGGAGGTGAGAGTGGGAGTTCGCTGATAGAGGCTAAGTGCAGACGCTTGTGCCTGTATGAGACGCCATATCAACGCTTTGAAATCCATTGAATACTGCTTTAAAAAATCGTTACGCCTCATTCTGTAAGAAAACTAATAACGCAATTAATTTGTGTCGAGATAGATACTTTGAAAACAAACTGCGAAATGCGCAGGGCAGCATTAAAAAAGAATGCAAGTAGTGAACAGTATAATCAATCGTAAATATAAAAGAAATAAGGAATCCATTACTCTCGAAAAAGATAACACTAACGTGTCAGACCCTGTAGTTATTGCGAATGAATTTAATGAATACCTCGTTTCGAGCTCTAGCGGGTCTTCAGCTTGGGTAGTCCCAACAACATGTTTAAATTGACCATTGTCTCGATTCGGAAATCGAACAATTTTTAATACGATTCGGAGATCGAACAATTTTTAATACCAGCTTCGTTTTCAACCCCATTTCGGGTCTAGAGTTAATAAAATAATTTACAACTTAAATAATTCTAATGCGAGTCGTGAAGACGGTATTTTCAATTTTATCCTTAAGAGGGTAGCCTTTAATATTGTCGATGTATTGTATTATCTGTTCAATTTGAGCATGTACTCGGGTGTCTTCCCTGAAGCCTTAAAACGGGCAATAGTCTCAAAAAGGGTAACAAAAAAGATAAAACGAACTACAGGTCATTTTCTTTGCTTTTCGTGTTCTCAAAAATTTTTGAGAAAACCGTGAAAAGCAGAGTTTTACATTTTCTTTCAAAAAATAATTTTCTTAGCAAATACCAATTTGACTTCAGAGGAAACTGTTCCACTGAAGGTGCTCTCCTTAATTTCTACAAGGGACTTGATGACAGCAAAGTATGTGCCGGCTTCTTTGTAAACATATCCAAAGCATTTGACCTGGTGGAGCACAAAATCCTCTTGGACATTTTGCACCGCGTCGGATTTCGGGGCTTTGTCTTTGAATGGTTTTCATCCTACTTGAAAAATAGAAAACAAAAGGTAAAAATTGGGGCCACCCTTGGTGGATCCAAGGTTCTCAACCTCGGCGTTCCCCAAGGTTCCGTTCTGGGTCCAATATTGTTCTTAGTTTGTGTCAACTCAATTTTCAGCCTTCCCTTTGTAGGTAAAATTGTAGCTTTCGCTGATGACTTTGCGTACAGCTCTAACAACTTGTTTAACCTTTTTGCAGACATAAACCATGACGTCCATCTGTTAAGGCTCTGGTTCGCGCTTCACAAACTAATAGTAAGCAGCAAAACTAAGCTCATGCTGCACAACCTAGTTGCTATGGAACCTACAGAGGTTGATAAAGGGTCTAACATTCAATACAATGAATCTCAATTGAAATAGTAAGGAGTTATAAGTACCTAGGAGTCATCTTAGACCAAAGTCTCAGATGGAATGATCACGTTTCCGTTCTACTAACCACCTTGAGATCTTTTTATAAGCTAAGCAAGTACTGTTCTTCAAGTACCTTAAAAAATATCTCCTTTGGAATATTCCACTCAAGACTACAGCATGGTATTACCTGCTCGGGTGGGACGCACTTAAATAAAATTAAACAACTATCAGTTTTGCAAAAGTATGTTGTTCGAAAAATTTGCTTCTCTTCCCGCCGAGCCGCATCTTTAGTTTTATTTAATAAACTGAAAATCCTTCCAATCAGACATTTGTACTTTTATAAAGTCTTGAAGATCTTTTTTATTAGATGTGGCTACTTAGAGTCCAGTATATTCAGTATAAATTTCATACATTATAAAGTGTGTGTGCAGAGATTTGATACTTATTTATCTTGCTTCTGGAATATTATTATCAAGGTTTACAATTTTTAGTAGCTCGTGAATGTTTTTGAAGGAAAAAAAAATGGAAAAAAAACCTTCATGTAAATTGTATTGTATAAATATATTATAATTAGTAATAAGCAAATAAATAAATAAATAAATATATAAACAGATAAATAAATAAGTAAATAAATAGATGAATAAATAAACAAATAACAAAGTACATAAATAATTAAATAAATAACAAACAAAAAAAAAAATAACAGTCAAACAAGAGTAAATATAAAGCTACTATGAAACATGGCTAGTCATATAATGATGCTGTGCTATGGAGGTGCCACCTCCGCTGCTAGATTAAGTTCTTTTATGAGTGGGTTACCGGCAAGTTCACATCTCGATAAAAATCTAAGATATAGTTTTTGAGCTTTTTGAAAAACGTATTCAACATTCGCCCTTCTGTGCAAATCTTGTGTTGAGTGATGCCAGGGAAGATTTAGCATCATCGTTAGCAGTTTGTTTTGTGATATTTGCAGTTCCTTAATGTGACATTGCGCGCAACGTCTCCATACTTGACATCCGTATAAGATTATGGCTTGGAAAAATAGCTTATGAATTAGAACTTTATTATGTATAGACAGCCTTGATTTTCGGTTTATAAAGGGTCAGAGCATTTTAATTGAAATGCTCAATTTTTTCACTGTTCTTGTAACATGTTCCTGAAAAGTCAGTTTGGTATCCAGATATATGCCTAAATATTTAACAGACTTTTCCCAATTAACTACTGTACCGTTGATCAAAAAATTACTACTCGGTAGATAACAAAGTTTTCTTTTTCGCGTGAAAAAGATAGCTTGCAATTTTTCCCAGTTAATTTTAATTTATCAACTATTATAGTATTTCTGTAGTACTTTCATTCCATTGATAAGATTAGTCTCCACATGGAGAGCAAATTCATCAGCGAAATTAGCAGGACTACAATCAGGTAGACTTGGAAAGCCTGAAGTGTATAAGTTAAATAAAATTGTAGCCAAAACTGATCCTTGAGGTAAGCCGGTATCAAAATGCATACGCGGGACACACCACTGTTGACATGAACACTGAAAGACCGACAGGACAGAAAACTTTGAATTATCTTGCACAAATACGTCGGAAATCCATAGGATATCATTTTATGTAGAAGTCCATCATGCCAGACGGAATCGAAGGCTTTTTCAACATGTAATAGTAACATGCCTGTTGATCTACCTTCAGCCGTGCTGTTTTGAACAATATTGCATATTCTGGCGACTTGATGCATTGTGATGACGCCTAAGCCCAAATTGTTCATTGGGGAAGATGTCGTGGTCAGAAACAAATTCCAGCATTTTTTCTTTTAAAATGTGTTCAAAAATCTTACAAATATTGCTGAGTAATCTTATTGGTCTATAGCTTTCTGTGCTATTAGCAGTTTTTCCCCGCTTTTAGTATTGTTATAACCAGTGCATCAGGAAAATAGTTAATTGTAAGACATGCTTAATTTGTTAATTGTTAAATGCTTAATTCCTGCTTTAGGCAGTTGCTTTAAGAAAATGTTTTTAATTCCGTCCGGACCCTCTGATTTTCTAACTTTCAAATTATTGACAAAGAAAACTGCATCGTCTTCACTTACATGGAAGTTGTTTGGTGGAGAGGTGTTAACCGCATTAAAAGATTGAATGGAGTTGCTAACAACATCGTTTGTCAATGGATCACCGAGATTAGCTGATGTATTGTGGTTATTCAGAAACGTATCTCCCAGTGCATTAGCTTTCTCTACATCACTGTAGAATGTTCCTGTTGCGTTGGTCAAAGATGGTAATTTTCTATTTCTATTCCTGACAATTCGAACTATGGTCCAGAAAGGTTTTGAGTTCCTATCTAGACCATTAAGTTTTTTGTTCCAATTGTCGTTGCGCGTTTTATTGATATGATCAGCTATCAAACGACTTATTGATGACATATACATTTTGTAAATTGGATGTCGGTATCTTTGCCAATATCTCTTATACTTATTTCTGAGCTTAATCAGGATGAGAATGTGCATAGGAAGGGTGTTAAATTGGTGTCCATCCAAATCCCTTGGAACACTGTCATACCAGGAACCCAAAATGTGTTCAGTAAATTCTTCGACAATATTATCCACATCATCCTTGATTGTTTTATTATCAAGAATCATACAGTTCTGTCGAAGTTTGACTTTGATCTGGGCTCGAAACCGAAAATTTTTCATGATTCTGAACTGTGCATCGTACCCGACACAAAACCGGATTATGATCTGAGCTGAGCTCAGTTACAGAAATCGGCTCTGAAATGAAACTCGAGCAATTTGTAAAGAACAAATCTAAGACAGAAGGATTACCACAGGGGAAGGTGGAACGTATGTTGGAGATATCGGATACAAAATAGAAAATGGCATCGCTAAATGTAAATCGGAAAGAATATTTGCCCAGGCGTTGGATCTTACACAACCCCAATTCCTGTGCCTACAATTTAGATCACCTCCAATCAAGAATTCGCCAGGTATACTAAATAATTTCCTCATGTCCCTACTGAGCACTCGTTTTTTTTCGTCCGATATGGTGCCACCAGGAAAATTAACACAAAAAATACTGATCGTTCTCTGATCATTCATTTTTATTTCTATTCCTACATTTTCTATAAGAACTGTCTGAACAAGTGGTAAGAGCGAATGTTGAATAGTTTTTCTAATAAGTATTGCAACTCCCCCACCACTCCTTACTATTCTATCAACACGATAGCACTTGAAATGAGAGCAGGGCAGCCTATCATCATAACCAAGCCATGTTTCCGTGAAAAGAGCAATGTCAATATTATTACAGCTCAGAAAATGTAAAAGTTCTATAAATTTGTTGCAGTTGTTAGCAATACTAGCTCCAAAGTAACCATTCCCATTTCTTGCAACTTATTCAACTCACTTCCCGAAGATATTCGAACCATCAGACGTTAAATCAATTTTTGTCTAAAGTTAGACCTTGGCTTTTGAATATTGACCACTGTGAAGTCGAAATTTTGTTGCACTTCATTGGATAATCTATTTTTGGTATCATACGATCATAATACTACGAAAATTGTAAGTTTGAGAGTCCTCCCTTCTTCTTCTTTTATACTATAATATAATGTACTGTTCATCCCATACTGAGTTATCACACTGAATTTATCTAAATGATGTGAAATTAACTCTACTTTCTTGACTAAATATAAATGTTACTAACTATTCTCAAATGTCAATCTTATGTTTGTAAAAGTTGAATTGCTATTTCATATACACTAATTATACTATGTCATACATTGAGAATAAATAAAATAAAATGATTATCTCCAGACTAAGCCTGATCTGGGGACATACTGTAATAGACTTACAGGTTACCTCGAGACCAGTCCTGGATCATGAAAGGGGTGTAAGAGATTCAACGTGGCTTCCCCATTCTCTTCAATTGTCAACATTTGCTTTGCTAAACATCTCCTCCCGAATGACACCGAATTCAATCGAAGCAGAACTCTTATCTGCAGCCCCACGCCGACGAGGAGCATGTTAATGAAGTAAGTCTGCTACTCCACACGATTACGAGTTGTTGGCTCTTTTCAAAGCGAATCCAAGCCGAGCTCTACCCGCCAACATCAAGGTCTAACCCCATCGGTCTCATTATGGCCACTCGTCGCGACAAAATCAATCACACTTCCACTTCCAACCCTCAGGCAACTCCCCAGCCATGAATTATTCAACTTAAGCCCTCGAATCAAAGACCAACCTGCGTGCACACTGGAAGTTTCGATAAAAGCGCTGGAAAAAAAAAATCAAAATTCTCAAGTGAAAATCCCTGAATGATCCTTTGCAATCCTTGAAAATCCTTAATTACTTAAAATTGTATTTAAAAACCAGTTTCAATTAGGGTGACAGAGGGCAAATAAACCCCAACCGACGACGCCGGCAACACAGACTGCGCCCACAAAGTATACCCCGCAACTGAAACCGTAGCTAAGTGATTCTGTTAATTGCGCACAGTTTTCGAACCGGAATAAGTCACGTACACGCCGATGACTGATGGGAAGTCCTCCGTGCGGCACCGACGACGCGACCGAGTCGCACAAAGCCCACCCCGCCCGGGGTAAAGGGTGTGCGAGCGCGCGCTTCGAACAGCTTCCAGCGTCTCGCCCCCGTTGTATGAGTTTCCTTTCATTATGATTTAATTTCTTTTTTATCGCTCGTCGGCGTTCTTACGAGCCAACGATGTACTCTATTAACGATCCATTGGAACGGTCCTAGAGGGCGCGCGGTGCGGTGCGTTGGATGGTTGGTCGGTTGGTTGGTTGGGACACACTGTGGCCTGAAATAATAATTAGTTGTGGCATTTTATTTGGCACGGCCGGCATGCACTCCCGGCGCGGCGCGACGAGAGAGTGAATCAGGAAGGCCACCACTCCCCCCGGGGGTGGCAGGATGTCACCTTCCGCAGTGTAGCGCATATGTTTGCGGTTTGCCTCAGCCAGCTGGAGCACAATGGCACAAACGGGGACGCGCACGCTGCCGCACTGAGGGTGGCGCGAAAAAGTGATTAAAACGTGCAAACAATAACGGTGTAATCTGGGCATTCGCTTTCACAGTTACGACTGACTGACTGGCTGTTGCCTTAGGAGGTGTTTTAATTATTATTTTTTTTCTCCCTTTGTTCGTTCCCACGTATTTACTCGACCCATTCGGAGGCAGCCATGCGTTCAGTGGCTCTGTCAATCTCAATTGCCCCTCGGTATGGTAATGAAAGGATTTGTGTTTTTACTTTTTTGCAGGAAAAACAACGAAAAAATATCCACCCTCTCGGGGGACGGGGTTTGATGTGGGTACTGACAAGCCTAACACTTGTGACTGGCGAGTGCTCGAGAGCGGGGATTAACGAAATGAAGGAAGTCGTTGGGTGCTGGTTGGGCGGTGGGGGTTGGGCCTTTTGATGTTTGCGAAACTTTAAAGCGATGCCGAGTTCATTCGTTAAAGTCCTATGAAGGACCTCTGTTGTGGTTGGGCTGGAGTAGTGGCGTTCGCAATAAATTCAACCGCAACAAGAGCCCTTCTTGGCACTCTGTCACTTCTGCCGTGGAGACTGTTGCTCTTTGAACGTTGTATTTGATGAATTAAACAGGACGGCGATGGGCTCAGATGAGTGGGGGTGACTCAAATTATTGGAAGTGCCTGAAGGTCAATCAATCTTGTGCGTCATCTGTCGGTCCATATCAATGGAAGGGGTTCACTTTGACAAAGGTGTGTGCCAATAATTCATCGTCAATCCATTAATCTACTGCTGCCGTCACACTGCGTTGAGTTGACGTAATGGACACTGAATTTCAATTTCATTGTCAGCTGGGTGCGTTCCGAGCACAAGCCGCAAACCGCCTTGAAGAACCAATGATTGTTGGACTGCATTTCGCGCAGACTTGCGACGGCATTGATGTATTAGCGCGTTCAGTAATGACGTGCGTTGTTTGTTGACATTCCATTGCATTTGAAAGCACGGACTAATGACTGCAATCATTGTCATTCTCTGTTTCTTTGGGCTCAAGTGGCGATTGAGTAATGTAACCATTCCTCGAAGGATCAAGCACAGACTCTATACAAAACATTGACCACCCGTGTTCCAGTGTACGAGAATCAGAGCCATGAACAATCCCAAAAAGCGGATAAGGAAATCCATGAAATAAAGAAAGTTCAGACAATTCAACCACTGTACGGCACTGACAACAGCGTCTGAGGTGGCTGTAGTTAGCTCCGACCTGAACAGTCTTTGACATCGAATTTATGCACCAGTGAAACAGAGGATCTCAGTTGGTGCACTTAAGTAGGGAAGGAGCTCAACTAAGTTTTAGAGATGACCGCGAAGAGAACGTCACAGTCAATGGCGCTAGTATCGTTCGATGATTTTGTCTACTTTCTTTTGACAAAGACGTACGAACTTATTCATTTTGATTTCAGCACTGTTTGACCTGACGGCATTATCTTTGCGGAATTTCACATAACAGCAGACCGAATTATGCCAAGTTAGTTTACATCTTCAAAGGCTCTATGCTTTTAGGTCGTCAATGCTCTCATATCAAACCGAAGGACCTAAGACCGATCTGTTTCACCTTCTGGAGGGAGACAGACTTCCCCTGAAAACCCTGGAGAAGACAACATATTAGGCAAGTCGGCAGATTTTCCCTCCTGTCTAACTCCCTGGTAGCAACCATTGAAAATTGTTTCGAATACAGTGAAACCCGTAAAGTTAGCCACCCTTGTAAGCTGGCCACCTGCCAAAGTTGGCCATTATATAGTAGCACCACAAAAAGTAAATATTCCTCCAAATGATGCTTTTAATTGTTCTAATATAGGCTGCAGTTTACAACCTTGCTCAGTCCAATCAATTTGTTCTCTCTGTCCATCCGCTTGTTCTGAACCATTGCAACGTACTAGTTTTGTTTTTCAGCCTATAACTCCTCTTGAAGTCTTAAAAGTAATTGATACCTTAAATAAATGGAATTCGTGTGATGCTGATGGTATTTGTAACTCTGTCCTTAAACAAATTGGATGTTTCATAGTGGATGTCTTGGCATATATTTTTAATCGTTGCGTCCTTGAAGGTGTCTTTCCTGATGACCTCAAATGCGCTGATGTAATTCCATTGCTTAAAAAAGGTTCTGCTACTGAGATCGGTAACTATAGACCCATATCACTCCTTCCAACTTTCAGCAAAGTTTTTGAAAAACTAATGAAAAATAGGATAGTGAGTTTCTTAACTAAAACAAAGTTCCTTAATCCCGTCCAATTTGGTTTTCAAAAAGGAAAGTCGACGGAAGGTGCACTTTTACAGTATTGTTCTCAAATAATGTCACATCTCGATGGAAAAAAATTAACGGCTGGTTTATTTATTGATATAACCAAGGCTATCGATATGGTAAACCACAATATTTTGTTGCAAAAACTGAAGAACGCTGGTTTCCGTGGATTTATCCTAAATTGGTTCAGGTCATATTTGAAGAATAGGTCGCAGAGAGTTAAGATAGATGAAATTAGGAGCGAAATTAAGTTCTTTAATCTGGGCGTACCTCAAGGCTCTGTTTTGGGTCCAATCCTATTCTTAATCTATATCAATTCGGTATTTGATCTCAAATTTAAACGTTCACCTACTGCATTTGCGGATGACATCGGTTTCTCATATGGCCTTAACAGTCCCTTGGACCTGGTGTCTGACATCAATTGGGATCTAAATCTATTGAGACACTGGTCTGCAACGCATAATTTAGTTATAAGCTCCAAAACTAAAATAATGTTTTTTAACCTGTCTTCCGTCCACAAATTAGAGCCAAATGTGTATTGCCACGCACCTGAGTGTGAAAAATACAAACTGTCTAGCTGTAATTGTACGTCTCCCTCTTCCACTTTTTGTAGCAGTCTAAATTGTAGTGATAAATGTTTTCTAATAGAAATAGTTGACGACTTTATGTACTTGGGGCTCAGCCTTGATTCAAGAATGAGTTTTTCGAATCACGCAGACTCACTGAAAAAGTATTTTCGATACACGCTTAGACATTTTTATTTTTTACGTAATGTATGCTCAACAAAGCTGTTAAAGACAATTTATTATGGAATTTTCCATTCTAAGCTGCAATACGGAATTACTTGTTGGGGAGGTATCTGCCTAAATAAAATACAACCGCTGCTGATATTGCAGAAATATGTTTTAAGGAAAATTTGTCATAAACCTGGTAGATTTCCAAGCTTTACTTTGTTCTGCAACCAAAAAATCCTTCCAGTTCGTCACTTGTATTGTTTTAAAGTGTTAATAACGTTTTTCATGAAATCTGGTAACCGTAACTTTCGTCTTATTTCAAATTATAATTTACGGGGAAACTTCTGTAACATGTTATCTTTACCTTTATTCCGCACCATTGCGTATCGTTATTTGTTTTCTATTTTATCTCATCGACTTTTTAAAAAACTTCCACAGTCGATCAGGGCAATATCAATACCTGGAACGTTTATGAAACGCGTTAAAATGTGGCTCTTCGGCTTCAATTTTACTGTTTTATAGTCTAAGATTTCTGATATTCTGGTATAAATTTTAATATTTGTTACTGTATCTTTCAGCAATTACTTTTTATGGCATCTTGATTTTTTTTCTATGAACTAACTTAGTACTTAAAATTTTTTTATGAAGTTGCCTTTGAGGGTCGCCCCACCCATAACTTATATTTTACATTGCATATTGCATATTGAAGTGGCATTCGACTCTATTTTATTTTTCTTGAATTAAAATATGGAATGTTACAAATTTTCTTATTCTTTTAGTTTTTGCCAGTAACATGAATTATTGTATTATAATTGAATTGTATCATAGAATCATGAGAATGAGAATAAATAAATATATCTTTCTATCTATCTATCTAATACCTCTGTATGTTGGTTACCTGTCCTTCTTCACTCTCTACCTTTCGTACTAAATAAGCTGCGAAAGTTGGCCAACATAGTCGAATGCTGGTCGTCATTGCAGCGTTTGCATTTTGTGTGTGTGTACAAATGCTCTGAATGAAGTGTTCTTTGTTGATATTCTTGTTAAATATTGTTGGGATAGCGCATCTTGTAGATGACTTATTCCTTTTTATGTACTTTTACCTATTAATATACAGTCGTATATTATACAATATACAAAATACAGTCGAACTTCGATAACTCGAACCACCTTTTGCCACAAATAAAAAATCGAGTTATCAAGTAATATACAAAATTATTATAAATAATTATTTATCTGCGATGTAACACATAAAACGTAGAAGAGTATGGTTATAATTTAAAATAGTCTGTTACACGTGGCTGAAGAGCGGATTTTTTTATTTAGTTCTTAAAAAAATATCTTCAATGGAATTTAAACCATTGTAGGTACACAGAATCATTTGTTGCTCCATGAGTATTTTTATATAAACGCAAAATGTGTAATGAATTTGCAACCAACAGGTTTGAAGGTGGTTGAATTAAGAAAATCCTCAAGTATCGCAGTCTTGCCCTATTAGATCACAGCCGCTGTCATCGTTATTGCCGAGCTGAGAAGATTCGGATTCACATCTTTATATGTCGACAGTATCTTCAACGGTGGGAAAAAAACTCCTAAGTAACAATATCGCCATCCACCTGCAGAAAGTCATCATACCACCACCTTGTATATTTTTGGTATTTTTTCAAGCTTCAAATTCCATATGCAGTTGAATTTCTAGCTCATTGCATTCGTTTGGGCGTTCAGTTTTGAAAATGAAAGAAATTTCCTCCTGTCCTCCTCCCCCTGCTGAGAGAATTCACCAAAACCACGATTTTAGTGGTCAATGGGACATACAAACGCAAACGATTTCCCCCCGAAAGCGATTCCTTAGAACTTGTAGAATACGCAAAATTTGGGAATTTATCTGCACAATTCGACTTATGGAGGGTGACACCAAATAATCTTTTCGATTATTTCACAGAATAACAAAACGCGACCGACTGGATTTTAAAGCGTTGATATGGCGTCTCATTCAGGCACAAGCGTCTGCATTTAGCCTCTATCAGCGAACTCCTACTCTCACCTCCACGTGGTGAAATCTGGGAGCCGAGCACCTTCGATCGGAGATGGTAACCAACCCCCATGGGACGTCGTTGGCGGTTGCAGACGAGAAAGGGGGGAGAGTGTTCTCACTCATCTCTCTTCATAGATGGCGTCGGAGGATCTGGAAACTGTCTGGCCAACGGCGGCATCCAAAACTCCAGTCAGATGGAGTTACCTGGTGCGCAGTCCTTCAAGAGCTTCTTCGACATTTTCGGAGCACAGGTGTAGACGGTTCTTTCAAGGCCAGGTCGGGGCCTTGGAATTGAGATAGCGGCGGAAGATCCCTATAGTTTTAGGGACAACGGCGGCGCTCACAGCCTCAGCGAGGTTACCGACACCGGTTAATCCCGGACCCTCCGCCCGAGGGTTAAAGAATAGGGCCTGGCCTCCCAGTTGGGGGTTGTGCGTGAGGTTAACTCCCTCACCACGTAAAAATATAATGGTTCAGAGACAACCATAATGTTGACGACCCCAGCAAACGTTACAAGGACAACGATTTTCGGTTCTGCACGTGGAATGTAAGGTCCCTTAACAGACCACGTGCAGCCAAAGAACTCGCGGAGGACCTGGACTGCTACAAAGCAGATATTACCGCAATCCAGGAAGTGCGGTGGAATGGGCCGGGCAAGAAGAGGATGAGAAACTGCGACATCTACTACGGTGATTGCAACAGGGAGAGGCGCTTATTTGGATGTGGATTTGTTGTTCGAGGCAGACTTAGGCAAAAAGTCTTAAGCTTTGTCTGTAAAAGCGAACGCATCATTACAATCCGCATCAAGGCTAAATTCGGGAACATCAACCTGATTTGCGCCCACGCTCGGCAGAGGACAAAGATGACAACAGCAAGGATGACTTCTATGATCTCCTAGAAAGGACTTACGATCAGTGCCCCAGCTTCGACACCAAGATCGTTCTAGGAGATTTCAATGCAAAGCTGGGTAAGGAAGACATCTCTGCCATGGTCATCGGGAAACACAGCCTGCACGACACCACATCCGATAACGGACTCAGGCTGGTGGACGGGACGTTATCTCTCTGTAGCTAGCACGCGGTTCCCATACCTCAACATCCATTAAAGGACCTGGGGATCCCCTGATCAATCAACCGTCAACCAGATTGATCATGTTGCGATCGACGTCAGACACTCCTCCAGCATTATTGATGTCAGAACGTTCGAACGAGCCAACATCGACTCGGACCATTTCCTTGTTCTAGCCAAGGTAAGAACGCGGATATCAAGAGATCAACGGAGTGGAGAAAGGACACCACGATTTGACGTCGGAAAGCTACAATCGCAACGGACTGCTAGGATTTTTACCGATCCACCTGCGCAAACAATCAAAGAAGATTGGAGGCGTTGTCAAGAAGCCATCAAAGATGCTGCCACTGATGTGCTGGGCTTTACGCCACCACCCAGAGAAGACCCATGGTTTGACAACGAGTGTAGGCTGGCACATGCAGCGAAGCTGGAAGCCTACAAAGCAACGCTACAACGAACGACGAGAGCTTTTGGTGAGCTCTACAAACAGAGACGAAGGGACGAGACCCGGCTTCTCAGGAGAAAGAAGAAAGAGCACGAGTAGCCCGCGTTCGAGGAGATGGAGAGATGCTACGGCAGGAACGATGTCCGAAAGTCTAAACAGAGGGTGAAACAGTTATCCAGTGGATATAAGGTTCGGACAGAAACCGGACAGCCGGGACGAGAATGGACAACTAGTAGTAGAGTCGCAGTCGATACTGAGAATTTGGAAGAACCACTTCTGCAGACTGCTAAACGGCGATGATGACACCAATACCACTGTCAGGCAGAATGTTCCACTCAATATGCACGATGATCGACGAGAATTCCGTCCCCCCGACTTAGACGAGGTCAAGATAGCAATATCAAGACTGAAGTCTAAGAAAGCTGCCGGTGCGGACGGACTGTCCGCTGAAATCCTTAAGGCAGCTTGATATGATCTGGTTGGGCGCATACACCAGCTCATCTGTAAGATATGGTCGGAGGAAAGCATGCCCCATGAGTGAAATCTCAGTATCGTTTGCCCGATCCACAAGAAAGGAGACTCCTTTGACTGCACCAACTACCGAGGGATAAGTCTCCTGAGCATCGCGTACAAGATCTTCTCTGCAGTTTTGTGTACTCGCCTGAAGCCGTTTATAAATAACCTGATAGGTCCATATCAGTGTGGGTTCAAGCCAGGGAAGTCCACTATCGACCAGATTTTCACACTACGGCAGATCCTGGAAGAGACCCAAGAAATGCAAATCGACACCCACCACCTTTTTGTCGATTTCAAGGCCGCATATGACAGCGTGCATAGGGACGAGCTATACAACGCCATGTCTAGTTTTGACATCCCTGCCAAACTCGTCAGGTTGTGCAGGATGACGATGGAGAATTCTCGCTGCTCCATCAAGGTCGGTAAAGGTTTTAGACAAGGCGACGCGCTGTCATGTGATTTCTTCAACATCATCCTGGAAAACATCGTGCAAGACGCACACACTAGCACTAGAGGCACGATCATCCAGAAGTCCGTACAACCGCTAGCATACGCGGATGATATTGATGTGATTGGCAGAACACAGCGAGCCGTCAATGAGGCGTTTGCTGGCATTGAAGCGGAAGTGGCTAAAATGGGTCTAGCGGTGAATGAGGCAAAACGAAGCCTTAGTAATGAATCATTCATCCAAGGATTGAGTCTTACTCCAGACTTAGAAAGCTCTTTGGTAACACTTGCGTTGGTAATGTGGTGTTGCAGAGATTTAATAAAATGTTCAAAAACCAGAAAAACATTGTCTTCAACGTATATATCAACCCAGTTTTCTCTCAAAGTAAACTCTAGTAACTGTGTTACAACTTGAGAAAGAGGTGTTATTATTTTTTATGGTATTCAAAATTAAACCTGTCATACAGTGATCAGTAATTTGAAGATCGAAATTTAGACCAGCACAGTGATTATAATCAATCTTAAGAATGCGGCCAAGTACATGATCGAGACAAGTATTTGAGATTGGTCTAGTCGGTTCTCTGAAGAATGAGACTAATTGAGACCATGTCTTCACAATCGACGGCTGACATTTTGTGAACGAGTGTGTCTACCTCGGAGCCGATGCAAAATCGCCATTGGTAATCGATGTTTCTATGTCGAAATAACTGGGCTCAAAACTCTTGACTCGGAGGACCAAACAAAAAAAATTATGATGTAATGAAATTCAAAAAAAAAAAAAAATGTTGCCGAGCTGGTACATGGAGCCAAAAGCTGGACGCAGAGCTGATGGTGACTTCGATCCCATCTGCAAGGAATGTGAATGGGAGAGAAGAGATAACCGTCAAATCTACGACCTCTATCAAGATGTGGATTTCGAAGGCTTTTGTCTTTGTCGAATGCATTGGTTCAGAGTATGGACGACAACGAAGAGTGTTCGAATCCTAGCTTTCTGGTTCGGGAGTGAACCTTCGGTCATCGCTGAAGCAATACAGCTTGGTCAAGTGGACAACTGGAGGCAGTGTGCCCAGGACCCAAGACAGATATTGCTCAGGCTCCCCCAATGTAACCCCACCATCTTTGGGCGTCGTCATTCATCCAAGATGAAAGAGATTTCGGTTATAATGATTTTTCATTCTTTGTTGAAGTGGCCATGAGATCACTGAGTTGGTTTAGCTGTAGGCACCCTATTAGGCTACCTTACACTTGTCATTGCCTTACAGCTTGTACTTTGCCCCGGAGTTTCAGCCTGGACAGCAATATGTACCTGAGGCTTAATATCTGGAAAACTTTACAATATTTTTTGTAAAGCCGCGTTTATTTAAGTTTTAATTTTTTAATTTCTCAAAAATAAAACGCGGGCGTTCGACTTGCTTGCGATTAACAGAATGACATTTATTTTTCCGTCTTTTCTGTTCTTACATTTTAATTTTGTTTTATTTAAATTAAATATGGCTGGTAAGGCGCGAAATTCAAATTTTAGACCATATAATTTTTTGTCCTTTCTGACACATTCACAATAATTTGCAATTTTTAAATTTATTTTTTAAGTTTTACCAGTTTGTTTTTTTTTTTTTTTTTTTAATTTAAGATTTTATATTTCAACAATGTTGTGGTTCTACTAAACAGTCGCATTTGCACCAATGTCGATGGAGTGGTTGTCATTATTCTCGAGATACAGATCCACCCTAGCTTATGGTCTGTCGTCGTTCGGATTTTGTCCACCAAACAACAACGTTAGAGCGGCTTAACTATTTGATTGTAGATCGATAATAGCTATTTATTCTCACCCACTAATTATTCTCTTTTCCTGTTGTGGGAGCTCAACAATAAAGAATGTTCCCATCATCGTGACTTGAGGGCGACCGCGTGGCAAACTCAGGACGAGGTTGTTGTATCAAATTCAAAAACTCGACTGGTTGCGCATGTGAAGAGCTAATGATTGTGTTTACAATCGATTTTTTTCCTTTGTAGTGTAAGTGGATTTGCACACATATTTTGAGCCTGAAACAGGATAGTTTTGAGTCTAGTTAGCCGGACTGTGGTTCTGCATCAAATGTTGTTCTTAGACTATTTTCGCCTTTGCCCGTCCTAGAGTACCTGTCTAACCAAGGCATTCTACTGTCCGACGAAATCGCATACCGGACTGCAAACTGCTCAGACAAAACTAGATCTCGGCTACTCGTATGTTGAGTATGTTAGCCGTATTGAAAGAACGGAGATATGAACAGTCGCAGTCGTCTGGAAAGACAATAAGGTTGTCACACTTGCTTCAAGTTATGTGGGTGAGTTGGCCAAGTGACAAGTTTCAAAATACGACAAGGCGGCCAGAAGGTACGTGGCCATTGACCGACCAAACGTCGTGGTGGAATACAATCGCCATATGCGCGGTGTCGATTTGATTGACCGAATAATGGGCCGAGCGCAAGTGCATATGCTGCACCATTTCTTGTTGGTATATATTCGTATTGGGCTTCTGCTTAAAAGACACTGGTCCGTTTGCCCTTGGGTTCGTAGTACTTTGTCCGGAGTCCAAATAATCCTGCCCTTGTTCCTTCGTGAGCTCTTGATCCATCTGTATACCATTTTACCGTACTCCTACTCAGGCTGTGGACTATGGACTCATTGCTTCAGTCCTTTTTGGTGCTGAGCTTAAGGGTAAGCTCCTTTTGGAAATTTAATTTCCTAATTACGCCATCTTTCGGAATAGCAGAGAGTGACAGTTTTTTGACTACTACATTGTGCACCTGTCGTTTCCTATCCCTACTTTTGCCATCCGTATAACTCTTTTATTTGCGCATTCTGCATATAATTGTTGGTCTAGTACATCCATCTTAGGATTCTAGGATTGCATCACCAGGATTTGCACGCCAAGTTCCAAGAAATCATTAGAGCACGAGTTATAGACTCAATGAAACAGCGACTTTGTTCTCAATTAGGATTTTATTTTGTACGCTTTAACAGTTTTCACTAAACTGGCTTGCTCTCCACCAACTGTCCTCCTTTTATACACATGGAGAAATGGGTCACGTGACATTACATAAGTAGAACAAACAAAGGATCACGTGACATTAAACTTGTAAGACAAACAAAGGATCAGGTGATATTTAACATGTAAAACTAACAAAAGATCAGGCGATGGGTTAGTGACGCCACGAGGCAAATGAGAGATCGGGGGATTAGTAGGCGGAGACATAATCAGGTGACACGTGGACGAAAGGAGAGGGGACCACGTGGCACATGAAATGTAAACAAATAAGACAAACAAACATCAGGTGACTGGAGGACAGATTTACGGGTAGGGTTGCCAACATGTAGGTAACTCACGCGTCGCTTTCCTGGTTACCTCTTGTGTGTCTTTTTTCCACATGAGTTTGCTGTCCTAGATTACTCCTAAATAGTTAACTTCGTTTACTGGAGCCAGTGTTGTACCCGACACACTTATTGATCTTAGTCCATCCAGTTTTGTTTTTCCTAGTGCCGGATTTAGGTTCAACCCAGCCGACAAGCACCATACATCTTCTGATAAATTCTACAACTCCAACATTTTGCCGGAACATATTGATGCGATTAATTCACAGAGAGCAAACGAAAACCATTGTCATCTATTCGGGCACGCTCTCTTCAACTGAAGTTTAAAAGGTATTTTTCGAGTCAAGTTCTAGTTCAACGAGGAAACTAGTTCGTCGCTTGGCTTAGCATCTGACACTAAGAGCAACGGAATTGGGACGTGTACATTAATAGCTGTGTTTTTTTTTTTGCAAGCGTATATACGATTAATTTAAAAGTGCACAAAAAGACGATCATCGGCGCTTAATGATTCATCATAAAATGTTGGCAGCACCGACGACATTTATGACATTTGCTAAGCAGTCAGGGGTGTAGCAGTGGAAGGTGATGGTTGATCTTTGATGGTCACAATCTTCGTTTTGTGACTGTGTAGCCTGACCATCACTTTAAAAGCAAAAACACTTAATAATTATAAAATAAAAAAAAAATGTTCATCAAATGAAAAGAATCGTTTACGAAACCTAAACGGAGTGTATAGCAGAGACACTCTGGGTATGCCAAAAATTGCATACTTATGGATGCCAAAAGAATTTAAAATGATCTAATACATCAACCACACCTGCAAGTGTAACCCACATACAGCAACCTTAGCAATGAATGAATAAATTCAGGAATGAACACACAGAAAATAGTGTTTGGAAGGATTGTTTTTATCCGCGCTTATTTCTTAAGCGGCGATAGAAGTGATGAGTATAGGATTTTTTGTTAGTGTATTTTACATGCAAATTGAAAATTCAGCTTATATAGGCTACAAAAAAACGCAGCAATTCTTTAAGTCTACAGTCTACACTGGCCATTTTGTTTTAATTCCAAAGCTCTTGAATTTCGAATTGATAATGCCTTCTATGTTTTGTGCCTCTTGTAAAATACTCTGGGATAAGATTTTCAGCCAATCTATATTTTGGTCAAATGTGGTGTCTGCTGTTGTCCTTGACGTACAATTTAAAGTATAACTTTCAAGAGTGCCCCGAGGACATCTCTGATCACCTGATTCAGAGAGTCTACTGAGCAAGGAGGCAAAAGCCTCGTCACATCACGGTTTTATTGGCCGTAAATTTTCAACAAGTACGCTCATTTAAAACACTGGCTACAAAAAAGACCAAAAATTATGCAAATTGCGTTAAATTCAATATCATTAGGCATTCATTCGGGCCAATCCACAATGAATACCCGAGAGGCTTCATTTAAATCGTATTTTTTCTGCATTAATTTTTGCAAATTTTTCTTAAATTCTTACACCAACACTGGATGACAATGCAGGTCAAGTCCAAGCCACCATACTCCACTTGACTGCATTCGCAACGAATCGACAGCCACTGCACTTTGCAATTAAATTTCATCGAAATGCCAGCACTTCTGTGTGAACGCGGTGGCGGCAGTGTCCGCAGACCCACCAGAGCCAGTCGAGCATTGGGCGCCATTTATGTGCGATGGGCTGTGTCCAATATGCAATTTCCATATTATGAGCGTAATCGCTTCTGATAAATGCACTCCGCGTAAATCTCACATTAATTTCATTTGCATGACAATGCGCGATAAGCAGTGGCCGTCCGCAAAATTACAATCACCAGTGCCGGCAGGCGTGGGTTGAGCGTGTGATGTGAGTGGATGGGCGATGAGGTGGAACTCGGTTGCTGCTACTCACGTAATTACTGAAAAAAAAGAAACGCGTTTTGGGTGCAAGTGGTACAGGGAACTCCATCGATTGGGTGGGAGTCTGATGTGCTCGGATAAAAACATGACTTTACTGAATAAATATTTACATTCACAGGGTGGTCATGAAAGTCGTGACATCCTTCTGCGTTTGTGAGGGCTTTTCTTCTGATTTGACTGCATACATCAATGGGACATGAATCTATATAAAAATATTTGATAAATGTTGCCACAGTTGCGAGGAAAAGTCACCAGAAGCTACACCGTTCGCTGGATCCACCCATCAACTCCACAACGTGGCAGTGCCATTGACTTCACGACCACTCGTCCAAATGATGATGTTTTCCACAGAGAATCACATTCATCGACTCTGCCAACTGCTGTGTTGTGTGACATGTCCTGTGCGACCGGAAGGAGATGCTCCTATTGACGTCTGAAGTACGATACATTCCACAAACTCTCACACATCAGTTGTTTTCAGTCCATCGCACCCTGTGCCTGCGCAAAGCACAGCCGCCAACCAAAACGGACATTTAATGCGTGCAAACGGGCGGATGAAATTGGTGTTTTGGATAGATGAAGGGACGCATAAATAATCGCAATTTCAATAGTATTTTGCCTGACTTACGTAAGTTTAATTAAAATAATTTCATCCATTGAGCTTCCGTTTATATTTTATTAACACGATGACGATGGCCAACCGCTGCAACCATTGTTGCGGCTGCAACTCAGTCGCCGCCGCTGGCACAGACAGTTCGTTGGCAGCTTAGTTGGTCGCCTAGTTTGTGCCAGTGTATGGTTGACGGTTTATAAATTTCAATAATTTGACAGCTTGTTGGTGAGCGAGGCATTTTTTTTTTCACGTTTCACGTGATGTGTTGGGTGGAAGCGTGATATATTAAATTGAATAGTATGTTCAATTGAGTGGGAGGAATTAATGAGTACTTATGCTGCTCGTGGGTATGGGAAGGGCTTTAATTTTACGTATCATTTATTGAAGTCCCCTACTCTTACAACAGAAAATAGGCTTGACAGAACGTTCCAGGCTTCAGCATTTTGACGCTGCAGCCGTCTTTTCGGTTTGTCCAGAAAGTCCGTTCGGTGTATCTCAGTCGGGATGCCCGAGAGATGATGATTTGCTTTTCCCTCAAGACGTTTATTGAAGTCGAAGAACGCCGTTCACAGATAATTTGCTTAGAATTCTTGCGTGTGGCTTCACTCCCGAGCCAAATGAAGCATGAGTAAGGTCAAGAAAATGCAGTGCTTTCCAGACAGCTGACTGGCGTCCAAATCGAACGTCAAACAGCTTGCCACCAGATTACGGGAAAGCTGCCTCACAATACATAACATGATGATCTTGGGGCTTGGACCTCACTTCTTGCCGACAATTCGGTGACGTGGAAATTATTTATTTATTTATTTACAACGAATTACTTAAATTTTTGTCAAACATGTGCAGTTAAAGGTAACCTTTTTCTGGTTAGTTCTTCTTTTCTTCTTCTTCTTATGGTGGCGCTACAGTCCGGGGTGGACCTGGGCCTCAACCAGTAAGCCTCTCCAGCCGGCACGATCTTTAGCCAGCTGTCTCCAACTGCGCACACCAAGTCGATTGAGGTCCTTCTCCACCCGGGTGCGCCATCGGTTCCTTGGGTGTCGTCTATTGCGTTGTGCCCCTGCTTCGGAGTCGAAGACTGTTCGGGCTGGCGCAGTGTTGTCCATGCGCTCCATGGCCCAGCCATCTTAGGCGTTGGATCCGAAGACGCCTGACTAGGTTCATGCCGCTGTACAGCCCGTACAGTTCGTGGTTGAATGTTCTTCTCCAATAACCGTCAACGCAGACGGACGCAGACGACAAAGATTGAATGCAGAACTTTTCTCTCGAAAAGACCAAGTGCTTCTTCGTCCGCTCTTGAGATTGTTCATGCCTCCGCACCATAGAGCAGGACAGGTGTACTAAAATGTTAGCTTGGTCTTTCGAGAGAAGACTCTAATCCTCAGAGCGCAAAAAAACAGCGATTGGCAACACTAATTCTGCGCTTAATCTCGGTACTGATGTTGGTTGTACTGTTTACTGCGGAGCCGAGGTAGACGAAGTCCTTGGCTACCTCGAAGTTATAGCTGCCCATTATGGCGCTCTGTCCAAGACGTCGATGTTGTGTGTCCTTTCTTGATGACAGCATATACTTCGTATTGCCCTCATTCACCGCTAGACCCACTTTAGCCGCCTCCGCCACAATGCCAGCAAACGACTCATTGACGGCTCGCTGTGTTCGACCAATCACGTCAAGGTCATCCGCGTATGCTAGCAGTTGTACGGACTTTTGGAAGATCGTGCCTCTTGTGTTAGCGTGTGAGTTCTGCACGATCTTCTCTAGAATAATGTTGAAAAAGAATAAAGTTATTCTTTTACCGAGTCATAAAAAGACTCGAATAACGCTTACAAATTATGATAATCAGTTATTATTAAATACTCGTGCTCTTCGAAAAATACAGTGGAGTCCCCCTAAGTGGAATTGTCAGGGCATACCATAATTTGTTCGAGTTAGAGAGAGTTTGACTTAGAGAGAGGTTTTTGTATGGTAAATTGAGGGAAATGTATGCAAAATATCTCACGAGTTTGAGAGACTTTCAACTTAGGGAGAGTTCGACTTAGAGAGTGTCCACTGTATTTTGAAGAAGAAAAGTAGAGTTGTACCGAATAGTGATTAAGCCGGATACCGGGTACCGAATATTCGGCCTCCAGCTAGGCCGGATAGTCGAATATTTGGCGGCCGTATATTTGCGCAAATTAAAAGTAGGGTAGACTTGTTATGCTACTCCTGACTTAAAAAACACGCGAAACAAAACACGAGTTCGACTTAGAACTGCATTAAAAATTCTTACGGTGGTTGGAGCGAGGCTATGCATATCGATTATGGGTATATGAATTGACGACGATGCTGATGAACTCCCACGACGCCTTCAATTTCTTTTCCTGGACGTTTGGTGTCGTTTTTCCTTGAGTTGTTTATGAAACTCAAGTTTTGTCGCTCCGTCTTCGTGGATCGACCGCTCGGATGTTGATTGTTTGTTTATCATAGCATCATCGCGGATGGTTTCACTGCTACACTTCGCCTTTGTTTGTCAGTCGAAAATGCCGATGTGACAAACAAATGGGTTTAGACACGAAATACAGCCACTGAATACATCCATATGCATAACAGACTGGGTACGGTTGAAACACAGGGCGATTGAAACAACTTAAATATTTCAGAAGCCGTTCACGCAATGTTTACTGTTATGAGTACTGAGAGAAAGGTTAAGCAGAAACTAGTCTATTAACGATATTCGGTCTTACCTTGATCGTTGCACTGTTTGGTAGTAGGGTTAGATTAGGTTAGGTAGGCGGGCTGCTAGTGCATTCACCCGCACACTTAGACCATATTGGTCCATTGTGATTCCCATAGTCAAACTACTAGCACTGACTACTCCAGTGCCGTTAATTTGATCCCAACGGCAAATGGTGGCTGGAGCAGATTTGAAAACCGGATAAAAGCGTACTAACCTTGCTTTCACTGAGACTCGAACCGGGGATCCCGCTAACCAGGGACAGGCACTCTACCAACTGTGCCATCCAGTCATCTCTCTTGGTTGTACACAGGGTGATCTTAATTTTTTTAACAGGCATGTGAGTAGTATTCAAGTGAAGTGTTGAGTGTTATATTTTATGTGCAGAAAGGAGTGCAGAATGTAATAAGCAGAAAAGTTTCCGTGTTGTGTATATTGTTTTGGATTTTTTTTTGTCTGAAAAGTGGCTTAGGACAGTTGAAACATTTCATTTGCGGATGGTTGATACAATCTGTTTAAATTTGTTTTGTGTTTTATATATGAAATGTGGAATTGTCAGCCTACAAAGTGCCGGGCAGTTCATTGAAGAATGCAACAGAGAACCAAGGAATGAATCACAGCTGTTCTGTTGAGATTCATTCAAAAGCGAGATGAGTCTGAAGGAACAAATCCTGTGCACCATGCCATTGGATCAGTTGGAGATGCGACCCTTGGATGGAGAATGATTCGTACGTCGGCTTTTTGGATAATTTCAAAAACACAAAATTTTACTCATCCTACCCAACCAACCATATCAATTAGCTCGATTTTTGAAATTAGGACGGCATTGTGCTATTATCTTCTTCACCCCATTTTCGCACAAATTGTTTAAATAAATAATTTAATTAGAATACAAATAATTCTCGTTTACCCCTAAGACAAAATGTGTAACAATTTATGTGCGTAATTCCTGTCCGTGTCCGTACAAGGAAAAATGTCGGTCACAACTTATATCATCTGAGAGGTCATGTTAACCGCCGGCGGTGACAAAGCTTATATATTTTTTTTTCATTTCAGAAGAACGGGCTACAGAGTTTAGCCAGAAATGAATGCGTCAATGGCACACGGTTGATTTGGTTGGCGGTTTGACCATCCGTTGCTGTGTTGATTATTTTACGAGGGAATTTCGTAAAAGTCAGTGAGCTGTGCATTTCTCACACTCCGAAAAAGATATTTCCCTTATCGATTATGCTAAAATCCGGAAGTCCCGGCGCGTGATTTTTTACATTGGACAAGGTCCGACCCTGTGGCGCTGCGAAGAAGGACGAGGGCTGCTCGTTAAGAGGAAGTTAAGAGGAAGCTCGAAAAAGAAGGAAGAGCACTGGCTTCTCCGGAAGAAAAAGACAGACCATGAGAAGCGCGCGATCGAGGAGATTGAGGGCATGTTACTGCATGAATTACGTACGGAAACTCTACCAACAGGTAAGACGAACATGTCAAGTTCACAAAAACCGAACAGAAGCCTGCAAGGATAAGGATGGGAACTTAGTAGTCGAATTACAGGCGGTGTGCTGGGAATATTGAAAGATCACTTCTGCAGACTGTATAACGCCGACGACCAAAATACCGCTGTCAGGCGGAATAATCCGTCCAATATAGGCGATGATGGACAATAATTCCGCACTCCCGACCTCAACGAAGTTACGACAGCAACTAGTTACGACTAAAGTCCTGCCGAACTCTTTAAAGCAGCTGGCAATGATTTGGGAACGTGCATACCCAAAAAATCTGGTCGGATAAGAGTATGCCCTAAGGATGGAATCTCAGTATCGGGCAAACGCGATCCTAAACAACGGAGAACCCCATTAACAATGCCAATTACAGAGGGATAAGTCTCCCGAATATATCGTATACGATTTTTTTTGTCGACTTGTGTTAACGCCTGAAACCCTACGTAAACAGCCTGTATGGTCAAGCGGGTTCAGGCCAGCGAAATCCTCTATTGACCAAATATTCATACTTCGGCAGATCTTGGAAAAGACTCAGGAGACTACTTAAGGACACTATTACTACTTAAGGCCGCGTATGAGAGTATTTACAGAGTCGAGTTGTACAGCGCAGTTTAGGCATCCCCGCAAAGCTCGTCCGTCCTTGAAGAAAGATTATGGAGAATGCCCTTTGCTCCGTCAAGATCGGTAAAGATTTTACCGAGACGTTTGATGTCAAAAAAGGATTTAGACAAGGCTACGCACTGACATGCGATACCTTTAACATTATTCTCGAGAAGATCGTACGTAGTTCAAACGTCAACACCAGAGGCACGATCTTCCACAAACAACTGCTCGCATGTGCCGATGACATTGACATCGTTGGAAGAACACAACGGGCTGTCAGTGGCGCGTTTGTGAGCATCGAGAAGGAAGCGGCGAAGATGGGTCTTGCGGTCAACGAAGGAAAGACAAAGTATATGCTGTCTACGAAAAGGTCCACCAACATCGACGTCTTGCACAAAACATTACTTTAGACAGCTATAACTTACAAGTAGTGAAAGACTTTGTCTACCTTGGCTCCTAAGTTAACGCGAACAATGACACCGCCGCAGAGATAAAACGAAGGATCACGCTTGGCAATCGCTGTGTTTTTGGGGTTGGAAAGCAATTGAGGAATAATGCCGTCTCGCGACAAACCAAGATATGCCTATATAAGACCTTGATAGTCCCAGTCCTGCTGTATGGCGCAGAAGCATGGACACTAACCAAAACGGACGAAGAGATTCTTGGACGCACCGAGAGGAAAGAAAGTCGAATTATCTTTGGTCCCGTATGTACTTATGGTATTTGGAGGAGGAGACTGAACGACGAACTGTACGGGCTGTACAGCGACATCGATATGGGCAAACGAGTTCGAGTCTCTCGTCTCAGGTGGCTAGGCCGTGTACAATCGTGAAAGAACAATAGCACGCACAACACGAGTGGAAGCTGTGGAAGCTAGGCCCAGGTCCGTCTCGTACTGTCACGCCACGCATATTATATATTACAATTTGAACTACATGGATTTCAATCAATTCGAATTAGTTTTTTCAGCTGCTTCTTCGAGTCAGCATATTTTATTCGCTGCTCGAGTGAGCATATGAGTGTGTGTGTGAGAATGAAAAATGAAATTGTTTGGTGAATTGACGCTCAGTGAGGACGGCTGTATCATTTAATAATCAAAAAAGTTAGCTCGTGTGTTCTCTCTTAACCGAGTGGATCCGCAGCATGTGTACTGAAACAATTTCAGGTTAACACTTGTTATTTGTTCTCGCACTGAGTACGATGGATTTTCAAAATCTAGATGTTGCATGAATCGATTATCACTCGAATCATTCGAATGCGCCCATCATTAACGTCAACTTGATGTGAACAATATTGCTTGCACCCCGACAAATCAACAACATTGCCATGACTGCACAGGTCCTTCCCCTAGAACATTGCTAACAGCTTATGTAAATTCAAAAATTGGTTTTGTTAAAAGCCACGATGTAGATTGGAAAATTCAAATGCCATCGGATAGATTTGGATCCCCGCAATGCACGGTGGTCGATTTAGGGTCATTAGCTGTCAGTCGTGCACAGACCTCTGAACAGTGCGGTAATAGTCTTAAAAGCGTTAGTTATAGTGTTGAAGTTCGATATCGAAGCAGTTCACTGCAAGAACCACTTGGCCGAATAGGTAGAGTCAGTACTCTTGTAGGTTAAACCAAGTTTTTCAAGTTTTCTTGGTAATTAAAATTAATAAAATATTGTCTCTAAAGACTAAAAAAACGTTGTTTAAGCCGAAAGGCACAAATAATTATAAAAAATAGAATAGCTTAGAGTACTCGCATAGGGTCAGTAAGTTAGGATTAAATACAATAAGTTATTTAAGATATTTCAGCTAGTTTTAAATGTATTTTGTCTAGCAAGTAAGTTTCTTTCATTAAAATAAAAACAAAATTTACAAAAAGTCAGTACTCTTGGCTCTACAGGTCCCAAGTTCGAGCCCTGGTGAGGGCGAAGTGAAAAATGCATTTTTTTTTTTAAATTAAATAACAATAAACAAATCACTTAACAAGTGAGTGAAATCGGGAAAATGGAATCTCTAGAGCGGTCCGCGCTCTTAGAAGCGGACAACAACCAACAACAACCGGTGGCAGAATCAGGCCACCAGTCAACGGTGCCCCAAGAAGGTACAACAAAGAGGAGGAGGAAGAAAACCACTCCAAAGAATGCTAAACGCCGCAACACCAAGACGTCTCCCGAGGGGCTGCAGGGAGAAGAGGCGAGTGACGCGACGGTGACGTCCGAAGCAGCAGCGGCCGAAACTGAGGAAGAAGAGGAGGTAGGGTATGTGTCCGACGGAGGAGAAGGGCTGTTTGCGATTAGTAGCAACAGCTTTGAATCGTTGGCCTCCGATACTGAGGATGAGGTGGAGCGAGTATTTCGCGATAAAGAAACCGAAGTACAAGGTCTGGAGGAGAAAGTCTGTCGAAATGACTCTCGCCCGACAAGCGTTGGACTAGAAGAAAGAGGCCCAACAACAACAAAAGCGGCATCAACAGTCGGTTCAGAAATTGAAGAAGACTTCAGGGCTGAAGCAACAACTCTACCAGCAACCCAGCAGCAAGAACAGCCAGCAGCTCAGCAACAACAGCAAACAGCTGCACAGAAGCAGCCATCGTCATCAGCGCAGCAACAGTCAGCAGCGCAGCACCACACAACAGCGCAGCACCAGACAGCAGCGAAGCATCAGCCATCAGTGCAACATCAGCAGTCAGCAACACAGCATCTCAGGACGCAGAAGCAGCAGAAAAGGTCAGCTCCCCAGCAACAGCAGCGGCCACAAAAGATGGAAAAGGTGCCACCTATAAACATCTAAAAGGCAAATGTAGAACAGACCGCTAAGGTATGTAAGGAAGCCATAGGTAGTGGCAATTTTATTATTAAAAAAAATAAGGGTCTAGAAAAGTATTCAATCCACTGCAAGACGGTGGAACAATATAATAAAATGAAGGAATATTTGAAAATTTCGAGGTCATACACCCTGAGACGGAGAGGGTCTTCCAAATGCTCAAAGAGCAAGTGTGCGACGGTGTCGAGATCGTCGGGGAAGGCAAAGAGAGAAGGGCGGAAACTACCCTTTTATATTGTACAGGTTTCTCCCACAAGCAAACCGGGCAATCTAAAGAAAATCAAGTTCTTAGATTACCTAAATTGCATCTGGGACAGCATAATAAGGAGCGACGGCATTCTCCAATGCGCTCGCTGCCAAAGGTTTGGGCACACCGCATCGAACTGCCAAATGCGGCCTCGATGCGTGAAGTGCAGCAAAAACCACAAGGCGGAGGACTGTCTGCTGGGGAAAGAAGGAACAACTGACAAAAGTCACACCGGGCACACCGCTAACTATCGGGGTTGCTCTAAGTTCCAAGAGCGGAAGAAACAAATGATTCTGCAGGAGCCTCCAGTGAAAAATCCACTCGGGGCAGCCATAACCGTCACCCCTCAATGCCCAAATGGCGTCTAGTCAGAGGAGCACGGAAAAGGAGCTACCAAAGGTAGTGCCGCCAGTCTCAGTGCCAAGAGCACACGATCCAGCGCTCGATTGGAAAACATCCATCGAAATGCGTATGGATCGGTTAGAGGAGCAGGTTGGCCAAATTCTGGCGCTCCTGCAGAATCCAGTGCGTCAACAATCTTAATGGCTGCGCAAACGGGATGTGCTTATAAGATCCTTGCAGTGAACGCAAATTCATTGACAGGGATCGATCGAAAAAACGAGCTCTACAGATTGTTGGACGCTCAAAGCCCAGAGCTGATGCTGATTAGCGAAACTAAGCTAACTCGGAGAGGCAAATTGGAGCACAGTAAATATAATATTATTAGAAGAGACCGGCCCAAATCCAATGGTGGAGGCGGTGTTGCGATTCTCATAAAAAATAACATTGAACACAAGGTAGTACATAGCAGTGACGTACGGAGGTTCCAGGGGTTGGAGGCCTGCATCGTATGCATTTCTCTCCGTAGTGGAAAGAAGTTGTATGCGGTGTCGGTCTACTCCTCCGGCTCTTCTCATTCCGGAACAATGATATCAGAGCTCGATTCACTCTTTCGAGGTCTGAGGCTGGACTCGGAGGAAAACTACTTTATTCTGGCCGGGGACTTTAATGCCCGACATGGATATTGGGGAAACACAATAAGGCTCGATGGACACGCTTCTCCAGACAAATGACAAGAGCACTCTTCTCGAATGCGCTCCACATACCGCCCAATAGAAACTTGTCAAACGAAGAGATTGACATGTATTTAATTCAATTGGACGAGACAATTAAACAAACGATGGACATTACTATACCTCGGTATACACGCACAAACAACGAAATCTTGTACAGCAATGCGACAATCGACGAAAAAGTAGACTCCTGTCAAGATTAAAAACCTTGTACAGACGGTTTACTGACATACGTAGTGAGGAAATTAGGACACTGACATCGCTCATCAAGAACATACAAACGTTGATTGCTCAAAATTATAGAATTTCGGTTAACTTGCACTGGGACAGTAAGATTCGAGCTGTTAGATCTAAGAACCCGAGCATTTCTCCACAGATAAACAAATTCTTTAGAAGTAAGAATAGCGATCCTCCGTGTCTTAAGCTCCCCAGAACGACGGGCAATGAACGCATACTGACTACAGCAGGTATTGATCCAGATAACGCTGTACTCGACGATAACTTCTTTGTGGTCGAAGATCCGCAAGAAAAAATGGAGGTACTTGGAGCGGTCTTCCAAGAAGTGTACAAGGTGAATGAAAGCGTTTGCCCGAACCACCGCGTAATGGCTAGCAACTCTCAACTTCGAGAAGACACGCAACAATGGCGATCTGAGAACACAGGGTTTGTCGTGTTCAATGATGATAACATGGCAGACAATGCCATCGCCAACGAAGGGGTTCATCCTCCGTTCATAACGACCTCAAAAGAGAAGAAAAAGTCTGTCGGAATCGACGAGATCTCGAACATAGTGTTAAGGCATCTCCCTCTAGGTGTGGTTAATATGTACACAATCCTGTTTGACGATGCGCTAAATAATGCACATTATCCGGAGCATTGGAAAACTGCGATTGTACAACCCATATCCAAGCGAGGAAAAGATTCTTCGAATCCTTGCAACCTCCGGTCAATTAGTCTCCTTCCGAATATCAGCAAGGTATTCGAGAAGGTGATCAATAGAGCCTTGATCAACTGGGCTGGGAACAAACATATTATTCCGGATAACCAATTCGGTTTCAAAGCGGGGCATGACACCATTCATGCCGCGTCGAAACTGGTGTCGGATATCCAATGGAACATGTTTGATTGACCAGGAGACGGCCTTCGACACCGTATGGTTAGAAGGACTTTTCTACAAGCTCAATCGGCTAGGCATTAGCAAACCACTGCTGTACCTACTGTGTAACATGCTTACCGGTAGACGGTTCGTCGTCAAGAACGGCAACGTGACCTCGACAGGTATATTCCAAGTTAAAAATGGTCTCCAATAGGGTGCCGTTAATTCGCCGATCCTATTACACATTTACTTGAGCGATCTGTAAAGTTCTCTTCCTCACGTAATTGCGTACGCCGATGACTTGATCGTGTACAGATCAGTAAAAAGATCGAGGAAATCACTACTCTCACGCATGGTGACTTCGATTTATTCATGAGAAGTTGCGATGACTGGAAGTTGAGTATCAACTTCGGGCAGTCGGCAACCATTGTGTTCAGGACGCCGTTGTATAAAGCCTCGGTGGTTACGAACCAGAATTGACGATAGTTCGCAATCGCTGGACGACACGGGGAACCACTGGCGCAAAAGACTGTAATCAGATACCTTGGGATCTGGCTAGATCAGTATCTATATTTTAACAAACATGTAGATGCTGCTCTGGCCAAGGCCCGAGGCGCTTTTGCCTGTTTTACAACAGCCAACTCGATGCAATGGTGAAGGTTATCTGCTACATGGCCCTCATCGGGCCATGGCTGTCCCGTGTGGTTCAACGTGAGTGCAAGCTTGATGGAAAAGATTCGGTTGTTTGAGAGGGCTTGTCTCAGGGCTTGCCTTCGTCCTTATCGAACTCCAGAGTCCCAGTACATAAAATTCTATTCCAATGAGGTCTTATACAACAGGGCAAACCTGACAAGAGTGGACACTGCCAGGCGATGAACTCGGTCAACAATCTGATCTCTGGGGCTTACTACCCCAACCCTCAATACCACGAAAGGGTACGTCACAACGGCTTCGTCCCCCCAGAAGCATTCCTCGATTTAGATAATCACGGCCTGATACAAAATATAAATGCGGCACCGCTCATCTATCACATCGCCAGATCAACTGTGGATGGGCGACTCAATCACGACCGCTCCGTCGCACAACGAGCTGAGGAGGGTCTCCTCCGGTTCAGTACGCCGGTATCCAGGCGGGATGTGCGGGATGTTGTTATGCAACATAGACATTTCTGGTGCCTGGGGAGTTAGAGAACTCCCTCGTCGAACCCATTAGACCCTGGTTAGGAAAGATAATGCAGACCCTCTCAGGGGGAGCAGTCGGTCCACGTCTTGCAGCGGATTTTATATCAGCTGTAACCTATGGCCGACTTACATATTTTAGCGTAGTTTTAAGGTAGTGGGTAAGCTGTTTATACATGTTAATTATTATAGAAAAAAAAAACTAAAAAAAAACAAAAAAAATATAAGAAAGAGTGTATATATATATGCATTATGTATATAAGGATATATGCGTATACGCATATGTATATAGCTATACAAATGTGTATACATACGTATGTATACGTAACTTAGCTTAGTATAGTTTGTAAGTTTTATTTTAAGGTTCTGAGCTTAAATCCAACGGCTGGATGTTTATTTTGACCGACGGATCCAAAACCAAAGACAGTACATCCTTTGCATGCGTATTCGAAAACGACGACATACATTTTTACAGCCGAATCGATAGCAATACTAAAAGCAACAGATATCGCCGCAAGTATGAAAGGTAAGTTTATTATAGCGACGGATAGCTTCTCAGTTGTAACTGCTATCTGTAACCCAAATTATAATGCCACAATTATCAACAAAATCAGAGACGGAGTGATTGATATGCCAAATAAAGTAAAACTTATGTGGGTACCAAGTCACGTGGGTTTAATAGGGAATGAAAGAGCGGATTTAGCTGCCAACCTTGCTGCCAACCTTACACAAAAGAAGACTTTACCAGGATCATCAAGAGCAGCTTAAAAATTAACCAACTTGGACCAACTATTCCCATCATTATTCAACAATTAACAACAACAGACTACATCCTGTATACCCCACTTCAACGCCCAAATCTATGATAACTACCTTTGTGAGATTGCGATTAGGGCATATTCTTAAAAAGGAAGATCCGCCCACATGCAGTGGCTGCGGATCTATATTTGACATAAAACACATTCTAGGCATTGGCACATGCCCCTCTGCAACCCAGCATAACCAGTTTCTATCGCTGCAACATAAATCTATCCAGCAAATTTTAAACGAACCAACACAGGATAATGTTCTTAAAATATATAACTTCATCCAAAAATGTAAATTCGATATTTAACATTGTAATTAGTACTATCGAGCTGAAAGTCTCGCAACTTGCGCTCTTTTCTTTCTGTTAACACTATAATTATATTATATGTTAATAAATTATAATAATAATAATATTTTAAGGTAGAATGTAAGTTAGGTTGTAGTTTCTTTTAAAAAAAAAAATTTCGGTCATTAAGTTTTTAGACTTTTTTCTTATTATTTATTAGTCATGTTAAAAGTTTCTTTTTACAAAATAATGTTAGATTAAGTCGAAAGACATAGAATAAGCTTAAGTTTAGCTTAGAGTACCCGCTAAGGGTCAGTAAGTTAGAGTAAGTAACTAATACTGTTCGACCAACTAGTTTTAAGCATTTTTGTCTAGTATTTAAGTTGTCATGAAGTACATAATAAAAATGAATTAAAATGAAGTGACGAATGAAATGAAAGTTCATTAGCTGGACTTAAATCGGATTTAACTTTTCTTTTGTTTTGCATTTACATAACTTCATGGGGTGGTACCTTGTGATGCCGGGTTGGTAGATGTCTCAAATCGCTTATTTTTGGATCTGAAGATATCCACATCAGTATCTGTTACAATTCGGGAAATATTTCTTAAAAATCCGCTTCAAAAATTTTGTAATCCTTTTGATTAGCTTCTGACACATCTTCCGAAAGCTGGCCGGTGGGGATTGGAAAACTTTCAATGACGTCAGCACCGTGCAAAAGAATTTTGGGGACACTTACTGGTATTCTGTACCAATTACATTTGGAAACAAATAATTTTGCCGTGTCCAAACAATAAGTTCGGAATTTCATGGTATCGGTTTTCAAACCTGATGTTAATCAACTGACGTCATCAACACAATTGAAAACCGTTCTACCAGTCTTGTGTCCAAGCCTACTATTTCAGCTGTTTTGCTGCATCCTTAAAAAATGTTCGGGCCGTGTTGCCGTCATTCGTATTTCCTCCACCTTGTCTTGGAAAATCTACTAAGATTCCCAGTTTAGATCTAAGTTCATTTTGCAAAAACTCTTTTCTATTTTTGATTGCCAGTTTCTCTTCAGCTCCTCTAGTCTGCCAGCTTTCATTTTCAATTTTGTAAGATATATGTAGCAGTGCTTCCATAAATTTTATATGAGCAAGTAGAGTTTGTTGTTGCCCTGTTCTCTCTAACATCATTGCATGTTTTGCTATCTACCATTGTCTTAAACAAAGAATGGTAAACTAATACAGTTTTGTCGTTAATGGTTACCCTTGTGGCTTCGAGACAATTTATCTCGGCTCCCAAACGGCTGAACTCTCTAGTTATTGCCTCAATATTTTCCTTTGCGAATTCGAAACGTACTGGACGGCAGTATCTTGGCGAAGATGTTCTTGAATTCATCCAGATATTTTCAGTATTAGAACTAGCTTTACGTATTTCTATGCTATGCTATGCATGTTAGCACAATGCATGTTAGCACAATATCAGCATCACTTGCCTCAGGATTTACCAAAAAGTTTTTCTTATAACGCTAGTACTCCCCCTCCCACCCCTCCCCCTCCCCCCGCACCCATTTCCACGAGCAAGAGCATACTAAAGTATCACCGTTTTCTATCTGATTTTCAAAAGTTTCGAGATGTCCGACAGACAAACGTTGTACTGTCAAGTCCAACAATGACAGTAGTTTGACTTCACATAATGTTTTGGTTACAGTCAAAGAGTTACTTGTCGGATAACACTCTTGTTTTGCTTTTAAAATACTATCGTAAGCTTGGTAGATATTAGCATTTATTTCTTTTGAGCTTTTTTGAAGTTGCTTGTGTTGTTGTTTTGTGAGTTTCAAATCAGTTATAAGGACCAGGGCTTCTTCAGATGTATATGGTTTCACCGTATTCGATATCTTAATCGATTATCGTTTTTTAAGCCTTTTAATTGTTTACGGAGAATACTCGACAACCATTTTAACAACTTCGGCTTTAGAACGGCTTCCCTCTATCCTTAGCTTAGACTCAAAAGCAAATGATAATTCTTCGGCCGATTTTTCGATGAAATTTTGAATTCTTCATTTTTTGACTCTGCTTCCACACTCCTGGAAGTCTTTTTCAGGTCTTCCTTGGCTAGAAGTTGTTGGTATACGCACTTCAGGCAATGGACGGAAATAAATTATTTAAAGGTAATAATACAACCTTTAAAACCTTTGTGGGTCGCCGTGGCGTAGTGGGTTAGTGCGTCGACTCCTACGCAGAGGGTGCCAGGTTCGATACCCGAATTTACCACCTTTCATATTTCACGGCTCCACCTCTTTCGAGTCCCTGACAATGCTCAAAGAGTATTCCTGTCTAGAAAAAGCTTCTCAAACTTGGCCGTTCGGAGTCGGCATTAAACTGTAGGTCCCTTCCACGCGTGAGAGAACAATAGCACGCACAACACAAGTGGTTGCTGAGAAGCTAGGCCCAGGTCCGCCTCGGACTGTAGTGCCACCCATATTATTATTATATTATAATACAACCTTTAAATTAGCAAAGTTTTGGGTTTGTACTCAGCTGTACTTTTTTTATGGACCAACAAATAAAAACAAGTTGGATGAACTGGAAGGCTTCCCATTGCTAAGGTAAGGGAATTAAAAAATGTTTGTTTTGTGTGATTTGGGTATTTGACTTCTAACCTAGCGGTATTTCTTCTAACGGAAAGAAACATGTTTTTCTCACGTATGTCCAGCTACGATGTAATCGACCAATGTGCAATAGGGTAAAGAAGGCACGCATTTGGCGATATATCGGTTTCTTTGTTTGACATATTTGTGTTTTACTGCCAAAATAGCAGTCTAACACGCTAAAGACATGTCAAAAGCCCCGTTCGTACCCGCGTTGACAAGGACCTTTACCGGAAGCTAGGAAGTCTCGTATTTACCTTTCTAAGTCGGTTACCCCATATAGTCGAGGTGTCTGGAAAGTGGAGCTCCTTTAGGCACAGCAGAAAAGAGTACTTGAAACGGTTGTCAGTGCCCCATTAATCAGCGATTGAGCGATATTTTACCATCTCCGTTAACTTGACAAAAAGCAATTTTTGAGGAACAGTTGCGTACGGTATTATTGTGTGACGAGAGGCAGCCCATAGTTGCCATGTGACACTTAAAAATTTGTCAAGACACAAAGTAAAAAACACCACAAATATTCCATTCTGATGGAAGAACTTCTTGGCATCACGAGTACATCTTCAAGTGCGTCATTAGTTTTAAATTTATTTCCTCGCTTGTCGTTGGAAATCACCAATTCAGGTCTGCAACCCTACATCAGCCACTTGATTCAGCCTCAATCGCCGTCCATTCATGTCAAGTACCAAACAAAGGCTCAACACAATTGAATCACCTAACCACCAGCACACACCTTCACTCCACTGTCATCTGAATGGGCAAGACGCTCGGTAGATCTCGAAACGTTCGAAACGTTCAAGCACTCCAGCCACACCCCAAGATGGCTTCAAGTGCAGATAAATTGAATTTCAGCAACTTCCCCCCGTCGGACACATCGGTGCTTGAGTATGCATAAATTTGCTGGAAAATAATAATATTGCATATCGGTGCACTTGGTCGACCACACGCACACACACACAAAACGCATGCATCCGCACACAGATCAAGGCTCTGGCCTTTCGGCTGCCGGTACGCAAGGAAACTCATCACAGGCCTCAAATGAAGCCCCCGCTGGGAGGGTGGGGACTCTTATCCGGAAGGAGTGCGTGGGCCGAGGAGGGTCTGTGCGTGCGGGCAGTCGCAGCACATCTCCGGCATCGTACGCCCAAATTATCCCACAGATACTCGCTGCACGATTACGTTTGCTGCATCCGATGGAAATGAAGTTCTCGTCTATTCATTACCCAGCATGTGGGGCGCAGTGAAGCAAATATGATGAGTTATCGATTTTGTTATTGCAGTTGGTGTGTGCTGGCGGGACTGTCGAAGGGGCGGATGCGGACGAGATGATTGCGGTCGCATCAATCGATTTTCAGGATCTGTCAGTGGAGTGGCTTTTGCGGCTTTGATGATGACATTAAAGGTTTTCTTTTCTGCAGAGGGTCGTCGTTTGGCATTTTATTTCGCTGCAGTGCACATCCTGGCTGAGTCTTGATGTGGCTTTCGTCAACATGGACCGGGATAAGTGAACCGGGGGCTGACTTGGGAATCAAACATGTGTTCTCCTAATTGAATGTCGGATGTATGGTCCTTTGCCGTCATGCATGATGACAGTGGAGGTCGATGAAGAAAATGCTTCAAATGAGGAGTGTGGGTGCGAATGTGGAGCACAGAGCATTCAACGAAGTCGATACGGATGCCGGTCGGAGGCAGGAGTAATGCAGAAAATTAACATGATTCGAATAATTAAGCTGGCCGGGGAAGTCTACACCGAAAGGGGCCTAGAATTGCAAGCTGACTACTGAGAAATCTCTCAGCTGGATTAGGGTCAGTAACGTAGTTAAGAAAATTTTGGCAAGTTCAGGTTTCAGGCAGGACAACGCACTTTGGATTGGTATTTGACTGCAAAACATGGCAAAAGCCCCAATTTGTCTTTTGCTGCCATCCGTAGATTTCAGGACAACATATGTAGGACAGCGTGCATAGAGCCGAGACATATATCGCCATGTTTAGCTTTGACAATCCACAGAGAATTCTCGCTGCTCTATTAAAGTCGGAAGCAAACTCACAGAGACCTTAATTGTTGTCTAAGACAAGGCGACGCTCAGTGGTCTTGCAGTGGAAATAAATCCCTGAAGTGACATATTTTTCTCGGCCAAATCGTGTAGGTTTTTCGATTCTACAAATATGAGAACCTCGAGAGACAAAATTTTGTTAATGATCCGCTTGGCCGTACCGTTAGCTCAAAGTTGGGACTTTGAAATTTACAAAAAGCAAACAAATGAAAATTTAAGCAAATTTGATTTGGCATATTTCCTAAAATTTGGCACTTTGGAGCCTAATAGTGGCATATTTCCTAAAATTAGGCACTTTGGAGCCTAAAATTATATATTTTTTTAAAAGGTATACATGTTTGGTCTCCAACGGTTTTTTCTTACTCATTACTAATTTTTATTTCCAGGCTTTTAATCAAAGCCACTTTTTGAGGGTCTATTTCAACAAAAATTCTTCAAGAGCCTCCAACGGGCAACCAACTTTTTCTGAAAGCTTAAAGTATTCTCTATCGATGGTGCTAGATAAATACTAACGATATTTTTTACAAATTTATCATTCTTTTTTTCACAAAAAATCGTTTAAGCTTGTCTAAGCCGTCTTCCCGATTGACATCATTTAGGGAGTTAAGTACCGGATACATATGAAATAAATTTTATAATAGGTATGATGGTTTTTTTCGTTTTGTTTTTTTATTGGTCAGTTTGGTAGCTGTACAATTTTTATTCTTATCACAGTCGTTTTTTACTAGGAAGATTCGTTTATAATTCGGTTACGTAGAGTTCCTTTATATTTCATTTATTGATATAACCAAGGCTTTCGATATGGTAAACCACAAAAGGTTAGGTTAGGTAAGGTTAGGTTGTTGGGCTGCTAGTGAATTCACCAGCACACTTGGTCCATTGTTATACCCATAGTCAGGCTAGTACCATTGATTGACTACTCCAGTGATAGTGCCGATAGTTTAAACGCAACGACAAATGGTGACTGGACCAGATTTGAAAACCAGATAAAAGCGTATTAAGTTTGCTTTCACAGGGATTCGAACCGGGGACCCCGCTAACCAGGGCAGGCAATCAACTGTGCCTTGTGAACGCTGGATTTCGTGGATTTATCCTTAACTGGTTCAGGTCATATCTGGACTATGGATCTGGGCTATGTTGTGGGTCCAATTCTATTTTCAATTCGTTATTTGATCTTAAATTTAAAGGTTCACCTACTGCATTTGTGGATGACATAGGTTTCTATTATGGCCTGAACAGTCCCTTGGACCTGGTGTCTGATATCAATTGGGATCTAGGTCTATTGAGACACTGGTTTGCAATGCATAATTTAGTTATAAGCTGCAAGACTAAAATTATGTTTCTTGACTTGTCTTCCGCAGTTGGAGACAGCTGGCGAAAGATCGTGCCGGCTGGAGAGGCTTATTGGTTGAGGCCCTGGTCCACCCCGGACTGTAGCGCCACCTGAAGAAGAAGAAGAACTTGTCTTCCGCGCATAAATTTGAGCCAAATGTGTACTTCCACGTACCTGAATGTGAAAAATACAAACTGTCTAGTTGTAAATGTACGTCTCCCTCTCCCACTTTTTGTAGCAGTCTAAACTGTAGTGATAAATGTTTTCTATTAAAAATTTTCGACGACTTTATGCACTTGAAGCTCAGACTTGATTCAAAAATGAGTTTTTCGAATCACGTAGACTCACTCACCCCTATCCACAAATCTGACGGCGGGAATAGTCCACCGATATCGAAAATGTTCGATTCCGAAATTCTATCGAAGTGAATCCTCTGCATGTCGGTAATGTGAATTGGGATTCACTGCATTCTTAAATCCGATCGAACCGAATCACTCCAGATAAACATATCCGCATAAAAATCGTATGCATAAATTTGTAGTAAAATCGGATTGCGGATTCGTATAAGTTAAGTAATTTTTTAGTAAAAATGTAAGTTATTTTTATTGTCATTAGCATTATTTAACAAATGCAATTGTAGAAAGAAAACTACATACAGGGAAAAACTCAAAGTGCTGGTCCAGAAATTCCTGACAGCGAAAACCTTGGCAGACATGACACACATACATATGCTATCAAGTGTACAATTTTATGGCAAAATTTGGGATGCTTAAACGAAAAAGAGTGAAACAATATTTTTTTTTTTCATTGAAATATGCAAATATATTTTGTTTAAGTTGAACAAATGCAATTTTATTTATTCGATACTACATGCATCAGACTGGCTTTATATGGGTCTGTTTACCAGCCAAGAACTGGCCAGCAGATCTCCTTTAACATGATCGTACTGATAAAACTTACCGTACTGTTATATTGTTCACATTTGTTTTGTGTCAACAAAAAAGTGAGCAATAACAAACAATAATAATAATAATATGGGTGACGCTACAGTCCGAGGCGGACCTGGGCCTAGCTTCTCAGCAACCACTCGTGTTGTGCGTGCTATTGTTCTTTCACGCGTGGAAGGGACCTACAGTTTAATGCCGACTCCGAACGGCGAAGTTGAGAAGCTTTTTCTTGACGGGAATAATCTTTGAACATTGTCAGTGACTCGAGAGATGTGGAGCCGTCAAATATGAAAGGTGGTAAATTCGGGTATCGAACCTGGCAGCCTCTGCGTGAGAGTCGACGCACTAACCCACTACGCCACGGCGCTCCCTATTATTAGGTTTAATAAGTTTCTGCAAAAAAATAGATTCCCCTCTTCCCCTTTTACCAAATTTCAGACCGGAATTACCCACGAAAAGCGAAATGCCCCACAATCTGGCAACCCTGCGCTTGTGTCGATGAAACCGAAAAACTTTCCATCCTTGGTATGTGTATCAACACAACACTTAGTTGGAACGATCACATATTTGCAAAATGCTGCAAAATGTTTAGGTTTGCTTAATCGATGCAGGAAATATTGCACCCCCACTGATCTGGCTTTTATTTACAAGGTTGACATCCGCCCCAAGTTTAAGTATAAGGCTTATATCTGGTCAGGTCCTCCCACCCTCCACCTACTAGATAGAATCCAAAAGCGAGCGATAAAACTTATAGGAGACAACAATATCGCAGAGTCATTACGAACATCGACGTACCGTCTCTTCTTTGTCCGTGTTTCATCGCTATGTTAACAAACGATGCTCAAGTGAGCTAGCCAACTGCATTCCTCCTCTCAACGAATTCATCCGCAATACCCGTTTCGCCAGGATTGCCCATCAGTATACCCTTAGGCCTACTTTCGGACGGACAGGTAAATTCAGACACTCGTTCTTCAGCCGCACTGCACGAATATAAAATGCTCTTCCCAGCCTAATATTTCCCACAGACTACAATCCACAGATATTTAAGGTACCTACACTCCCTTCCTCCTTTTGTACCTTTGGCACGTACTGTGTGTTAACCCCGGACACATAAGGGTATTACCAATCTCTTGAAGACGCGCAAATTGTTAAAAAAATCCCTTCCAAACCCATTATTAATAATTCAAACCTGTGAAATGTTTATGGAGTGCCGCAAGGTTCCATACCGAGTCCACTTCTTTTCTCTTTATGCTTAGCTGACTTCACACCATGTTCCCCAGCAGAGGCTGCGTTAATTGTCTTCTGTCAGGTGCTGTTAATTCAACAACATCCAGAACTACCGTGAAGGTATTGACTGAGCCAATATAACTTGTGGTAAATTAAAGCCGAGTACACATCACTTTCGCGCATTAAGTGATTTTAAAAACACACTCTGGCTCGTGTACATAAATTGATTTCATTGGCAGTTGACTAGCGGTTTCCAGTTTCGATGGAAAACTCGATTCGCCCGCATTTGCCTGCATTGCACGTGTGGGATAAAACCGTTACAACCACTTAACCGCCATAGTCACCGACATCGTGTAACCGAATATGCCCCAGTGTGTGCGAGTGTATCAAAGCGTGTTTAATTAAAAACATACACCCCCCACCCTGGAATTCGAACACAAAAAAAAATGCAACGATGAATGTATTTTAATATAAATTGATACGACGGCTAAGTGCTTTTCGTGCTTTGGGTTGTATTAGCAGGCCCCACTAGGGCCAGCGCTGCCGAGAGCGGTGTGTTTGAATAGAATCGAATTAATTTAATTTATTCGATGAATTCCGTTTAATCAGAAATGATTGTTCGTAAAAAAAAAATAATTCAATGGCGCCAAAAAAAGGCCATCAGGAGAATGAAACACATTTGCTGTGATTTGGAGCGGAAAAAAGTGTCTCAGAGGCAGCAGAAGCCATCCGAACATTTGGTTCGAAACGCATAATGAATTCATCGAGCGCCCTGGGCCTGGGAACATGTGTTGTGAGTGTTAAAAAGAGGCTATGCATTCAGCAGCGTGGACGGGCTTCCAAATGAGGTATGAATGAGCTCGATTGCAAGTAATTTTCATTTTCATTGAATCGGAGGAGAACTGGTTTCGCAAGCAGGTGCCCGGAGGACAACGTGAATCCGCTGGAAGGTACGAAAATTAAATTCAGGGGGTTTTGCATTTATTCATACTTCAAATGAACGAACGTCACCTGTTGGATTGGTATGCAGCTTCCGGCAAGTCGGAGTTGGATTCATTCAAGTTTTATCATTTTTTTTTGGGGTTGGCAAAATAGCCTTTTCGTTTGAATGGGAACTTCTTTACAACTGGAGATACACAACAGAATTCAATTGAGGACTTCTTTATCTTTGGATAGAGCTACAGTTCAGATCGCGCCTGACGTAGTTGTCGAGCTTGCAGTTTTGTGGAATATCACAATGTGCCGACAGATACACCAGGTGAATGTTGAAGTGTTGTATAATGTAGGAAGAGGAGTTGTTTAATCCGGGTGGTATCGCAACTGCTTCTCGCAGATATCCACTTGCACCTAACCTGCAGCAGACAGGAACTCTTATCTGGGAGATACTGGGATCCGCAATGAAGTTAATAGAGAAACCAAAAGGGGTGTTCTCTGGTTCTCAGCTCTTTTTTTTTTGAATGTAGCAATAAATGAGGTGTTATAAATGTGGGCAGAGGCTCCTAAGACGACGATGTTCTATAGTGGCATCTGGCAAATTCATCTCCACTCTAACAAACATAAGGAAGAATGCCTTCGATGAAGTGGAGCATGGACCAACAACGGAAAATATACAGCCAAGCGTAACAGTTAACTTGCCGCCAGTAAAAAATTAATTTTCTTTGCCTGTCTCCCTATTGGTTACTTAATCGCCTGTTTTTTTTCGTGAAGAAATTTGATAACTTCAGGGGTTCAAAATCGATTTCACCCTTTGTTGCCCAAGATATGAAAAACAAAAAAAGTCATTTTTTCTTGATAGTTTTCAATTTTGGGTATTTTAAGAAGACGTCGCCTCCAATATCCTGTCCAGCGTACTGTGTGAACGTTGAAAACCGGTTTTCCGACCCGGCAAATCGGCAATAGACTAAAATCTTCACACTAAGGCAAATTCTGAAAAAGCCCAGCGAGTTTCAAATCGATACGCGCCACCTTTTTATCAATTTTAAATCCGCATACGACGAGTTATTTGGTGCGATGGCCGAATTCGGGATCCCGGGAAAACTGATCCGGTTGTTTCGCACTACGCTAACAAGTACGCGATGCACCGTGCTGTTCGGCTCGAGGACTTCGGAGCCATTTGAAACCGGCACCGGATTTCGGCAAGAAGATGCACTGTCGTGTCTTTTCTGGTACTGGAGAAGATAGTTCGGCGGGCAGCTGTAAACACGGAAGGCACTATCATCTACAAGTCAGTCCAACTGTTGGGATATGTAGACGACATCGACATCGTCGCGCGTTTCTAACATGCCGTAGTGGAAGCATTTACGGCAATTGAAGAAGAGGCGAAGCGAGTTGGTTTTAAGGTCAACGAGGATAAAACGAAGTACATGCTGTCGACCAAGAAACGATCCGTCACACACCACCTAGGACAAAATATCACAATCGACAGCTACAATTTGGAGGTAGTAAAGGAGTTTGTCTACTTCGGGGCAAACGTAAACTCCGCAAACGACATCACTGTGGAGATCCGACGTAGAACCGCCTTTGGCAACCGGTGTTACTTCCGTTTATCAAAAGAACTGACGTCAAGACTCCTGACTCGAAGGACTAAAGTCATGCTCCATAAAACTCTTCTTTTGCCAGTTCTGTTATATGGTGCCGAAAGCTGGACGATAAGTAAAACTGCGGAGCTCATTCTTGATGCCTTCGAAAGAAAAATGTAGTAGTCCGGAAGGCAAAAATTCGTCGACTGGCTCGGCCATGTAGAGCGCATGGACAACACTGCTCCAGCCCGAAGAGTCTTCGACTTCGAACCAGTGGGATAACGCAATAGAGGACGCCCACGGAATCGATGGCGCACCCAGGTGGAGAAGGACCTCAATCAACTGGGTGTGTGCAGGTGGAGACAACTGGTTAAAAATCGTGCCGGCTGGAGAGGCTTACTGGTTGAGGCCCAGGTCCACGCCGGACTGTAGCGCCACCAGAAGAATAAGAAGTTTTGTCGGTGACTGTAATTCTCCATCCTCCTACATAATGCCAACGCTTTTTTTCCACAGTTTAACTGTCTGAACTATGCCACTGCACTGACTCGTGAGAGGTGATGGAGTATTGACTGATTGCTGTGAAAACTCAAGTAATTTTTATTTATTTTATTGAAGAATGTCTTCACAATCGCAATTTTCAGTTTCAATCAATTTCAGAAATCGCCTAGGATTATTAAAAAATTGCCGCCGCTCATAGTTCATTTGTTCCAGACGGGTATCCTTTTTCAAAGAGATTCAAATACTTCATCAATCTTGTGCCAAGCGAGGTAATGTTCCCGGTGGCACCAGTTTAAGCACAGTTGTTCTTAACTTCGACAAGTCTTGAAAGGAAGCATGCAAGTATACCCCGGTACACAAAACTATCCCTTTTGTCACTAATCTTATGAATTGGCCTGACTGTGTTATCGGAACAACATTCCCACAAAATAATAGTGCCTCTACCGCGCTGACTAATGGTTTAGGCGCGCGCCCTACGACACCTCCGTACTGCGCGAAATCCGTCTATGTACAAATATATGTGAATGAAGGACCTCATAAATCCGTCTGTTCCTCACACGATTCTGCTGCGGTTACTGTTCTCCCTCCAATGGCAACATTCGAATGTCAAAATCTGTTTACAGAAGCACAACGATAATATTGAATCCATTTCCCAGCCAATCAGCCAATCAAAGTTTAGCCTCGAGCTCTGCTTCAGATTATTGCCTTCGCACAATTCTTCTCGTTCAGCAGTTAATTGGATTCAATCTATTGACGAAGGATGTGGGCGAACGGTCTAGAGTGGCTCTTAACCCATTTTAAAGGTACACCCATCCACATCCTGGCCCGGAGGAACGATAAAGTTTCCCGCCCCCCACCCAGCAACCACTTTTTGGGTCCCATTCGACATTTGCATTAAACTCCACCACTTCAATTTGCACATGTTCCACTCGGGGCCCCACTCGCAGCAACACTCAGCATCGAGTTGCACAAATTAGACAAAAACACGCCACTCAATAAATTTGTTGCAATTAATTTCAATTTAGTCGCCGTACGAATTTTAACCAAATTAAAGCGCCACAAACCGCACCGTCACCGCTGCAATCTCCCCTCTCACCGGCCCACCACTTCCAGTCGCCACATGAGCAGTATTTATTCGCCGCGCCCGCCCTCTTGTTTATATTCGAAACTTTATTCAATGAAAAATCATTAAACAAAACAAAAACATAAAACGGCACAACTTTTCCCATTTTCACATCTAACTTTGGATGCAGTGCGTTTGGTTGTGTGTGTGTCATGCACACTCTCAACCATCCCCTCAACCATTTGCATAGAATCCACAGACACACCCGGCGCACACACAATGTGTGCTGAAAACGAACCAAGTTTGTCGAGTGTTCGCCAACTTGTGCAGCAGCAGCAGCAGTAGCGGTGGCAAAGGCACGTTGGGGACTTGTCACCCTTGCCCCCTCCCCGCACAGTGGCACCTCATCCACATCCGGCGGCCGATTGTACGTTGCATTGATGACACAAAACCACTTGTTGAGCTGGGGACATGGCAAAGTTTTCCGAGCCACCAGCCACCAGCCACCAGCCAGAGCCGCCACCGCCGCCGGAGTGAGCCAGCCAACTGAATAACATGATAAGTTTAAAATAAATGGTTGTATAATTTTAGGATAACGCAACAACTGAATACAGTTATTAATGTAAAACGGAAGTTCATGCTCTTTCCGCTCGACTCCTTCGCTCCTCAGAGCAGCAGCAGCAGCAGCGAACGGAAACAGAGAGAAGCAAACTTTGCGAATTGAGTTTTCCTTTCGCTTTAACACGGCCCCTTTCGGAGACGGCCATCCGCATGCAGACAGTGACTGAGTGTGTGTGTGGGGCGGATGGCAGAAAGATGGTTTGATTTATGCCGAGGTTCGGGGCTGCCACTTTGCCAGTTTCATAAGTGGGCGGCTGGGCGGTTTGAAAGGGTGCCCAGATCTGCGGCAATTGGTATGAAGTTTGAATTATACTCAAATACAAGGACGGGTTGAACTGGGCGGAACACCGTGCGTCGCCCCTTTCGTCAACCCTTCCCGTAGACAATGATGATCTATTTGCATAGGCGAAATTGCCGGAATAAGTTTCCGGCATTATCTGTTTAACTTGGTGAACTTGGGTTTCGTTTTTCTTTTCATTTGGGGGGATAATTCGTAGCGTAAGTCGTTTTGGAAAGTTTGCCTTGGGGATTAGGTCTGGCGTGCGATCATGGTGGAGCTAGACTGTGCAGTCAGTCTCTGTGTAGGTGTGTGGGCTGTCGTTTTGATGAGACTTCATTAATTTGTGAAATGCGGTGCGCTCTGGGACAGCAGCAGGTCGTCGTGATTTCGGGTGAAAGTTTCGCACTGGCAATCTTGGACGAGGGACGGGTGATGGATTGATTGGTTTCTGTCCGATTGGGGGTGCACTTGGCGTGGACTTTAACGAAGTTCTCATTGAAAGGGGTTGAATTGATTCCTGTCCCGTTCGTTGTCACGTAGTTCGGGGAAACGTTAAGGTGTTGCATGTCTTTTGTGCTGCAAGATGGGTGGCATATTTGTGTAATTACATGGTCCATTCCTTATTGAATGCATTTATGTTTAAGAAAACAAGCGGTTTGTGACTGAGGAATGTGACAAGGAGCTTACATGTTACACAATAGGCCTTCTTGGAGGGATAGTACTACCCCATCCACCTCATATCATTTGTATAAAATGGTACAACTTGTGAATGCATCGTCAAGAGAAGCCACCACCTACTCGGAGTGGACAATGCAAGAAAGCATTAAATTTCAATTCCAGAAGAGAACTTCATGCAATTGCAAGTGTTGTAACGCAACAACCAACAAAGTAATCATACTTACGGCTATATTTCAAGCCTTAATACTTTACGGTTGCCCAGTATGGGGAATATCCGCACAGTGTCACATTAAAAGATTTCAAATAGCCCCAAACAAAATTTTAAAAATGATGGTAGACCTACCACGGGATTATTCCACCTTCAAACTCCACAGAAGAGCGGGTGTTGAGCTGGTCCATAAAAGAATAGTGAAACTGACAGATAAGTTTGATTACTCATGAGTTTTTGCTGACAATCCACTAGTCAATGAACTAACGAATTGTATCCCTCAAAGTGAATAAATATTATTGCATGTTAATATTTTCTAATCTAAACGCATTTTTCCGAGGTGGACCTGGGCCTAGCTTCTCGGCAAGCACTTGTGTTCGACGCACTTACCCACTACGCTACGACGACCACTTACTATTTACTGTCCTTTGTATTTATTTATCTATCTATTTATTTAATTACTTATTTATTTATTTATTTATTTATCTTTTTACTTATATATTTATTTACTTATTTTTTTTTGTTCATTTAACTAATTGTTTATTTATTTATTTATTTATTTATCCATTTACTTAGTAGTAACATCAATATTGTGATATAATTATTTACCTGTCTACTGGTATCAAACATTAATTTACTTATGTTCATTGACATACATATATACTTGTACATACATATATAACTACAGTGGACTCTCCCTTTTTCAGAACTAAGATACATGATATATCAAATGTCTGTATTAAATACTGTGCGATAGCTAAAATCAATGTATACATTTTATAAAGAAATAAATATCTCACCGCTATTCTGGCAAACCTCAGTGATGTGTTTTAAGTCACAACTACCTCACAAGAGCATGGTGAGTCACAAATCGTGAGGTTTTCGTATTCTGAGCAAAACCTCACAGCTTGTGAGCATCACAAGAACCGTCAAAATTATGATGTTCTCATGAGCACATTACAAGGAAAAATAGCAACAAAAGAACTGTCACACACAAGGAAAAGTAAACAAATGTTGATTTTATTTTGGCGTTTAGCTCATCTGATCAGTTGGATCATTTTTGCCCAGAAGAAAATCGGGATTCATTTGCCAGAAATTCGTATAATGGTCCAACTGCTCCTGGGATGTACGCTGATATTTTCTTGTTCCTGCAAAATATTCATTATTAATAAATACTTATGAATATTTCATTAATATACACAATATTACTTTGTTCGCTACGATCTGCCATTATTTTGTAGATACGCTTAGTAAGAAAAAAAGCGCGAATATAATAATTGTCAAAAAAAAAACAATTTTTGACATGGCAACGAATTCACCTCACCATGGTGAATATTCTTGTGTGTTTTCTTGTGAGGTTTTCGCCAGAATACCAAACAGCTGAAACCTCACAAGGTAAGCATCATAATTTTCGCCTCACTGACATTCGTGCGTTGTGACCACATCATAACCAGAATAGGGGTGTTTATCTATCTATCTATCTACCTACCGGGAAAGTTCGGTGCAAGCATAAGCCGCACAACTGAAACCCGCAGGTAAAGATCGATCATCTTTAAATGAAATGGTCAAAGTGGATATATGTTATGTATCACGTGGCAAACTCATGACATGACATTGGTTGAACTCCGTTCTCAGCGATCAAAACAGCAAAATAGCAGTGGCGAGCAAAACTGGATACATATTTCAGTATTTGTGGTTTTTCATCTATAAAATTGTTTCTTTACGACGGATTCGAATGTTCGGACTGTTACCTGTTCATTTTGACTTGGATATAGTCTTCTGTGGGTCGTCGTGGCGAAGTGGGTACGTGTGTCGACTCCTACTCAGAGAGTACCAGGTTCGATACCCGAAAAGGTAGTAACCTTTGATAATGACACTGACAGTGCTCAAAGAGTATTCTGTGTAGAAAAAGCTTCTCAACTTCGCCGTTCGGAGTTGGTATTAAATTGTATGTCCCTTCCACTTGTGAAAGAACAATAGCACGCACAACGTGGAGTGGTTGCTGAGAAGCTAGGCCCAGGTCCGCCTCGGACCGTCGCGCCACCCATAAAAATAAAATAAAATTGAAAGCTGTCGCTACCAAGAAAAACCATCATGTGCAGCATTAGTATTCGACCTAATCCGATTTAAAATATTATTCTGTTCTTGTGTCAGTAATGGAATTAGAATATAATTTGATCTAAGTCTTGATATATTGTTAAATAAGTCGGTGGCCAGGCGATCAGATGATGGCATACCATGACGAATGAATGGCAAATTTGAAATTAAGGCTTGTTTGTTTAACTATGTTTAGTGTCGATTTGACACACTTTTCATTTCACACAAGTTAAACTCCTAATAATTGTAGTGCGATCTCAATAAGGTGAGGATAAATAGTTTTGGGCACTCACCATTATTATGCACGATCTCAAATGGTTTCTCCTTTTTGTACCATAAGTACGCTGCCGTTCCATTGACCGCATTTCTGTGTTATTTCGCATGATCGATGGCTTTTTTTTTGTATTATATATTTTTATTTATTTTATTTTTTTTTTAATTTAAAAATTTGGAAATAAAAACCGGATTTTTCGACTAGAATGTCCCTTGTTTTTATTTCATTTTTATTTTGGAAAATCCATTCAGACATACTAGACAAAAATGCTTAAAACTAGTTGGACGAACATTTGTACTATTTCTAACTTACTGGCCCTCGGCGTTCACTCTAAGCTAAATTTAATCTTATCCTATGTCTTTCGACTTAAACAAAGAATTCATGCATTTAAAGAACATTTCCTTTAACTGTACGACTTAATATTAAGAAAAATTAACTGAATAACAGAAAGGCTATACTTAAAACTATATATACAAACTTACACAATACCTTAAAAATAACTTAAACTAAGTAAAGCTAAACTACATGCATATACACATGTATATGGCGTGGAAGAGGTGCTTCAATAATCCCAACATCAACCATAGCAGTAAATTCAAGGTATTTGAAGCGGTTTCGGAGGCGGTAATACAATACGCGGCGCAAGTGTGGGGACATAAAGCCTATGAGGAAGTGGAGAGGTTGCAACGTTTTTTTTATTAAAAGGATTTTCCATTTGCCTACAATGACGCCAAACTACATGCTTATGCTGGAAACAGGATTATCTCCTCTATGTGTAAAAACACTCAAGATGCAAGTCAATTACATACTGCGGGTAATGAAAATGCCAGATAACCGACTTCCGAAAATAGTCGCTTTGCAAGCAATTCGGAGAAAAACAGCGTGGTATCAAGAATGGTTGGAATTAGCGCATACATGTGGTATACAGTTGAACGTGGAAATCCTGGACTGGATAGATTCACTGCACCTATTAATAAAACAAGTCGATGAGGAGGCGAGAAAGAAATTTCTGGAGAAAGCAGCATCTTCAATCACAGTACGTACAACCGGCTCAATTACAATCTGGGGAGTAGAAATTATTTCAAAGATTCGAATAGTATCCGCGAAATATCAACAATGTTCAAGCTGCGCGGAGAACTATAATAATAATAATATGGGTGGCGCGACAGTCCGAGGCGGACCTGGGCCTAGCTTCTCAGCAACTTCTCGTGTTGTGCGTGCTATTGTTCTTTCACGAGTGGAATGGACCTACAGTTTAATGCCGACTCCGAACGGCGAAGTTGAGAAGCTTTTTCTAGACAGGAATACTCTTTGAGCATTGTCAGTGACTCAAAGAGATGGAGCCGTGAATTATGATAGGTGGTAAATTCGGGTATCGAACCTGGCACCCTCTATGTAGGAGTCGACGCACTTACCCACTACACCACGGCGACCACGCGCGGAGAACTACTAAAACTTAATTTTATTCCCCACAGGGAGGACCTCCCGATACAATGCGGCATGTGGAATCTAAATGAAAGTGAGGATGTCATGCACTTCATAGGCAGGTGTCCAATTTTGAATGAGACTAGAAGAAGTGCTTTTGAGAAAGACTTGGAAATGGAAAGACTGAAATGGAAATAGAATCACTGCTCAATGAAATGAATGTAATAAAGCTCTTTAAATACTGTGAAATTGCTTTAAAATATAGGGAAAGTATATTAACAGAATCTTTCTAAAATTGCTAAATTGATAGAGTAATACACTTAAATTATATATACCTTAATTAAAGAAATTAGATGCAGTGTTTAGTAACGTAATAATTGTCAATCCGGGAGACGGCAAAGCCATGCTAATTGATTTTATATAATAATTTTTATTATTAAAATTACTTACTTACTTTAATACATGTGTATATATGAATATATAGTCATATGCATATATGTATTTGATATTTACAATGTATACACATATGTACACAGTGGTGTATGTATGGGAATACGCAACTACCCTAGGCTATGTAGATCGGCCATACGTTGCAGCTTATAGATTTGCATCTAATTTGCTGCAAGACAGTAACCGACTGGTCCTCCAATCGGGGATACGTACTACCCTTTCTACCCCGGGTCTAAAGGGTTCGACGAGGGAGTTCCCTCTCTCCCCAGCCACCTGAATTTTCGATGTTGCATTGCAACATCCCGAACATCTCTCCTTGATACCGCCGTACTGAACCGGTGGAAACCCTCTCCAGCTCGTTGTGCGACAGAACGGTCGTGGTTGAGTCGCCCATCCACAGTTGGGCCTGTGTGGAAGATGAGCGGCACCGCACTTATATTCTGCAACAGTCCGTTCTTGTCTAAATAGAGAAAATCTTCTGGGGGGACGAAGCTATTGGGGTAGTAAGGACCTGAGATCAAGTTATTGGGCGTCGCTCAACCAGTATGACCTCGAATCAACTTCAACAGGAAATTGTCCACTCTTATCAGGTTTGCCCTGTTGTATAAAACCTCATTGGAATAGAATTTAATGTACTGGGACTCTGGAGTTCGACAAAGACGAAGGCAAGCCCTGAGACAAGCCCTCTCAAACAACCGAATCTTTTCCATCAAGCTTGCTCTCACGTTGTACCACACGGGACAGCCATAGGCGAGCATTGGCCGGATGAGGGCTATGTAGCAGATAACACTCACCCTTCACCCACAAAACAGTCTCTTTGTAATGGCAAAAGTGCCTCGAGCTCTGGCCAGAACAGCATCTACATGTTTGTTAAAATATAGATACTGATCTAGCCAGATCCCCAGGTATTTGACCACAGTCTTTTGCGCCAGTGGTTCCCCGTGTTTTCAAACGATTGAGAACTTTCGCCAATACCTTTTCATATCCGCCGAGGCCTTATACAACGGCGTCCTGAGCACAATGGTTTCCGACTCCCGGAAGTTGATCCTCAACTTCCAGTACGCAACTTTTCATGAATGAATCGAAGTAACCTTGCGTGAGAGTAGTGATTTCCTCGATCTCTTTGCCTGATCTGTACACGATCAAGTCAACGGCATATGCAATTACGTGAGGAAGAGAGATATATGAGATGAGAGATATATGAAGAGATATATGAAGAACAAGAAATCAGCTGGGATGGATGGTATCCCGAACATCGTGCTTAGTTATCTCCCTCCGGCGGCAGTCGAAATTTACACTACACTGTTCAACAACGCGCTCAGTAATGCATATTACCCGGAACGTTGGAAGATAGCCGTGGTGCAACCAATCCCTAAACGGGACAAAGACAAAAGCATCCCGTCAAATCTCCGATCGATAAGTCTTCTTCCTTGTATCAGCAAGGTCTTCGAAAAGATTGTTATTCGAGCCCTAAAAACGTGGGTCGAGGACAACAATATTATACCGGACAACCAGTTTGGATTTAGGGCGGGGCATGACACCACACATGCCGCGTCGAAGCTGGTATCCGACATTCAATGGAATAAAAATAAAAAACAATGTACGGGTGCCTGTCTGATCGACTTAGAGAAGGCGTTCGACACCGTTTGGCTAGAGGGCCTTTTCCTTAAGCTCGTCAGGCTTGGCTTACATAAAACATTGCTATACATGATATATGACATGATAACAGGTAGAAAGTTTGTCGTAAAAAGTGGCGGCGTAACTTCTACCACAGTTTTTAATATCAATAACGGTCTACAGCAGGGGGCTGTTGGTTCCCCGATATTGTTTGCTATTTTCACTGCAGATCTTCTAAGGTCTATGCCGCACCTAATCGCGTACGCCGATGACTTAGTGGCGTACAGATCAGGCCCGAAGGTAGAAGTCATTAATACCTTGTTGCAACGTGACTTTGACAATACTTTGACATATTGCGATGACTGGAAGCTGCGTATCAACTTCCAGAAGTGTGAGACTGTCCTTTTCCGTACCCCGCTGGCCATGGCCTCAAGGGATACGCGCGTAAACTGGAAGAAGTTCAGCATAGTTGACCCCCAGGGTCAGACGTTAGCCGTGAAAACTGTAGTTAGATATCTTGGCATTTGGTTGGATCATTTTCTGTATTTTAACAAACATATAGAGAAGGCTCTGACCAATGCTAGAAAAGCCTTTGCTGTGGCAAGTAAGCTGTTTTACAGCAGCCAACTTGATACCAGGGTGAAGGTAATCTGCTATATGGCCCTCATAAGGCCAGTCATGGTGTATGGTTGTCCTCTGTGGTTCAACGTGAGTCCTTCCCAGATGGAAAAGATGAGGGTGTTCGAGAGACGGTGTCTTAGGACTTGTCTCCGGTTGTATCGAACACCCGAGTCTGAGTACAAGAAGTACTATCCTAACGAGGTCCTGTACAACAGGGCAGACGTGAAGAGGATAGACAATTTTATCATTAAATTAATAAGAAGTCACATTGCAAGAAGCATGAATTCTACCAACAGTCTGATCTTCGGGGCTTACTATCCCAATTATATGTACCATGAGAGGGTGCGCCACAACGGCTTTGTCCCACCTGAAGCATTCCTCTATTTCGATTCGATCGGCTTGATCCAGGACACGGAAGGATGTCCTGTAATCTACCACGCGATGCGCCGAACAGTTGACAGGCGACTCCTCTACGAATCGGATGTCGTCCGCGAACACGAAGATCTTCTCCGGTTCAGTAGAGCGATCCCTGCTCGAGACAGGAGAGAGAGTGATAAGGAGCGGCACTTCTTTTGGTGGTTACACCAGAACCAATCCCCGCCTTCACCGTCCCTGCCTATAGGATATTAATCGTTTAGTTGGTATAACGGCCCACTTACCTAGTTGTAAGGCAACAAAAAAAAAAAAAAAAAAAAAAAATAAAAACAAAAAAAAAGAGGTGCACAAGGTCGTGTGGATTATATATGTTACGCATATATATAACATACACGCCCTTGAGTACACGTCCGTAGTATTACGGACATAGATTAAGTTAGATTAAGTGTTTTTTAATAGGTATTAGGGTTTTTTAGATTTAGATTTAGGTTAGGTAATAATAATAACAATGTATAGAGCGCCAAGTTTTTCTTAGTTTTCTTGGCCAGTAAGCCCTAAACAATAAAGTCTGTCCCAATACGTGAGGAAGAGAACTTATCAGATCGCTCAAGTAAATGTTGAACAGGATCGGCGAATTAACGGCACCCTATTGGAGACCATACTAGAATGTCCCTGTTAGCGCTAAGTATGACGCCAAGATCATAATGACAAAATGTCTGTGAAAAGTTGAATGCACAAAAAAAAGAAGTTGAAAACTGGATACAATCAGTGTAAAAAGGCTGCGTACATTACCACCCTCTCTAGAAAAATAGCTAAGTCGCTTATACTTTTATCGAAAGCAATAATTTTGTTTGTCTAAGAATAATGTTAATAACTCCTTCTCATCGTAACATAAGTGTTTTCTAATTGTTCACATGTGGGAACTCAACAGATCTCAATTCTTGGAAAATGCCACTGAAAATACAGCACAAAAAGTCTGCGTACATTTATGTCTTAGGCGGAGAGAATTTCCAATTCGGGCCCATTTTTCGCTTCAATTTATATTTTCATTTTCTTCTTTCATTCAGTCGAGCGCTTGAATTATCGGGGGCACATGTATTATTATTATTTTCCTCACTTTTAAGAGTTTTTTTAAACTAAAATTATGAACAAGGAGTTATCAGCGGATATTCGAAAATAAATAGTGAACCAAATACGTATAGGACGTATACAGAGGATAAAAGTTTAAGAGAAATTGGTGAAACCAGTGGTGAACCACATTCTTCCGTGCAAAGAGTTTTAGAAAACTGCGCACACCCTGGAAATTTTTACTTGGATATACAGGTCTGGACGCCCAGGAGTACTTAAGCCAGAGAAAAATGGTCAGTTTTTGCTGAAGTAAAAGCAAATCCAAGAATAAGTGCTCCTTAAATAGTTAAGATAATCCAAAAGAAGTTTGAGAAGTCAGTTAGTTGCTCTGCCGTTAGAAATACCCTAAGAGAAGGAAGTTATTATGGACGATCCGGAAGGAAAAAACCCTATATTTCAGAAATTAACCAAAAGAAGCGCGTTGCTTTTGCCAAGGAGAATATTGACAAGCAAGAAAGTTTTTGGAATAGTGTATTATTTTTGGGCGAAAGCAAATTTTGCATATTTGGATTAAATGAGCGCGGTATTGTGTGGAGAAAACCAGCAAATGAATGGAATAAAGAAAATTTATTTCCAACAGTTAAACATGGTGGTGGCGGGGTCATTGTATGGGGGTGTATGGCAGCAAATGGAGTTGGAAACTTGGAATTTATTGAAAGTACAATGGATAAATTCCAGTATTGAATTTTAATAAAAAAAAAATATCCGTGAAAGTGCCAGCAAACAAGGCTTGGGTGATAATTTTATATTTCAACACGATAATGATCCCCAGCATAGTTCTTTGTAAAGCTTTGGCTACTGTATAATCTCCCAAAACAGTTGCAAAAACCTCCGCAATCACCAGACCTTAATCCCATAGAACATCTGTCGGAGTTGTTGGACCGGCGCATCTGTCAACATAACATATCGTCCAAAAATATGCTCAAAATAACTCCTGAAGATACGAAACGCTTAGTAAATTCAATGGGAAAACGACTTACGGAAGTCTTATTCAGAAGAGGGTACCCAACAAAATATTGAAATATTTTTTATTATATTTTTTTCGTTTAGTTTTAAATGGTGTATGCAGACTTTTTGTGTGTTTTTTTTTTGACCTTGGGTTACTTCAATCCACATTTTACGAAAACTGAGTCAGTTATTTTTGTTTTTCGTTTTTGAATTACTTAATAACTATTGTCTTAAATTAACTCAATGAAAAAGATTTAATTTGTTTTATCGATTTTATAGTTTTTTTTCATTTTAATGAAAGTTTCATGCTTTGTACTCAGGCTTTTTGCACTGACTGTATATGGGATCGTCATGGTTTTATTTTTATTTCTGCCGTTGTAATTGTACAATTTCTTTGATCTATACCTCTTTCTTTCAGAAAACAGCTCTGAAAATGTCAATCAAATCCGTCTTAAGGAAATAACTAAACTGATGTTTCCAGGCTTGCTTGCCACTGTAGATGTCCCCCCCACTCTCTCCTATTTGCATCCTCACCCTCAATTGCTTCAAAACACAACCTCATGTCCGACCACATGTTTAACAACACTAAAATCAAGTCGCAAATTCGATTTGATTTTATTTCAAAGCACACCAAACGAATGAAAAAAACAAAACGTCTTATCTTGTTACATTCTGATTCTCTTTCGTTTGATGTGCGTTCAAATAAAAACGTTTTTTAGACTCGTTTTGTTTGATCTGATGTGTTTTCAAAAGACGGAAAGGACACATCCGCTAACTCTATGAGCTCTGCAAGAATGCGAATGCATTGTAGTCCGGAGGGCAAAAATTCGGTGACATCGAGCTCATGAACATGGACATGACATGAATGCTGTAGTTAAACGCTTCTTTGAAGCCCCACTTGAGTCAAGGTAGAGATAACCACCAAATTAGCCGCATACAGACCGCAACTGATAGGAGTCGCAAGACGATTGGGTGTCAATGACTGAAACCAGGGTGACGTCAATCATGGATGTGGACGAAATTTATTTGTGCCGGTATTTGAACCCAGATGCCCAGCGAGGGAATCGACAAAACCCACGACAACAACTGTCCTACTTTTATATCTAATCTATCTATGTATCCATTTCCCTTAACTCCCACCTCCTCCAACACAAAGCCCACCATCAAACCCTTCCATGCCGAACCGTACCTCACACGTCGTTCCCACGAGATTGAATTCGAATTAACTGCTGACCTCGTTTCGCTCACTCAATGGCCTCCATTCCCGCGTGTAACCCTAAACAATAACCAAAAAAAACGTCCGGAAATTACCTCAAACCCACACACACACGCCGCCAATGCCCACTCGCCCAGCAATTTGGCCGCCCCAATCCACTTTTCAGCGTGTCCTGCATCCCTTTCGATAGGAAACTTGCAATTTTCGAAATGTTAACGATTTGTTCGCTCAATTTACGAGGCAATGGATGTAATAAATTAACTTCAAAGCACGTCATTCAAATGAGCGAGTAAATTATACCCCAGGCACCGCAGGAATAGAGCACCGAAGTGACTCTCTCCGGCAGACGCCGGCAATGTCGCACATCGCCGCCTTCGCACACAGTTCGCTGCCGTCATCGTCAATGGAGCCGGTAGAGGGTGGACGGGTCCCACTGAGATGGGAATACATTTTTCCCATGCAGCGAATAAATCGCAGAGAAATTTATGTAAATGTATCGCGCCGAGTGGGGAAAAGGCTTCTCCTGTCGCAATGGATTCAAGGAACGAGATGAGATATCAATTCTTGCTGTGTCCTTGTTGGGAGGGGGTGTAGGGCAGGCGGAAGTCCCATGCAAATTTTATCGCTTTGTGGGACTTTCAAAGATCAATTTCCGTTTCTCGCTGTTCCGCTGTCGCTGGGTGCGCTTTGCTGCGGAAAAGGATATTTGTCGTAATGGATTGCAATCATCGCATGGGATTTGTGCGTCTGTGTGAAAATTGAATTCACTTTAGCGCATCGTACTATCATTTACAGACCGGAAGGGAAGCAGTAGAGAAAGGAGGCTTAATGGATGAGGCATAAGTTGGATCACAGAAAATTTTACCAAGCGCAAGGCTTGACATTTTTTCTTAAGCTCTTCGCGTTCACTTTGAAGCTTAGCAACCTCTGGATGAAAGGTGGATTGTGGGGTTTCACTAGAAACTCTGTAGGAAGTGTGTTCAACAAAACTAGGTGATACTAGGATCTGCAGAGGTCCACCGCAAAATGTAACTGCAAGCGCAATGTTTTTGGCCCCAACCTCTGGCGATGTTTGAAGTGTTAACTCTCTGTCAGCTACAAGAGTATATTAAGGTGATAGCTCGACATCAACGGACTGTGTTTTCCCCAACCACCCCAAGCACCTGTAAAAAGCCAATACACTACATTACGCTTATAGCAAAATCTCGTGTAAAAGAAACGCTAATAAGAACACCATGTCCCTACCAATATATACCAATACAAAATATATCGTATTTGCAGACTGCTAAACGGCGATGATGACACCAATACCACTGTCGGGCAGAATGTCACACTCAATATGGACGATGATCGACGAGAACTCCGTCCCCCCGACTAAGACGAGGTCAAGATAGCAATATCAAGACTGCAGTCTAACGAAGCTGCCGGTGCGTACGGACCGCTGAAATCTTTCAGGCAGCTGGAGATGATCTGGTTGGGAAAATTCACCAACGCATCTGTAAGATATGGTCGGAGGAAAGCATGCCGGATGAGTGGAATCTCAGTACCGTTTGACCGATCCACAAGAAAGGAGACCCCTTTGACTGCGCCAACTACCGAGGGATAAGTCTCCTGAGCATCGCGTACAAAATCTTCTCTGCTGTTTTGTGTACCCGCCTGAAGCCGTTTATAAATAACCTGATAGGTCCTTATCAGTGTGGGTTCAAGCCAGGGAAGTCCACCATCGACCAGATTTTCACACTACGGCATATCTTGGAAAAGACCCAAGAGATGCAGATCGACACCCCCACCTTATTGTCGATTTCAAGGCCGCATATGACAGCGTGAATACCGACGAGCTTTACAACGCCATGTCTAGTTGTGACATTCCTGCTAAACTCGTCAGGTTGGGCAGGATGACGATGGAGAATTCTCGCTGCTCCATCAAGGTCGGTAAAGGCTTTAGACAAGGCGACGCGCTGTCATGTGATTTCTTCGAGTTCATCCTGGAAAACATCGTGCAAGACTCACACACCGACACTAGAGGCACGATCTTCCAGAAGTCCGTACAACTGTTGCCATACGCGAATGAAATTGACGTGATTGGCAGAACACAGCGCGCCGTTATGAGGCATTTGCTGGAAGCGGTAAAAATGGGTCTAGCGGTGAATGAGGGCAAAACGAAGTATATGCTGTCATCAAGAAAGGACACACAACATCGACGTCTTGGACAGAGCGTCACAATGGGCAGCTATAACTTCGAGGAAGTCAAGGACTTCGTCAACCTCGGCTCCGCAGTAAATATTACAAACAACATCAGTACCGAGATCAAACGCAGAGTAACTCTTGCCAACCGCTGTTTCTATGGGTTCAAGAGGCAATTGAGTAGTAGAGCCATCTCTCGAAGGACCAAGCTGACTTTATACAAGATCTTAATCATCCCAGTCCTGCTGTACGGCGCGGAGGCATGGACAATCTCAAAAGCGGATGAGGAAGTCCTTGGTATTTTCGAGAGAAAAGCTCTGCGTGCGATCCTTGGTCCTGTTTGCGTTGGCGGTTTTTGGAGGAGAAGATTCAACCACGAACTGTACGGGCTGTACAGCGACATGAGTCTAGTCAGGCGTCTTCGGATCCAACGCCTAAGATGGCTAGGCCATGTAGAGCGTATGGACAACTCAGCTCCGGCCCGGAGAGTTTTCGACTCCGAACCCGTGGGACAACGCAACAGAGGACGCCCGCGTTTAAGGTGGCGCACCCAGGTGGAGAAGGACCTCAACCAACTTGGCGTGCGACACTGGAGACAGCTAGCAGGACAGGCTTGTTGGTTGAGTCCCAGGTCCACCCCGGACTGTAGCGACAAATAAAGGGGAAAAAGAACAACCACTATTTTTATTTGAACCTTTGTATAACTTCAGTTATAAAGTAAAGAAATAGAACATGCTAAAGTTGTGTAATTAAAGTTTTACTTAAAAGCTCTCTTATCAAAACATAACTTAACAGTAATTGTATGTAAAAGCTCTTCAAGAGTCTAAAAGAAAGGCCATCGGCCAATGCTAAAAGCGCCCATACACGTGACACTTGTGCTTAAATGTGTCCTGTGTATTGATAGTAAGCACGTGATGTTATTCTGCCCCATACAAGTCTTTAAGACCTACAAAAGTTAAAAAGATTCACAGATCAGACGTGAGGAACTAAAATTGTTAGTTTTCAAGCGTTCACTTATGTCATTCAAAAATGAAAAATCTGTGGCATTTGCTTTAAGCTGCGCAAACATTCCTGCAATTGATTAAACCGCTTGATGTATTTCGATAGTATTTTGATATTAAAATCTACGTTTTATCTATGTTTTGGTTCTAAAACAGTTTTGGAGCATTCATCACCACAAAGTCAATTTCGCCGACGGGTTGGTGAGTTTATGGAAATTTAAATTGTATTCTAAGACATGACGTGACGTTGTGTCTGACCGTCGGCTTCTACGCACTTGAAGCTATGCTGCCTAGGTTCGATTCACGATATGAACAAAATAACTCTCACAGTCTCACCTCTTTCAAGTCACTGACAATTCTAAAAGAGTAATAACTGTCCAGAAAAACCTTCTCAAACTTGGTCGTTCCAAGTCGGCATACAACTGTAGATCCCATAGACTCGTGAGAGAACAATAACATGCACAACACCAAATAGTGAATTCAAAAGTAATTGGTAAGTGGTTTTTGGAACTTCAAAATGAAACAATATTTTCACTTTACATTTTATTACAAACTACTAAGTGGTCGTAGTGGGTAAGTGCGTCGACTCCTACGCAGAGGGTGCCAGGTTCAATACCCGAATTTTCGACCTTTGATAATTCACGGCACCACCTCTTTCGAGTCACTGACAATGCTCAAAGAGTATTTCCTCTCTAGAAAAAGCTTCTCAACTTGGCCGTTTGGAGTCGGCATAAAACTGTAGGTCCCTTCCACTTGTGAAAGAACAATATCACGCACAACACGAGTAGTTGCTGAGAAGCTAGGCCGAGGTCCGCCTCGGATTGTCGCGCCAACCCTAAAAATAAAAAAAAATTGAAAGCTGTCGCGTCCAAGAAAAACATTCATGTGCAGCATCAGTAGTCGACCTAATCCGATTTTAAATATTATTCTGTTCTAGTGTCAGTAATGGAATTAGAATATAATTGTATCTAATATATTGTTAAATAAGTCGGTGGCCAGGCGATCAGATGATGGCATACCATAACGAATGAATGGCAAATTTGAAATTAAGGCTTGTTTGTTTAACACTAGTCTATGTTTAGTGCCGATTTGACACACTTTTCATTTTAAACAAGTTAAACTCCTAATAATTGTAGTGCTGTTGACAAACGCTCGCGGCGCACCAAAGAAATAGTTGTCGCCAGAGGGCTCAGAAGGATTGTAGAAGAGTTATTACATATCTGATGTTTGGTGTCAATTTGACACAATGTGTTTAAACCTTCAAATAAAGTTCTTCGCGCGAGTGCTGTGACACTTCGTCCGTTATTTTCTTATTTTTCGATTCGAGTGCAACTGTTGCTGTGAATTATTCAGATTTTTTTTCAAACAATTACTGAAAAATGTCTGACTATGAGCGATTCTGCCGATACAGTTTGTATGGTAAACCGAAGATAGCGATCTTCCTAACAACAACTAACACCCCTATTCTGGTTGTGCTGTGGTCACAACGCACGAATGTCAGTGAGGCGAAAATTATGATGCTTACCTTGTGAGGTTTCAGCTGTTTGGTATTCTGGCGAAAACCTCACAAGAAAACACACAAGAATATTCACCATGGTGAGGTGAATTCGTTGCCATGTCAAAAATTGTTTTTTTTTTGACAATTAGTATATTCGCGTTTTTTTTCCTACTGAGCGGTCTACTAATACTTGCTTTTGGGAAAAGTAATATCTTCAAAATAATGGCAGAACGTATTGTGTATATTAATGAAATATTCATAAGTATTTATTAATAATGAATATTTTGCAGGAACAAGAAAATATCAGCGTACATCCCAGGAGCAGTTGGACCATTATACGAATTTCTGGCAAATGAATCCCGATTTTCTTCTGGGCAAAAATGATCCAACTGATCAGATGAGCATAACGCCAACATAAAATCAACATCTGTTTATTTTTCCTTGTGTGTGACAGTTCTTTTGTTGCTATTTTTCCTTGTGATGTGCTCATGAGAACATCACAATTTTGACGGTTCTTGTGATGCTCACAAGCTGTGAGGTTTTGCTCAGAATACGAAAACCTCATGATTTGTGGCTCACCATGCTCTTGTGAGGTAGTTGTAACTTAAAACACATCACTGAGGTTTGCCAGAATAGGAGTGTTAAAGTGATTCCGAAGGTTATAACAGTGAAAATAGTGATGATGATTTTATCGGACAAGAAATGCGTTTGGAAATCGCTGCTGAAGCGGACAACGCTCTCAGGTTGAAAGACAAGACAATTCAGTAAGTGCGCGATCCAATGCCACCATTTCCATCAGTCTCGACAATAGATTTCGATTCTCGTCAAGGTTTGTTTTGAATTTTTTTGTTTAGGCGCTTTCATTTGAAATTTTTCCAGGTCCAACATCATTTGCGAAATCTCGCATCAGCAGTCCAGTGACTGCCTTTTTGCTTTTTATCGAGCCAATCGAGAATATTGTGGTACAAATGACAAATTACGAAACGGTGTCCACAAGCATGGCGTCAAGTGGAAGTTGGTTGATGTGTCTTAAATGCGCGCCTTTTATGGGCTTTTGTTCTTGGTTGGGGCATATCGGTTGTATAGGGAAGCAGCTGATGAGCTCTGGGCCACCAATTTTCGCAGCGACAACGTCACTTAGTCGCTTTCGAGCTATTAGCCGATCGATATGATTCGTTAACCGAGAAACTCGGCAAATAAAGGGTGTGCGCGATAAACTTGCACCAATTCGCGATTTGTTTGACCTGTGAGTCCAGCACTTGAAAGTAATGTAAGTTCCTGGCAAATTTCTTTGCTGCCATTTCGTGGACGATGCAGTTTTCGACAGTAAATTTCGTCTAAGCCTGGAAAGCATGGCATCACTGCCGACACTGGATCGGCTTATGCCTTCAATATACAAGTCTACGTTGACCGTGACAGAAACTGTTAGGCAGAAATCAATCAATATCAACGTGTTGTTCATGATTTGTGCCAAGTTATTTCTTTTCTTCGCGTGCTTGCCTTTACTTTTCTCTTTTCTGGGATTATTTTCCATTTTTCGGAATGAACGGACGTAATGTCACTTGTGATAATTTTTTTTACATCTTACAGTTTGGTACTCGAGCTGAAGTGTGCTCGAGTGTCTTATAGTGCCGACAATCGTCATTTATCTTATTGACGATTGTCAGCACTATAAGGAAAAATCGCAAGGAGATACCGTCAGCGCTGCTAGACATGAAAAGAAAACCAGTGTTGCACACTGAAATCATCTATAAGCATGCAGATCGTGTCACGATGTTGTTATACGTGCTTCGTAACTTTACTTTCGACGTATCACTTGGGCGTCCACTTCTTTCCAGCTGACCAGGCAAAAAAGCCCAACATAATTCACTTTTACAATAAAACGAAGGCTGGTGTCGACACTCTCGACCAGATGGTTGGCACAAACCGATGGCCACTAACGTTGTTCTACAACATTCTTGACATTTCGTCTTTCAATGCCTTTTTGATCTTCATTCAATTGGATAGAACAAGAGTAAGAAAAGTTTCCATCAACGATTGTTTTGTTTTGGCACGAACTCCACTTGGTATACATGCGACGGATGTTTTTCATCGTGTGCAAGATCCAAGTTCGTCGATTTCACCGTACTCCTCTTGCTCGAATCTCTCTCCATCAACATCATCTCAAGCATTAGCATCGGTCACGTCAACATATTGGTTCGTCAGCCAACCACAAAAAAATGGGCTAGATGTCACATGTGCCCTCGAACTCCTAATGCAATAGTTCACATTGTTCGCCGTGACATGGGCGTGAGAACAGCTTGTACGGAACATCGTTTTATTCTACTCGAGAAACGCAACGTACTTCATCGCAAATGAAAATTCAGCATTCTCGATTCGATTCGATCTGTTCTTTTTTTCCCTTCTTATTATATTTGTAGTAGAACTGTTTTTTTTATTTCATTATAAAAATAACAAAAATTTAAATTTTTCGCAAAACAACGAGTATTAAAGGTTTTTTTTTAATCCAAAGTCTGCTCCATAATAAATTGTGTCAAATTGACACCAAAAATTAGATTAGCATCGCAAAACTAGATATAGACTTGTGTTAAACTGATGATAAGTTATATCATTATTCATATATTTGTTGTACTCTTCCCAAAAATGTTAAATAACTGCAACCAGTTGAAGAAACTTTTCTGGACTTTCTGGTCAGCCAAAGTGTTTTAGAAAAAAAATTGAAGATGCTTTTAAAAATGTTATTACTATTCGACATTATATATAAATTAAACCTTAAAACTTATTTACTTACCTTCAAATTAAAGTTTATAGCAATTCACAAAAAAGTGAACTTCTTTCAATTTCCAACTTCCTTCTTGGGGTTTGTTTTGCCAGCAGCAACAGCTCCATTGCTTTAAATATAAATGTTTTGTAATGTCTCCATCCATAAGAAAGGAGACCCCTTTGACTGCGCCAACTATAGAGGGATAAGTCTCCTGAACATCGCCTATAAGATCTTCTCTGCCGTTTTGTGTACTCGCCTGAAGCCGTTTATAAAGAACCTGATAGGTCCTTATCAGTGCGGCTTCAGGCCAGGGAAGTCCACCATCGACCAGATTTTCACACTACGGCAGATCCTGGAAAAGACCCAAGAAATGCAAATCGACACCCCCCACCTTTTTGTCGATTTCAAGGCCGCGTATGACAGGACGTGCATAGGGACGAGCTATACAACGAAATGTCTAGTTTTGACATTCCTGCCAAACTCGTCAGGTTTTGCAGGATGACGATGGAGAATTCTCGCGAGACGAACTCACCGAGACCTTCAATGTGAAAAAAAGGTTTTAGACAAGGTGACGCACTGTCATGTGATTTCTTTAACATCATCCTGGAGAAGATCGTGCAAGACTCACACGCCAACACTAGAGGCACGATCTTCCAGAAGTCCGTACAACTGCTAGCATACGCGGATGACATTGACGTGATTGGCAGAACACAGCGAGCCGTCAATGAGCCGTTTGCTGGCATTGAAGCGGAAGCGGCTAAAATTGGTCTAGCGGTGAATGAGGGCAAAAGGAAGTATATGCTGTTATCAAGAAAGAACACATTACATCGACGTTTTGGACAGAGCGTCACAATGGGCAGCTATAACTTCGAGGTAGTCAAGGACAGACCGTCACAATGGGCAGCTATAACTTCGAGGAAGTCAAGGACTTCGTCAACCTCGGCTCCGCAGTAAACAGTACAAACAACATCAGTACCGAGATCAAACGCAGAGTAACTCTTGCCAACCGCTGTTTCTATGGGCTCAAGAGGCAATTGAGTAGTAGAGCCATCTCTCAAAGGACCAAGCTGACTTCATACAAGACCTTGATCATCCCAGTCCTCAAAAGTGGATGAGGAAGTCTTTGGTCTCCTCGAGAGAAAAGCTCTGCGTGTGATCTTTGGTCCTGCTTGCGTTGGCGGTTTTTGGAGGAGAAGATTAAACCACGAACTGTACGTGCTGTACAGCGATATGAGTCTAGTCAGGCGTCTTCGGATCCAACGCCTAAGATGGCTAGGCCATGTAGTATGGACAACTCAGCTCCGGCCCGGAGAGTTTTCGACTCCGAACCCGTGGGACAACGCAACAGAGGACGCCCGCGTTTAAGGTGGTGCACCCAGGTGGAGAAGGACCTCAACCAACTTGGCGTGCGACACTGGAGACAGCTAGCCAGAGACCGTGCTAGTTGGAGAGGCTTGTTGGTTGAGGCCCAGGTCCACCCCGGACTGTAGCGCCAGATGAAGAAGAAGAAGAAGAATGTCTCCAGCTATTATATTAAGCTCGCAAGTTAATTAAAGGTCACAATTAAATCGAACTGCATTTTTGTTTTTTACACTGTTAATTTTTTGTTTCCAGCTTTGAAAATTTTTGGTAATTTTTTACAATTTTTGTTTTCCGATGTGGTCAGAGTCGTGGTCAAGATATATTTATCCTGTAAATATGTGTCCCACCTCGCGCATTCTCAAAGGAAAATGTATTAAGAATCTGAAAAAAATGTGTTCGCAGAGGTTTGAGGCTTCGGAAGTCTTGAGTTATTTGTCAAAAAATACCGGGTAAACAACTATGTCATGTGCCGCGTCCTCAAATGGTCATGAGACTTAGGCCCCCATTGCGAGTATAGACTATCGACCGAATCGCTTGTCGACAAATTTATCGACTGATATCACATTTGGTATTGCGTAACTCAGTCGATAGATAGTTCTTGTACTGTGAATGAAAAAGTTCATATTGTGAATATTTTACAATTTGAAAGCTTAAACTCCAATCGTTTGTACATTTTTCAAAGAATATTGTTTTGCTTGCGAAATTATTAATTATTACATTTGAACAAAATTTTGATTAAATAAAATATAAATTTAAACATTTAATGACATCAGTTGTCTTGTGAATCGATCGTACGAAGACATTTCAAGTGATTTCCTTGACATTAAACGTAAAAGGAGCCGGCTAAGGGGTACTTTTATCCTTTGGAAATATCTGACAAACTGTAAGTAGCTTCATTAATAATTCTGTTTATTTACTAATTATATTTTCGTTACAGCTCTCTGAATTACTGTCTAAATAGGCATTCAAAGACCTTCTCGATGAAATAGAACCATTGATGAAATACATGAAGATCAAAACATATGTACCTAGTATCATCAAACTTGCGACAACTCTGTGATGATGAGCACATAGCTCAAGATTACAACCAAAAAAGTGTCGGCAATGAATCTCGTGTTAGTTTAGTGCAAGCAAATCCTGTATTATGGGTTCCGACTGTCGAAAGGTTTTCAACAAGAAATGTACTACAGATTCGTCATGGTAGGTGGGCGTGTGGGGCATTGATCATGACGTCGTCATATTCGAGGACATTTTGTGTGGTCTTGCTAGCGCCAAGTGTGGGTGGTCGTTTCCAGTCTCAGGGGTGTGCGGTTCGATACCGTCGCAGTGCTTCTGGGTTTTTTTTCTTCTCTTCCCCTTCTGGTGTGAACCTGTTGGTGTTTCCTCGGTTTCCCCCTTTCCAGGAACACGCTAGTAGTTCTTAGTGTGGCGTGATGGTAAGTTAGCGGACTAGCTGATCGGGTGATTGATCCAACAGGCAAGTGGAAGTGAGAGCGAACATCTGATCGGAATGGCGTGGGTGGCATTGGGAGGTAGGCGGGTTTGAGCGTGATTTGGGGGCAGTTGATAAGAAGCGACGGTTAGGTTCGAACGCGTGAGTTCTCGGTAGGTTGGCCCCGAAATTAAATCGAAATAAAAAGAGAGGAATAAAATAAGAAAGGGAGTAGGAAGACGGGATTTCGTGCAGGGAATGACGTAATTTTGTTCCCATCGTTTATTTTTTTTTTTTGTGACTAGCTTCCGAGCGTTTTTTGGGTGTCGGGGAAGTGTTTCTGACCCAGCAACGCCGGTAAGGTGTCCCGAAATCGGATTGCATTCGCAAGCCCAAAGAGGAAAACTGCCCGGAAAGGAAACCAGTGGAAGAGTGATCTTTTCGGTAACAGGAAAAAGGGAAAATTGGATTTACGCCCAGTCCTGAAAGGTGATAGAGTGAGGTGAAAAGATTTAGAAAGTTACATACGAAAATTCCCTCGTTGCTTACAAGCGAAAAACAAAAATCAAAAAAAAGTGAAATTAAGAGAACGCGACGAGTTTAAACCGAAAAGATAGCGAAATTTCAAGATAGTCGATAGTGTGCAGTTGCTATCTAATTTATGTGTGGAAATCGCAGAGACCTTGCTCGCGCCAAACACCAAGAAGTGAACCCACGTTGAAGAAGAAGCGGAGCTGAACGACGAGGCCAGAAAGAGGACAGGTGACTTCTCCCACACGGGGGAAGGAGACTCATTCTATTTTCTTATTTTTTCTTAAATCTTATTTCTTTTGATTACTTTTGTTGGTTTGTTATTGTTATTACCTTCTATTTCATTCATTTTTTTTATTTGAATTGTATCGATTCCCGATTGGATCGACACCCTGTTTATTTTATTTTTTTTTGTAATTACATAATTTGATTTGTCGTGTAGTGAAGTGTATTTATCTCCCTTTTTTGTCGCGTCGGTTTACCAATAGGTTCGTTGGCCCAATCGTTAAGGACAAGGCGCGAGGGTTCTTTCGGGCAGCGGCCACGTAGGTTAGAAACCTGGCGGTGACGCGTTGAATTTCGGGTGTATTTTTTTTTCCGTTATCACCCTGTGTAGTGTTCTGTCTCTGGGCTTGCCCATCAATTAATTTTTTTTTTCTTTATTTCTCATTCCTTTTTTTTTATATAATCTCAGTTATATAATTAATTTAAGTTAAGTTAAGTTCATTCATAAGTTTTCTTTATATATATATTTTTTTTTTAAGTAAATGTCAATCCCACAAGCATTGCTAGTACTTAAGGTACAGTACCTCACAAAATTGAGCATGCACCTATCATTACTTCATATTCGTGTTGTTTTAAGGCCGACCAGTTTTTTGTTTTATTTTTTTGGTATACAATCATAACTGAATACATATTTTAAACAAGAGTATATGCCAAATTCACAGACAGGCGACTTCCTACCGGTACTTTTCGCATGAAAAAGGAAACAACCCCTGAAATCGACATACAAAATTGAGCATACAGATGTCATGTGAGCGTTATACACAAGCTTCGCAGAATCGATACATGCAAATTTGTTCAGGAATGAAGCAACAAATGTCCCTGATGATCATTTCTGCAAACTGCACACTTTTGAACCGAAAAGACCGATATTCTCTTCATTGTGCGAAAATATGGAAAACATGCGAAAAAAGACTACTTTGTCAACGAGAATGCTCATAATTAAGCTATTTTGCGAGGGGAAGTCGATGTGAAAATAGGAGAAACTGTAGGGCGATCGCATGCAGCGGTACAAAAAATAATAAGTAATTATAGATATGAAGAGACAATAAAAAACAGACCTGGAAGGGGAAGAACAAAATGGCTCTCAGAACAAAACGAGCGGTATATTGTTCGGGCAATCAAGTCCAATCCAAAATCTAGAGTTCCAAAGTTGACAGCTGAGGTGTCATCCGTAATTAATAAGCCTCTTTCAGTGGAAACCGTTCGCGTCTTGAGAAAGAATAATTTAAATGGTAGAATCGCCCGAAGAAAGCCGTACATTTCCCTATTTAATAAGAAGAAAAGATTGGAGTTTGCTAGACAATATGTAAACCACCCGGAAAGCTTTTGGGAAGGTGTTTTGTTTTCAGATGAAACAAAAATAAATTTATTTGGGTCTGATGGCAAACAAATTGTTTGGAGGGAACCAAATACAGCTCTCAAATCTAAAAATATAAAGTCAACCATAAAACACGGGGGATGATCTGTGCTGTTGTGGGGTTGTATGACTTCAAATGTGGAAAGTTCGAATTTATAGAAAATACTATATACAAAATTGGGTATTTGAATATTTTAAAACGAAATTTACGAAATTCCGCAGTAAAATTAGGTCTACCTTCGGTTTTCTTCTTCCAACAAGATAATGATCCGAAGCACACCACCTATTTAGTACGCGAATGGTTGCTTTATAACGCTCCAAAGCAGCTAAAAACGCCCCCACAATCGCCGGATCTTAACCCTTTTGAACACCTTTGGCACGAAATAAAAGTGCGGGTTAAGGAAAGTACCTGCTCCAATAAGCAGGAGCTAAAAGCTAAAATTCAGGCAGCTTGGGAAGGGATTCAGCCATCTTTTACCGAAAAACTGGTAAAACCCATGCCACGGCGGTTACAAGCTGTCATAGATGCTGAAGGAGGTGCCACCCGTTACTGAAATTTTATTTGTCACTGTTTTTGTTTTGTGTTTTAGTCGTAACTCGAATTTACTTTAAGTGTATGCTCAATTTTGTGTTTTAAAATGAAGTGCCTTTTTTTATTTTGCTTAGAAATAGCAAGTTTTTTTTTTAATTTTCATATTTTTTTATGGTTTTTAGCAATTGAAATATGTCAATTCGAACTGCATTTAAGTTTTATTAATTAACTACTTTTTGTAAGGCGAAAAAGATAAAAATATGTTTAAGCTGTGAGTGTACGCTCAATTTTGTGAGGTACTGTAGGTTTCAGTTTTTTTTTTTGCGTTTGAATAAATTGTAATTTGTGAAGTCTAGTGTCTATAATCCCTCTTTCTTTTTTCGACTTTTTGGTGGAGATTGGATTCCTCCTCCTAGTCGCAGTTCTAGAGGTAGGAAGCGTGTTGAGCGGAAGGGCAACTGCGTGGCTCCCAAACTAACCATGTTGACTAACGGCCATTCTCCATTGAGCGGCTGGCGTTCTTCCGCCCAACCCCAATCGGTCTCGGGGATTTCGACGGTAACACCTGTAAAAAAAGAAAATAAATCGTCTCTCAAAACGTTCTTTGTTATCTGCAAACTAAAATAAGTGAGATACGCTGTGTTTGTGCTTCATTCTAGGAGACACCGATGTCTGGTTTTCTCTTCAAATGTGTCTGGATTTTCCACTAAAATCTTCAATTGTTTTTTTAATTGTTACTTGCAGTGAACTAAAATCGCTTCAAATTACAGAAACCCAAACGATTTGCCGGAATATGCTTGCATTTTCAGTCAAAAATTCTTAGTCGACAACCAACGACCACAATCGCTTAGAAATTGCTGTCAAGTCGACAAATATCGACTGCGAACGACATTCGCAATACCAAACTTCAGAATCGAGTCGAGTCCACCAAAAAATCAGTCGACAACGAGCGGTTATCAGTCGATAGTCGACACCCGCAATAGGAGCCTTAAACTCATCTCTTCTCTCACTTATGACCAAATCTAGGTGACATGTCCTGTTGAAAGGATGTGAACTCGACTGAATCGACTTCAATACCTTCAGATTCCAAATCAGCTCCACCAAGATCAAATAAGAAAGGGTAAGAAGGAATCAGCTGAAGCCTTTAGAGCAAGAGCAATAGTCTTCTATTGCCAGAATACTCACCGGTAATCCAACACGAGTGGATGCGCATATTGTCTTCCAACACAATCTTACCCCACAGTACCGGTGTATCACATTCCACGCACGCCTTCTCACAGATTAGCATATGCATGAAGACGAACGTGTTTTAAATTAGATTCTGATGAATTCATGTCTCCCGCTGCTTACAACCCACCGTACACCTGGTGCTCCAGAAAGGTCTCCCCCTCCCCGGCAACACTGATCCTGCTAATTTGTCGGATATCAAGGGCTTTTTGCAAAGCATCCACCTTTATGCCGGGTACCGTAAGTCAAGGACGACAACAACATATTTTCAAATCACAATCCTCATGCAAATGAGACCACATCCACTTCGTCCTCATCCGGCGGAGAACAATGCCAGCAGGGCGTCAAGAATGAAATAAAAATATGATACTCCCCCAAAAAGGGATACGCTTCGCACTCGTTCATATCCTTGGTGTAGCCGTGATCAAATTATTTTATTTCATTTCACGAAATAGGATGTTAATTGAAATGAAATTGACTTTTCCGCGTTCGGTCGTCCTAGTCGCCGAGGAAATCGCGATAAAAGTCAAATTAACATAAATTTTTCAATTTTTTTTTTGGCGTGTTGTTGGAGCCACCCCATCAACATACCCCCTCGGCCCCCGTCGTTTCCTTGTTTCAAGGATCTTTTGTGGGGCTTTCGCTTGGCTGTCGCATTAGAGTCATTCAGTTCGCTTTGCGTTAGCCCTCTTCAGTCCCTCTTTCATTCGTCCTTCAGAGTCCATTACGATTCGCCAGCTATACTGCGGACAGCGGACCTAAATAAGGACGAAGGCGAACCCAAATGAATACGGATATAAACCTCAAAGTAAAGAGGACGTCGACGACGACGACGACGTTGGCGATGACTATGACGACTACGACTACGGAGATGATGATGGGAGGACGACGAGGACACACGCCGACGAGGACACACGCCGACGATGATGATCAAGAAAGCAAGGAGCACAGAGCACAGAGCGAGAAGAGCCCTAGTGTTTCACTTATCATTTATTCATGAGAAGTACCGTCTGCACTTAAGATATTCAAATTTGGTTCACAGGATAATAGATAAACTGAATGAATGGAAGGCTTGCCTGATGAACACTGCGGGGTGGGCTTGCCAAGTACCGAATCAAACACTAAGCACAAAACCGCCGGCTTACCCCACAGCACACAGTTTGCTTTCAAGCATCATCGTTGGATGGGCAACCAAGCCCATCTCGTCCCTTTCTCGTTTTTCTGTTTTTTTTTCTTTTTTCATGGGGGTCTACGAGACGGTGTGCATGTGTGGGTGAACCGAAACGAAATGTTCGTTCGCCGCAACGTGCCGAAGACGGAAGAACCCAAAGCGGAATATCTATTTAAACTAAAAAGATAAAGTGCTCCTCTCGATTTCCATCATCGTGTTTATACTCGAATCGAGGAGAAAGGATGCGAGTGTACCGAGAGGGGAGACGCCAACCACTCCTTTAGTGCGCTCTCTAGGATGATTACATTCAGGGCCCAAGCCGAATGGAGTTACCCACGGAGACTACGACGACGACGACGCTGATGATGATGATGACGACGAAGATAATGAAGACGATGATGATGTGGGGGAAGGTCGCCCCCCCTTCCGATGGATAATGATGAGGGAATGCATTAAGGACTCACCGAGTCATCATCATCATCCACCATCCAGCCGACATTGCCGTGTACTTGAACTCGAGCAGTGCTCTTTGAGTGCCACGCCAGAAACCCTAGAAGCCTACTTCAATTGTCAGATCATAATGTAGCCCCTGACAGCGATGATTATACTAACAAAGTGGATTTAATTACGTGAAGCAGCTTTTGTGTCGCAGGCAATCGGGGATATAATGCAAGGACGCCTATTCCCGCGCCCCCCTTTGTGAAGAACCCGTACGTGTGTGCATCACCGTCGAGTGTTGTATAATCTAATCAAGGAGTGATGTGTGCCATTGTGTTTCTGCTTTCTGTTGTGCGAGTTCACCCGAATTCACCTCAGCCCCCGGCATCGCATCGTCACATTGTCGTTTGCTCGTCTTCGCCGTGTTCTTCAGGTCACAGTCAGGGCGGCATTAAGGTGAGCCTTTGTTGTTAATATTGTTCGTGATGTTCGCCGTCTTTCATAATTGGATTGAAGAGGATCAAATTGAAATTTACCTAAGCACAATACGAGCGAGAGGAAGCGAATCCTTTTCGCGGCGGGGAAGCGCGTGGCCTTGTGTGCAGAAACTTCCAAAGGCGGGAATATTTGCAAAACCAGTTATTTTATTGAATGTGATGCACGCTGCTAGTTTGGGACGCTTGTTTGTATCACAAGGCGCTTGCATTTGGAAATGTCAGTGCCTACGCTCGACAACTGAAGTTCTTCTCAAAAGTTGAGTACCAGTTTTGGAACATTGAAAGCTTTGAGGGACCTCTTGTCAGACTGAAATGACTGCTGCTCTTCAGGCCGACACATCGCTGTTGTGTGGGCTTATCAAACTACTTCGTTGACAGTCAAAACCAGAAATGAAGTATTACAGAGATACCCGACTCCTACCTCTCTTGCCCCTTAAGACTTTTGACAAATAAGGTGCTCATAAACCAAATTGACTAATCAGAGGACGGCATTTACGTTATATCGTGAATAACGGTCAAAAATTCATGAATATCCGTCAAAAAGGCACTCAAATGCGTCGATGGACTAGGGGACAATCAGCTGTGAAGTCGGCCATCTCTGTAATACTTCATTTCTGGTCAAAACGCTACTCACTCTCGAAAACGGTGAGAGGTGCCTCATAGCGTCGCCTCGTAGATCAGGTAGACACACGTCGTGGGAACATCGAAATTCACTTGTCACACAGTCAGCGCGAAACCCGATGTGCACACGACGTAAAAATGCAAGCGATTCTTTTGTCTGCCGAATCACTCACGTAAAGTATTTTGTGGATACAATTACGTAGACGACACTCTACACCACAACGCTACGTTCAGCCTGGAAAAACTAATTTCCATCAAAATGTTCATCTTTTGATTAGACTGGAACAGTAAGAGTTGACGATTAGATTAGTTGGGTCTCAAGTAAATATAATTACCATAAAATATTACAAAAAAAATATGAAATAGATAAAGTATAAGACCAACTTCGATAGTTCTAAAACCATATGATCCAAAAAATGTCTCAAAATAGTTTCTGTTGGTGAAACCAGGGTAAACTACTCAGTAGCGAGCCCGCTTCAGGAAAGTTTTGACTTCGTTGCTCTCTCAAAATTAAGTACTTAGATATGTGAAAACAATTTTATCATTTAAGGGAAGCTTTATGTATCACTGTTTGATAGAAACAATAACTTCTTTTGAGTATGCAAAAATCAAATTTAATAAATTTAACTAAAGTAGAAAATGAGACATAAGCCAGTACTGAGCGCCTTCCTGCCCCCATTTTGCTAATTCGAGCCCTTAGCGTCCAAGTAACGAACCCCTCATATAAATCATAGCATACAAATGAAATCATCGTTATTTTATAGTTAATTTATTTAAAAGGCAAAAAGTAAAACATCATTAAATAAATTCATGACAAAAATTAGTCAAACACATAAAAAATGGACAATATAAATAACGTTGTATATTTGCGTTCATTTTTTTCTTGTTCATAGATCAATGGGCTTAGAATGAATAACCAACGGATGGAAAGAAAAAGGTTTTCGCACCAAAACATAATTTTATTTAAAATATTAATTATAAAAATATTTATATAAATGTATTTGCACGTTAAAAAACTATAACAGAAACCATAATTATAAAGTATCCAAAAAATTGGTAGCTTGTCCTATGGGAAACACACAAATAGGAAACAACAAATAGGACAATTAAAATTCGGGAACAAAAAGTTTTTCATATGTAAACATTAAAAGTTTGTGTGTCCGTTGACTGGTTTTTTGTAAATATCTAATTTGATCTTAAATCTAAGACGATCTAAGAGAAACTGTATTGTCTTGGTGTACCTAACCGGACTCTTACAGTTCAAATGGCTTTATTTCTATATGCAACAACTTCTATAGCAAAGTTTGGAATTAATATACTTAAATACTTATCACATATTGCATAAAAACATTAATAAGGAATGCAATTAGTAAAAAGTCTATCTACAGTGGGTGTCAATAATATTCGGTTTTTTACTCGAATGTGTGAAAAATTGCAGTTACAGGTTGAAACCAAATGGTTTTTAACCTAATCTTAATTTCTTTTATTTTCCTTAATTTTCTTCGAGATTAGGAATTTTTTGAGTAAAAAACTCTTGTCATTACCACAAGATATTGAATTTACACGAAAAACTATGAAAATAGTAACCCTATGCTCAGATTTGTATGTCGGTTTGAAATTGTCATTCCTAAAACATTATTTGGTAGCAGCCTCTTTAAAATCATCCACAAGTTCAAAAAGAAGGATGGGCCGGAAAGGAAAGAACACTTCTCTGGAAAATCGCGAGTTGGGGTTGAGCCACCATTTAAAAGGTGAAACTTTTAATGAAATTGCGGAAAATTTGAAAATGAAGCCTAATACAGTCGGTGACATTATAAAACGATTCAGAAACGAAGGCCGCATCGAATTCAAGAAAAGGGCAGCCGAAGAAAGCGCAGAACGCATAATAATAAAAAAGAAATTAAAGATAACAGCCGACTTAGTGCACCTAAGATAGTAAGTCAGCTGTTGGTTAAATGCGGAAAGCGTGTTTCAGAGTCTACGGTTCGCAGAACTATCAAATCAGTAGGGTTCAACGGTCGATTAGCTAGGAAAAAGCCATTTATCAACTTGCACAACCGTAATATTCGCCAACTACGCCGTTCGGAGTCGGCATTAAATTGTAGGTCCCTTCCACGCGTGTGAGAACAATAGCACGCACAGCACGAGTGATTGCTGAGAAGCTAGGCCCTCGCCCTCTACTGGCCACCCATATTATTATTATTAGCTGTGTTTTTTTGCAAGCGCCTAATTTTGAAGTGCACAAAAAACGATCATCGGCGCTTAATGATTCATCATAAAATTTTGGCAGCACCGACGACATTTATGACATTTGCTAAGCAGTCAGGGGTGTAGTCGTGGAATGTGATGGTTGATCTTTGATGGCCACAATCTTCGTTTTGTGACTGTGTAGCCTGACCATCACTTTAAAAGCAAAAACACTTAATAATTATAAAATATAAAAAATGTTCATCAAATGAAAAGCATCGTTTACAAAACCTAAAAGGAGTGTATAGCAGAGACACTCTGGGTATACCAAAAATTGCATACTTATGGATGCCAAAACAATTAAAAATTATCTAATACATCAACCACACCTGCAAATGTAAGCCACATTCAGCAACCTAAATAATGAATGAATAAATTCAGGAATGAACACACAGAAAATAATGTTTGGAAGCATTGTTTTTATCCGCGCTTATTTCTTAAGCGGCGATAGATATGATGAGTAAGTTAAGCGGATATAGGATTCGTTGTTAGTATATTTTACATGCAAATTGAAAATTAAGCGCAAATAAACTTCCAAAAAAACGCAGCTATTATTATTAATATTCGCCAAAAACTTGCTAAAGATTACAAAGAAAAAGATCCAGTATGGTGGGAAGATGTAATTTTCGCAGATGTGAGTTCAACCCATTCGGGTCTGATGGAAGGGTTATGGTGTGGCGCAAGGATAATGAAGAGCTAAAAAACAATAATTTTAAGACAATGGTAAATCATGGGGGAGGTCATGTTATGTTGTGGGGGTGCATATGGGCTAAATGTGTGGCCAAATTGGTCTTTATAGATGGGAGCATAAATAAGGAGCATTATTTGAGGATTCTGAGAGAAAATTTTAAAGAATGCGCTGAAAAAATGGTAATTTCCAGGTCTTTCAAATTTTATCAGAATAATTATACCAAACATAAAGCCCATATTGTCCGCGAATGGCTGCTATACAACTTTCCAAAAGTTATATCAACACCTGCACCCCATCGAATATTTGTGGGTCGAATTGGATCGGCGAGTGCGAGAGAACCAAGTTTCTTCCGTAAACGCTATGAAGGTTAGGTTGCAGGAAGAATGGACTAAAATAAGTCTGGAATATATAAAAAAAAAATTATAGCAAACATACCGAGGCGATTATCCCAAGTTTAAGAGAATAAAGGATACTCTACAAAATACTAATATTTTTCTTTTTTTGTGATGATTTTAATTTTTATTATGTAAATTAAATAAAATAGTTAAAAAACCGAATATTAATGAAGTTACTTTTTTCATAGGTTTTTCGTGTTAATTCAATATCTTGTGGTAATTGGAAGAGTTTTTTACTCAAAAAATTCCTAATCTCGAAGAAAATTAAGGAACTTACCGATCAGGAAAAGATAAGGTTAAAAACCATTTGGTTTCAACCTGTAACTGCAATTTTTCAAACATTCGAATAAAAAACTGAATATTATTGACACCCAGTGTACATAAAATGCCGTACTTTAATTTTTGGTTTATAATTGGCTGGGCTCGTTACTGGAACTTGATTATTTTTTGTTAACCCAATAACGAGCCCACTTCGTCTCGTTATTGGATTTCCTCATTTTTTCGCCCAAGTAACGGGCCCCCAATATATATTAATAAGCAACTATTTTTTCTTACTTCTGCTTCTGAAATAAAATATACATAATTATTGTTACATAAATCTTTAATAAGGTAACTAAAAATTAAAGAAAATCACTTACCTTCTCAGTCAAAATGTCTAGTTTCTTGAGAAATTGCACAAATTACACTGATTTTTTCTCACTTACGAAACACTACTGAACACTTTTAATTTTCCTTACCAATACACCATGAATATTCCTTACTGAGGACGAATTACCTGAAATTGAATTATAAGTTAAAAAGAAAAGATATGATAGATTTTTTCTGTTAAAATACCGTTATAGTCTGAAAACCAGGGGCTTAACTTTTCGACAAAATTCATGAATGGGAATCGCTATTGGGAGGGGGCTCAATTAGGGTAGTTTATCCTATGTGTCATGCAAAATTTGTATGTAGTTTCTCCCACTGTATGCGTGCGACCACTCTTAGTTTCCGTCTTGACACAAGAGGTTCTTTATCTGTGGAGTACAGCGGTCACATGTGATGAGACAGAGAGGAGATAAATGATAGAGAGAAGATTAGCATGGCCCTGCGCAAGGATGACACGCAATATGGCACAATGCACACAAAATGGCGCTCACACGTTTCTGCAAACCTGAGTCGGAACTATCATGTATCGCGTCCATACATGTATTTACATCCATGCGAACGTAGCCATCAATCTATCACTTCTTTTTGGCGAAATATGAATGGAACTATTAGTGGCAACAACATGGTCCCGAAGATCTATTTGAGGCTCGGCCGCCAGCCTCTTTTTTTTATGGTTTGCGCCAATGGATGTGCAATCTTCTTCAAGATACTGGTAACCCGAGTTACCAGCATGAATATGATATTATTCTCCTTTTTCCTAGCGCCTACGTCCTAAACCACACCTCTGCACACTTCTACCACTCTCCCCGTGGAACTGCCTTTAGGTATTACTTCGCGGGGCTGGTTAGCATATCACGCTGTGATCTATATTTGCCAATTCGGCTTGCCTTTCCATTTCGAGCCTTCTTAGCTCGATCTGCACGCTCGTTATAAAGGAACTGGTCACCAGCCATTTGTCAGCTGACTCCGTCATATGGCTAACTAGGAGCTGGGGGTTTGGTAGACTTCCTCTCGCCACGGCAAAGCGTCTGCAATGGAATATTGCGTGCACTGCGTCTTCATCCTCGCCCGCGCGTTCTGGACAAGTGGATGAGCTGTCGTGACCGAATCTGTGGAGGTATTTGCGGTAACCCCCATGGCCCGACACGAACTGCGTGAGGTGGTAGTTGCAGTTCCCGTGAGCTCGCGTTGTCCAGGCTTCTATTCTGGGTATCAATTTATTCCATCCATCTGCCTTTGGTTGTGGGGTCCCACCTGGCTTGCCACAGTGTCATTGATGTTGCCCTTTCTTCATTCTTCAGACCTCTTGCGCTAGTCCCGCGTGATTTGCAGTTCTCCGTAAGTAGATCCTTTGCATGGCGCAGGCTGCTTCGTACGAAAATGTTCGGAAACCGCTGATTGCTCTTATCGTGAGAGCCTGTATATTGCCGAGAGGTTCCTTGCTGCTTCCGTGTTCGCCAGGGCCCCGCCCAGCATAAAGAATGATTGAGCTTACCACTGTGGAAAGCAGGATCCTTCTCGCATATCCAGGTCCTTCAATGTTGGCCAGCATTCTGGAGAGTGCTGCCTGCATCCTTGCTGCTTTTTTGTTGCAGAACTCGACGTGAGTTTTAAGGTGCAGCCGGTTGTCGAGCATTAGCCCTAGGTATTTTAGAGCCTCCTTCGATCGAATTATCTGGGAACCAACCCGGAAGTTCGCCTATTCCACAGTCATTCGGCTGGTTATTAAGACAGCCTCAGTTTTGTGGTCAGCTAGTTCTAGGTCGGCGGATTCCATTCAATCCTTGATCCTGGCGATCGCATCGTTTGTGGCTGCTTCCACCTCGTGGATGTTCTTGGCCACTGTCACGACCACGATGTCGTCCGCAAAACCGATCACCTGGACTCCATGTGGCTGTATTAGTCTCAGTACTTCGTGGTACGTTAAGTTCCACAGGGGTCCAAGGACTGAACCCTGGGGAACGCCTGCCAAAACTTCGTGGTATTTAATTCCGTCGTCAGTCTGGTATCTAAGTTTCCTGTTGGTGAAATAGCTGACGATTATCTTCCTCAAGTACTGCGGTGTGGTCATCCTTTTCAAGCCTCTCATGATGCAGGCCCAGTTCGCTGAGTTAAACGCATTTTTGATGTCCAGCGTAACTACGGCACATTTTTTTTTGTACCGCCCCTCCATCTTGAACCCCTCGCTAGGCTTGCTGTGTCTACCACCTCTTTGATGGCGTCGACGGTAGAGCGCGATTTCTTAAAACCGAATTGATGGTGACAAGGTTCCTCGCCGATTAGCCTGCCGTATATGATACTCTCCAGGATCTTTCCCCTGGTGTCAATCAGGCAGATTGGTCGATACCCTGACGGTTCTCCCGGGGCTTATTGCCTTTGGGTATCAGCACCAGGTTTTGCAGTTTCCAGCAGTTAGGAAAGTTTCCTTCTTCGGTGCATCGTCGCTGTAAACAGCTCAGGTCTCTTCTCGACGGCTGCCTTGATGGCTTATTTATTTTTTAGGGATGCCATCAGGGCCAGGTGCTTTTTTGTCGGCAATTTTCCTGCACGCATTCTGCAGCTCGTCAACCGTGACTGGTGGGAATTGTTCCGAACAAGCTCCTTGTGTAAAGCCGCCAGCCTCTTGAACTAACTGTCCTTCGGAAAACAAAATGAATGTCTGCACGAGTCTCCCTAAATTAGAGCAGCAGAGCCAGCGGGGCTCCCTCAAATATAGCCTCTCAAACCTCAAAGAAAATACAATTTCGTAGCACACAGTTCGTAACTCCATCAGTTCTTGTGGGAAATGTCACCGGCAGCGTGTCATTTGTACCCCCAAAGGAGAATTGTGTTACTCCAATCCATGACTGGATGCATGTAAATTTCCCGCATACCCTCCGCATACCTGAATGAATCACAGGGAGAACAAACCTGCTTTGAACACAACAAGAGAATTAAATTTCGGAATTCATCCGATTCCATCTTGAC